>JAUYWH010000018.1:17053249-17068678 GCA_034779795.1 Ctenopoma multispine | reverse complement strand
GTGTCTGTCTGTCTGTCTGTCTGTCTGTCTGTCTGTCTGTCTGTCTGTCTGTCTGTCTGTCTGTCTGTCTGTCTGTGAGTGTTATTGTAAACAGTCTGAACTTTACTCCTATGCCAACATCAGACCACAATTATTATTTTAACACAAGTATTAAAACAACACAGCACAGTGTGCCTGAACAACTGAAATGACTAAAACCTTCCTACCTAGTCTGACTTTTTGCCATTTTATCTATTGTGTTGCTTTTTTACTGTTTACTTTTCTAACAACTTTTCAGGTCTGTCTGAAGCATGCTGAATTGCATTTAATAATTGACCCTATCTGTGTTACGGTACCAAGCAGTATGAGCAGAACAAATTTAAAGAAAGAAGAAAATGAAGGTAGGAATGAGTGAGTGAGCAGCATGTAATTGATGTGCTCACTCTACCCAGCCGGTCTGATGGTCCCCAGCCTCCTCCAGGGGCTGTAAACCAGAAATGGAGTTTTTAACAGCATTCTCAGTCTGCCTGCAATGCTCCTATGGAGTGCTTTACAACACACACACACACCAATCCTTTACACACTAAAATTCACAAGAGTTCTTGCATTCGTGTACACTAAACTCCTTACGGCTATAACAGAACACTTCCTAAAGTCACCTTGAAGATGACAAAACTCTTTTACGCACACACATAGCGGCCTCTCTTTCTGGGTGCTGACTGAGAAACACCTTCAGCTCTTGTTGTTGGCTTTAGTGAGGGCTGGGCATAAACATTCAGTGGTTTGTTTTAATACTGACTATGTTTGTGGAGATTTATTGTGACAGAGACCAAATCCTATTTGATGTGTTTTTATTAATGCAGCAGTAATTAACTCTGAGGCACTGCACTCGGAGGTGCTTGCGGAAGAGAAAACGCACGCAGCAGGCTGGAACAAAACATCCCTGCAAATCCTCCCAGCTGGCAGCGTAATAAATTAAACAGCGAATCATTTGTCATGTTCTGATGTGTTTGTGTAGTTCGAGTAGTGAAGAGGAGGGTCCCTTTTCCACAGTTTTACCTACTTAATGTTCATCAAAGAAAGGAGGTCACACTTTTGTGAAAGGAAGTCCCATGAGCCTTGAGGTGAGGCAGTGCCCTGGTTACCTGCGCAGAGGGCCAATCAGAGCTGCTAGAACATAGGCACGCGTCCTTGTCAGGACTTTCACTCGATGATGTTTTTTGTTCACACCCACTTTCCTGACTCACCTCCTGTCTTCAGTAGAGGTGTATCTCTTCTAGATCTCTTCTTTCATCGTGCCCTCACCTTTTCAGCCTGTTCCCTTCTGTGCCACTCCCTGCTTGTTTGCTCTCTGAAGGCCCTTGAGCTGCTGAAAAGCCGCAGCCAAGCTTTAACTTTTTCAGGGCTGTAATTCATCCTCAGGGTTGTGTTTTTGTTTGCAGACTAGAGCTTGGGATAATCCATCAGTTTTATTTCTTAGTTCGGTGCTGAACAGGAGAAGTCTATGAAGTAAAAAGTGATTAAATAAAAGAGAAAAGTATTTTTTTGTACAAGGAGTTTCACTACAACATAAGAAACTCAATTTACATGATTTCTACCTAGATGCAGTCTAGTTAAAAATCAGTTTAAATGATTTGAAGAATATCATTTTCTGCAAAAATCTTTTAGAATAAAAAAAATTCTGAGCCTTGTTCTTGCACTCAGTGTATGGAGCAACAGTTTAAATAAATTACTAATGCGAGCCATGTATTTTCAGTGTAATTTCATGAATAAAAGCTGTGTTAGGGTGATATAGGCTGTTTCTGGGGGCATGGTTGTATTTAATGGCACTGGCATGTTGATGTACGACATCGTGGTGAAAATCCAGCTCCATTTGCGACTCATTTCCACACATGGTTAACTCTTTCTCCCAGCATCAGAGTGGCCAGTTTACTGAAGGCACAGGGGCTCTCCTCCATAGAGAGTTTGATCTGACTGATTACAGCAGAGCTTCTGTAGTTGCATGACTGAACAGACCCTTGGTCAGTGGTTGTTTGCATGCTTTAATGCTTTAATCTGAAATATTAGGGATTACTTTTGACACTTTCTTGCAAAGTTATTTCTTTGATCTCAAGCATTTTTTTCCTTCAGTTTTGTTTTGACAAAAGGTTACCAAAGGTCAAACAATTATTCTTTTGACCTTTATCAGCCTTTTACCAACTTGAGTTTGACTGTAGCTCTGTCCACCGCCTTCCATGAGGATTAAGCTCAGTTTATTTTACCAGACTACAGCTAGTGAGAAATTCAGGGCCCTTGTCATGACTGCAACCATGACTGCACCTTGAAGTCATGGTTGACCCAATGACTGCAAGGTGCCCAGGTTCTGTGGCTGCATAACAAGCCCAAACTATCACCCCTCCATCAGACTTGCTTTGATGGTGGGTATGAGGTGTTTTTGCTTAAATGCTGTATTTTGTTTTCACCAAACATGGCGCTGAGCATTAAGGCCAACAACTCTTATTTGTCTATAGGACATTGTTCCTGAAGTATTGTGATTTCTTAAGATTAAGTTTTGCAGTCATGCTTTTTATGTTCTTTTTAGACAGATGAGGTATTCTCCTGGCAACCCTTCTAAAGAAACCACACTTAGTCAGTTGTCTTCTAATTGTGGTATTAAGGACTTGCATACCACAGTTTACATGCTCAGCGAGAGATGTAGCTCTTAGGTTGTTCTGTGTTTCTCCAAGCATTGCATGGTCTGACCACATCTTTCTTTTTTACGTCACAGTTACTCATTAAAGATGCAGTAGAGAATTGCAGCAGTCAGAATTTACTTCATTTTGTTTAGTTTGTATATCTGAACAGCCCAAACAGCTGCCCAGTAGCCCCATACTTACAACTTAGATAGCTGTTTGTCTTGAAGATCTGCATGAGGTTGAGCACCACATGAGATCTGGGGAAAAGTTAGTTGAAAAAGGAGGAGCTTTTTTTTTTTTTTAATGTCTGATTGGTACCCAAAGCACACATTTTTAAATGGAGACTGCCAGTGTTTAACCACACAAACACAAACCAAGCATGTGTGTTAGTAACCTTTTCTGCTGTCTTGGGATCGTGGCTTGGGACTGCTGATCCATTTCATTAAGTTGACGATGGAGTAGGGGACAGAGCAGCTCTTATTACAGACTATATATTTTTCTAGCTTTGCAGTATTTTACTGTTTTCCACAGTAAATGGATTATGGTTAAAAAACAGAAAATGTTTAATGCTTAATTTGTTAAGGACCTTAACTTTCTTTTCTTTTGAAATGTTACTTTCAGAGCATGATTTCAAACTGTAGCTTTCTGTGAACAATATACATTCCTGCATTAAGCTAGTTGAAGCTACAGTAACAGAGTTAGGTAATGCTTACCGTGTAGTTGTGCTATTTGTTATTTGCATTTATTTGGTTTTATGTGTAGCACTTTGTAACATTATTTTGAAAAGTTATTTATTAGTAAAGCACCAGTGTACATTTTCTCTCAGTCTCACTCAAAAGTACATATATGTATTATATTCAGCAGCCCGGTCTGATTTTTCCTGATTTAGATCCTAGAACCTAAATTTAGAATTTAGGTTTTGTTAATTGATTACACCATAGTTTTTGATGTTGAAAAATGACCATGGTGAAACTCTATAGCCTTCTGCCCTCTTTGTAGTGCACTAAAAGACCCAGAGCGTGGCGCCAGCAGCAGACTCAGTGACAGTAGCGTTGGCATGGTAACGAGTGAGACGTGACAGCAGTGATGGTGGATGCTTCACTAGAGAGAAATTACCACAGTCAGCATTTTCTCTCCTCGTCCTCCTCTAACCTCCAGCAATGAAGAGTGCGTGGCGCATAGAGAGGAGGTGGAGGAGGTAGTGGTGACAGGATGCTTGTTTGTCATTTGTATAAACATTAATTTACCCCCAGCAGTCAAATGTGAAGTTAATCAAAGTGATTATGCATCATAATCATCAGCATCTTCTCCTGGCCCTCCGATACCTCATGCGTTGTACTGTAAACATGCTTCCTGGCTGCCATCTGGAGATTTCAGCAGGTCTGCTTTCATATACATGCACACTCATAGTCTTGCTTATTAACATACATTAAACCACATTGTCTTTACACACATCATCATTTCTATAAGTGCCAGTGCATCTCGACGCATACTGCAGAAGCCCGAGCTCAGCACCAATTGTAGTGCTGCAGGGCATCAGGAAGATTTCATTTTATGAGCAGTTTTTCATTTCTCTTGTATTATGAACATGATAATCAACATCTGACACAGTAAAATTGTTTTAAGTTTCTGAAGTGTAATATAAAGATATAAAGGCACAGAATTTATGGTAATGAAGTACTCTATGCTTGTGAGAGGACAGTGAACAGTTGTATTCAATGTCATCTTTCTCTAAGGTGAGCACTAACAAAAAACACCAAGTAAACATAAATACTTTTACATTCAGGCACACGTGACTTGCTATTCCACAAATGTAAGTGGTAAAAGGGAAAAAAGCATCATCATTAAACGTTATTAGCAACATCAAAGAACAACACTTTAGGCAACGTGTTTGTAAGATTGATTTTTTTCAAGTATGCATGAGCAGAACAAAAGACTAGAGGAGGTTAAACATTGAAATAAGGGAACATTCCTTTTAAATTAAAATACATCTGCCGCAAATCTGACAAAAACTGAGACCAACAAGTTTAAATGAGTCTCCTTCCTCAGCATATTTGTTAAATTCAGACAGCTCCTGTTGTGTAAAGGAACTCTGTTTTGTTCTGTCTGCTTGTCTTTCTGTCACTGCCCTGTCAGTCTGCTTCGACCCACAGCATAAAAAAGAAAGCCAGAAAGTTACACTGCTATAGACTTTAAATCTCAGAGCCATGCTTCCAAATAACAGATTTACGGTAACCATGTTATGACATTGCATGTAAATGTGTACTTCTGTAACCCATTTAACCTGAATAACTAATAAATAAAATAAATAATTTTAGTGCTTATAAAAGCAATATTTGAAATCTGAGTTCATATGACAAAACTGAAAGGAAACATTATCTTTGTTGTCTTTATTTTTATTCCACTAATATTTTATGTTCTCAGTTTTTAATACCTTTATTTCAGTTGGACTTTGTCGATTAATGTTTTGACAGGTTCCAGCCAAATTCCAGCTGATTTCACAATTAAGAGGGACTCTTTAGTGAAGTGTTTGCCTCGTCTCCATTGAAAAACAAGATGTGCACTGACACTATTTCCCTCTCCTTGTCACTGTCATTAGGGGAGGAACTCCTGGGAAAGATCACTGTGCGTAAAAACAAGAAAGATCCTCGCTCGCTGTTGGTTACGTTGGACCTTCGGAACAGGAAGCAGACCTACAGCCTGCAATAACATCAGCCATCATTTGCTATAATATCCAGCAAATGTATACCAATTGTTATTACCTTTTCTTCTAGTATTTACAACATGTGGCAGCAGGATAGAATTAGACTCTTCAGTTTGATATTTCAAATGTTTGGATTGTCCCTTCTAAATTAAAAAACAAAATTACATAATTATTCTTGTCCTTGTGAGTGTGTTTTATTAAGCATATGGTAACATGATTAAAGTGTAGTGAGCTCTGATTTGCCCTTGTAGCCCTGTGGGAGGGGACAAAGAGGTCAAGTGCAATGTGAGTTGGGCGGTAGCCGAAGACGGGGGCCTTGGCAGTCTGATCCTAGGCTGCAGAAACTGGCTCTAGGGACGTGGAATGTCACCTCTCTGGTGGGGAAGGAGCCTGAGCTAGTGCATGAGGTTGAGAGGTTACAGCTAGATATAGTTTGATTCACCTCAACGCACAGCTTGGGCTCTGGAACCAGTCTCCTTGAGAGGGGCTGGACTCTCTTCTACTCTGGAATTGCAGAGGGAGCAGGTGTGGGGATACTTATTGCCCCCCGGCTCGCGGCCTGTACATTGGGGTTCACCCCAGTGGACGAGAGGGTAGCCTCCCTCCACCTTCGGGTGGGGGGACGGGTCCTAACTGTTGTCTGCGCATATGCTCCCAATGGCAGTCTGGAGTACCCATCCTTTTTGGGATCTCTGGAGGGGGCACGGGAAGGCGTAGCTGCTGGAGACTCCATTGCTCTGCTAGGGTGAAGAGTCACTCGGATGAAGAGAGGGGCGGAGCTGTCAACTGATCACCACCTGGTGGTGAGTTGGCTTCGCTGGTGGGGGAGGATGCCGGACAGACCTGGTAGACCCAAACGCATTATGAGGGTCTGCTGGGAATGTCTGGCAGAGTCCCCTGTCAGGACGAGCTTCAAGTCCTACCTCCGGCAAAACTTTAACCATGTCCTAGGGGAGGTGGGGGACATTGAGTCACAATGGACTGTGTTCCGTACCTCCATTGTTGAGGCAGCTGACCGGAGCTGTGGCCGTAAGGTGGTCAGTGCCTGTCGTGGTGGCAATTCCCGAACCCATTGGTGGACACCGGCGGTGAGGGATGCCATCAAGCTGAAGAAGGAGTCCTACCGGGCCTTTTTGGCCAGATCCAGAGGCAGCTGAAAGATACTGGCAGGCCAAGCGGAATGCTGCTTCAGTGGTTGCTGAGGCAAAAACTCGGGCGTGGGAGGAGTTTGGTGAGGCCATGGAGAATGACTTCCATACGGCTTCGAAGAGATTCTGGTTCACCATCCGACGGCTCAGGAGGGGAAAGCAGTGCATGGTCAACACAGTATAAAGTGGGAATGGTGTGCTGCTAAACTCAACTCGGGACATTGTGGGTCGGTGGGGGGAGTACTTCGAAGACCTCCTACAGCTCTCACTGAATCGGTTCGAGTGTGAAGCGGCTGAGATGAGAATCAGTACCTCCAAATCTGAGGCCATGGTTCTCAGTCGGAAAAGGGTGGAGTGCCCACTCATGGTTGGGAGTAAGATCCTGCCTCAAGTGGAGGAGTTTAAGTATCTCGGGGTCTTGTTCACGAGTGAGGGTAGAATGGAGCGGGAGATCAACAGGCAGATCGGGGCGGCGTCCGCAGTGATGCAGGCTTTGTATTGTTCCGTAGTGGTGAAGAAGGAGCTAAGCAAGAAGGCGAGGCTCTAAATTTACCGGTCGATCTACGTTCCCACCCTCACCTATGGTCATGAGCTGTGGGTAGTGACCGAAAGAACGAGATCGCAAATACAAGTGGCCGAAATGAGCTTCCTCTGTAGGGTGTCTGGACTCTCCCTTAGAGATAGGGTGAGAATCTCAGTCATCCAGGAGGGGCTCAGAGTAGAGCCGCTGCTCCTCCGCATCGAGAGGAGCCAGATGAGGTGACTCGGGCATCTAATTAGGATGCCTCCTGGATGCCTCCCTGGTGAGGTTTTCCGGGCACATCCCACGGGAAGGAGACCTCAGGGAAGACCCAGGACACGTTGGAGAGACTATGTCTTTCGGCTGGCCTGGGAACGCCTTGGGATCCCCCTAGAGGAACTGTAAGAAGTGGCGGGGAGAGGGAAGTCTGGGTGTCCCTGCTTAGGCTGCTGCCCCCGTGACCCAACCTCGGATAAGCTGTTGAAGATGGATGGATGGACGGAGCTTTTGATTTGGTAAGATACTGTAGCTAAAGTTGTCATTTTTACACTGATCAATATAAAAGATTGTGTCAAACACAAAGTAAAAACTTTTCTACAAAGTAATCAAAATGAATTAAAAGTATTATTTAGTAAATCCACCTCCAACAGCAATTACATCATTGAGCCTCTTTGGACACTTCAGACTCAGTTAGCTTTGCACTTCTGGACATTACAATTTTCCCTGTTCTTCTTCCTTAGCAAAGCTGATCAAGAACTCTTAAGTATCACAAGTGTACAACCATTTTGATGTCCAGCCACCATTTTTTTAAGTGTATTGAGATTTGGGCTCTGGCACGGTCACTCCAGAACATTAACGTTATTTTGAAATGATTCATTTGTTGCTTGGGCTTATTGTCTTGCTAGAAAACAAATTTTCCCTCAAGTCACAGTTGTCTTGCAGACTGCAGGTTTCCCCCAGGTTTGACTATATTTTGTGGTATTCATTTAACCGTCGTCATACACAAATCTTCCAGTGCCTGGTGCTGAGGGGCATCACCACAGCATCGTGCTGCTGCCACCATGCTTCACAGTGGTGATGGTGTGTTTTTTAAATGTGCAGTGTTTCGTTATACTAAATAGAGCATCTACTCTAATGGCCAAAAAGCTTAATGTTGCCGTATTGTGGTACGATATTCTTTCAATTTCTTAATTGTGGATTTAACTCCATGAGATAGTGACTTGAAATTTTCTTATACTTTGAATTTATCTTTTTGCTAAATCACACGACAATTTGCTGAAACAGTGATGATTTAGGTGAGTTATTTTAAAGGGTACAAATACTTATTTTTAGTTTTTTTTAAATAATGTTATTGGATGAAGTGGAAGAGAAGAATATCTTTCTGTTGACTAGTGTTAACATTTACAATTAAACCATGATTCAGTCTAAAAAAAAAAGAAAAGGTGAAGACTTCGAGCATGGGGGGGTGGGGTACTTTTTATAGACACTGTATATAGCCCTGTTTGATCAAAATGTCTAATGAAACAAACACTCAGGGACTGAATGCCAGCTCTTTGTTAAAGAGAGGTTGTGCTTTTGCCAAGTATTTTTTTCTCAATTTGCCTCTGTTCTCCTCCTTATTGTCCTACTTTGAGCTGCATGAGTTCTCAACAGGAGCATCATCCATCTTCCATGAGTTTAGTGGGACAATGCAAAATGAATTTAAGCTTTAAAAAGGCTGACTGAAGCCTCTTTACATACTTCATTGCACGGCTCCGCTTACAATTAAAGATTTTTTCTTCCTTCTCTGCCTGAGATGATGAATCCCGTGCTCTGAAGAAGTGTAGTCATCTGTGAGGAGGAGGAGGAGCAGACTGTGGATATGGCTGCTCTTGGTGTTTTGACAGTCACCTCTTCTGATGTATTTCTTTTGCTTCTGTGTCGTGCAATTATATATCAATACTGTCTGGTGAGTGTATCGTCTCACAAGAACAAGCCTTTCTGTTTTTGAAAGTTAGACTGAAAGGAAACTATCCACTGGACTGTAGTAGTATCTTAAATGTCTTGTCAAATCTTCAATCACAGCCCGCTGCGTTTTTCAAAGTTTCATTTTCCACCTGAGATGAATATCTTCCACACCTTTTTAACATGCTGAATTCCTACTGTGCTCTTTGCTAAACATGCTTTTGGTGTGTTTTTCATAAAACTGACTGAAATAATTTAGTTTGAAAAGTTAAAGGTATTTTAAGCTGTTTTTGTCTAGTTAATGATTACATTTCACAAGCAGCCATTTATTTTTAACCATTTAGTAAAAGAGTTGATTTTATAAAGCCTTTGTGCCTCATAACACATTCATAAAGTAAACTATAATAGAAATATAAGTCTTTGCAGCATTTTTTTTTTATTTTTACTAATTTGTGCTATTTGCTAAACAGGCATTTCATACGTTTTTTATAGAACTGACTGGAAAAATGTGATTTCGCGTCTTCCGCCGAAATTGGCAAAATAACCCCCCACCGCCACCCCCAAAGTTGATTTGTACAGTCCTATGGCTCTGTCAGCGAGGAGTGATGGTGGTGAAAATGGTGATGATGGGACTAGTAGGCCTCTGAATGACCTCCTCCGCTGAATCACTTCTTCCCAGGCGCTTCACATGGATCCAGCTTCTTATCGCTCAGCCTACAGTGGGAGAGTCATCAATTAATTACAGCTCAAACAATTAACGAGCCTGAGGAGACACCCACAACCCCCAACCGCGAGGCGTACACTTCGGCTCCTCTATAAGGAGTTCCTCTTGTTTTGTTTTTTTTAAGAGAGATTTAAGTTTAGTCCACCAAAGATACAGCACGGACAAGCTAAATTAAACGTTGTTGTTAAATTTGTGAGGCCTCACACTTGTAAAGGTGTTAAGAAACGCAAAACAAGGCACCAGTGTGTAAAGCTCTGTATACCATGTTCTGCTACTTTAAATGAAACATTACAAAAACCTGAGAATCAGAACTACATGTTTTGGCGTGATGCGTGTGTGCGCGCAGCTCTGTCAGTCCGTGTGTTCAGCGGACTCTGGAAGAGGAGCAGAAATCAATTACAATTATTCTCTGTTGACAATGTAATTAAACTCGGGGCGGCGGCTAATACACTCGGCACAGCCTCTTATCTGGAACGGACTGAGATTTACAAGCGGAGAGATCGCAGTGTGCATAGTAAGTAAGCGGCACCGAATGTCTCCCCGATGGGACCGGTCCCATCGGGGAGACTGCCCAAAACCTCAGCACAGGTTAAAACAGGACATCAAGTAGAAAACTGCATAAACCTAGAGATTTACTTTGGTTGTTTAGTTTATTTAAACGCCGGCCTGTAGGGTTACTCTTTAGGTGAGTGTATTAAAATACCATTTAGAAATATAAAAATAATTTTAAAATAAACTAGTCTAATCCATTAATGTTAGCCAGTGTGTTATTATTATTATGATGATGATTATTTTTATTATTATCATTATTACTTATTATATTGGCGTTTCAGTCCTATGTCCCGCCTGGTTTTATCACCAGTGCTTGAACAATAGCTAAACTACCTGGTTGCTAGGCAACGATCTGGTTATTTTCGGGTTTATAATTGGACTGTCAGGTTTTAAATGATCAAATGTACGACAAGACGGACTTGGTAAGAGAAGAAGCAAAAATATTTAAATGTTGCAGTTTCAGTGTCAGAATAAACCACTTTATGCTAAATGAGTTCTCGTTGAATTCACTGCTTGGCGGATACATTTGTTTCTATTCTGTCCTGTTATAGCCTACTTCCTTGTGTTGAACTGTGTATGTATGCAATCGTTTTGCACGGATTTTCTGTTCCTCACTTTATGGAGGCCTAAGGGTTCAGCTGTTTATTATGTTATGTTATTAACAAGTTCTCCTTTGCTAAAGAGACGATGGAAGATGGTTGTGTCTTTTTAGCTTCTGGATAAGTCACCACATACTGGAGACACACATACTTGCCTAGGCATTATCCATTTAAAGAGAGTCTTGAACAGTGGAATGCGCAATGCAGTGTTTCAGAATCTACAGTATGCCATCTTTTCCCCTCTGCTGTCACTACTTCCAGTCGAGGCTCCAGTGGTTGGCTCCGGTTCTTACTCGCAACACGTGATGTGAGGAAAAAGGCCTCCTTGTTGCGTAACACTTGAGAAATGAGTAGTTTTACAAAGACCTCGCCCACTTCAAGAAAAAAAACCCTGATCAATGCTCCTATGGCGTGACGCACGAAGGAACGTATAGAGCCTGGAGCGCGCTGTGCGTAAAACCCACCAAGTGGAAAAACTATTTTTAGTTCAGACCATTTTTAGAACATTGTCTTTTTCAGTCTATTTTACTTCTAGAGCTGCCTGAAATAAAATGTTGTATGTATACCTGTGGTACGTTTATACATAATTATATTTAAAAACAAATACTATCCTAGCCTTTGACATGCAGTATATACATATATATAAAACTTTGGACACTTCCAAGTGAGTCTTTATGATCTGTTTTTTCAAGCCCAACTGTTGATGACGGAGAAGAATAAAGTTTTCTACAGAACCAAGAAACTTGCGGACTGTAATTGGAGCTGTACATGCGATTTGACATTCCCAAACATGGAAATCTTTATCCCAAACGAGCTTGATCGGGATGTGTCCGTGTGTAAGCATTGCTCACGTCCCTGGAGACAAGTGTATTAATCTTTGAAAGAGTCTGTCCAGCGCTCACGCATGCACCGTGCGTAACGAGGACGCACACAATCCACGCACACACGCGCCCCCGTCGTCTTGACTTCGGTTGTCCCTTTAAAAATCCGAATCCAAGGCCAATGATTTATCAAACTCCTATTATCAAGAAAATGTCACGCGAAGGGCACCTTGCTCTACACTGACGCAAACTCCGGTCGTTCCCACGCAGCTATAGAAAAGCTTTGCACTTGGTGCTTCGCGTGGCTACAGCGAGTCAGCTTCCAGTCCTCTCCTCGTCTTTTTACAGCTGTTTCCATCCTGTCAGCAAAACACTGCAAAATGGTAAGTGTTTTTTTTTTTTTTACTTCTCCACATGCAGCTTCACTTTACCTGTGCTGAACGTGTTTTCATCTGTTTGCATGTTTATTTATTACTTTTAAACGCAGTTTGGTACTTGTGTGCAGTTTACTTGCGCTGTCCATGGTCCTGAAATGCAGCTGCGTCGCCACATGAAAAACTTTGTTCACTTCATTCTGTCACCCTCAGCTTTTTTTCCTTTTGTAAAACCTTACAGTGGGGCTTTTGAAAAGTTTAAATTGAGAAATAATGCTATTTGAATCAATCATATGTCATATCATAATTTTCATCTATTCTTATTTATTTATTTAAACTGGAGCGATTATTGCCACGTGAAGTTTTTTCTCCCTCACAAAATTACAAAACTACTAAGAATTCAGTAATAAACTTTCAAATAATCCCAGTTTCCATTTTTAGCATCTGGACCGTTTTCTGTTTACTTTCTCTTCCTCACAAAGCTAAATTTCAGGGAGTCATTTGTAATTCCGCCGCCCCGGGTCCGCTTACTGCTGTAACGCCGGTGATCTTGCATGCCTGCCGGGGAGAGCGGAGCTACCAGGAGACCCGCAGCAGCTTGTCTATTGCCCATAAAATTAGTGGATGTGTGTGGCTGAATGACATGAGGGGGAAATGGGGCGTAAAATTAAAGAATCTTGCAGAAAGCGAGAACTGGAGAAGCAGCAACCCCCCTCTCTCTAACACACGCACACACACACACACACACACACGACAGTCTGTGAGCTGAAACTATAGAGCAGCCAGATCCAGAACATGCTGCAGAAAAACGCTACAGATTTGAGTATTTCTAGTTCCAGAGCAGAGTTGGATGCTTGCTCCCATTCTGCTGCATTTTGTCTTGCTGATCTCTGACTCCCATGTTCCAGGATTTTTCTGACCAGAGAGACATGGCCAAACAACCGGCCAGCGCTCCTACCAGCTACATCCCACCACAGCAGCCTGACGGAGCTGCGGGACTTACAACAAACAAACCGGACAACACGGCTCCGTGCGCGCCGCCCACCTCTCACCACCACCCGGCGCCGCAGCCGCCGTGTACCGAGAGTAAAACTTTTTGTCCCACGGAAAATAAACCGGGAGAACCGGACGTAAATAAAGCCTATGGGACGTTTAAAAGCCCCCCGCCGGCCGTTCCTGGATCCGTGGCCGTCAACTCGGCCTTCAGGAAGGATTCCGCCGGATCGGCCCGCGGGGGGTCCGCCCAGTACGGCGACCCGCTCCGGGCCACAGCAGAGCAGAACAACACCACAGGAAACTGGACGACTATGAGCCAGACCACCATCATACTGGGAACAGATGGGAACACGTCTGTTCAGCCCGGCATCGTTGCGGGGGTAAGTCAGCTAAATGAACCGTTTCCTTAACGGAGAGCGGATGGTCTGAGAGCGGAGCGGCTGGAGGCGGGGGCGGTGTGGATGTTTCCGTGTGTCACTGATAAGAAAGCTGAATGGATTAACCTCCTGTCTGCAAACAGGGAAGGTACAAACCTCTGGGAGCTCTTACCACCACGCAGAGCTTTAGTAGATCAGTGATGAAGTGAAAGAGGAATAACGAGAGTCTGTGATGCTGGGTTTTGATTTTTCTCCAGGTACTGTTTGTAGTTTTCGTACTGCATAGATATGCCGATATGTAGCCCGACAACTCCTGCGCTGAATCGGTGGACTTGTAACTTGTAACATTTGGATCATAGCGTAAAAAAGAACGACCGTTTATCTCCGGGATGCTGTAACATTAACATTCAATTAACTTCAACGTCTTCTTCCCTGTTGTGATTCAGACTTTGTTCTTTTGATTTGCTCAAACAGTGATTCATTTGCCTTAAAAATAGACTTCTGTGTTAATTTGGTATTTGGAATTTGATAAAGTGGAAACCAGGCCGCGGTGAGAAAAAGCTGATAGTGTGTGATGAGCAGTGTTGGGCGCATCCTGACTGATTTGGCTTCTCTGCGCAGCGTCCTGTCCAGTTCTCTCTGCACCGGTCTCACACAGCCTAGGCCTAAACTTTCAAACCCGTTTAGATTAGCTACATAATGCGGAAAAAGCGGCAGTAGCCTGTTTATTACTCACTGTGATGAACTGTCTGATCAGCAGTCGATGCAAAGCGAACATAGTTGTTGAACGAAACTGTCTTTTTACATATCAACACATTTATTTTACTTGTTACAGTACTATTAATGATTAAGGATTCAATCAGACTTTCCAGGTATTTTTAGTGTCCCTGATCCCAGCAGACTCACTTGGTATGTCCCAGGTGTTAGACAGCACTGCGGATTGTTTCCAATCACACACACACCACATACACACCACACGCACACACAGACCACATACACATGTATTTACTCACTATCATCCTGTGATGCAGTGGTAAAGCCTAATTTTATTAGTATTTGTTCTCATTAGGGAGTTTTAATCTTTATAACTGAGGTTTATGATGTCATTCAAATCGGCTTTGCGCCTAAAAGGCAAGTTTTTACAGGTTTGTTAGTGAAAGCTGAGCTCTGACAGCATCTATAATCAAGAACTAAATGACCATGAAGCAGAAACCCAATAATTATTGAGAAGAAGAACATAGCCGTTTTTTATTCTGTGATATGATTCCTTTGTGTGGCCATCTTTGCTAAAAACTGTGATGCATTTTCTTAGTGGTTGTTGATAGAAGATTCTACTGTTCATATTTTTCATTTTAGTAAATCCCGCCAAGCTCGCTTTTTTATTATTAGGCCTATTTATTTCACTTGGAGTCTATAGGCAAGTGGGTTTATTTTTATTTTTTAGACTACTTTATTTATTTATTCTTTATTTATAGGCTGACGACGATGACGAGGGGGGAGATGAGAATAAGGCCAGAGGAAACTGGTCCAATAAACTGGATTTCATTCTGTCCATGGTTGGCTATGCGGTGGGACTGGGGAACGTGTGGCGGTTCCCTTATCTTGCCTTTCAAAATGGTGGAGGTAAGAGTCAATTCCCGTCACCGAAACACAAGAAAAGAAAAGAAATCTGCTCAGAAAGTCGATTTCTCGTGTTAGGCCAAGACTTCTTATATGAAGATATTTCTTCTCATCTTCCAGTTATCATTACAGGACTTTGACCACTGGGAAAACAGCCCATTGTAGTCTACTAAAATTAGGCTGTAGCCTGTAGGCACTGAAACAGCTTATGCAGTGTGAAAGCCCTTATTAAGTGTTTATTATCATTTAATACTAAAAATACAATCATATCATTATAAGTAAAAGTACAAATAAGTAAATCCTGTCACGAATCCTCCAGTACACAGGCTGCAGTTAGCATTACGAGCTACCCTAGCGCCATGAGTTCACCAATAGAAGTGTTTTACTTTTCACATT
>JAUYWH010000018.1:17041502-17053149 GCA_034779795.1 Ctenopoma multispine | reverse complement strand
TATATATATTAGTACAAGTAATTTTAATATGAGCACATGACACGCATAAATGTGCAGGACAGACTACATCTTAGGGTTTTTATTTATTTATTTTTTATATATTGTTAATGTTTCAGGCTTTTCTAGGTATCTTGAACTGCGCTTTGTAGCCTGGTGTTTAATTTCCTTGCAGGAGCTTTTTTGATCCCCTATCTGACTATGCTGGGCATTGCCGGGATCCCAATCTTTTTGCTGGAGGTTTCCCTGGGCCAGTTTGCCAGCCAGGGGCCCGTGTCAGTGTGGAAATGCATCCCAGCTCTGCAAGGTAAACTGCCACAATGAATCAACTAAGAGAAAATTCAACAATAAAACTCATTTCTTATCACCACCAGTTCTTTACCTTTCTTAAGAGTAATTTTTATATTTCGTCTCATTTATTTATTTTAGGTTGCGGGATTGCCATGTTGATTATATCTGTCTTGATAGCCATATACTATAATATTATAATGTGCTGGACACTGTACTACCTGTTCGCTTCGTTGAAGGGCTCACTGCCATGGGCTAACTGTAGGAATGAGTGGAACACGGAGGAATGTAAGGACAAAGACATGCTGCTGTTAGGTAAGACACGCACCTTCACACACTTCCACTCACACGTACACTAAAAGCAACTCTCTCTCCGCAATGCGTCATGAGTCTCTCAGCTGAGGTGTTCTGCAGTATAATGAATCCTGACCTGTGATCTCTGCGGTGTTTTCACCCTCAGAAACACTTAAAATTCAGAGCACATCATTTATCTATTGGGTCATTTCATCATATCTAACGAGGGGCTCACAGTGACATATTACACTTAGAAACAAATATTTGACATATTTTCGATTATTTTTTGTGTTGCATTGACACATTTTTTATTTTTTATAGCTGAAACAGTTTGCATGGGTTTGATTTGAATGAAGCTGTAGATAAAAACATGTTTCGACTGTGAGAAAATGCGCACACAGGGACGCCGGGTCGTTCAGTGTCGTTGTGCGTCAAATAAATATCGAAATTCAGTTAATTTAGTGTAATATTTTCCTCTGACGATTCTGTAAGATCAGCACAAAAACTGCTTGCTTGACAAATCTACTGTACAGACGGAGCTGCTGCAGTGCTGCGGTGAGCCCGAGACTGACACCTGCTGGCTGCAACACGAATTATGCCTATTCAGCACTATAGTCTCTCTCTCCCTCTCTCTCTCTCTCTCTCTCTCTGTCAAAATCATGAGAAGAACAGTTAAAACATAAATTTCTGACAACAAAAAATGTTTAATATTAATTATTATAATGAAAACTACACACAGAAGGTAAGTAAAATAATTTAAATTACATAATATTATCATGTAACCTGTAATCAACAAATGTCTACATTTTCCACAAAGTAAGGTGGAAAAATGTTTTTGCGAAGGTTTTTCATGCATCTATTACCATAACAGGGCGGAAAACCTTTGAAATTTGATGTTCGGACCCAGCAATAATATGAATGTTGTTTATCCCATATTTTAATATTTATGTCAGAAAGACGTTTATCTACGTGGTAATATTCACGGTCATCGTTTGGGGTACTGTCACATAAAATTCAAGTGTTAGTATTATTTTATCCTCTTGGTTTACATTGTCACTGTCTTGTCATTTTTGTGTAAAATTTATATACACAGAATAGTATCTTCAAGTGTGAGTATTGGTAAGAAGATGAAGCAAAGGTTTGCGAGTACAAAGCAGCATTAATTAACATCGTATGTGTATTTTAAGTACAGTTTAACCAATGTGAGTTATATTAAAAAAAGATGAAAAACACGTTTTTATTATGTGTTCTTTAAGTCCGTGTTTGTAATTTCTGTTATTTAACTTTGTGTCTAAAAGAACAAAAATCAAAGATAATCAGATCTTCTCCTGTTGCCGCAGCCTCCTATCTGCGCTTTTTTATTTATAAGTCAGATACATCTGTTCACTCCCACTTTCAGTGTAAAACATCTGCACTGTTCCACGGCAGCACTCTGCCCATCCCTCCTATTTGACCTATGTTGGTTTCTGATTGAAACAGACTCATGCATCCTGCGGGACAGAAATATCACCTCCATCAAGAACTCCTCTTTCTGTCTGTCCGCAAACGCTGTGGGAAACCTGACGAAACTGATAAACATGACGGTCGACAACAACAAGACCTACGTCAGCCCCAGTGAGGAGTACTTCAAGTGAGTGAATCTTCTAGCTGATGAAAAACTGCAGTTTAAAATAGAACAAAATGATATTCGTTCATTTTGATCTAAAGGTTTAAATTTACAAACAGCACTTGTAATAATAGTTATGATATTTAAACTTGTTTTAAATTTACATATTGATTTTGAAAGTATTTTCATAAAACCATGTATTTAAATTTTAGGTGTAAACGAAGACCATTAAACACATATAGAAACTCCTAGACCAGAGGCAAGCAGCCTTGGTCCAAGAGAGCCCCATTCTAGATTTCTTTCTAACTATCTGTGGGCAGCTTCTTACTGGCTGAACACACTTTATCCAGGAAATCAACAGTGGGAAGGGTAGAGACATTTGGAAAACAAGCAGGGCTGTGGCCCCCCAGGATCAGGACTTCCTACACCTAGCCTAGATGGAACATCTAAAGTTTTACACATTTCATTTGGTCTTAAAAATAAAATTTAAAAATCTTCTTTTGCTGAAACAAGTGTAAAACAGGTCCCTCGAGTAATTTCTTTGGTCAAGTCAAAGAAAAAAATTATACTACAACTACAACTCTGGTACACAATACAAAACAAATCCAGTTTTCAGTTACGTTCTATTGATGGGTCTGTATCTTAAAACAAGAAAGAATAAGATCTTCCTCTGCACCAGGATTAATAAAAACAAGACATGACTAATAAAACTGACATGAGCTGCTTTGTGTCAGAAACATGTTGAAATAATGTTATTGCATATCGTTGCAGAGAAATGGTTCAATAATACAAATAAACAATTCACTAAAAGAGAGGAATTTGTATTTTTGTTTCAGTTATATATCTTGTTTTTATGTGCATAGTGCTGCAATTTTAGGAAGTCTTGTTTTTTTAATTCACACCTATAGATACAATGTGCTGCACATCTCTAAAGGGATTGAATTTCCAGGAGATATCCGCTGGCCTCTGGCAGGATGTCTCTTCCTGGCCTGGCTTATTGTCTACGCCTCTTTAGCCAAAGGAATCAAGTCATCAGGAAAGGTAACAAAACAGAAAAACTCTAATATCTATGCATTCGTATTTCCATTAACACATTATACTCTATATAGTGATGTAAGTGCCATTCAAGAACGTATTTAAAATCAACAGCTCTCACAAAAGGCTGAGTTCTGAGGCCCAGTTCTGTTTCAGATCCAGCTTCATATTAGAAAAATGCTCAGTTTCAGATATGCTTAAAGTCAAACTGAAAAAACATTTCGGAGAGAAACACATGCTACCGACAAAGAGGTATTTTTATTCCCTTGCTGAAAAGGAGATAACAAGAGAAAGAGGGAGGAGATTACTGATTCTTTATTTGCCATTTTTTTAGTAATCTCATCTTGATTAAAGTATAACACAGGGAAAATACAGGAAAAAATTTTTTTTATGGAATCAAATACACCCAGGACATAGCAGAAAGAATTCCTGTACTGTGCTGCCATCTACTGGGTGTAGTGATGTCACGCAACATATTTTAGACAAAATGTTATTTTAGTTAGAGTCTCAGGTCTAGGTAAACTTATGAGTTAATAGACTAACATGAAGATGGAACAGAGCCTGAGATAGATACTGTATGTGTGTACTCGACACTATGTAATGCTTATAGTAATGTTCTATATATACTACATTGCTGTAAGTTGGGTAGATAATCTAACAGTACAGTGCAGGATTGTTCATGGCATATGCCATATTTATATTTTTTATTTAGTTAAAAAGTTGTAAATTGATATATTATATATTTGAGAACAGAACAATGGTCAAATTAAAATTGCATATTAAACTTTACTTTTATCAGATGATGTCCTTTGCAGTAATAACTGACTGACAGATCTGTGGAATTCTACTAATCAGTTTTTCCAGATATTCAGGTGTGATTTCCTCCCAGCCCTTCTAGCTGTACTGTGCTGTGCCACAAAATTAAGTTATCCCCAATGAGTTGTTGCCCATAGGGAATGGCATGCCCACTCTCCCATTGCCAAAGCATCCGCAGATAATGATGTTTCAACCTCTATGCTGACATCTGTTATGTGTTCATAAGCTCTGTATCTGAGCTCTGTACTGTATGTTCTTCCTTTGGATCCACACACATCAAACTTAAACTAATCAGTCCACAAGACTTGGTTCTAGTCATATAAAGTCCACAGTTTTTGCACATTGGCCCAGTGTAAACTTTTCTTCAGATTTGTCAACCTCAGTTTTTCTCTTGGCAACTCTGCTCGTGAGGCCGGTTGACCTCAGTGTGCGACACAGTGTCTGTGCACACTGGATTCTCTCTTGTTTTATTCAACAATGCAGCCAATTCAGGAGCAGTGAGGCATCTGTCTTTTAGGACACTTGTAAGTACTTGTCTTCTTGGACAGATGTGCACTTGGGTCTTCCACTGCATACATGAGCTGAATGGATCCCGTTGCAGCATATCTGTGAAGACTTTACTATACTACTTTCTCAAGTAAACACTGGCAAGTTTCTAAGGAAAGCTGTTTTTCTGGCCTTTTTTAGTTCAAATTTAGACTGAAAAGACAGACCACTCTCTCTTTGGAGAAACTCTAATTATGGACTTACCACACATGAACACCTGGGAGTGCATCTGTTCCATAAATGTAAGACCATCCACAACTGAATTTCTAGAAGAAAACTTTAAATTGTTGCAGATGAATCAACATGTTCTCTGTGTTTTGGTATTAATCTTCTCACATTTCAGTGTAAACATGCAACAATGCCTTGATTTTCAAAGTGGATTTCACCTTTGTCATGTCCTCTCTCTCTCATTATACCCTACCCTCTCATCTCTTTGCTCAGGTGGTGTATTTCACAGCCACATTTCCCTACGTGGTGTTGGTCATCCTTCTGATCAGAGGAGTGACCCTACCTGGTGCTGCTGATGGCATCCTTTACTTCATCACACCAAAATGGGAGAAACTCAATGATGCAAAGGTACCTGACATTTGTTGCTTTTATTTCATGAACAGCAACATTTACAAATAGCAACAGACATTGTAGTGTTTGACATTTGTCTGCTGTGCTCTATAAATGCAGCTCCTTGTCTCTTCTTCTGTCAGGTGTGGAAAGACGCAGCCACTCAGATCTTCTTCTCACTGTCGGCTGCTTGGGGAGGCCTCATCACTTTGTCTTCGTACAATAAGTTCCACAATAATTGCTACAGGTAAACAAACAAAAGGTAAACTATTCGTCTGGCAGACACATTCAACTGTCACCACAGACACATGATACTGAACCTTTATATCTGATGGAAGTATCAATAATAAATGACACTGTTGGCAATGCTAGTTCAGTGTTTCTTTAAGTTCTCACATTGACATTGAAGCCACTGTATACAGGCTAATCTGTATACCTAGATTGTGACCTCAGTTGTTAAGATTTATATATATATATACATATATAATATTAAATATATATATATAAAAATATTTAACTAAAAACAGATGATTTATGTGTTGCTGTCAAATATCTGTGTAGTATTCTGGAATTTCTACAAATACAACTCATACAATTCACATAAAATACAAGAATAAATGCCAAGATATATTTTAGTACTTAGTTTTATGCTTGTAGAAATGTATCTAGATTGTAATATAGTAAAGCTCTCTAAATTGACTTATTAATAAACATTGGTGAATATTTTTTCAGGAAACAAAGTCCAGTCATCTACACAAGCATTGCTACAAATTATCTTCATATTAACATCCAATAAATTAATATATTCATACAACATAGTTATATATACATAATATAAAACAAAGCATATAATGGCTATAATACTTTTTTAGACATATGTTGCCAAAAAAATAGAGCACCCCCTTGTGTACACCTTATGTAAAGGCCTAATACATTTTAGAGCTCAGTTTTTATTCCCACCACCAGAGGACACTGTTGGATCTCTAATCTGTGTGTCCACACAAGACACTGATGTATGAAATACAAGAGCATTATTTAAGATGTACCTGTATCATGGTTTAAGCATTACAACACTCTTAAAATCACTAAAGCAGATAGCCTATCTGCTGATTTAGCCTCTCTCTCTATTCTCTCTTTTTTTATTTTTTCTACAGGGATACTATTATAGTGACATGTACAAACAGTGCCACTAGCATATTTGCTGGGTTTGTCATCTTCTCAGTCATTGGTTTCATGGCACATGAGTTGAAGGTGCCAATAGAGAGGGTGGCAGATGAAGGTAAGATACAAAACTAACAGGAAGCAGCAATAAGGCTCATGAAACACAAGTTGAACCTCTTGTACTGTGTGTTCATTTGAATTTATATATACTGTGTGTGTGTGTGTGTGTGTGTGTGTGTGCGTGTGTGTGTGCGTGCGTGCGTGCGTGCGTGCGTGCGTGCGTGCGTGCGTGCGTGCGTGTGTGTGTCAGGTCCAGGCATAGCATTTGTGGTGTATCCAGAAGCTCTGACCAGGCTTCCCCTATCTCCTTTCTGGGCAATCATCTTTTTCCTCATGCTCTTGACTCTCGGCTTGGATACCATGGTAACTACTGTTCCTTTAATATCTTGAGTATGTGTATTGTTGTATTTATAAATATGTGCCTCGTATATACTCATAATAAAGAGGTGAAAATTATTCCAGCGTACAGATATTTTCCAGTACTTCACTTATGTCATGTTTAAAACAACCTGACATACAGGAATTTATCTTTTACAGAAAGGTCCAGCACTATCGCACACACACACACTTGTTTGTCATACTAGTGAAGATAAGTAAATCACATAAATGCAGAATGTGATTATTCTGTCACAGTTTAAAGACTGTAAACAGACAAAAGCTCTGTGAAAAACCAAAATGGGGACCAGACTGCACAAATGTACTGTGTCCCATAGATGTTAATACAAACTACTTCTAAATCAACACATACAAGAAACAACATGTAAGATCTTACTGGAGTTGCTAAATGGTGTATTTGTATTACTTTTACGAGTTTGTCTAGCACATGTCTTTTTCCTCCAGTCTTTGTTCTGAAACTGCTAAACTGCTACATCAACCTCTACTATGCACAGGGACAAAACAATGTTCTGATCTGAATCTGCGATTCAAGCTTCTGTCTGCTTGATGAGTACAGTATTCACTATTAGATTGGTGTCCACTAACTCGTAAGTTATCTTAGTAAGAATATCTGTCTATTCAACTGCTACGTGTTCCACTTTCTTCTGTGCTTACATGCTCACTTTATCAGTATCTGCATTTTATGCCAGACAGGTAGTAAAGAGCATTCAGCTAAAATCAGCTAAATGCTGTTGCAGCAGGATGATGACAGAGACCCAAAATTTAAATGGTAAAGTTACATAGGCTATGAAATCAGTGGAGGTGCACAGTAGGTGATAATTGTCTCTGATAAGCATTAAGAAATTGATTTAAGCTTAATTTGTAGCTCAGAGAAAAGAAAACATAGTAAATTCATACAAATAACTGTCACGGTTTAGTTTGTATTTCTGAAAATATTTATCTTTTTTTCTGGATGTGAGTTTGTAAAAGAATACAGTCTCTGTTGGCGTTGCAACACCAAACACTTAAAGTTTCACATTAACAATCTTTCTGTGAGCAATGATGAGAGTCTCTTGACTTTTGTTTGCTCCAAAGTAAACACTCAACTTTAGTAGTGCCACCCAGCTATGTATAAATGCTGCACACACTGACCCAATTAACATAATTACCCATGCACTCCACCCACTGTGACTGATTTTAGCTGAAGTGCAGGAGCTCTCCAGGTACTTAAGCAGAAGGGGGTCTGTGTGATTGGAGTAAATTAAACTAAGTTGACCTTAAAGTTTTGGAACAACAATACTGAAGTCAACCTAAGTAAGGTAACCAAATTTAAAACATGGGCATGTGAAGAAATCATTTTCTGTTTTTATATAGACTACAAAATATAATTAATGGAACTTGGACTGGTCAGTTTTTAGTTTTTTAAGAGACTCGAGGCAACCCTGCAGCTTTAAATGTGCCACCAGAAGATTTATAGTGTTAATCAGTGGGGGAAAAAAAGAACTATGAATTTGACGTTGGGCGTCACTTGGGGCGACATGATAGCTCAGTGGGTAGAGCAGTCATCTTCTAACCCAAGGGTGAGCGGTTTGATTCTCAGTCCTGGCAAGCTGCTCATCCAAGGTGTCCTTGGACAAGACACCGAAACTCCGTAGTAGCGCTTGCACAGGTCTAGCAGCTGTAGTATAGGTATCAATTATTTTTATTATTGTTATTACTTTTACCATTAATACCCAAATGAACTTAACATGTACTAAAAAAATATTTGATTAAAATAGTCTATTAAGTTATGTATCATATATCATATTCCATTAAAATTACTTATTATCCTGCTTCATCATTTTGAAATAGTTGAATTAATGTTTGATCCATTTAACCATCTGTTACAATTAAACAAATATTCAAAATTTATAATCATCATGATGTCACACTCCAGGATTTTTGGAAGGGTTGTTCATCTCAATTCCTCACAAAGAACCTGAAATGGTATAGGGACAATCTAAAGGGCTGACACAAAATACAGGGAACGTCACAATTTGTGTTCAGTGTGACCATTTTCATGTTTTTTGTTAGTTAAATATCGAAAACAATCACTTTAAAGAATATCACTGACATGTAAATATGTTTAACATGAAATGTTTTGCTCATCGTGACAAACCCACAGAGAATTATCACCCAATGTTGCAGTTCACTTGAGTTCTGCAGGGGTAATTGTTTTACCGCAAATGCTGCTCTCATCAACAAGCAAACAACAAGCTCTTATGGTACCACTGTACACAAGCTGCTCATTAGAAACTGGCAAACAGACAAAGTTAGCGTTTAGCTAATGAACAACAATTTAGCTGCTCAAGACCCAAACATTTCCCTCAGGAGTTGGTATGTTCCAAATTGGTGTTAATATGGTGTTTTTAGATTGTTTTGTTGCCCTCAAGAACAGCTAATGCAGCTTTAGAGTGTTTCTTTTTAGCACAACCAATACAAACTCAATCATTTCAGTTACTGCATTCAGTTCTTGTATATTTTCAGTTAACAAACACTTACGTCTCTGTGAAGTATTTAAATGGCCAGACCACCTTCACATACAATCCTGGGTAAACAATTCCAGACAAAACCCCAACTCATTCAAGTGCATTGTGATGCTCCTGAGCCCAGCAGAGGAGCAGAGGGCACAGTGGCGCATTAAGACACAAGTCAACAGTAACAGTAAATGATGGTGTTACTTTGCCTTGGCAGTGGCAGCTCTGAGGAGAGAACTGGTGGCTTTGTTGTAGACAGCAGCTCTGAGGTAATAGGCTTGGGATGTTGACGGGAAATTAGTTTTGGGAGCTCAGGAGGAAGGAGAAGAGTGGAGAAGTGGCACATAGCTTGGAGACAATAGGTTTCTACAGTTCACACCATACCAGCTTTGCTAAGTGTGCTTTCTGTGTGTATATTCATCCACTTACTGTCCTCTGGTTTGGGTTCTGAGCCCCTTTTACCATCATGTTGCATTTGTTTATCTCCAGTCACACTGTGAGGTCTCTCCACTGTAATCTTTTATAATGATTTGTTTTCCCATCCTCCAGCTTATGACTAGAATAATGTTCTATATTTGTTTTGGAAATAAATGAAACTATGGGAAACATGCATTCATAGGATGAATTGAAGACAAACACCACACAACACAGGATGCTACATTGCTGACAGTAGCAGCTGCTCTGTAAGAGGTAAACCGCTGACTGGAAGGTTCTCAGGTCCCCTAAATTTGACAAAATAAATTTAATTCATGGCATTTTCAGGCAAAAGCTAATTTCATCATTGTCTTCATTATACTTTTTTCACACACGATTAAACAATCTTTTCTGTCTTATCTCATCTCTGTTTCTCTCCCCTCTTTTCACATTTTTCACTTTTCCTCTGGCTCATTTCATTCCTCCCTTTTTGCTCCCTCTCATTTCTATTCCAGTTTGCCACCATTGAGACCATTGTAACCTCTGTGTCAGATGAGTTCCCCAAATATTTGAGGAAACACAAACCGCTCTTCACCCTGGTCTGCTGTGTCTCCTTCTTCATCCTGGGATTTCCCATGATCACAGAGGTAAGACACAGACAAAAAGCACATATCTGCGTATGCACACATTGGTGTCACGCCGTAGAGGACACTCAACCATCCTCCCTGTGCCCTATGACTCTGAATAAGTTGACAGATTTCTGCATGTATAGCAAAGTCACTGCCTTCAGAGGACAGGTTCAGTGAGTGGAACAAGAGAAGCTGAGTCTTATTAAAATCCCCACAGACAGCTTCAGATGGCAAAATCCAGCCTAAAGGATTTATACATGTCATTTCTTATGATCCGGTACAAGGCAGTGTGACAGTTATGATCACACTGACTTGTACCTCCCTCAGAAAGTGAGGGAGGACGAGAAGGATTGGAAGACAAAGCCTTAAATTGTTCTTTTAATATTTTGTTGGTGTGTGTGTTTGTAACAGAATGGGATGTATATGCTGCAGTTGGTCGACACATTTGCAGCCTCTTACTCTTTGGTCATCATTGCCATCTTCGAGCTTGTGGGAATTTGCTACCTGTATGGTGAGTACAGGTGATCATGTTTCATCTCATCAAAGATTGTACAACATTATTTAAAGTCTGAAGCCCCACTAGTGGCCACAACAGTGTATAGTGTTGATTATATCTCTCAGAATACTGATTTCCTTTTATCTTTGTAGTTTTATTTATGTAGTGACTACAACAAAAAACACACAGGTTCTAGGTGTGATTAGAAATGTGTTTTCTTGTACATGTAACCACACTTGTGTGACTTCAGTAGTGTGTCACATTGTTTTGAAGTACACCTCTGCATCAGTGCAGCAAGTGAGAAGTTAAACCAGTGAAGGTAAGCAAAGACAAGTTCAGGTGGTGTTGAGTTACTCTTTTAGTTCTCAGAGGACCATGAGAATATGCTTGGTAAATTTTCTGGTAGTCGATCTCTGAGTTTATGAGATGTATTGTTTAGAAATACATCTTATGTGGACACAACAGGCTGGACAGGTGAGACAAAACATACTTGAAGAACATCTGGTGCTTTACAAAGTAGTGATCACAATTTCTTTTCCTACATTTTAAATAAATGTTTTATAGATGAAATGATGAAACACCCCAAATGTTTGATTGTGGATTGTCTGAACTAAAGTGTCATTCTTCGACTCTGTTGTTTTAATAAGTAGTGTAAGTGTAGTAGTAAGTGTAGTGTTTTATTAAGTCTCATACATCATGAATTTGCACCATTTGAAACAAAAAACTATTATATGTATATGTATACAGATATGTGTGTGTGTGTGTGTGTGTGTGTGTGTGTGGATAGATAGATAGATAGATAGATAGATAGATAGATAGATAGATAGATAGATAGATAGATAGATAGATAGATAGA
>JAUYWH010000018.1:17029092-17041402 GCA_034779795.1 Ctenopoma multispine | reverse complement strand
TAGATAGATAGATAGATAGATAGATAGATAGATAGATAGATAGATAGATAGATAGATAGATAGAAACTTTATTAACCCCTCGGGAAGGTTCCTCCGGGAAATTCGTTTTCTATCAGCAAAACACCGACGTTTACTTAAGTTTTAAGTAAACAATGGAAATATTCCTCTTTGAATTGTTACTTATCTATAAAAGTGTAAATATAAGCATGTTCTTTTTTTTCAAATGCTGCTGAAATGTTATCTGTCAGATGAAGGAAAGCCATACAACTAGAGTGGTCTTTATGAAAATCACACCAGTGTTTGTAAAGAATATAATTCATTATACAAATGACAATAAATCCTTTTATAAACTAGTTTTTAAAATATTTTAGAAAAAACAAGTCAAAAATGGAAATTGGTCTGTAATTTATAAAGCAATATGAATCGTCAGGTTTATAAAGAGGAATTACTGACCAACTCAAAAAATGCTCTCTCATGGGATCCTGAAACAGACAGTTTCAGGGTCAAACAGGCATTTTTGTCCTTTAATTTTGGACAGTATTACTCATCCATTTCTCTCATGTCTATGAGCTGTTATTCTAGCTGTGGCCACTAGCTGTCTCTGCTGCAATGCCTATGTCACACGCATACTGAGAGCTCAGGTGAGTGTCAGGAGGCTGCTACCAAGGAGCGAAGCACACGGCTCTCCTTCAGTTTGTCAGAGCATCAGTACAGGTGACATATTGAAATGATTGTGTGACTCTGCCTCTTCATGTCACTCACTGTTATCCTTCAATAAAGGCGGAGGAATGAAGCCATCTGCTCCCTCGTTTTTTCTCAGGGACAATGGAAACATTCTCTCTCCCTGTTACTCCCTCTCTCTCTCTCTCATACACACACTGACTTGTAAGGATGGTTAAATTTGCTGATCTTTTTAAGGGACCTTATTAAACTCAGGTCACTCTCTGTGTCTCTTCTGTCTGAGTCGTTGCCATTTCTCTTTTTTTATTTCATTTTTGTTCTTTTTTCTTCGCAGGTCTGCAGAGGTTTTGCGAGGACATTGAAATGATGATTGGTTTCCAGCCAAGCCGATTCTGGAGACTCTGTTGGGCCTTTGTGACTCCAACGATTCTGACGGTGTGTTTGTTTTTGCCCATCTCATTCTGTCGAAAACACACACACAAGCATGTGCAGCTTAAAATGTTTCCATTTTCACTGCAGCCTTTCAAGTTCATTGATTCACAATTGAAAAGGAACAAGGAAGAAATTGCTCCTGTTACAGTGGAATCGAAAATTATGTTTCCTGTCATGTCACTGAGTCTCAAGTTGTTTGTGTTTTTCACAGTATTACCTTCCATATAGTAGTTTGGGTGACGTCAGTTCAGCTGCTGCAAACAAACATACATTTATATACAAAGTGCACGCTTTCTGAAAATTGGACACTAACTTGTTACACGCTGTGTAGTTGTCGCAGCTGTAAATTTCAATGCACAATATTTACCAGCATGTCACTGTTGGACACTGGCCAGCATTAGTGTTAGTAATTGTAATGGAAACCACCATAGCTCTAAAGCAGAGCTGACGATGACAAATGGAGCAGCGGTCGGGTCATCCTGTGCTCTCGAGGAGATCAGATTTCCTCTGGGAGCTCAATGATGCACAACTCTGGCTAATCTATTTCTGTCTGCCTTCTTTTTTTGTTTGTATTTCTTGTTCTTATTTTCTTCTAATAATTCTGAGCCAAATTTCCCGCAGACATGACACTCTTTTAACTCTGTCCCCCTTTTGAAATGGAAAGTAAAAGGAAGGTCTCATTTTTATCATCCATTCACTTTTTTGTAAGGGGCTGTGGACCCAGATTTATTTATGTGTGTACTGTGGAAACCTACTGTACCGTCTGCACTCAGTACAGAAAATCTTTACACATTTCATCAACATGAGGCTCCAGATAAATGATTAGGCCATTGTTTTAAGATATACAGTTGTTTTTGTTCTTGTCAGTGATGATTAATGCAGAAAATTCTTCAATAAAACATTTACTTATGTAATAACTCAGTGTATTTATAACAATAGGTGCTTAACACAACTTTAGACTTGTAGTCTAGTTAGCAAAGGCAGTCTGTAAACTTAAAAAGAGATATCTGAAAGTTGGATTCCCAAATTCAAGGTTATTCAGATTATTCTTTGCAACACATTTTTCAACACATCATTCACAAAATATTTCTGCTGGAGAAAACTCCCCAAATGACATGGATGAAAATTAAAAGGAAACTAGTAATTAGTTATTTTTTATAAAATCTTTTCCTCAAATGTAAAATAACAATTGTACAAATATACGATAGATTTGCAGCTTGTGTTACAATCAG
The DNA here is from genome assembly GCA_034779795.1 of Ctenopoma multispine. Lineage (NCBI taxonomy): Eukaryota > Metazoa > Chordata > Actinopteri > Anabantiformes > Anabantidae > Ctenopoma > Ctenopoma multispine. The sequence goes on along the minus strand of JAUYWH010000018.1, from coordinate 17,039,057 downwards.
TGTTACAACATGCACAGATTTAGCTCTGTGCCTTTTATTTCGCAGCCTTGCACATGCCTCATCATTAAAACTACTTATTTTGCTGTTTTTGTAAGTTGTTCACAGGATAAACCCATTTATGCCCAACTGCAGTAAACATTGTGCTGTTATAGCATAAAACAAACTAGTTTTTGTTTTGCCTGGGAGCTTTTTCATTTAATATGCAAAACACAGCCAACATCTGGCATCTTTTTATGCTTATACAGTACAGTACTGTACTGTACATGTGGAGCTGACCATAGTCTTGTCCTGGTAGTCACTGAACTTTAAGAAAGCAGTTTGTTGAGATACTGGCAGTAAAAGAGAAACCAACATTTACTTATGCTTTTCTTTTTTTCTCTATGCAGGGAATCCTAGGTCTGAGTCTGTACCAGTGGAAGGTGATGACGTATGAGGACTACACCTACCCCACCTGGTCCATGGTTTTGGGCTGGCTCATGGTCATCTGCTCTGTCATCTGGATCCCCATTATGTTTGTCATTAAGATGTATCTCGCCCCCGGCACCTTAATCGAGGTAATAATTGAAGTCATGACATTTTCATATAAGTTTTCTTTTTATCTCCTATGCATTCACATACATACACTGCCCTCCTCTATACACACACACACACACACACACACTCTGGAATATCAATAGCCTCATCCTCTGCTCATTAGCAGGGAGAGGCAGGCCAGTTACTGAGTATTTTACACTGAGTGATTTGGACAGTTTTCTGGCAGGTCCCTTTTAAATACTAGGATTAATGGATGATGATGATCGTGGCTTTCTGTTCTGATGTCTCTGTTCCATCAGCAGCTCTGACAGCAGCCTCAATCGTCCCAGCTTTAAATTTTAATTTCTTTTGTTTGCATGACTGTAATAAATGCATAATCATTGAAGTGTTTTCTTTTATGTGATTTTGTGTGACTTCAGTGCAAAACAGCACTGAACACCGTATAGTCAATGATGTTTACATTACATAAAATCAGAAGAAGCAAAGAAAAACCTTTCATTGTTTGTTTTTTTATGTATTTTTAAATATGGCACAGTACATGGAATCCTTACATCACTGACACTACCTATTAAGCAAAACAAAACTGGAGAATACAGGTAACAATGAATTAAAAAGAAACAGTAAACACAATATAAGCAGGCATATTGCTGAGATCAAAATAGCATAGATATACTGTAATCATGCTACAGTGATAAAAAGCACAGTTTTATATAAAATGACTGCTTTTATATAGCACTTTGATACCTTGTACCAGTCTTTACAAAGTGCCTCACATATGATTAATGGACATCTCACTAGCCTCAGCTACACAAACTGCACAAACCAGAAGTCAAATGAATACTTGAACCAAAACCCCACTCTATGTGAGGAGGACATACATTAATCACAGGATTGATTGTTCAACCCCCGTGTATCCACGTGTCCCTGGGACCTTGAGCGACACACTGAGATCCAGCTTCTGATAGTTAGGACTCTGTGTGTCTGTGTATAGGGGAACGAGTGGAAAAAAGTGCTTTGGATAAAAAGCACTTTCTAAATCTAGACCAAATGCATGCCAACATATAAACTTTCAAACCAGTGCGCTCAGACCATACTTTATGAAAGTATTCTTTCATAAATTATTGTAACACTGTATTTGAAAATTTAATATTGCTTTTCTTCAGTTCAGTTCTTTTGGCTTTCTTTGGCTCCTAGTGTGCATGCAGATAGCAAGTGACAGTACTAAAAATTGTGTTAGAATTGTGTTAAAGAAAGTTATCTTGTGCCCTTTTGCTTACTAGAGATATGAGTTAACATACCTGCTCTGCCTGTATAAACCTACTCTATGTTGACTGTGCTCTTACAGCGTCTGAAGCTGGTTTGCGCACCTCAGCCTGACTGGGGTCCTTTCTTGATGAAGCACCGTGGAGAACGTTACAAGAACATGATCGACCCTCTGGGAACCAACTCTCTGGGCCTTAAACTGCCCCCCAAGGACTTCCAGCTTGGCTCCTACCAGTAGCAGCCACCAAGGCAGCACAACACCCACCGCTTCTATCACCAAGAAGGAGGCAATATGCCTGCTTCTAGGCCAACCTCTCCCCCACCTCTTATTTTCCCTCCTCCTCTCTCTTTTTCCTGTAAGTTTGTCACTTTCTTTGCTGTCTTCCTTCCTGCATTGTGGCTCTGGAAACAGGCTCAATACCTATTCTTTCTTCACTGCTTCCTCTCTTCTCTGTGGGAGGACTGGCCAGGTGGAGTCTACTCCTCAACTTCCGCTTTGTTTAATGGGCTATTATTGGCTCCCACAAATGACCACTGATTACTCCAGAACCCTTTCCAGGGATATTTATTCCAAGAGAAAAATTGTGTCATAAAATGACACAGCTCAGACTGCACTTGCAATATTAGACTCACCATAGCTGCTCCCTACGGAGTCGTGTGTGTTTGTGTGTATGTGTGTGTGTGTGCATCATATTTGTGTGTAGAAATAATAAATCATCTTGGTGAAAGTAGACACAGGAAAACAAAAAGAAAGTTGAGAGATACAGAAACAATAGTCAGACAAGCTCACTGAAGATCTGTTTTGTTCCGTGTACAAAATTCCATCGGCAATACAAATAATAAAAACCGCTGTGGGAAAAAAAAACAGGTGACAACAACACAGTGTGCACTGTTATCTCATTTTGATTTTATCCAGCAGTATATACATATATATGTATGTATATGTGATATAACTTCACACTAGCTACAGCTCATTCACTCTTGCTATGTCAAAAATAGATCAGATTATAAGATCAGCAATTTGTGCCTCCTAAATCCCAGTAGAGTAGTGAATGTGTCCAGATTACCACTCTCAGTAGATATACTTTGGCCTTGGATGACTGCAATATGATAGAAGCTTGGGTCTATTTCTCTCGCTGAACCTGAGGGATCACTTGTGATACCCCCTTTTTCTTTGTTTATTAAGTTTTATTCCTGTTAGTAGCACATTCCTAATATAGAAAATCACTAGAGTAGTCTATTTTTCCTTCAGTAGGCAATAGTGTGGCCATTTAACCTATGTCTCGAAGACCTGATCTGATCGTCACTCTGTGCATATCTTTTAGACGGTGTATGTGTCGCTGTGTGTGTTGTAAACTTGTGAAGCCATCTGTAGAAACCCATTTTTACATATATGTACATCACATTAGTAGAGTAATAGTATACATGACAAAGATTGAGAGTGTGTGTTTATGTCTTTCCGAACCCCAAGTTTCTCTTGCTAGCTGTGTAATATCCTGTACAAAGTATACACTTCTTAACACTATGTTCAAGTAGTACGTGTGTGTTGTCACGTCTTCACAATGTTACGAGCAGCTGCTGTGTGTGAGTAGATGAAGATTAGACTAGAAAACACTTCTCCTCCTTTCCTGAAAGTGTACTTTATCTCTTGTTGTTTGTGGTAGAGCTCTGGAGACCACTTTGCCATTTCAGACTTATGCCTCTTGCCTCTCTGTATGTCCTCATGAAAACAGGGTCTCAGGTAAACTCGATTTCATCAGACTACTTGGGTAGCCGTAGGAATAATAGTATTCAGCGCATAGGCAAAAGAGAACTGAGCCATCCTAATGCTAAACTATAATGGAAGCATTGTAGAAATGTGTTTCAGTGCATCAGAATCAAAACAGTACTTCCTGTTGATCTCTGCAGCATCATCACTTTTTGTTCAATGTTGCTGCAGAATCTTGTGATTATTATACTGGAAGTAGGAGTGACTTAACTTGTATCTTGCTTTTAATTATGTTTATAACATAGTGACATGGAAAACATTAATTAGTTAAGATATAATGCACTGGAAAATAAAGCGGCTTTTGAGCCATTCTGTTACCTATCGATTTACTAATCAGTCTTATTTGCATATACAGGAAACAAAAGGCTTTCAGAGATTTTAGAATAACTCAAATGACTGTAATTGTGAACATACTTCCCTTTAAGTTGTGCTGTTAGGAGACCATCAGCACGAATAAGCCTTTGAAAGAGTGTTTCCTGGGGGTGTAAAAGTCATCTCCAGATGTAACACCACAGCAGCCTGAAGGAACTGTCTGGTGTAGCTCAGCAGACTCAGCAGTCTGATTGGCTTTGCAGCCTTTTAAAATGTGACATGACAGACAGCCAACCCTGACTTTGTGGGCTGCCAACCAATTACCTTCAAAGTAACGTTACGTATCCACTCAGAAGCAATTAGTCCTTTCTAAGCTTTGACCAGTTAGATATGCATTTTCATGTTGACACGAAGTCCTGATCGGCTTTATTACGCTTTTAACGCCCCAGGCTTAAGTGTTCTTAATGGAAGCTGCAGGTATGGATGCAATAACTGTAGCTCAGAGTTTAAGGGTCTCCCTAACTATTTCTCTAAGCCATTGCTTTTCGTAATCTCCAATAGCACAGATATGATTTAAAAGCTTGTATGGTTTGAAAACAAAACATAATCAATTAATGAGCACAAATGCCCTGTTGTTAAATAGCTTGCTTGCTCCACGGTGTTGCTTTTGTTAAGACTTAGTGCTTTTAGCTCTATAATGTATGTCTGTTTATAGGCGCGCGTGTGTGTGTTTGTTTCTGTGTTAGTTTTGCTGAACTCCACTTAACTGTCAATCAGATGTTTGCATGGCCAATCTCTGAGTAAATCACTGAAAGAAGCAGAAATTTATTTTTTTTCCAAGGATGCCTTGGCCCAATGCTCCTCTTCATCTTTTTCTAAAGGACATGAGGATTTGTGAACTTGAGCTGGGTAAAACACACTCTTAACACTGATAAGCTCCAAAAAATTTAATCCTATGGCAACCACTGACTTGAAAGTGGCAAAGGAACAGGTTGCCGTTTAAATCATATGAAGCAGTGGATAGTCTTCTCTTTTGTAGAAAGACTTGGATGATACGCCTACTATGCCCTGAGATAGATCTGAATGTTTTTTAGGGCTACATGTTTTGTGTTTACATTTCTACTGGGCTTCTCTGGTTTTGTTTTGAGAAAAAAATACTTAGGGTTCAGTTAAAACCACATTGCTTCATAAAATGTAACACTGAAAAGCTTGCATGTGCAGTTTGTGTTGCTGTAACTCAATGTCCTTGTCCTTTCTCTCTCAATAGTATAAGTCTGTGCATGTTTACTTTAGGGAGATTTTTGTTCTACATAATACTAAGAAATGGAAGGTTGATATTGTCCTTCTTACAAAGGAGGAAGAAGGAAAAAAACAGACAAAAAATGTAACTGGCTCTTTGCTTTGCCTCCAACTCAAATTTAGGCAGTATAAGTAACCAAAGAAAGAGTACTTTAACTAGGGTTTTAGTGAAAACATAAAAACTAACTTTAGAAGAAAAAATGATTTTATCATCTGCATATTGGAGGTTGAGATACTGCCATTCATATCCCATGTAGTGTTCTTTGATGTTTGCCAATACGTTACAAAACATCTTCAGGTAACCATTGGCCTTATAGATGTCCTCTAATAGTAGAATATTGTATGTACTTCCAAAATAACACCACAGAATAGCTTATTGTCTGTCTCATATGGTACCAGTATTCCTATTGTTATGTCTGTTGTGTCTTTTTGGCACTTTATTGTGTGACCTATGAATGCATAGGTTAAATTTCTAATTACTTGAGTAATGTCATATATTTCTGTGTGTCTATGTGAGGTACTGCTGCCTATGGATATAGATATGTGCCTCCAACAGCCCATGACATCCTTTGATTTGAAAATAGAGATTAGATATACAACAAATATGTTTTAAAATCTGTGTGAGATTTAAAAAAAGAAGATATATATCATATATGTGAGATACATTTATTTATTTTGAATGTCATCAATCTTTGAGGCCCTACCTCAGATTTTGTATTTATGTATAGAAATGCTATTGGACTATAGTATCTTTGCCAATAATAATATATCGCTATTATATCATGAAATGTATAACCTATAAATCAATAAATAAATGTTATTGTTTTCTTTGTTGTTTCTGGCTTCTTTCAAATGTCACTTCTGCTGTGATAGTGGAGCTACAAATAACAACTAGGGAATTAGGTTAAGACCATACAATTAGCCCTCCCTCTGTGATTCAACTTGTCAGTCAACTTTTATATTCAGCTGCTCAATAACTGAAGACACCACAGTCATGTGAAAACAATACATGATGTTTGTTTACTGGGAATTTAAGATCAAAGAGGAGTAGATTAGAAATAGAAAAATGATTTGAACGCTCCTGTAGGCATGTTGCTTGCTGATACATACCACGTGCTGCCGAACAACATTCACTGTGGCTTGCATATTTCATGTCAAGCTAATTTGCAATTTAAATGCATTTGCATGCAGCACGTCCGTTGGTACAGTACACCCAATACGAAACCCCTAACAATGCTGTAAAACAGAAATACTGTATAATTTTATTGTATTAAATGTCTCAGTGGTTTCCAAATGGGATACTGAAGCTTTTTAAATAGCATCTTTAACGGAGGGTAATAGACTACCAAATGGATGGTGATTCGGTGCTGAATCACTTATTGTAAACACATTTGACTATGCATTAATCCCATACTTTTTCGAAAATAATTTATAATGCAACATGCAGGCTGTGTTTGGTAAATTAACTGTTAACAACAAAAAGAGGACAATTACACTTCATATACCGATGCCGTGTCAGTCAAAACTCAGTCCACACTGAAAAATGTGCAGCCATAGCTTAACTTTATCAAGTATTGGGGTTAACGGTTGAGTCCTCTTTTACAGCACAAACAGGATGAAAGAGCCATCACATTTCTTTCAGATGCTGAACTTTAGGTATCAGAGCAGGAAAACGTCAGCATTTAGGTGAGCATCCCTGGCTTTCTTCTCCCTGACAGTGATTTGTTTCAGAACCCCCCAACTGAATGGTATGGATCAGAGAGACTCCTAGGGGTGACCAGAGCACTGTCAGAGAGGAAAACCAAATTAATGATGGAAATACTGAACATGTGTCCACCGTGAATTAGTTTTATTTTCAGAACACGTTGCTCATGCTGCATGAGTTATACTTATATGGGTATGGACATGCACATGTATATGTGTATATATACAGAGATATAGATATCTCTCTATATATAGTGTGTATATATTTATGTGTATTTGTACATGTGTGTACTTGTACATGCCAATACCTTTAGATATCTACTATTTGGACAGTAAATAGTAGTTGTAGTAGTAGAACAGAGATTATTATTATTACTTGCACATTGTTCACAAAGCTTTATCCATAATACATACTGTGTATGTGTACATAGAATCTCCCGTTGTATATAGTGTCTATCTTATTTTATTTTTTTGTATGCTTGTTCCTACTCTTTGCTATCTGTACTGTGGTAACACACTAATTTCCCCGCTGTGGGATCAATAAGGTCTTATCTTATCATATTCATTTCTGTCTGTATTTCGTGGCAAATTCATTATGAATAGCTGAGTGTTCTGAGTTTACATCTGAGTTACAAAATGCTTCAATCTACAACTTCAGCTTAATTTCTTATTGCCAATCAAACCAATTATTTTGCAAAAAAATATTAAAGCTAACAGTCCAAAAAAACAAATATTTACCTAAATGACCCAGTTTACCAAAATTAACATGGTGGTAATTTCATAATTTGCAATGACATTTGTGCTTCACTATCCAAGAAGAGTTTAATATGAGCTTCAGAAAACAAGGCCTGTGCAGTTATCATTAAATTACCTTCATTTGTTTTAACATAACATAATTTACTGTCTATTGAAAAAAACACATTTGACCTAAAAGTGTTGAGTTTTGATCTGTTCTCTCCTTCCCGCCTCAACTTGCTCATTTAAGATCAAAAATCTCTGTAGGATTGAAATAGAAAGTTTGGTGTTTTTGAGAACACTTGTCTCCTGTGTGGTGTCATTCAGACATTTATCATTCTGACCGTGATGGTCTCCTTCACTCTCTCCCCGACAACCCGTGTGTTTACCTCACCATCAGTTAAAATAAGTTGACTGGCCCTTGGCTTGAAAACACAACACTCATTTCACAGTTTCCTTCCTGTACTCAGCTGACAAGAAAATCCTTCATGATTTATCTCCCAGCTCGTGAATGCGGGTGTGACAAGATGGGAAGTGGGCTGACCTTGAGAAGCACAAATTTCACAACTAACAAAATGTGATTATAGGTTTTTTTATTAGTTAGAATTTAGAATGACAAATATGAATGTGGTTGACACATACTTACTGACATGATTAAATGGTACCTGTTTGTAGATTGCCAAAAGGCTTAACATACTACTGTAATATATAGTATATCAGTATTTAAGTATTTAAGATTGACTTATTATCAAAACACATTTATAGTTTATTTTTAATATTTATGGCATGTTTTATTAGACTTTCTGTTCCTAAAATGCATGAACTCAGTAATTAAAAAGTATTGAGTCAGAAAACACTGCCCAAAAGACACTTTAAAGCCAGTCTTTTGTGAATTGTTTTGTTTTTGAGTTGTAAGCATCAAATTGGAAATACTGTTTTAATTTGCACTATGACATGTAGCAACAAGTACACATATGTCACACAAACCCCCCACTACTTTTTTTGGCTTGGCTGTTTGAGTTGAAAATTTAATAATTAGTAATTATAGATACTAATAATTAACCTTACTTACAAATAATAAGAAAACATATTGGCTTAAAAATATATAATTAAAGGGACTAGGAATTGTATTTTGTCTAACAAAAGCATATTTAGTGTAGTGCACTTACTGTTAGGTTAAAATAGCTTGAAACTTTAGATGTGCTTTCGATTTGGTATAGACTATTCAAAATTAGTTTTTCAAACAATTCAAACAAAGGCATTTCAAGTGAAATATATAGTGTGTATTCTAAACAGCATATTTGTGCACACTCGACAAACTGTTTCCACAGACTTTAAAAGAATTTGTAAGTTACATTTATTTGACGAAGTTTACCAACTGCCTTATAAAACTCTAGTAACTATAACTTGAGTAGTATTTAGAATAGCCACAAAACATGACTTTCCATTTAATTCACATTCCCTTTAGTCATGGTTCCATAACAACGTCCCCAAACTACTACAGTGTAAAATGTAAATCATTGGTAAAGCAGTGAGTGAATATAACTATTTTACTGGCAGCAGGACAAATTCCTTCCTCCTTCACCGACAAGTGCCACCAGGGGTTCAAGAGCAGGTGGAGATTAAAATGCCATTGTTCTTGGCTATTCAGCTGTCTGGGTTGGTGAAGCACTGGATCTTAAAGTCTAAGGCTACTTGGACCTGATTGATCTTAGCCACAGTACTTGTATTACTGCCTCCTACTGGTCTGGTAATGCAATTGATTGTTTTAAGTAAGCTATACTCAAATCAATAAGTAATTGTTTTTTTCACCCTGCAACTAACTATAACTATGATAATAATTTTGCTAATGTAAAACAAACTAAATCTAAAACATTTGTCCCTGCCACTGCACAATCCTAGTGAGACCTATGCAGGATTTTCATCAGTCACTGTTTTCTTTTTTTCTTTTTTTTCTTTCCTAATCGGAAAGGACCTTAATGCCCTTTTAGTCTCTGCCTAGCGGGAGGCTGATGTAACAAGTACCTTTTATATGAATGTTACTGTGTGAGTTGTCTAGATAAGTATTTGTCAGACTGGCAGGACACACTCTACAATTCTAACATTGACTCACTCAATAAATAATTAATCAGGTTCACAAACTGGAACTGGAACTTCAGTTTCGCTTAGATGTTTTCTGAAAGGGGGAGGAATCATACTTCTCTCTTTACAGTGCAGGATTTAAGACCTTACACATTATATATATCTGTACAGTACAAGACAAAAGTTTGGTACAATTCATTCAATGTTGTTTTCTTTATTTTCATGACCATTTACATTGGTAGATTCTCACTGAAGGCATCAAAACTAT
>JAUYWH010000018.1:17018545-17029069 GCA_034779795.1 Ctenopoma multispine | reverse complement strand
AGAGGTGTTTAGCACTTGTTGGCCCCTTTGCCTTCGCTCTGCGGTCCAGCTCACCCCAAAACACATTGAATGAGAAGATGTGTCCAAACTTTTGGCCTGTACTGTATATATATATGTATACACACACAAACAGAATATTTAAAGAAAACCCAACAATCCCACCAGAGCAAGCAGTAGGCAACAATGGAGAGGAAAAACTCCCTTTAATGGAAGAAACCTCCAGCAGAACCAGGCTCAGGGTGGGTGGCCATCTGCCTCGACTGGTTGGGGTTAGTGAAAAGAGAAAAGAACAGCAGACAACAGAGATCAAAACAACAACAAGGAGCAGACACTGGGCAGGTTGGCAGGAGCAGCAACCATAGCTACAGGGTCAAGGATACCTGCAGAAAGATACAGCGGGAGAGAGAGGGAGAGGACAAAGCACAACTAGGGGAAAGAGACACAAAGATACAAAGTTAATAAAATGCAATGATGGCATAAGAGTGGACAGAGAGAGGGAAAAGAAGGAAGGAAGAGAGGGGCTTAGTGTAATGTGGGAGGTTCCTCAGCAGACTAAATCTATAGCAGCTTAACTAAGAGATGGTTCAGAGTCACCTGAGCCATCTCTAAATATAAACTTTATCAAAAAGGAAAGTTTTAAGTCTAGTCTCTGCCTCCCAAACCTGGATTAGGAGCTGGTTCCACAGGAGAGGGGCTTGATAACTAAAGGCTCTGCCTCCCAGTCTACATTTTGAAACTCTAGGAACCAAAGGTAGACTTGCTGGGATAATAAGGTTCTATGAGATCTTTAAGATATGAAGGAGCCTGATTATTTAGCACTTTATAAGTGAGGAGGAGGATTTTAAACTCTATTCTAAATTTTACAGGGAGCCAGTGGAGAGAAGCTAATGTAGGAGAAATATGATCTCTCTTGCTAATTCTAGTCAGAACTCTGGCTGCAGCATTCTGGATTAACTGGAGACTTTTGAGTGAGTTATTGGAACATTCTATCAGTAACGAATTACAGTAGTCCAGTCAAATAACATGAACTTGAAGTAACAAATGCATGAACTAGTTTCTCAGCATCACTTTGAGACAAAATATTTCTAATTTTAGCAATATTCCTCAGGTGGAAGAAGGACATTCTAGATATTTCTTTTATATAGGAGATAAATGAGATTTCCTGGTCAAAGATGACTCCAAGATTCCTCCTAGTAGTACATAAGGCCACATCTTAATCATCTAGAGTGGCAATCTGACTAGATAACATGTCTCTGAGGTTTTTAGGCCCAAATAAAATAAGCTCTGTCTTGTCTGAATTAAGAAGTAGAAAACAGGACATCCAAGCCTTTATGTCTTTAAGGTTGAAGACTGACTAGTTGATTAGTTTCATCTGGTTTCATAGATTAATATAGCTGGGTGTCATCTGCATAACAAAGGAAATTTATTGAGTGTTTCCTTATAATATTGCCCAGTGGAGACATGTATAAAGTAAAAATAATTGGTCCAAGCACAGAACCCTGTGGAACTCCATAACTTACATTTGTGTGTATGGGAGATTCATCATTACATTAACAAATTGGGATCTATCTAATTGGGATCTACCTGTTTAGGAGCAATCTGATGTGTCAAAGTCTGTTGCGCCATCGATATTTTTCCTTTACAATAAACATTGCCCTAAACAACATAAGCTTTAGCTTTAGCTTTAAATCCCAAGTAGTTGTCAGGCGTGTAGAGATACAGACAAAATGTGTGTGTTCGGAACGCCCTTGTTGTGTGTGGGATTAACCCAGCTGCGGAGTGAGCCACACCGGGTAGAAGACACACGCCGTTTACTGTTGTAACGCCTGCGGTGCTAGAAGCGGGAGCCGGCGTTACGATCAACAGACGGACAACAACAACAAGTGAAGACATGGAAAGAAGGCTCAATACTCATGGTACCGGATGAGCAGATGGAGAACAGATGATCAGAAGCAATGACGTGGTAAACTACCAAAAAGGCAGGAGCTAGTTAACATGAGGAAACACGATATCAGAGCGAGGAGCAGGTGAGTGGACTTCCTGTTTATACCTTGTCCTAACCAATCCTACCTCTTCCTCGCAGTCACCTGACTCACTCACTTGACAGTAGTGGGGCAGGTTGATATTTTTCTGCTTGTTTAAAAAGCCAAACACAAGTTATCTTATGTAACGTTAAGGGGAAACACACCTACAGTAGATGGGGTAAGAAATACGACACCAGCATGATAAACTTTCCCCAACTGCTTAGCAAGCCATGTCTCTCAGAAAAGCATCCATGACAAGTTCACTCAATGCTCTACTGAGTGACTATTGAATTCCCATGCAACAGACAGTATCATTAGGTGTGCTGAAGTACAGTCAGCGATACAACAGCCTAAACAAAGGTAATTTGACTTGTGACAGTGAAAACCCTCAATAGCGTATTTTTGATGCTACATTTTCTGAGACTTGTTTGACATTTTATTTAAGTTCTTTGTGGTGTAGTTAGTACAGTTTGTTGTTGATTCTTATGCATTGTACTGGACAGTGGGATCAAACTCTTGCAGGATTAACCTTGCTGTTTGAACTACTTTTCATAGTCTAATGATATTCATGAGGTAATAATTAATTTCTGTGCTCATTATTGACTAGATTGCATTGTGGTCTGTGCATTAAAAATAGTAACGACTAGTGCAGGGAACTAGTTCAACATTTTAAAATACCCTCAGATCTGACTTCTTTCATCCATATTTTGTTACACCTGTGAACTGTTTAAAGAGAAGAAAGCAGGGCACCTCAGATATCTAAAAATGTGTTTGGTTCTAATCCTGCTATAGAGACAAGACAGGCATCTGAGGTCTGCACCTGTGTAATACAGCCCTTCTACACACTGCACCTGCTCTTCTGACAGGGGGATATTGAATCTCAAATAGCGGCTCCTTTAGTAACAAGAACAGTGTGCAGATGTGCCTCTCCTGCATGCCGTGCTGCAGCCGTTATGGAGGTCAGTGCTGTCTTTATGGTGTTGTTTTTTGAATGGTGTGCAGAGATAAAAACAGTCTCCTGAGCCTTAATCCAAGGCAGCTAGAGAAAACCTAAACCTCACAGCATCTTCATAACTAATGTATTAGTATCCTTCAGTCAAATCCTAAAAATGTAGGAAGGCATCTTTAATCCAAATGCGAATCAAAAGACTGCTCCACCAAGCAAAAACTAAAGAATATTATCTGCAGTGTCCTGCTATTTGGAATTGACTGTCAGAGATCCAACCCACGCCAGTGTCACTGAACCATAATTCAAATGTTTTATTCCAAGTTTATAATGATTACTGCTAAAGTTGTCCATATTTGTCCATGAGGCTTATAACTATAATAAGGTCTAGAGGCTGAATATTGGGATTTTCTTTTGAGTAAATCCTTGGTTTGTCTCTGAGTGTGCTACTTGGATCACACAGAATGTCATTTCATCAACATGAAGTCAAATAAAACTTTCAGTATCCTAGTGTGACAAAGTTTCACAACAGTATAGGCTAATAATCAGACAGGACTGTAAGTTCTTCACTTGCTGCTGCCTTTTTGGAGTGGGGGTTATTTTATCCTATCATTCTCATGTTTATATGCTATGTGTAATATGCTGTTTTTAGCATCAGTCAACACAGAAGCTGTGTTTAGGTGCTAGCTATGCAATTGTTGACTAAGAAGACCAACACCAAATTACTAATCTCTCAGAAAAAGTGTGTTTTTGTTTCCTGTGGCTGCTGACAGTAGGATACATTTAAAATAAGCTGTGTTAATTCTAAAGCAATACAAGGTAGATACAAGGTAATACACTTTAGGATCCTTGGAAACTTGAACTAATTACAGAATGACACAATGACTTGAAGCACATAATCACCGACAATAAGCTTTGTTTATTCGGTATTTTGAAGTTTTGGTGAAGGCTTTGTGTTTTAAACACATTTGCATTTTTGTTTTGTGACAAACCTTTATTCCATTGGCAAGTTTAATAAACGCAACATAATGAGGCTACTTGGCTACTTGAAATTTTGCTAGTCATATAAATTACAACTAGTACCCTGTAAATTTATGTACCCCTTCAAAGAGAATGATTTATAGTTGCACAGCTAACTCAGGGGTGTTTGGTAATAATATTAGGGGAAATAACAATGTTATCCTTTAATGAGTCTTTCAAAATAAACTGCCTTTGCAAAACAAGCACATTCCCTCTGTGGAACTGGCAATTTTGTCAGTACTTGAAAAGCCTTGGCAGGGTACTTGTAAGTGCTTTTATTTAAAAGTAAATAACAGTTAATTAATACACAGTGGTCTGAATTGTTGGTAGGACACAACAATGTCAATGCCTTGGCTATTTTTAGAAGAAGGAATTAAGGAAGGAAGGAATTAGGGGTTGAGGCAAAGGCATATTTTAACTTTTTTTAATGCTTTAGGTCAAAAGTTCACTTGTAATCCATGTTCAGGGGATGTTTCTTTTGCTGCCAGGTAAAATGTATACTTTAGCACAGAACGCATAAGATACATTAAACACAGAACACAAACATAGATTTTACAAATAGGCAATGTGCCGCGGTGATACCATAAAAACAGGTAATACAGTCATTCACACTCACTTTAATTAATCATTTAGCAACCAAGATCAACCATTTGCACAGAACTGGCCTATGGCTTGAACTTGGGTACCAAGGAGAGCATATGGGCACCTGTGGTGGGAAGCTGTTGAGGGATTATGCTCTTATTGCTGTGCTATGTAAATAGTATGGGTAAATAGTAAATAGCAGTTAATTAATACTGACTTGTTGGGTTGGCTGAGTAAAAAGGAGCAGCTGGAAACACCATGTGTCATAGAGGAAGCACATGTCTCTATGCAGTCGTTCATAGAAGAATTATAGATAATTTAGAAATTATCTTAAAAATGACAGATATGTCAGTGACTGCATTGTGGAGGGACATGGACATGAAGTAGGAAAAAACGGCTAAAATCTACAAGAGTGAAATATAAAAAAAGAAATGTGTTAAAATTACTGTATTGTTGTTTTTCCGATATCACTACAACTGGTAAAAAAAACATGAGAAAGATATTTGTGATTACATCATGACACTTATCTGAACAAGTGAACATATGGTGTTTATATACAATTTAGTTATTGTCACGCTTCGACCCTGGTCGGCCCGCCTCCCCGTGTTTTCTTATGTCTTGGTCTTTCTTCTTGTTTTCTCCCTGTCACACCCTCGTTCATTCATGCACTTGGTTCTGTTTACTATTTGGTCACGCCCCCGCTCCCAGTCACTCTCAGTTTTGTCCTCAGCTGTTTTCACTTACCTGATTACACCCAGTTCACCTGATCACTCCCAGCTGTCCTCACTTACCGGCGAGTTGCACTCCTTTATATTCTCCCCTCTGTCAGTCTTTCACTGCTGGGTTATCTGTTGTTGTGTCCTCTGGTTTCCTCTATTGTCGCTACCTGTTTTTGCCCTCGGGTTTCTTCTGTGCCTCCCTGTCCTGGTTTTGTCTGCGTTTGTCTGGTCGAGTGTTTCTACAGCTATCAGTAAAAGGATTTACAGACAGATGAACTAAACAAGTGTTAGGAAGGTGAATAAGAAACTAATAAGCCAAGGCAGGGCCATTACTTCACTTTGAGTTATACATCATTAACCACGTGGTAGAAAATCACTTGAAAACAAGGTTGTTTTCTGTTTGTATCATAATTTCTTCATCAGACGTCTTAATTTCCCTGCAAACTCACATGTATGAGCAAAAAAAACATTGTCCTACCTTAAACTAACACTCCAGCGGACATAATTAAGAGCACACATTTGGTGAGAGATACAGCAGCTTTTTTTTTTTACACCTGAGCATTACTAGGCATAGAGTTAGACACTAATGAGAATTATTAAGAATTTTTAGCAGAGATACTTATAATAACATAATGCACATAATTTTAACCATAATTGGAACTATATAGCAGTTTGCTTTATGTTAGAGTGAAGCCTTTCATCAGTCACAGTAGGGTCCAGGACAGTAGGAGATAACCTCCAATATCCAATTCCCTCAGGCACAAGGCTTTACTGAAAGGTATGTGCCTTTCCTTTGAATTCGTACCTGTGTAATATTGTCCGGTACTGACGAGCAACAACAGAGCAGCAGAAATCAATTACCTTGCCTTGTGAAAATCAAGTGGAATTACAGCTGTGGCTCCAGACCTAGTTTCAAGGAGACACAGCAGAAATTAGAACTGATGGTCATGAGACCTTATTATTTTGTCTCAAACTAATACTTAATTATAGAGGCCAAAAAAATATTACATTATTATTATATAAAGTTATTGTTAGTATTGTTGTAATTGTTGGTGCCAGAATTGTTTTAGATTTGCTTTGGTAACGTTTTGTGAGAATGATAATAGTCTTCTCTTTCCTTGTGAGTAGAAATTATGTCATTATTACATATTTTCAATAGTTTTATTTAATTTTTTTCCTAAGGAATTGTCTATTTCAGTTTTAAAATAGGCATAATTTATGTGCTAGGTTTTTATTTTACAACCATTTTACAAGAACCGAAAAAGATGACAGAGAGTTATTTTGAATTCAACCCTTCGAGGTGCCAGACAATGGTACCATCTGATTAGCCTCTTACGGTATGACTGTTATTCTCCAAGGGGCCCATCCTTTGACCAGCCCCAGTAGGATGTCCCTCCAACAGTAGCAGCAACAATAACTTTCAGTGGTAACCTGAGCACTGGTAACTCAAATAAATAATAAACACAGGCAAAACATGTGACTGTACTGTACTAAATGTGTGTTCTAGATAAAACTAATGTACTGTCAGCCACACAAAATAAACTGTATTTATTAAATGAAACCAAGATTGTTTTTCTATAATTCATTAACAAACTTAAGTGTTTAAAGTTACTATATTTAATGAAAATCTACTAAATATCAGTGTCAATGTATGAGTGTTACAAACATTCAAATGAATTTTGTGGCAGCAAGTGCAGCTATATCACACAATATGGTTAGTGGATGCCAGTCTCCTTAGCACCATGTAGAATGGCTATACTAGCTAGCCATGGACTGTTCGCATCCAGCTGACTGTTTTGTTTTTTTACACTGAAAGTACCATAAGAAAAATGTCATATTTTCACAGCAAACTGCAACTCCGAGGTATGTAAATGTAATTTTGCCTATAGCAAAAGGGCTGTGCCGCTGTGCTTTTAATTACATTAGAAGGCAACTAACACTAAATACTAAGACTTATTGCAGGTAAAAATGCTGTTTGTCATTTCATCACATGCAGAGTTTAATAGAAATGTTTCCACCTGAATATCAGAGTATCTTTAAAAGTTGATAACGTGTTAGCTCACTTCCTACCAGCTTTCCTAAACACCTCAATTTCATAAATCCTCATTTTCAGTGATGTCTAGATACTGTTCTCGATTATACCATCAGGCAACATTATGTCAGTTATATCTCACTGAAAAAGGATGTATGATTGTATGTATTAAGGGGAGTTGGACCAAGAAGTTGCAAATTACGTCCCCCATAACATATGGACACACATTTCCAAATGAGAGGAATGCTATTCTTTTGCAGCTCCCAGAATATTATGACATACTATTAAAGGTTTATTAAGAAGTAACACAGCAAAACAAAAAAAATTCCAACAAATTACAAAACCTAAAGCTGTTTTGTGCTAAATCAGATTCAGATCATCATACTTCTGTGAAGCCAAGCTTCATCTTGACAAGGTTAAAAAATAAGTGAATGAAATTTTAATATCTAAATCAGAATTTTTTTATTCATGGAACAAAGTTGTACTATTACTTTGATGGTGCTAGGCCTAGTCATCTAGCCATCAATGTTACCTAGCACATGTGTCTCAGACATCCTTTCCATTAAAACTATTAAATATATTAAAACTATATTAAAAATATTTTAACATCTGAACCAGTTTGAATAAGTGACACCTTTTGTGATTTGTACTCCAATTTATACAATAGATAATAGATAGATAAAATAGATAGTTTCTTATCCTATGGGGAAAGTTACAACTCAGTCTGATGTCATGTACTGCCTTAAGCAACAACTTAGTCTTCCTCTCTCCCCTTATTAGGAGCACAACTTTTAACAGCTATGAAAAGATAAATTAAATAGTTAAAAAAATAATTAGTTCCAATTCAAAGAATGTACAGATGTTTCAGCACATTTTCTTGAGATAGCAGAGTTTGTTGTTTTTAAATGATTTTCCCACATACAGTTTACCAAGAACATCGGACCTCCACCATAACTAACAGCCAGTATTTTACCTCTAGCCCTCTATGGCATTTGGATTATGCATACATTTAATTTGATAGTTGTGTCCCTGAAGGAGAATTGTAAAAATCAACATTATGGATTCTGACTGTCCTAATTACATTGTAATTTGTAACCTTGTCTGGGAACACTATTCCTTGGCATCAGACTGAATGCTTGAATGGAATAAACTATTTGTCTGCATCAACATAGAACAGCATGTGAGCAAACACAGGGCAACATCTGTTTACTGTATTATGGGCTCTTTGATTTGTGCCCAGTCCAGATGGGCCGTCATGCTTCATGGTTTCACAGAGCAAATGCTACAGTAACAAATGAATCAGGCGGTGATCCAATGTATTGGAATTCCAGTAGGACAAACAAAAGGCCAGATGAATGGCATCTGTAGCTGCACCGTCACTGCAGCAGTAGAGTATGCCTCCTGTCCTATGAAAACTAGCAAAGGATAGTCATTAATATCAAATCATAAAATGTATACACTAAATGATGAGCAAGTACTAAAGAGCAGGTTGATAGTTGATAGACCCTCAGTCAGTATAGTTGCCGTATTAAACAATAAGTTATAGAGTAAAACTGTATTAAAGCTAAATTTAGTGTCACTTTTAAGTGTCCTATTAAATCAGATAACATGCTGTAAATATTCTGAACATAAAAAATTACATTTAAAACATAAGGTAGCTGTTGAAAGCACTATAAAATGATGAAGTAAAATTAGGTATTTTTGGAGTGGTGTGTTGAGTGGTATGTTTCAAATCATAGGTAATTGTTCCTTAGGGTTAGGGTAAATTCTGTGAGTGTGGTTTTTAGTTTGCTTTGAGTGACTACTAATGTAGACGCAAACCCATGGCAACTAGACTTCTTTCATGTTAGGTTCAAATGTTTCACTACTCATCCAAGTAGCTTCTTCAGTCTGACTGAAAAAGACAACTTTACCTGGATGACTGAGAAGCTTCATATCAAATTTTTTTTGGCAGCATCAGCTAATACGAGATAAAAAGTTAAGTTAGAGCTATGTATTACTCCTTTTAGTCTGGCGTAACGCAGCAAGATGATATTTTCAGTAAGTTGTGTATTAGCCTGAGGTGAACTGTGTTGTAGTTTCGTTTTGATTTGCCTCCAGGTAATACTCTGACATACTCCTGACGTAGGTTGTAAAAGGGTCTATAAAGTCTTGAACATCAAATCTTAGTACAGTTAATTGGCAGCCATGGTGATGATTTGGTACACCGTAATAATTTTGCATTAAGTTTGTTATACCTATAGTATAAGATTATTAAAATTAGTTTCTCTCCTATTTAAACTTGAGACTCCTTCAGATGAATCCACCATAATGTGGAGAGTCTGTTTATTACACATAAATCAGAGTAGACCACATTGTAAACCCGGATTTCCTAACAACTATATACTAACTATATTTACTATTAAATATAAGTATATTGTACTACATTTAGTAGACTATACCTTAATTTGAAAAGTATATTTTTAAGTTAAATCACTTTAAAATAAGAGGTTTTAGTTATGACCACACCCCTTTGTTTCCATAGAGACCGAATTAGAAGCTTGTGATTGGCTGTTTCAATCCATGGTGGAAGCGCGAACTTTAACGTTACTTTACCCGCTGGCTTCACCGAGTCAGAAGAAACATGTCAACAACACAGACATTTTCAGCCTATCCTTCTATTTTTGCCGCTTTTCTCACTCGATGGGTTTTTTGAGACGTTAGTAACGATCAGTTAGATGGGACATTTTCACCTCTTAGCTATGCGATAGCTACTTTTGTTGAACGGGGTCACGGGGCACTGTCGGCGTTCACAGCTCCGCATTGAACCTTCCGCCAGGTGAAGGACGAAGCTCCGCGGACGAGTGCTGTTCCAGCAGAGGAGAGAGGAGGGCGGCGGTGCGACCAGTGTTCCACGGTCTACTAAACCTGGTGAGTTGTATTGATGAGAAACAGAAACCTGTTGCTTTGCACTACTGTTTTCATTTTCACTGGAAGACTGTGTGTGAGTTGTGTAACTTTTTTGTAATGATAACATAACCGCTGTGACGGACATTTTTCAACCGCGGTGAAGTTAGTTTTAGGTTGGATATTCGACAGATATTCAGCGGCTTCTGTTAGCGGAGACTTTAGGGACCGTCAATCGATTACCGATCAATAATGTTTGTAAATAAAAAATAATAATATATTCCAGGACATTGGAGTCACTATCTCCAAATTAAT
>JAUYWH010000018.1:17006997-17018445 GCA_034779795.1 Ctenopoma multispine | reverse complement strand
TATCTATCTATCTATCTATCTATCTATCTATCTATCTATCTATCTATCTATCTATCTATCTATCTATCTATCATGTTAGGACCTCGGGTGCAGCAGATTTCTGCCCCTGCCAAAATGCTGATCTGTGCAATTTCTTACTTTGCTCATATAGATGCGTCAGCCACTGCATATAGTCACAATTACAAGTGGCCCTTTGACCTCAAGCTTAATGATGATGTGGCCGGTGATGAAATTGAGTTTGACACCCCTGGTTTAACTAACAGTTTAACTGTTTGGATAACAGTTTAGATTTGTGGATATCCACATATTTCCTAATCTGTTAACCACATATAAAAAGAAAGGAATGTACATTGCTTTCAGACATGTTTGCTGCTTAAGTGTGGTATTTCAATTCAGCACTTTAAGTGATACAGCTCCCAAAGTAAAATTTTGGGATCCTCTTTGTTGGTCTCTTCTACAATAGCTCTTTCTGTTTTGTGCTTGTCATTATGGACTGGGTTGTAGCTGTGTCCTCACAGCACCATCAGCACCATGTTCAGCTGTGTTCAGCCTACCAGCAGCCTTGCAGACGCAGCTTGATGACTGGAGGCCTAAAGGAGCTTTTCAGTATGGAGACATACCAACTCTTCTGTCATGGAATGCTGCACAACTTCAGGCAAGAGAAAGCATCTGATACACTTGTATATTATTCTAATTATACAAGCTACAGTGCTGTAAGATGAAAAGCAATTTCATCAATGTCATATTGTATACAAGATTAAATTTTACAAAGTATAGGGGGGCACAGAGGTGATGGTTCTGTCACCTTAGGAACGGAGAACATGTTGCCATTTAAAATTAATTTACTCATGAATGCGGGCAATCTGTCATCACACAAAAATCCAAATTTTTCTCTTATGTTCTTTAGATTATTCTGTCAGATGAAATAATTATCAATATGATCAACATCATCTGGTATTTTGTGTATTTGAAATACTGTGTAAGGCTCTTTATTCTGATATCCATGTGGATAATCCTCTAAATCCCTTTCTAGTACTTGATTATCTTATTCATGAGATTGGCTGATACATCATGAAGCTTGGATAGAGATTTGAATTCATTTGGTGTCTTTTCCTCTGCTGGAGGTTGATGGTGCCATTGCACATGTGTGCCATTGTCATGTTTCTAACTGGTTGTCATTGGCTTTGCTTCAGTGGAGCTCTTCATTTCCTTCTTTTTGTTTGCGTCACTTGTTTCTGATGCTTGTCTCCTGTTTGATGACTTTTCGCTTCCTGGCTCTGGAATATTTACTACTTTATGTTTCAGTGTTTATGTTTGCTTTTTTTGTTACTGCTTTTAGTTTTAGGACCTGACCAGGAAGCATTTCCTGTAATGCTTGTTAGGTTTTATGAATATGTTTTAACTCTTGAAACAATACATTAGTGATTATGGCACACACTTTACCAAAACAGATTTCTTTGTGTTGCTAATCATCCGTCCATGATTAATTAATCATCAGCAGACGTGCAGACCTCTATAAAAGCAGCGGTTTTGGCGGTCTACTGGTCTTGAGCCATTTAGGTGTGTTTTAATACAATGCCAAGAGAGAAAGACATAAGCAATAGTCTTAGAGAAGCAATTGTTGGTGTACATCAATCTTGAAAGGTATATAAAACCATTTCCAAACAAATTTTTCTACTGTGAGAAACATTATTCACAGGTGGAAAGCACTAAAGACAGTTCCTTTTTTACTTAATTTTTGTTAAATAAATAATGCCACAGTGAAAAAAGTTATGTTTGTCTGAGGTTGTTGTATTTGCCAGTAGACCTGCTACCATGGGATGATTTTTATTATGTTTTTATGTAAAAAACATAGACTAAAAAGACAAGGTGCTAACATCAGAACATGACTGTAGTCAACTTAAGGTAAAGTATTGGTAGACCTCTCTCTCTAATAGTGAAGTTGCTGCTATTGATGAAATTCTATGAAAATTCTTAAAATTAGAATTTTTTTTTAAAGAATCTCCCTTCAAAGCTAAGACTAAGAAGATCCTAGTAAAGTTAGATAATATTCATGAAGGATTTTAATCCCACATTTATTCCTGTGTTGTGACAAGTATATATAGAAGTTACGAGTTAGAAAACAAAGACCTCAGTTTAATGACAAGCCCCATGCTTATGTGTAAATTATGTTTACACAACCCTACAAAAACATGACGACTGGCCAGGGGCCACTAATTGCTATTGCATTTTTCTTTGTTCAAATTAGCTGTGCAGTGATTGAACAGAAAATGTATGTGGTACAGAAGAAATCAGTACTCTGTTGTGTAGCCGTCTTCTTCTTGAGTCATCAACACAAATCACACAGAAGAGAGAGGATATTATTGGCCAGACAAAACTGTGATAGTGTGAAATTATTATTAATGCTGGTGTCATCATTGCACGTTTTTTTTTCTTAGAGGTGTAAATCACAAACGCCCCCACCACCTCAAACACACCAAATTGAGCTCTCAATGCCATCTGGGCCTCAGAGCAGTGAACACAAATGTTAGTTAGATTACCAGCCTAATTGGCACAGCATTAGCCCTGCTTTCCAAAGCCAAGAGCCAGGCTGAGAACTGAGGTGCAGCAATGAGGACAGTAATTCACAGAACCCACATCTAAACTGAGCAGAGCAGTGAAGAGGAGGAAGCTCACTTTCTCTTCTCAGGCTCAAATTCTCCACATGGAGATGCACACCAGTAGTATGCATAAACAATGACACACACAGGGTATGAAATTCACATTTGACTAGGCACACAGCCTCATAGATAAAGCCTGCTCTGCATGCTTGGTCTAACATTAGATTAATATCTTTGAAGAATTTAAAATACTTCCTTTGTGTGGAATGGAAAGGAGAAGAAAGGAAATTCTATTATTCTGACCAAAATATATATTTTTATCGTATACAGGTTGAAATGCATTAGCAAAGCAGTAAGTGTTCTGCTGAACCCCAGCACTGTGTTGAAGTTGAATAACTGATTTTCTTCCTATGGCCTTGCTGTTTATTCCCCTCCACTCCATAATCAGACACTTTTTAGGTGAATAAATATGATTATAATGTTAAACATGGAATTCAGAAGAATAAAAACGGAAAAAACGGAATTTAGGCAAAAATAAAACGGAATTTAAGAAAAAATAAAAGAGATTTCATAGGTCCCTACTAATAGTGGTATTGATGTGTTGACATTAGTTGTGACTTCTTAGAAAATTCCACAATAAACAAAATGGTTAAACAAGGTGACATTTTAGGTTTACAATTAATGAAAAAGCAACACTTTTCTTTTTTAGAAAGTACAGTGAAATTACAACAAATCTACCAATTCCAAACACAGTTGCATTTTAGCAAGCTTAAACCTCCCTGAGTTGGTTACATAACTTGTCTAAATTGTATGTATTTCTTCTGTCAAACAGATTTTACAAAATTATGGTCTTAAATATCCTCTAAAAATGACAAGTAAGCCTTAAATCCAGAGATCAATGGTCTTAAAATACCACAGACCCAATAAACAAGGTTGCTATATTTTTTTCTGATAATCTCTAAAGAATTTAGCAAATTTCTAAGTGGTGTTTTGCATTTTTGTGAATGAGATTGGAATGAGTGGAACCGCCAACATTTCCGTTTGTGTGTGTGCGAGGAGGGCTTTTTCAGGTACGCGCTTTAGCAGTTTGTTGCTAGTTGGCGTCAGTCATGGGGAAGTGCAAGTTTAACGTTAAATGGACAGCCCGCTGTATGCTGTGCAAGAAGCCTTCCTCAAATGGAGGTAAAGCTGCAGAGTTGCATATATCCAGGGAGAAGCTCAAAGCTGCTGCCAAAACCCAAGAACAGATATCTGCCATTCATTGAAGCTGAGCTTTATGCCACACACACACACACAGCTTATGTTTTTGTCCTATAGTGAAATGACCAAAGACCCATTTCCCAAAATATTACTGGACACACAGATCTACCATGGGACAAACTGCATAAATAAGTGAGCAGAGAATTAACATATATAGACAAAGGAACATGTGTTTCAATCGTTTGATGGATGTGAATCATAATTTTGACCTTCAAACCAACTGACACCAATTTGGCCCACCAACTTGCTACGGCTTCCTTTTATATATTTTAAAACTTGATTGAAACGTCACTAGAAACAACTGAAAAAGCTTTGTTAGTTTCAGATTGTGTAAATCACAACAGCAATGGACTGTGACTTCAATATTTAGTATTAAAATCACATACAAAATGTTAGATTAAACTTTATTGTCATTGCACATGTTATGGTACAAAAAAAACAAAATACAGTTATAACCATCATCGAACCAGAATTGCTATAATAGCAGTGCAGCATATTTACATATATACAGGTTGGTAATGCTATTGTAAAGGATGGTAATAGATAAATATGAATAGTCTGAGTAAATGGTACAGTAGTCAGGCTTATAGTATTAAGCTCAAGGAAGTGTTCAGGGAATGGTGGTAGTGAGGGGTTGGAGGATTAGCAGTGTTACCAGGGGACTGAATTCAGGAAGCAAACAGCTGTGGGGAAAAAGCTATTTCTGAGCTTGCTTGTTTTGGTCTGTAGGTTCCTGTAGCGCCTCCCACAGGGCAGGAAGACAAACAGCTTGGGTAGGGTGAGATAAGTTATTTGTGATGTTGTGTGCTCTCCTGAGGCAACACTTCCTCTAAATGTCCTCAAACTTAGGAAGTTAGTTCCTGCAATGTCATAGGCAGTTTTCACCCCCCTCTACAGTGCTTTCTGTTCTGACTCAGAGCAGTTTCTATACCAGACTTGTAATGTAGCTGGAAGAGGCCCTGGTGACCTTTCTTGACCAGGCTGTTGCTGTTGGTTATTCAGGAGAGATACTCAGAAATGTAGATTCCCAGCAATTTGAAGCTGATTACACAATCCAACCCCACTCAAGTGATGTGGATGGGTGTGTGTGCCACCTTTCTCTTTCCTGAATACTAATATTAAAATAGTGTAAGTAATACTATTTTTTATCCTGTATTACACACTTTCATATCAGGTGTTTTCATTCTTCTTTTTTTGATTAAGATAAGAGACAAGATAGGATAGGACTTTATTGATCCCACAGCTGGGAAATTAGTGTGTTACCACAGCTCAGTACAGAAAGCAAAAAGTACAAACTAGCATACAAAAAATTACCTTATTCTATTTTATTTATTTTGTCCCTGTAACCTATTCTTCAGGATTCTTTATGCTTGGGATGATGTTACAGTGATTGCAGACTGCTGTTTGGAAAATTTAGTGATTCAAGTGCACTTTGTGTTCTCTATTAACTGCCACTTGTGTTAGGTATCAGTGCTTTCTATGTGGAGAATAGGTCATAGACTGTGACCTCTCTTTTAACCAAATCACCATATTATTCCTGGCACTGCAGAGCCTCCCCCTTGAATTCCTTGTCTTCCCTCCCCCTTGAATTCCTCATCTGATTGGGGTTAATTATAAGTTTGATGTAATCATCAGAGTTATGAAATCATAGTCTCTCTACATGCCCTTTACTCTGTGATAACAGTGCTTAAAGCTAAATGCTAACTTCAGCATGCAAACATATTTCATGGCTAACATGCTGATATTTACTATTAAGTATATATATTTACTGTTAGTTTAAGGGTTAGAATGATAAAATTTGCTATTTAACATTATAATGTACAGCTTAAATTTCACAGCAGTGCAATAGCTGTTGACATATTTTAGTCTTAATCAAAGTGGGTTGAACAAATTGAAAGACAGATAATTTCACAATCCATTTGTACCAGCAAAGACACCAGCCAATAACCTGACAACTTGCCAGCTAGAAATCCGATTCAACCCAGTAATTTCTGAGATCTGATTGAAGAGTTATTTTGATATGACAAAGATACCAGCCGTGGTTTGGGCTGCTGAGAGTGTAGTGAGCTGCAGCATAGAGACAGAAAGCTCTTCCCTCTGTGAAATTTACTGTGTTATATTAGCCGCCTGGAGCATTGGACAATTGGACTTGGTGCTCTTGACAATGACTCCAAGTCTTTGTATCTGTAAAGACCTTACACATAATCTGTACTATACTATAACAGTTTGCTTATTTCAAGGCCAATAGCACGTAACATGTACAAACAGAAAAAAAGGCACTTAATGCAGTGAAGCAAGGATGTGCCTATCTGGGAAGCATATTTCCAATTGCTTTGATGCTTGGAAATAGACCAGAGTCATATTGTGATGTGTATTTATACCCATATTGATATCCCTGGTGTGTAGACTTACCTTGAAAATAATAGGTGCAGGTGTTTCTATGCATGTCATAAGCTGCTGGTGTGTGCCAATGAGACCTGCAAATACTCTTTACTCTCTCTAAAAGGCTCTGTAATTTTCAGAGTTTTTTTTACCAAGCTAGGGATGAAATAATAAAATGTCTGTAAATGGTCTGCAGATCCAAAATATAACAGTCGCAGCTATATACAAAAGCTATTTACAGCATGTTTCTAAATACATAAAAGCAAGATTTTGTGTGATTTTATTTAAAAGAGTAACCTCTAAGTCACAGAGGTTAATTAGTTGCTTCTGAAACAACTGTAGGCTTACTAAAATTATGAACAAAGTTAAGTAACTCAGAACATTTACTCAAGTACTGTGCTTAAGTTAAATTTTCAGGTACTTTAATTAATTATTTCCATTTCATGTTACTTCTACCCCATTTGATATCAGCAGAAAATATTGTAATCTTTTATTTCACTACATTCACTTTACAGCATTAGTTACTACTTTTTGCAGGATTAGATTCTTATACAAATAATATATTAATAAAATGCTGATAATATTAATATAATTTATGGATTAACCTCCTGTTACAATATAGGGTTAAAATCAGCCCTAGTTTTACAAACTGCTGTTTTTGTTAACACATAGTCATAATTTCCACATTTGACAATTTGTCTGAGCTAAACTTCCATGTTTATATCATCAACAGCAATCTAACTCTACATTGTATAAAATACACTCTTGTATGTACTTTTACTTGAGTAGGAAAATTAAAGGTTACTTCTACTTGTTTAGAAGAGCTGTTTTCTGGGGAAGTACTTGCCCTTTTACTTGAGTATTGAGTTTGTGTACTTCATACACCTCTCTTTATGAATCCACTGAAATGATACATTTATTGCTCAGACATGAGAAGAATGGTGGTGTAAACCTTTGACCGCAGTGGGTATACAGTACACACTGTGGGTGTTATTTACATGCAGCTGCTGCATTTTGATTTGAAATGAAGAAATGATGACCAGGTACAACACCTTCAACAACAGAACACAAATAAATGTAATAGTTAATTTTATACATCTTATGTATAAGTAATTATGTAATTGGTTATTCTTGTACATCTTATATATCTCACCATGCTCAGTGGACAGTGCAAAGGTTATAAAGCCTTCTGCGGTTAGTCGTTATTGATGTGTTTTAAAAAATTATATTCTTTATACTGTAATTTCCTTTTCCATAATTTAACTTTGTGATGTTTGCAGAAACTGTACCTAAAATTATTTAGCAAAAATTTTAAAGTTTTAAATAAAAATACTGACCTAAAGCTCAGATAGTGAAATTCCAACAGGACAGAATTTAAAAATAAGCTCTGTTCCTCCTAAGTTATTTTGAATGTAATGCCTTACTTTTCCACTCATCCTTTGCCACAGAACAGTCTACATCTACAGCGTTTTCTTTTTGATATATTAGCTCTGACACCTGGGTCATATTTTCATTAATTAAACAGGGCTTTGTAATAATTTAATACTGATAGAGACCCATTTTACCACAGACTTTGGGCACACAAAATATGATTTTGCCACATAACTTAATTAGAAAATGATAAATGCCATACATTTCCCTAAAGGTCAGCGCCATCTCTGGCTTTATTCATTTTAATTCATCACACTTTTGCAGAAGACATGTTGAAAAAATGGACGTGTTGCCTGCAACTCTTATCTATATATATATATACCTTTCAGCTACACTACATCTTAAAAATATAATGGGCAGCCTCTGAATATGCGTATGTGTTTTTTACTTGAGCAACCCAATAGCATCTTGTGAAGCTAAGTATTGCTGCTCAGACTATCAATGTAGTGACCTTGGGTCCCTATTCAATCCAAGCTACAAGACTCTCCTTTTTTTTCTTTTTTTTTTTTTACAATGACATGGTTGTAGATAGTGCTTGTTTTGTGCAAATTAATTTTACAGACTTTCAAGAGCTTGTCGTTTTTTTTCTTTTTTAATTTAAAACAGTATGATGGGTGATGCCCTTTGGATTCACTACATGTCTCCTAATTACGGCTGATAACATCAAAGCAAAATCTCAAACTGTAGTCTTGTTCTGTCATCACCTAACCAAATCCAGGTTATGACCCTGATAGGTTGGCCTGAGATAGTCATAAACCAAACTTGTGCCACGCTTACAATGTGTCGCACGGCATAATTCGCAAAACTGGATGTCCACACTACCAAAATATAGCCAAAGTTGATGGTTATATATTTACAAGAGTCTGCTCACTTGGTCTTTTCCTTTCAAAACTTTTTGGCACATAAAGCACCCAGGAACAGCACTACAAATGTTAGTTTCAGTAGTAGTTTGGTTTAGAGTATGGCTTCTTAGAGCATATCTACAAGCTACCACAAGAAGCTTGAACTTGCAAAAGCATGATTCTATCACATTACACTGTTAATGAAAAACTAACCACCAAGATGGTGAAAACTGCAGATACTAGGGAATGCTAGGGGAAGTATGTAATGATCAGGGCAGTGCCCTCCAGATCTTTGAATCCTACAGCTACATTGATAAACCAGCTCCACAAGTTACACTGTAGACAGACATTTTGGTAAGTATATGCCTTTGTATCGATGGCATTTAACTTTTAAATTGTAGTGGAGTTGCAGGGTCAGCTGACATGTAAAACTAACCAGTGCAGCATGAAAAAATTCTGGACTTGTGACCCATCTTGTAAAGCAGTGACATGAACACTAAGCAGAAAGGCACAATTTTGTCTGTTTGAGTGTGCCAGATGATTGCAAAACATTCTGACACACTTTTTGGCTGTTCAAACCAATTTTCTTACTTACTAAATATATACTAAATTATATTATATTATTTATACTGAATTGTATAACATACTGTAGGTAAAATGAAGACATTCTTATCATATGTAATTTACTTCTCATTAATCATTTGGGCCTGAATTCCTGTTGTGTTTTGCTATTTCATTAATGCCTAACATTTTCCCAGGAACAAAAATGCAGGGAATTTTTGCACAGCTGTCCACTCTAGGCTGACTGCATTGAAAGAGAGTTTAAAGCAAATCATTGTAACTCATTTGCATGTGCCTTGCAAGCATCACAAGAAAATATTGTGAATAATCCAAAATAGCATAACCTACTGGGAAGTGTGTCCTTTTATATAATGACAAATAAATGAATAAGGAGTGACCACAAAAGAAACATTAGGTTTTATTTTTGGCTAATAATTAGATGAGAAGATGGGTGCCGCTCTGTCTGCGAGCTACGTACTGTACTGTATATACAACCAAGAGTTGTTTGCCATTGCAAATACGACTAGAAACTCTAGGAAATGGTTGTGTCCAACTATAACAAAATCCTCATAGCAGCACAAATTATTATGTGAGCTTTAGAGGTTTAGAAAAAAGATTTTCACAGACACACTCATCAGTGCACCCACATGGTCAGTGTGTAAATTGCTAGCTATCAACAGATGTCTTCAAGGTCAGTATGTTAGCTACTTTGGGAAGATAAAGACACTTAAAAAAGAATCCTTTGGCCAAATCTGTGCAAATAACTTGAGACAGAAGTTTGCTCAGTTTGGATATAGGCTGTAAAGCTACACTGCAGCTACCTTTAGTACGGGTCACCTTTTAAACAGTGAAGCAACATCTGTTTATGAAGCTTGTGTATGACATTTACAAAAGAGTGTGAAATGTGTAGGTAGTGTGAGGTGGAGTCGGTGCTTTGTGTTTGGAACAGGGTGGTGACTCTAACCCATCCATCACTGTAAGGGATTGTTGGGTGCAATGACATTTTATATGCTGTGAAGGGAGCAAAGTGGGCTACTGTTGCCTGTGATTCATTTGTTGTTGTATTTCATTGGGATCCTGCAGAGGAGTGGAGGAGCCAGTGCTTTGTTTGAATGTCAGCAGCTGAAATAGAATGAGACTGCTGTGCCCACTGAGCTATGTACAGTATGCACCCATGATTATGATGGATTGTCCACTGTGAGTGCACATTTATGCATGTTAAGTGCACCTTTTATTCTAAGTGCATGTTTTGAAAGTTAGGCTGTCATGAAGAATACTGAAATGCTAAAATACTTTAGTCTTATTCGTATGGAGGAGATTGACAACAGGACTGAATTTATTACTTTAAAATGGTTCCCACAGCTCGGACGATAATCCTTCTAATTCAGCTCTCGCATGAAAGTTTGTTTGGACCTTTAAGTCCATCTCTGTATAGTTATGCTCTCAGACCTGCATGTGCATGTCCAAAGATAATTGAGTATATGACAAATTGTGGCCCTGTCAATCAAAGGCGGCATTTGTTGGATGTCATCATCAGCAACATTGAATAGGCTCATTAAGTGAAACAAAGGCAGGGGATGAGTGTGGGTAGATGTAACAGCCCCAACCCTGGCAGCTCCTCCTGCCCCCATTAAGTGGGTCGTTCAATGTGGTCAACCTGGTGGATGCAGAATGAAACGTCTCTACTTGAAAGAAAGACTTCCAGTTGCCATGACTCAATCTTCAGACAACTTCACCTGGATGACTGAGAATCTTCACAGACACATGGTCATTAATGTTATCTTGATGCAAAGCCATTTGCAGTTGTTATTTTTTTTATGGCTGTACCATTAAAAGTGCAATAGGCATTCACAAAAAATTGTTTCAGTTTTAATAGAAAAACCTTCGTCTTATCAATTATACTTTAGCTCCCATTTCTGTTTACCCCCCCAGCCCCACCTCTGTTCCACCTCAGACACTTCACACCTCCTCTACACTTCACACCATTTCCACACAGTTTCTCTGCTCACCGCTCCTCCCCCCCAACTACGGCATCCAGCACTCAGCTCCAGCCTGTCTATTTCAGCCATCCAGGTTAGGAGGGAACTGAGGAGAATGAAACCCAGGAAGGCAGCGGGTCCAGACGGCATCAGCTCAAGGGTTGTCAAATCTTGTGCGGATCAATTGTGTGGGGTGATGGAGCTCATCTTTAACCTGAGCCTAAAGCTGGGGAGAGTACCACAGCTCTGGAAAACCTCTTGTGTGGTACCAGTGCCAAAAACTCCACACCCAAAGGACTTCAACAGCTACAGGCCAGTGGCTCTTACATCCCACCTGATGAAGACCCTGGAGCGACTGGTCCTTGCGCAGCTTCGGCCCCTGGTGAGCTCTTC
>JAUYWH010000018.1:16987641-17006897 GCA_034779795.1 Ctenopoma multispine | reverse complement strand
CATGTTTGTGGCTGTAATGTGACAAAATGTGGAAAAGTTCAAGGGGGCCGGATACTTTCGCAAGCCACTGTATATAGATACATATACTCTCTGTACATACATATTTTTTTTTATCTAAGTTCACATATATAGACATTTATATTTTTCAACACACTCATACATATTTATATTTATGTATAGTGTACTGTTTTTATAGTTTTTTATTTTTTTTAATTATTTTTTTTTAATTTCTGCGGCTTTTTATTTTGTACTCTCCACTTTCTGCCGCGACAATGTAAATTTCCCACTTGTGGCATAAAGGATTATCTTATCTTATCTTTACCTTTTACATGTCAGATTGTTCCTTTAGAGAAACTGTGACGGCATGACCATCAGTGTTGTAACCCCATAAACATGTAATGATGAGACACAAATTACTCCGCATGGCTTAACTTGGAAACATTTCCTAAACTTAAAGAAAACTGGGCTTAAGCAGTCTTTCCTTCTGATTGTTCTTGTCAACAAACAGCCATTTAAAGTTTTCAGTCAAGAGTTACTGTCAGCTAGCTAACTCAGCAACAGCCTGGACACATGGAAGTAAAGGCTTCAGCCCCCTTTTTTATTGTACAGATTGATTAGAATACCCACTCACGTGCAAGCTAATGTACCTTTTGATTAACTTTTATTACAAAGCTCCCAACTACTTCATTGGGATGGCCACTGAGGATGTACCTGGTAATGAACAATGTTTAACAGAGCTGAGTGTGGAAAGCCTTGTTTGTTTAGGCTCTCTAATTCTGTGCAGTAAAGTTCAGTCATAAGGTTTTTCAGAAAACCATTTTTGGGCATTTGGAGATGCAAAGACCCTAAACTAATTGTAGTTAAAATAAATTTTAAAATGTGAATGATTTTTAGAGGTTTGAATATAACCATGTCTCCTAAATTCCTTCAAGAACAGTTTTGCAATTTTACTTTCATGTTACTTTAATGTATTTGAATTTCACATTCTGGAAACAGAAGTTTTATCATTCTAAAGTAAATTGCTGCTTCTGTCCACTGGCTCAGTTGTTTTGCACAATAAGACCTTTTCTTGCAACTTCAGAAGCTATTGAACACTTCAACTCTGTCTCCTAGAAATTATGTTTATGAACAACTAGACTCCAAAATTAAAAATAAATTTCTGTGATTTCGGCGAGTTAATGAATGACAGCGATTTGTTAAAGGCGAAACATAGTGAAGCCAGCAGGTGGTGGTTGCAGTAAATGGCAGCTGAATGTTTACCCATAGATGCCGGGCTAACATAAAGTAAAGATAGGATGCAATTTAACACATTTGTGATGATTGATGGGACTTTCTTGTTATGTTTTATTCACATCACATTCACTTTCTTATTGGCTATTACATTTATACAATTTCTACTTTGTATTCAAATATTTTGATCAATTCTATGTAAATCTAAGTGTAGCTTGACTGAGCATAGGTCTAATCAGCCAGAATAAGTGAAAACACCTCTGTGAGGGCATAGGCAGGGGGCACTTGAGCAAGTAATGCAAATGTTTCTGTGGCTTAGCACAATATGAATCTGTATTTATCTGCTACAAAGAACAAACAAAGAAATTATTTTTATGTACAGAAACATTTTGAAATCTGATTTGGACAAAAAAGCACGTCTGAAGGATGCAGGGCAGCCAGTGGAAACAATTTAGTATTTTTTTCAGAATGTAATTGGTCTCACTTTGTAACCACAAACTCATAACACTGAGCCCAAAGATAAGTGCTATTTGCTCATCCATTGCACAACTAGGGTTAAAATATTTTTCTGTCTCTAAATTAAATGTCTCTGTCAATCTTGTAATTTTTATTTAAATAAATATTAACTAATAGTTAGTAATAATCTGTAGTAGAAGTAGTAATGTCTTTGCCCTAAAATGCATATTGCTTTTACTGAAACACAAAGCAGTGGAGACTACACCAATAATAAGCTATTTATATTAACCTTAATTAAACCTCATACTCATGGTCAGTATCCTCAAAAGCAGATTAATTTATCCTTATCTCACACACAAGAAGCTTATAAACATTGTGGTGGTTTGTTTGACATTATTAGAACCATACAAAGCTGTCGTTCCTGGAGAGAGTTCTTAAAAAAAGATGTAGGTCAATTGTTTTCTTTAGGTTGCTCATGATTATGATGAGTGAATTATTGTTTGTGTGATTAACACTGTGGTAAATGCTGATTTTTTTGCTTCAGGATGGATCTGTGCCATTTTGTTGACTGCTTCTGTCCACTGCCTCCATTGTTAGTTTGACCATTTTGCTTTGCCTTGTGGAGCCAAAGTACATAAACACTATTATCAGAGGAGCAGTTGGAGCGAGCGTGCTGCTGTCAAACAAACAATGGCTCTGTGGAATTACCTGCCATGACTCATACATGTTGGGGAGCCACTATCATCCTCACTTAACTGCATTGTGGGAGCCCTCAAGTTATGTTGTATTCATTTGGCTTCTAAGTGATTGAGGAGGGTCTGACTATTAATTAAGAATGTTGATGACTGTAATTTGTAATCATTCTTCCTATAATCTCTGCAGTGTGCAGCAGTGCCCACAAAGGGAGGGGGGGGGTGTCTATGAACAGCGCTGTTGTTTAAATCATGCATGTGTGTGTGTCTTCTTACCCTGATTTTGAATTGTCTGATTAAATAATGACAATTATTATTTGATGGTATGCTGTTAGGTTTTTTATAAATCCATTAAAGTAAAATTGAGATAATTGTTGCTAAGTGTTTTGTTGAAAAGTACACATATAGATGACATCACTATCCAGTGTCTCTAATCTGAAATGCTGGTTACTCTTGGATTGTTACTTCTACTGCTTTTTATGTTCAGCTTTTAACTGAAAACAGGGCAGCCTTTCTTTTAATCAGAAGCACCAGCTGTGGGGTTGTATGAGGCTTCCACCTATTCAGCCAGCCCTGCTCAATGGCTTCTTTTTTACCGCTGTCATTCAAGGTTATCCTGTTCCTGATTTTGTACTGTCATTACACAAGTTCTGTTGACATTTCAACTACTCTCAAGCTGAATCATGGCCTTTAGTATGCTTTATCAAATTACCTTCCAGTTGATGGAAACTAAAACAATAACTTTAGTGAGGATTACTCTGAGATATAAATCTTTATGTATGAAAGATGTAAGATGCGTTCTTTTAGGACACACATTCTGTAGAGGTTTAATCAGATCATAAAGTCACAGTTCAATGTTCTCACTGTTTTGTTTGAAATGATGTATTATTTTAACTGCTGTTTTACTTTCTTGGTAAAGGTTTTCAGTTACACAACATTCCTTGCCGTATTTGGGTATGAAATACCCCGAGGATAATTGATCTTCCCTTCTTTATTATTAAGGGTCTTCCTGCAGCAATACTCTAGGCAGAAACCATGGAAGTTACTGCTGCCCTCACTTAGCAGGTCAATAATGTTGTCAGTGATATATTATTGACATTTTGAGAAAAAAAAAACAATCCCACAGTTTTGCAGAGTTAAGCTAAAATTAAAACTTAAAACTGATAGCACTGAGTTTTTTCCAGAGAGTGCAACAGTAGCATAAAAATTTATCATAGATTTCAGAAGAGATGTCTAGACCCAAGCAATTATCTTACATTTACTGTTTGTCATTACCTAATTTGTGATTTAGAGCCTAGTTATGTCAGTACAGTGAGATGAAAACCAATACTGAAAAGTGGCAATGACATTAATAAAAGGAAATTAAACAGACTTAAACACTGGAAAAATGTGCAATTGGGCAGTGCAATATAGACAAGCTGAGAAATGCTAAACTTTGTATAGATGTCCAAAATATATATGCAGTCAATCCTTGTCTTAATTCCCCCGTGAATAAACCTTAAAAAAAATTAGAGGAAAAGTTGATTGTCTTTGTCAGTGGCTTTGAAGATAACGTAAACCAGATAAAAGGCAAGATGGAGCCTGCCACTTTAATTACATCATGAGCAAGATGTTCCTTCTTTAAATAATGCTGTTATCTGTTTTAATTTAATGCACAAGAAAAAGTATGTGCTTGGATGTTAATTTCAAAAAGGTAGATCTGAATGGCAGATGCAAAGATAGCGACTTGAAACTAATACACTGACTGTACCCATTTTCACTGGGACTGTCTAATTTTCTATTAACAAAACATATGGCATCACAATATTATTTAATAACAAATTATAATTAGAAAAAAGAAAAGGAATAATACAATGCATTGTGTTGCAACGTATTCTTCCTAAAAAAAGTTTCGAAGAGTTTTTATTACATGCACTGTACTTCCATGGAAAGTAATGAGCCAGAGTTTAAGGTGTATCACACTGAATCCATTAATATTCACTAGTGACTTCCAGTCGGTAGAAACTCATCATTAGTCTTTATAGAGTTCAAGAACTACTCACAAACAACTACTTTATGTTGCCATTCTTCACTTTTCTAATAACTCACATGTTTGTGTACTGTATTGTAGTGTTACTGGGTGTAGAAATGTTCTTTTAGTGCTAAGGGCTGACTAGCTTAAAGGGAAATGTGTTTGTGTATTTCTGGCAGCAGTCGGAGGTGAATATGTGTATTTCTCTGCATGCTGTGATAGAGTGGAGCGGATGCTGTTCCTCCTTTTGCTCTAAAATTGGAGCTCCCAACCAGGCCAAGGTGTGCTCCCAGCGCTGTAGCCCTGAATGGGAAGCACCAGTAGCCACTCACTGCGAGGTGCAGACCTGACAAGCCTGTGTTGACAGATAAGGAAGAACAGCTTTGGTCAACAACAGGGGTGCACAATACAAATGCTAATAAGCAACTGTAGGGGTGTACCAAGATGTTTACTACTGAGATTTGATTGAATTCCACCTCAAGATCCGACCTGGCCAAATCAGATCCCTGCTACTTATCTGTAAGAGCCTTACTGATGGCAAAAATAGAAAATGGTAATTACTTTGTCCTTTCTCAGCACAGGGTTTTCAAGTGTAAAGATGTCCTCCTAGCTTCATTTCGAGAAAGTAGTTAGTCCAATGGGGCATTACTGTTCTTTGTTCTTAATGTGTATTCTGTGTCTGCTAATGAGAAATGTCGTTCTTTTAAGCTGGTCTCAGTGCTCTCTCTGACTTTTGAGACATACTGAAGTGTATGTAAAAGGTTATCTTAATCTGCAGGGTTTCTATAAAGATCCCATGCTAAATTTACAGAGTTCATCCTATTACAGATGGTGTATCAGCATCTGAATTATGGGGGAGGTAAGGGACAACTGTTTTTATGAAGCCAGCTGCACAATCTACAACAGTTTAATTCCATAAAATTGTATAACACAGGATTAAACATTATTTAATAGATTCCAATGTGTGGAGTTTTGCAGTGTAGTCACGTATCAAGTATTGTTCAAGGTATGATGTGTTTTTCTCTTTTTTTTTCTAACACAGTCATATAAGTTATGTATGACTACAGATGAGATAACACATGCATTAGCACAGTCTGTGGGTATTAAAATACCAACTCACTGTTTCATTTCAAGCTTGTAATGACTTGCATTGATTTGTGCACCACAGCACTGTCTCTGAATGCTGCCCCAGGCTGTAAAATGTCAGTATCTCAAGAGTCTGCCAGCTTGACTTTTTGCATCTGTAATAAACTCATGCTCTCATTACTTACAACACTTGCAGAAAGATTGGCATTTGTATTGGTACACTATGATATGGACATAAATACATGTTGTCTGTTTCAATAAATTTGGATGGAACCACACTAGTCAGTATGTCAATATTAATTTGGCTGCCTATTTAGAGCTGTAATGCAGGAGGTTCTCATTGTGTTTAGCATGTCTCCATTTTTGGTGTGAAACATTGTGCTGTGGTGTTTCCTGCCCATCTTTTCTCCTGTATTAAATTTCTGTAAGTGGTGATTACAGTTGTGCTTATGATTACATTAAGATAGATCAAGTAAATGTGTAATTTGACATAGATTATTAATGATCCTTAACACAAGTAAGTTATCACCAGTTCCCCTCACTTGCATGCATAAAATGTTTTAACATTTAGCTGCATGCATACATTAAATCTTTGGCAGTGACAGCTGATGAGAGAGCACTTTCTGGCTATTTATTGTAGCTCTCAGACATTTATTACAGTTTTTCCTTTTGCATTGTCATGTCTTCCAACACACGAAAGACAGAATGATGGGGGAAAAACAAAACATTTTGGTGCCAACTGCAACTTCTCATCAGACATATTCTCAGTTAGTATTCATAGCATATAGCAAGGCAGTTAAAACATACTGACAGAAAATGGTTGGGTAGTTTTTGTTTGGCCATCTGATTTGGTCTTTATTATGAAAATAGATTTCTGACTAGATATTTTTCTTATAGAAATGCAGAACATGCATACATTTCAGCAGTCAGGCTGTAGCTTTTGCTGTTAGGTCAAGTGTAGCTTAGATGTGCCAGCCTGTGTCTGGACTTTGTGTTCAGCTTGATGCCAGTTACTTACTGGAGGCAATGCAATAAGTTTTTCTTGTAAACAGTTTCTCACTGACACATTCTCTGATCAGATGCTTCAGAAATTTGGCTTTGGATGTTGCTGACTGACCAGGATACAACCTACATAAAAAACTACATTACATACAATAATGCACATACCTTTTTCTTAGAAAGTTGTTACACTGTTTTGCAGTTTGTTCTTTTGTTTGTCATGACTGCGGGCAGCCTGTGTTTTGGCTGTGCACTCTGGGCACCCTTGGGGGTGCTGGGTTTGGAATCCAACCTGTCCCTGGATGGATAATTATCCCCTCTGCTTGTTATGCTTTAAAGCTCAATCACTTGGTCAGCTCAAATGGAACAGAGAACAAACATTTAGTCTCACAATGTAAACACACTACTTATTGTGTGTTGGCAGTGCCTTGGTTTATCTGATGATTCATAAGCTGAGGTTTCAATGAGCTGGAACAAAAGATAAGCATAAACATCATCTCCAACATCCTTTGTGAAGGCTTTGTCCAATATACTGTATGTATTGTTCCTAAATGTCATTGTTCTGGATTTCTTTTAAATCCTAAAATTTAAAATTTTATCGTGATTGTGCAAATTGAAGTGCGTAACATGCGTAGATGCTGACTAAAAGTTTTTGTTACACAAAATATGATCAAATAGATATTGATCTATGAATTTTCTCCAGTAACCAGTGCAAGTTAAATTTATTTTGATTGTACAAATTAAACACTGTTTGAAAGACGATTCCAGATGTGCTGACATCAAATGACTGAGGCATAAAATATTTTGAGTTTTTATTTCCACCTGCAAGCCTGTTGGGAATAAGGGGTCCCCCAAATCGCAATCAATGAAACCCCTGGCAATAAGTAATGTTTTTATTGCTCTATACTGCAAAATGGCCACAATACATTTTTGATCTATCAGAGTGAATCAAAGCTAGTTTCCTATAAACAATGTTTTCTTGTTTGATTTCCTTTCTGAAGGAAATACTATAACTCAGCATTTGGAAGACTATGCTATGAGTTAGTAATCATCAAATAAGCACATAAGCATTATGAGAATAAAACTGGACTACGTAGACTTTCAATAAAATAACCAGTTGAAGCACAACCTTGTGCTCTGTTGCATTGTGAAGGTTTGATGGTTAAAAAACCTTGTCAGCCTTCTCACAGTGTGCCAGTAACATTTAACTCCTTTTCATACCTGATATTTATAAAATGGGAAATTATTTGGTGTTGTATTTATGCCCTCCCTATGCTTGTAACATTTATAATTTTCTTACCAGCTGAATGCTAACATTGTTTGCCTGTATAAAATGTATATTACAAAAAAGTTTTTTCTCTGGATTTGTCATTTTGAGTGATCATTTTCATATTATACTATATATAGTAGTTTGATTGTTTATC
Source organism: Ctenopoma multispine (assembly GCA_034779795.1). Lineage (NCBI taxonomy): Eukaryota > Metazoa > Chordata > Actinopteri > Anabantiformes > Anabantidae > Ctenopoma > Ctenopoma multispine. The sequence continues at coordinate 16,998,999 of JAUYWH010000018.1, read as the reverse complement.
ATTAAAAAGAAAAACAAATAATTCTTGTAATAATATATATATATATATTTTTTAAAAATTCCCCACTCGCCCTCCTGTGGGGGGTCTTTGTCCTTCAAGCTCGGGTCCTCTACCAGAGGCATGGGAGCTTGAGGGTCCTGCGCAGTTTCTTAGCTGTTCCTAGGATTGCGCTCTTCTGGGCAGAGATCTCAGATGTCGTTCCTGGTATCTGTTGGAGCCACTCTCCCAGTTTGGGCGTCACTGCCCCGAGTGTTCCAATTACCACTGGGACCACTGTTACCTTCACTTTCCACATCTTTTCTAGCTCTTCTCTCAGCCCTTGGTATTTCTCGAGCTTTTCATGTTCCTGCTTCTTGATGTTACCATCGCTTGGGATTGCTACATCTATCAGTACAGCCATCTTCCTCTGCTTGTCCACTACTACTATGTCTGGTTGGTTAGCCATTACCAGTTTGTCAGTCTGTATCTGGAAGTCCTACAGGATCTTAGCCTTATCATTCTCAGCCACCTTTGGAACTTTACTTTACAACCTTTACTTGGCACAGATGTTCCTGTACACTATGCCGGCCACTTGGTTATAGCGTTCCATGTACACCCTGCCTGCTAGCATCTTGCACCCTGCTGTTATGTGTGACGTCATTCGAGGCGACGGGAATCGATAGGGGAATTGTTTGAAAAAATGGCAAACAATACCAAGGAATTGACACAGTGGGAACCGGTTCTCAACAAGAACCGGTTTTCTCGGCTCACTAGTCCTCGGCCTCCTTCTTTCCACTTGTATAGTGTGTAGTGTATAGTCTCAGTGTGCTGGATTTGGGGTGAAACCCTCCATGCTTTGTGAGAAGCTTCCTGGTTTTGATGTCTTCCATCTCCTCCTCTGGCTAGCGTATAACGCCAGCGGGGTATCTGATGACTGGTAGGGCGTAGGTATTGATTGCTCGGATCTTGATCTTCCCATTCAGCTGACTTCTCAGGACTTGCCTTACTTGTTGCAGGTATTTGGTTGTTGCTGCTTTCCTTGTGGCCTCTTCATGGTTCCCGTTTGTCTGCGGGATTCCAATGTACTTGTAGCTATCCTCAATGTCTGCTATGTTGCCCTCTGGAAGTATGATCCCCTCAGTTCTGACTACTTTCCCCCTGTTTGTTACCATCTGACTACACTTATCCAGTCCGAATGACATTCCGATGTCATTGCTGTAGATCCTGGTGGTGTGGATCAGTGAATCAATGTCTCGTTCACTCTTGGCATACAGCTTGATGTCATCCATGTAGAGGATGTGGGTGATGTTTGCCCCATTCCATAGTCGGAATCCGTAGCCAGTCTTGTTAATGATGGCGGCCTTACCACTACACTATCCCAGCTGCTATATCTTACACAGTAAACACCAAGGTTTTACAGACAATGCTGATGACTCTGGAATGTTGTACTCTGTTATGCTGGTGCTAAATGCTAATGTCAACATGCTAAAATGCTCCCAGTGACAAACATTCTAATATTTCATAATTGGCACTTAACATTTTCATGTATGCGGTAAAGTAGGTAAGCAACATTCCGATCTGTCGATTATGTTAAATTAAAAGTTAGGGATTCAACAGTACAAATATCTGGGTTGTAAATCATAATTTGCCATCTTTTTGTGACAATTGTGGTAATTATATTTCAGAACTGAAGCCAAGACTCTTTACTGCAAAGCATTGCATTAGGAACTTATAACTCAGTGGATAGTTTATTATTTATTTTCCTTATTAGCACACTGGCTGCAGGGCTCAACAAATGGCAAGCTGGGTCTGTCAAGTTTTGTGACTACTTCAGTTCATACTGGATTATTTCAACAACTACTGGATGGATTTCCACAAAGTGTTGTACAAATCTTCACCACAGGATAAACCTTGGTGACTTTGGGGATATCCTAACCATCCTTTAGTAGGCCTACCACCAGCATCTGAGAGTTCTCACTTCTAAAATATAATAGTATGGTGGTAAAAAAATGTCCAATATCAGTCCTCTGCATTCTATCAAACAACATGAATCCCATAAAGCTACCTACCACAAAACAAGAAAGGACTACGCCATCAATAATACCTCAGACTGTATCTGTATCTTTTTTGGTCTTTATCTTTTTATTGCTCTCAGTATGAGTGATCTGATAAGATAAAGTCAATCTCCTCAAAAATGTTGACACAAATGTTATTTCCTTAAGGGCAAACATTGCCTATGTTGTTTTTTTTATTTTTGTGTTTTGCTTACACACATATTGTAACTCAGAGAATTTTGAAACGTTATGACAGAGGCAGTTTGCTTTAATTTCAGTCCAGTGGGAAATGTGGATTGTGTTTCACCTAGAACAGTTAAGAGCAATGAAGTTGTTCTAAATGAGGATGCAAGCTTTGGGACCTCCTGTGATCATATTATTGATCATAGGAGCCCATACAGTGGCAGTCAGTGTACTACCAGCAGTTCTCTCTAAAGCGGTCTGTTTTCACAGTTGTGTTTAATTTGGTGGATTTTGAAGTGTTTAAATGAGACCATGAAATGTATCATTTGCTGTGTGTGGCCCTTGAAAGTTTTACGGCTTGTCAAGATAGAACCTATTAGATCTTGTGTGAGTCCTACGTGTTGGATTTTTGGGTAGAACTAGATAATACATTTGAGGAAACAGAAATATGTAATGAAATTTCAGTGGTTTTGTATTAACTTTCCACATTAGCAACAGCTGTGTTTGATATCATCTGGTCCTTTGACTGTCACTAGGCACTTTTACAGGGCAACGCCAGACAAATTGACTGTGGGTTTTAGGCCAGGACATTGTAAGGATGGCTTTTTATTTTCACTTTTTTTTAGCTACTGTATGTCTTTGTCATTTTTTGATAGTCATCATACTGATTTGGAAAAGTGTGCTTGAAGCATTACATACAGTATTTACTGCAAAAGAAAAATTATGGGATTAACGATGCTAATGTTGTCTTAAGTGCTACTTCGAGCTGTTAATAACAAGCCTGCAACAAGCCTTTCTTTGCACATCGATGACTTTAGATCACAGGTTGTTGGTACAATATTTGTCCAGAAACGTCAAACCTGCTGTTTGTATTTCAATTATTAATCCCAGAGGGAAATTGTTTTCCCTTGTTACAGCTGCTCTCAGTTCAACCACGCCAGAAAAGATCCACATCATTTCATCCAAGTTTTTTTACATTTGTTAACATTCATATTTCTTGCTTTGGATCACACAGAGCTGAAATGGAAGGAAGCCTTCAAAGCCTTATTCTCACACCGTTCTCTCTGACAATAATGGAAAAGCTAAATCTCTACAATTTAGGTAACATTATGCAGGGTAAAGAAAACAATTGTGGGGAAAAATTTAATGGGTTGTATAGTAAACGTTTTTCCTATGTAATGCTGCCTGTCTGCTGCATCAACACTGCTGCATTGAAGCTCAATGTTAAGTTAAGTTAAAGCAGAAAGAAGCAGAATTGATAATCAAGATTCCGAATTGGAATGGATAAAATTCAAACTATACCCAACCCTATATCACCATACTCACAGCTGATGTGTTAATGTGACACTAAACTAAGAAAAAGAGTTCTAGTTTGTGAGCCATGATGTGATTTATTTCCATGAGAGCATTAGACAGTAATTAATAGGCAAGAGTGTCTTTGTAGCTTGGCAGTGCAGACACTACTCTGGACTGATGCTTCAGCACTAGCACTGCTTCAAAACCTCATTTTACATATTTAGTGTTTACAATGACTAAAATGTCGGGAAAGCACAGCTCCCTGCAGGTTTTAAAACACAGCTGAATCTTTATTGAGATTTGAATGGTTACACTGGACTATCATAGCAAAAACGTTTAGCGCACAGCTTGATTTGAAATAATTGTAGAGTTGTTAGATCCTTGAAGGTGAGCTTAATTTAATTGACATTGTTGTCACAAGGCATTTCAAGGTTAACTTAGTGGTGGCAGTCTTGGTTACCACCTTCCAAATCTTGTCTCAAAGTAGTAAATTTTAATAAAGTAAATTTTATAGTATAATTTTTTTAGACTTAAAATTACAAACAGTACACGTTAGTGCTTAAGGTCTGGGAGCAGTGACATCATCTCACATGAGTGGCCATACTGCATCACTTATGCAAATTGTAAATTGTCTTTAGGTGGGTTGCTAGAGTTCTTCTTTTTCTTCCTGTGTGGTTGCGCTAAACACATTTTTAATCTCATCCATCCTGGTCACACCCAAAGAAAATCTCATCTTCAACCACCTCCAGCTCTGATTCTGTTTTTTTTTTTTTAAGTGTGTCTCTAGTAAACACAATATAGCAGGTCTCACCAACGCAAATACCCTTCTATCACATCATGACAGACTCTTCTCCACCCACTCCACCCTGTCTGTACTTTCTTCTTTACTTCTCTACCATACACTCCAATATTTTGAACAGTTCACCCTAAGGATTTAAACTTCTCCACCTTTGCCACCTCTACTGTTTACAGCTGCACCATTCCACCACCTTCCCTCTCATTTATGCACATGTACTCCAACTTGCTCCTACTGACTTTCATTCCCTTTCTCTGTAGTGCACACCTCCATCTGTGTAGGCTCATTTCAGCCTGCCCGAGTGTGGCCACTCAATACAAGTCCTTTTCTCCTCCCTTAGCATTCAGCTTCTCTTAAAACCCATACACCTGTTCCTTAGCCTTTGCAACCACTGTTTTTACCTTGCTCCACATCTACTTGTACTCCTCTCTACTTTTCTCATCTCTTAGTATCCAGATTTTATTGTGCTTGCTTCTTTCCCTTTATGCTTTCTACATCCATTGTTCTTGTTGCTGTGTCCAGTATACACAACAGTACACTTCTGCCTCTGCCTGAATCTGCCTGAATCCAGCTGCTTGGTAGCTGAGATGCTCAGAACTGACATCTGACCTTTATCTTATAATTTTAATAAGTATTATTATTGGTGGAGTAAATTAGCAAAAGCTTAAAACAACACAAATTGGAAATTCCTCAAAACGTTCAACAATAATGTTAACCATCAGTAACAGCTTACCACCAACTTATTGAGCACTAACATGAAACTTGATATTCAACATCAGACAAATGTTTATCATTGTAGATTTTATGCATTTACACTAAGTAGTTTAATTACTTTCCAGATCAGTTTGTGAGCTTCTTCATAATACTGGCAGATTTACAATTTAACATTTAGGAGTCACTGTCCTGCTATCACTGCGGAGCATCCAATCTGTCATGGAGTATGCATTGAAGTGACTGCCGGTTAGTTGGTCATCTGACATGAAGTCACTATTCCCTCAGGAAGTAATGTATGCCAATATTTACCCCATTTCAAACTTTGGTCACTGAAAGGGTACAGTGCAACTGTTTATCATTACCAAAGTAGTATTACCAAAGGTAATACCGTGATGTTCAGCTCGGTTTTGCCACCTTTATAATGAACAGTACAGTATATCATCCATAAAAGCACTCTAGCTAATGTAAACACAGTGACGGCCAGTATGTGGCTCTGCACATATTACAGTAGGTACAGTAAATACCTACTCGGAGCGTGTACAGTGGGTATGCTTGTGGATGTTTATGTAAAACTTTAATCCTGGGGACAGGCACTTTAGATCAGAAAATGCAGTTCTAAAAAATGCTTTTGTCAAAACTGAACATTTTTATGAGAGAAGGGATATAAAGACAGAGAGCTTGTACATAATCACATAAGGTCTTTGGCAGGAACTGCTGAGCTTATAAAGATATTCTATTTTTCATCACCTTTAGACAGTTTTCACACATCACCCAAGGATGATGATAACGAGAAAGAATTTAAATTCCACTATAGGTCCTCTAAAGAAAGCCTCACACTAGCCTGTGAAATATTCAACAGCTGAAAATTAATCTGAGAGATAGTGACTTGTTAATCACAGCAGCTCGAGGTGTTTAATCAATCCATACTAAAGGGACTGCTGTCCTGGAATACCCCAAAGAAAAGAGAGCCTTACCACCTGTGGCTGAGTAGCTTTTTTTGTCTTCCTCTTGAATAGATCAGTTCTCAAAAGAAAGGTACATGCATCACAGTATATGTTTGGCATTTTTTCCCCACTCATTTATCCTCTTAACTTCCATCTTTTTATTATTTATTGTACAATTACTATTAAAGTTACTAATTACTGAATATCTGTACACATAGTGTAGCTTGCTTCAACTCAATAAATGTTATTAAAGGAGTCCCAGTTATTTGCAATGCCTGCGATGAATGATCTGTGGGAAGATGGTATTCCCAATGACAACACAGTGCTCCATTAATCACACTTAATCCGGGCAAAATGTAGCCACTCTTATCACACGTCATACTGGGCAACTAAAGATGGTTGGCCTTTCAACAGGAGGCACATTCAGACAGTTTGGACAGCACTCGTGATGGAATCTAAGCGTGTGTTTCTTTTCAAACCACTCAGCTGTCACGCTGTTGACCAGAGTCTGATTCACTGTGGATGGAGAGCAACTAAAACACATTTTCAGACACCTGGGGAGAAAGATGGGGAGATGTGGAATGTACAAGAGAGAGGACAGGCAAATTTATCTTTTAATGGGGTGTAGGCACCGGAATGAGACCGATGCACCATTGACTGGTTAATGGCAGAGAGGTGACATAACTCACTGCTACAACACATTATGAGAAAATTACAGTATGAAAAGAGAAAAATGAACAAAATAACAGTGACAGAGATACATAGGTTGCTAGGTAAATATACACAATCCCAGATTTTCACCAGTCAAATCAAAAACCACCATATTGGCAGGAGAAATAGTAGTTGACTGATTCATATGTAATAAACATTTCATGACATCATTTTCACATATGAGGTGGTGACTTTTAATATCTGATCCTGTAACTCTTTTTAAATCAAACATAGAGATTTTTAGATACGATGCCCCTTTGCTAAACCTAGTTAGGGTGCAGGGTAGACATTATATAAACTTTTTTTTGAGGAAACAAATTTACATGATGATGACATTAATTATATTATAGATTAAGCTGATAAAACATTATTTCTCCCCCTTAGATGTAACGTTAGACTATGTAAACAGTGTAATTCATTACTATATTCAAGTGAGCTGCTGTTAGCATTTTCATGGTCAAATGTGTGTCCAGCAGACCAGGCAATTTAATTATAGTATACAGTAGTAAAATGACTCTATGGGGATGCGAGAAATATCTCCAGAGTTTGGGTGAGTTTTGTCAAACGCTTTAACAGACTTAGTAAAAGGTTGTCAGGTATTGATTTTTTGATTTACTTTTCTCTGTGCCTCCAATGCAAAGTGATAGCTAGGTGCACAAGCTGGGGTTACAGGTTTGTAATGTTGTGAATTCTGGCTATTTCAGTATTTCTGTAAAAAACACTACAAGGTCAGAAATGTTTAATCTGTGTTTTGCAACATAGTGTTCAGTGTTTTTGGAATTAAAGTGCGCACTACACCCTGGTGGCTTGAAAGCCATAGTAGCGCCATTAATTTTCATTTATGCTGTTCTATAAACTGAACTAGTCACTAGAGTCATCTGGAGCTCTATTGACATTATGGGTTTTAATTTCATAAAACATGCAACAGACTATCAGTTAGACAGAAACAAGTTCACATTTTAGGCAGATTATTTAAGCCTCTTGATTTGCAGGCAAAAACGAGCACAAGAAGACTTACTGTACAGTAATGTGGAACCATGAAATCTTTCCAGAGACCTCAAACCAAACCATCACGTTATTAATTATGTTGACTTTAGTAAGAAACAAAGAAAATAAAGGGTTTCACAAGTCACAAAGTGCTTGCCATGTCAAATGAAAAGCTGTTTTTTTTTATCCAGGATTATCAGTTTTGTTTCTTTTCTCAAAGTTAGACTCAATCTGTATTTGCCAAATCTTTGCCTCTAGCAAAAGATTGTGCTGTATGAATTATGCACAGCACCTTGAGAAGACTCTACATTTTAGTCTTTTCAGCCTTTAGCCAAGAAAAAAGTCAGATTTTACTGTTTCAACTGTTCCACCCTGTAGCTAAATAGTTCCATTTCATGCAGATTCTTTTACATGTTTTAGTTTTAAATAATCTTTTTCATCCTGAAAAGACTACAACATGTCTGCTGATGTTTGCATTAGGACGATGGTAAGTCAGTAGTATGACGGATGTCACTGTAGTGATGAATGCCTTCATCGTAGAACAAGACATGAGGGGCTTTGCTCTCTTGTCTGTGAATGTCATGGCAACGCAGGCAGAGGTGTGTATGTGTGTCTCTATGTGACATACCCACATTCCTAACACTCACCAATTTAACTTCCGTGTTCTGTCACTGTGTCTTACCCTTGTCCACTCATTTGCTTTGACTTTAACTTGCCAAAGGCAATGACGAAAATCATGTATGCAGTTCATGAAAGACTATTATTATATTATTATATTATATTATTATTATAAATAATAATAGTGTGTCTGTGTGTGCCTGTGTATGCATATGGACTTTAGAGTTTTAGACATAATATTTACAAATAACTGCCAGTCACAAAAGCTGCATATTATTAAAAGAGATCTCAAAGTAAAGCATATCTTTAAAAATTCACCACAAGCGGTCTTTAAAAGGTGATCTTCATAATCTCACAATCTCTCTCTACCCCATCTATCCTTAAATATCATCACTCTCTTCTTCTACCCCAGATGGAAATACATTCAGCCTTAAGTGTGCATTCAGCCCTAGGAGCACATCACAGGCTGATAAACAGTATCTAGACATGGCATGCTATTACTCAAATAATTTACCTTTTTTTTTTTTTTTTTTTTTGCATTGTCCGGCTTGTGTTAACATAACAGAAAAAGCCAACTGTGACAGAGATGGATGACTAACAAAAAAATATTTAACTTATTAAGGTTACAAAATCCTGTGACTTTTGAAAATCTGTAAATATGATGTAAGCTAAGCAGCAAAACAAAATGATTTGATTTGATCTTTTAACCATATTTTGTGTGACTAACTAGCTATGCACTGCAGATCTTTTTTTTAAATCAATGTTTTCTATGTGTTTTATCAATTGGTAAGAATGTTTTTTTTTTTACTTTGTCTAGGACATGAAAGCTTCATTCTTTTAATAAAATATGAGTAGTCAATAAGAGTATATATCATGTAAGACCCTTTTTTTCAGGGTTCTTTTTTTAAAATGTGTCAGAGACTTTAAAGGTAGGAGGATAAGAGATGGAAGTAATGACAAAAACAAGGAGAAGAGATAAGAGAAGAGGCAAAGTCAGAGATGGGGACAAAGAGAGGGGAGGTGGACAGAGTGTGGACGCAGTGAACCAGAGAAATGAGTTAGGCTGCCCTAAACGGACAGTTCCACCTCTGTTGCCAATAAGCCACAATGCACTTTATGAACAGTCAAAAGGAAAATAACATGGATATTTTAGGTTTAAAATCACTTGTCTGTAAACATTTGATGTCAGACAGTGGTTCTACTGTACATGTTTTCAAACCTTAGCTGAGGCAGCACACAACCATGTTCTGCTAATCTGTCTTTTTATCATAAAAAAACTTCCACATCCAACATATTCATATATAGTCATAGTCTATACAAAAGCATCGGGATAAAAAATAATCAAATAAAAAAAAAGCATGGGAGTGACCATAAAATCAACCAATCCAGTCTGCTAAAAGTTTTATTTTCTATACAACTATATTACATTCACAAATATGCTTAGTTACCAGTCAATAATGTTTTCTGTAGTACAAGTGGGAAATACATGGACACTTGACACGTATCAATTAAATGCCAAAATATCCAGTCTTGTACTTCCACATCCAGATTTGAGACACGTGGGTTCGCTTGGGTTGGGTTCAGGCCTTCATAGCACTGGGTTAAGGTGAGGAAAGAGCATTCACTTACCATGCAACATGTGCATTAAAATCTTTATAAAAACACCGTCTTTCTCTAACCATAACAAAGTATTTTTCTTGCCTAAACCTAACCTCACACTGGACTCTGGACTTAGAGCAGAAGCTCTGAGTGTCAAATATTTCTACGATTGGGTTAAGACGGGAGTCAACTCTGACTGTGATATAAACGACTGATCATATAAGAGTTTTGAAATAAATCTTTGTTTTCTGCTGCTTTTCTGCTGCGTTCAGTATCTAATTTGTGCACCTTTCTCTAGGAAAAATCATGGTCTTACACTTGAGTTTGATGTTAACAAAAAGCTCCTACCTGTTTACCTTACCTACTTAACAACAGTACAAGATTAAATGAATTCTGTAGCAAATCATAGCTTATGATGAACATTGCATGTGGTGACAGGCTTTACCCTTGCAAAGCAGTAGTGACTGTCCCCATTATTAATATTACTGTTTGTTTGCCAAACAATGTTTTCTACTAATTTCACATAGCCATTCAGGTGCCATAGTCCAGTTTATTTGTTCTTTATATACTATCTCTTTCTTGTCTTTGTTTATGCCTCTTTTAATTAAATCAAAATTACCTTAGAAATATAATAATATCAACATCATGATTTTAGAGATGTTAGGAAGCAACATCCGTGTAACGATGTTTATTAATGGTATATTTTCTCAAAAGGCGCAGTCTCAGCTTGAAAACAAGTTGAAATAGAAATCTGTCTAGGGTGAAAAGAAACTGCTTTCTGTGGCTATAAAGAGAGTCCAGTTTTACCTAATGAGCATAAAGTAGTTTATTCTCCACTGCTTCACAGCTCCTGGCAGGAGACAGTCTTGGAGGACAATTTGTTTACAAGGCAAGAGGAAATTGCAAGGCTCAACCTCACAACTCAGCCAAGTAAATATCAAGTCTAGTTTTTGGAATCACTGAGAGAGGAATCACACCTTCTGTGATCTTCATCAAATTGTGTAAAAATGAATTCCTCAGTGACCGCTTCATAATCACTTTATATTCATTTATGCAGGAATACAGATACACTATATTGCCAAAAGTATTGGAATGCATAAGTGTTGATATCAGCTTGTGTTTAGTTTGAAAAACAGACCAAACTGATCATAAAATGACCACCCAAAATCAATAAAAGTATGACACATTCTGTGTTGTATTTCATATACATACACAGTATGTGTCATATTTTGTTCCATTAAACATTAAATAAACATGATTTACATGTTTACTTATTTTTTGCATGTAAGCATTGTAAAGAAGTGTGACTGTTACATTCATCTGGAATTACTTTTTAACAAAAAAACAAACATTTATTTTTAGGGATGTCCGATAATATCGGCCTACGGATAATATCGGCCGATATTCAATTCAATTCAATTCAACTTTATTTATATAGCGCCAATTTACAACATAAGTCATCTCAGGGCACTTTACA
>JAUYWH010000018.1:16930294-16977626 GCA_034779795.1 Ctenopoma multispine | reverse complement strand
ATATAACTTTTTGGCGACAGTTGCACACAGCATTTGTACAAAAAATTAATAATCCAGCAGGGCTACACTGGAATACACAATTTCTCCAAGGGTAGGTAATAGGGTGCAGTCTTGTGTAATTATTTTGATGTTCACCTTTGTGTTGACTTCCATGTACAGTAGTTCATTCACTTAATATAGTACCGTTGAACTGTAACCACAGTGACCAGTTAACTTGAAAACTGAAGTGTACACATTGCAATCGGTTGTTTTTTTTGGACTTCAACAGTAAGAAGTGACTGGAGTGTGAGCACTAAAGCACAGCTGAAATGAAACTGAAGTGTATCTGTGTGTAAGTTTAAAAACTGGAAGCATTTGAATGATCATTTAAAGAGAAGTCCAGGCAGTTTTAAAAATGCTGTTTAGCTGAATAAGTAGGTATTAAAAGTTATTAAAAAGAATAATATTTTACTAAAAGCATACTGTAGGAGAACTATTAGAAAGCATCAGAATTAAAAAAATCATGAAGAACTTAAGTGAGAACATTGTGCCTTACTATAAAAACATTGTGATATCACTGAAGAGTCATAGGGGTCTTTAATTTAAAAATAAAATAATGAAACTATCTAAGAAGCTGGGCACATACTAATGTGAGAAAGTCAGTGTTTGCCAGTTGTGCGTCTGGAGAGAGAATGAAGCCCACTAAAACTAATATAAACCATGGCAAGGAAGGCTTTTGTCTGGGTGGCTATGTTTGACTCAAGACCTTTGGGGGCAGAGGTAGCCTGGTTTAGTTCAACTACACCAGAAAACAATGGCAAGAATAATTTCTTAAACCAGAGAAGAAAAGAAATCCGGCACTAAATTTATCATGCTAATGGAAGTCTGAGCCCTATTCCTAACTCGAGCCTCTGCTGTAGCACAAGTTGAAAGTAATAGAGCTTAGCAAGATTGAGATTCTCTGGGTGAGAAACCAGCATAGGTTGTTTGGCTGAGAGGGGGATTGTGCTATTTTTCTTCATTTTGGAAAGAAGTTGAAGAAGACTGGTGAAACTGCTGATTTGAAATCGTTTTTGGTTTCCTTTGTGATCTCTGTTATCTCTGTGAAGACGACTCTCAGTCGTCTAGTTCATGATTATCCCAAAATAATGTGGCATATGGCAACTGGATTTGTTTTTAAGCTCTTGAAGACGTTTTGCTTTCCATCCAGAAGGCTTTATAAATTTTCTTGATAAAATTGTTAAGTTATGTTGTTACAATTATACCGTATCTTAATGCTCTCTGCTCACAACTAATACTTCACAGAATATGGAATTAAGTGCTAGACTATTTTTGTGTATGTGTGTGTGTGTGCGCGTGTGTGTGTGTGAAACTCATTTGAAATAATATTAAAAAAGTGATTTTTCAAATGTTTTTTAAAGGGGATGATAGTCTTGGCTAGTTGAATGGAGCAGGGCAAGTCATTCTACCAGCCAGGGACAACAAAGGAAAATAGACTTGACTGGAATTGGAGGGATAGAATCTGTCATTTACCTTAATCATAAACATATGATATATGACAGCATAATCTAAATAAAACTACGTTCTCCACAAAAATGTATTTGTGATTGCTGTTTAGTTGTAAGGTAATGTAATTTTTAGGAGGCTGAGTTGGTATATTAGTTGCTGCATTTCTGCACATGATACACTACAAAACTAAATCCAAAAATATCTGAATTGTGCATGTAGTTACAGATCCATGATACATGAGATTTATTTTTAATTGAATGTCTCTTGAACATCTCAAGCAGCTTTCATTTTCTATCAGTTACCAGCTCAGGAATGGGGCATTTGTTGAATATGAAACACTCCTCCCCTGCAGACTTCAAAGGTGGCTGTAAAATGTTTTCAATTTGCTGAACAGAGGTACAGGTGCTTTGGGAGGTTTGAATTAAAAAGAAATACAAAAATATTGACAAGATTTCACAATGTAGAACATATTACAACATTCCTACTATATATGGGATTGGTCCATGTGTCTTTCAGGCACTAGGAAAGATCAAGAACATGGACTTCTTTGATCTGCTCTAATTTTAATGTTGTTTCCAGACAAGCTGGTATCATTTTTGGATAAGTTCTAACTGTTGATGTGGCTCACTGTTCTTCCAAATGTCAGTACTGGTGTGAACTACCTGTCTTTCTGATTATTATTTAGATTATATATATAATTGTAATATATATATATATATGTACACATATATACATACATGTATACAGTTATCTTACACTTTCCCTGATCCAGTATATGCTAATGTTTAGCACTGGACTTATCATAATATCATAATGGCATTACATATATAAGTAGCTAGCTTAAAAGCTAGCTAATCACTATTATGTTTTTGTAGAGAAAGTAACTGCGACCCAATTCCTTTTTCTGTTAACATAATGATCATACTGTATGTTCACAGTAAACAAATTTCTGTCGACCAAAATATCCAATCTACATCCAGTTTTCTGTCAGCTAAATTATCCAATGTTACATTTGCTTACATTACAACATTCAGACATGTGAGTGTAAAGATATTATTTTTTTAAGATACAAGATATAGATGTTTTTTATGTTTAAAATGTCACTTTATACATTCGCTTCACAAACACAAGGCCTGCATTAAAATGAACCCAAAACACAATCTTTTTTCCAAGCCTAACCTCAGTACTTTCCTTGCCTAAAGCCAACCCCAGACTTAGGTCTTGAACTCGTGTCTCTGTATATCAGGCCTGCACAGTAAACGCCCTCCATCCACCCCCACCACCTCTTTACAAATCGCTTTGCATTAATAAATGTAGTGCGTCATTCATTCCATAAAATATGTTTCAGTACAATGTGACAATTACGTTCTCTACAAAAACGTAATCAGGATTGCAGTTTAGTTGTATACAAACTTAATTTTTAAGAGACAGGATTGGGGTAAGGGAATACTTTATTGTATTATACTATGTATGTTCTATACAGCAGTAGTTCAGTTATTGTTTGCTTAACAACCAATCATACAAAAGTAAAAATTACTGGTAACGATGACTGGTTCATTTCATGGTGAATTTTAGGTTTCTGTTCTGGTGGCAGACCTGCCTTTTGTAGGGCTAATGGCTAACAGCAGTAAGAAAAAGTCTTCAAACGAGCACAGAGAGTCTTGCTTGTCTTAAGTTGCTCAGCTAATGTGTTTTTTTTTTTTTTTTATAAAGCCGCTCATGTGGATGTTATGATATTATTCTGTCAGTGCTGGCTTGATGTGTGGTTGGTTGTAAGTACCACAGCCAAAGCTAAGCCTGTTATCCTGAAAGCTGACTGCTGCTAAAATACATACTGTGGAGTTGGAGTTACTAACTTTTAAGCCCCAAAAAGCACATAGCTCAATTTTAAAAGTAATGAATAAATAATTAATATTAAGAACAGTCCTTGTTGCAGCTGATGCAAATCTCAGTTATGAAGTATGAACTAATGAAGTGCCACCTTACTACCTTCAAGGAAAGCCAGATGCATGCATTAATCAGTAGGAATTAACTCTGTAACATACTCTTGCTTCCTAATCTCAATCATACAATATCAATTATTTACAAAACAAGAGCAGCTCAAAATTGAACTATTACTGATAAATTTTATTTATTTATAAAATTTATTTAATTTATATAATCAATTATTAATTAAGAACAAACAGGTGCAGGTAGAATGCTGCACATTGACCATACAATGGTATAAACATGCAAAGAAGACTCTAAGACTAAGCAATAAAACCAATTACTTAAAACTATCTAATAAAACAAAATAACAAAACCATCAACCGAGACAAGCAACAGTGGCTAGCACTAAACATAAGAGAATATTGAGACGCTGCCGTTATACTGTTTATAACTGTAGCTTTGCACAGTTTTGCGCTTTGTTTCACATCCCATTCAACAGTAGACCAACAGAACTATGAGGCTTTCTGATGTAAAACCACATTTCAGTCAAAGAACAAAAACACCACTGTAAATGCTATGTTTGTTCTATGGAGGATGAGAGAATATGCGGATGTCAGTCAGACATTCGAAAGCCTCAGAAATATGTAAATTAATACGGAAAAATCAGACACTGAACCACAATATGTAGTGGGTCTAAGTCATTCCAAGTACTGAGGGGAACATTATGATAAATAGAAAGAGCTCTGAATTTATACTGTCTGTTGTTCACTAAATCAGAAGTTAAGATTGTAAAGAGTCGGATGAGTCATCTGCTCAATAAAAAAGTGTTTTTACTGGATGAGGATGCACTTGTTGGTGTGTTTTTTCAGAACCAGTGTGTAAAAATGGCTGAAGACACTGAGACCTATTCATTTAGAATACTTTTTAAAAAGAACCAAATACAGAACATATTGAATTTCTAATCCCTCTTGGGTGATGTGAGGACTGTGACGCCCCTGCATGACTTCTGTTTTTTGTTATATTCAAGATTTGGGTGTACGTTGAACTGGCATCACTGGGTTTGAAATTATATACTTTAATGCACTTGTTGTTCTCTGCAAATGTCCATACACTGCAATCCAACCACCAGATGTGTCTGGCCTTTCCCTCCATTTACACTTACCTGATCTTCCCTGTCTACTCACATACCTCACAATTCTCTACCCAATTTCACTTGCTCCTCATTACACTGTCAAGTTACTTATACCAGGCCATCCCAGCTGGAGCAATACTTACTGTTTTGTATTCCATAAGTGCACAGTAAGTAGAATAGTAGAATAGTACTAGTAAAGTGAGCCACTGAGTCAAGTCTCATCAAGTCAAGATTGATAAAATTAAGTAAAGTATTTTATCATAATGATTGGTTGTTATGCAAACAATAACTGAAGTTACAATAAATGAGAACAAAAGGGAGACAGGTGCTTCTTAAAACAAATAAATAAATAAAACAAAAAGAGCAACTCTAACTCAGGAGTTAAAAAAACACTACAATATTACAACAGATATATATAATACAACAGAAAACATTTATGAGTAGTACTCCTCCTAAAGTAGTACTTTATCTGTGTGAGTATGATCAAGTGAATTTCATACTATAAACTACAACCTAGCAAAAGCTTCATGGAGCAAACTATTGTCTTGTTCTAAAACAGATTTAAAAAAAGGGTTTTTAAGATATCACTAACTAGCAACAATATATGTCTCAAAAGAGACATGCTGTTCAGATTAAATCACAGTCACCCAGACTGACAGCCAAGTTACACTTTCAGTGCTTGGTGAAGACATTTGAGGTTTGATTGGAATGGGAGAAAGATTAAGTATTTGCAGGACAGTGTAAGGTAATGTGACTGTATTGCTACATCTACCCAGTTTGAACCAGATCAGATATCTCCAGAATAAATTGGAACCCTAGAGTGGTTCTGCAGTGTGAATAAATTTCACAGGAAGTGTTTCTATTTCAGACTGAAGATAATAGGTAGCAAAATACTAATACACCTAGCAGCGTTAATAAACTCTCATTCAGTCCAGTTCTACTGTACAGCGATGTACACCGTACACACCTACGCTGGTTATTATTTCCAATTAGGAAAAGAACAAAAGTTTTTTTGGAAACAGGTTTTTCATAGTCAAATTCTAAGCCTGTTCTCATTTTTCCTGAAATAAAATGAGGGCAAGTACTCGAATAATAGCAAGTGGAGTCAGACCAGCAGTGAGCACTTTCTTTTATAATTAGCATTGCCACCAAAAAATAATTGACTTTAAAAATAATCAAGCCTCTCTCAGTTAAAGGCATTAAAAGGAGAGGTGTTGTTATTTTCCTCCTGACATTAGGTTTTCTGAGCATTCTGTGCTTGCTTGAGGACATGTGGAAATGTGATTCTGTACTCATGTATTGTGTAGCATATTGAAAATCCCATTGAGCCTTGACTTAATCTTACAGTGTAGCTGGACTGCTGCCATTTATAGAACTAAGCCTGAGTTTGAGGATAGTCTGTTTTCAATCAACCCCCTGGCATGCTGTCATTACGGCTGAGACACTGCTAGTGAATTTCTGATATGTCATTTGAATCACATTTATTAGATTTCTCCCAGATAAAACTCAAACTACTAAACAAATCCCTCCAGCGTGTCCTGGGTCTGCCCTGGAGCCTTCTCCCAATGAGACATGCCCAGAACACCTACCGAATTAGGCGTCCGGGTGGCATCCTAACCAGGTGCACGAACCACCTCAACTGGCTACTCTCCACGTGGAGGAGCAGCGACTCTACTCTGAGTCTCTCCGAATGACTGAACTTCTCACCCTATCTCTAAGGGAGAGTCCAGCCACCCTGCGGAGAAAACTCATTTCGGCCACTTGTATCGGCAATCTTGCTCTTTCAGTCACTACCCAAAGCTCGTGGCCATATGTGAGGGTAGGAACGTAGATTGATTGGTAAATCACCTCGCCCTTTTGGCTCAACTCTCTCTTCACCATGACAGACCGGCCACACCAATCCGTCTGTGGACCTCTCGCTCCATTCGTCCCTCACTCGTGAACAATACCCCGAGATACTTGAACTCCTCCACTTGAGGCAGCACCTTGTCCCCAACCCAGAGAGAACATTCCACCCTTTTCCAGCTGAGAAATGGGTGGGCAAACTCCAGGGTGTAGAGTTGGTCCAGTGTTTCACGACCGGGACAGGAACCGCATTGTTCCTCTTGAATCTGAGATTTGACTATCGATTGAACTCTCTTCTCCAGCACACCTGCATAGACCTTACTGGGGACACTGAGGAGTGTGGTCCCTCTATAGTTGAAACACAACCTTCGGTGACCCTTTTTAAAAAGGAGAACCACTACCCCGGTCTGCCAATCTAGGGGCACTGCCCCCGATGTCCATGCGATGTGGCAGAGACGTGTCAACCAGGACAGCCCCACAAAATCCTGAGCTTTAAGGAACCCAGGGAAGACCTCATCCACCCCAGGGGCCCCGCCACCTCAGAGCTTCCCAACTACCTCGGTGACCTCAGCCCCCGATATGGACGGGCTAACCCCGGAGTCCTCTGGGAGAGAAGATCCTCGAAGTATTCCATCCACCGTTCAATGATGTCTACAGTTGAAGTCAGCAGGGCCAGAACCTTTTCGGAGGCGATCGAAAGTCTGCAACAGCCGAGGCCGCCGCACATCTGAAACGCTGGTACCCCTCAGTTGCTTCTGGAGTCCTACTGGTCAACCAGACCCGATAGGACTCCTTCAGCTTGACAGCCTCCTGAACCTGACGCGTGGATGAAGATGAATTTTAAGTATATACATCCAAGAGAAACCACCCTCTCAGTCCTTTGTGAATTGCATTCATTCACCTGTTATGATAATTCAGCTGTTTAATTATGACTGTGTTTTAGGAATCTCAAAAAAAGCAAGTCAATAAAGAAACCTTTAGTACAGGTTAACTAATTGTTCCAAAGACTGAGGTTACATCAAATGCAGACCAATAATAACAACTTTCTGCAATGCTGTAGTCATGGTTTCCTTTCTTTTTTATTTCATTGGATGATTGTTTTAAACCCAAGAAATTGCACAAAACCCAAAAGAATTTATAATAAGATGAAGATGAAAAAAGGCAGTCTGTCTTAGGTTGACTTCATTATATGAAAGAGTGGTCTGGCTGCATTGTGCCTTTTCAGGTCGTTTAGTTTCAGAGCAGCTCTCTGACCACTGGGACTGTCTACCTGAATCATGCATTAATCTTTCTCTTTAACAGAGATTTCTACCACTGGCTAGTTATGCGAAGGCCGTCATAATTGTCAGTATAATACAAAAGCATGTCAGTCTACTGGAAAGAAACACTCAGTTCATGGATTGTAATTGCTGCATTATCTGTATGTTTCAGTGTCACTCACAGAGAGGCTTTAATTTGTTTTTCTCTGTTGACAGGTTTGGGTAAAGGTTAAAGAGTTCAAGTAAGAGGTATAAACTTTACAGATGATTTATATGAAATAGAACCAAGCCCACAACATGTCTTCACAGCTGAAGGAGAGAAGTTGATAGAAGACGTGACATTTCACAAAAACCTGTCACTGTCATTTATGTGCACATTAGTAATCAGGACCACTTACATTGCCAGTAGCTAGGCTAGGAGAAAAAAAGATGTGTCAACACTGTTTGTGTGGTAATCCTCAGGACATCTGAAAATTGTGCCTCATAAGGGATGCCAACTTGGCTATGTACAGTAGGTGATAGACTTTTATGTAATTCTGTGGAAAATATAGACAACGAAATTGGAGTCTGAAGCTTTTTTTATTTTGTATTATTTTGTTGTATATTGTGAGTATATTATTTTATTATCAGTAACTTTACATTATCCCTCTACTAAAAGTTAATCTGAGGCTGAAAGGGTTATAGTCTCCACATGGCTATGGGCCGTAGGTGGTAAATGATGAAGACGATGATGATGAAAGTAAAAGGGTCTGAAAATCATTTTCTTTGAAAACAGCCTGGGCAATGGGGATAGGGTTAAAAGCTTTGAAATCTCAGAGTTGCTCAGAAGAGAACTACTAATCGGTCCATGGAAGAATAGAGGTAATCTGGATCAACTGTGTCAACTATGTCTCCTAAAGTTAAGTTGCTATATAAACTAGCATTACTACCTTGCAGTTGTAGGCAACTGCTGACCACTCAAGTAGCATGTTTATCCATATTCATATTATAATTAGTTCATGAGTCCAAGTGGACAGCTAGGCCAGATGTCATGAAGTTCTCTCCAGCCGTTCCTGAGATTTTGCATTGACAAGATTTGGAAAAACAAACATTGGATTAACATGAGGTGACTGTGACCTTGACCTTTATATATCACATTTACATGGGCCACAATTAGAGGAGCGCAAAGTCAGTGTGACCTTGACCTTTGACCACTAAAATGTAGTCACTTGAGTCAAGATGTGCTTGGACAAGATGCAGAAACTCCACAGATTACTGTCATCTACAGCTGTCCAAACAGGATCAATAAATTATGTTGTTGTTGTTGTTACTATTATTATTAAATGACATATACAATGATAATGATTGTATCAACAGAATGTACCTAAATATAGGTGTGTGTGTGTGTGTGTGTGTGTGTGTGTGTGTGTGTAAAGATACAAATAGTTAATTTACTTCTCTTGCAATTGTATTTTGAATGCATCCACAATATTTGAATAATCATGTTAAACAAACCAGACCCATCCCTTCAATGCTGCTGGTTATAAAGAGCAACACATAAAAAGGTGTCACTGTCTATTGTGTTTTATGTTACTTCTTTCCCACCATAGCAGCCTCTGCAAAGTGGGAACTGCATAATTTGAAGCATATGACCCTCAGTGGGGATCACACAATCTGATGAGCATTATTTTAACATACGGCACCCCGCTGCCTCTAAGTAGTTAATTTGTGTCAATGGAAATGAAATGTATGCACTCTTTATTTATTGTAAATCACTCCATTTGCACTCTAATAATTCTGACCAGGAGAACGCTGTTGAGGCTCAATCAGCAATAATAGCACTGCTTTCAATGGCTAATAATCAGAACTTTTTTTTCTGTAAATTGCATGTTAAAATGTTCAAAATTCAATGTTCAAAAATATTCAGTATTTTGTACCACACCATGCCAAGTCTGTATTTTATGTTTACCGTAGAAGTGTCAAATTAAGGAGTATGCCTTAGCTTAGTACAAATCTTTGCATAATATGAGACAAGTATAATGAGGTGATTCAAAGGGCTGTAATGCCAGATACATTCCACACACTGGATAGTCTATACCATCTTCAAAACTGGCATTGTCTCTAATCTGTAAAGATGAGTCTTCACATTCCAGGTTTCATTATTTGTAACTGATTAAAATGAGCAAACTCAGAAAGCAATCTGATGCATCAAAGCAGTGTTATGCAGTGAATGATTTATGAATGCATTGTGCTTGGGTTTTTATGAGTATTTAACATTTCAAGTCCTCAGAGTCGTTCAAACTGCAACTTTAATGCCTTATTTTACACATTACAAAAACATTACACATTTCTGTTCATTAACTGCCTTACTTTAGTTTCTTTTGTTTCCACATTAGGTGTAACCATACAGTGTATGGGTGTTAAAACAAAAAGATTGTTAATGAATGTGAAGATCTGAATCTGATGTAATTGTAACGGATACCTAACATAATTCTAAAGCTTGCAAATCACAAGTTCTAGCAGCCTTAATATTAAATGGATGATTAGTAGTTATAATTATGGTACATCTAAATCTGCTGGCTTATTTAATGACTGATAGATAAAACCTTAAAGGCAGATCACTTAAGCAATTGGTCTGTACCAAAAACCTGTATTTTGAAAATCATACTAAGGACTGTTAAATGGACATAATAATATGAAAGTGGAAATTATGTTTGCTTATCTGTTTACTAGGACTTGTAAAAATCGCTAATTAACATATTGTAATATGTGTTTGTATTTGAAACAAATACAAACACATATTACAATATGTTAATTTAAAAAAAATGCATTTTGGAAGTTATAACAAATACAAACACAGTGTATATAACTTCCAAAATGCATTTTGTGCAAAAATGTAATTATGCCTGATTACAGTACACTCTTCTTAGAAATTACTGGGACTGACTTTTGTTTGTACAATAAGACACTGAACTTTATGGGATAATTTATATTTTGCTAAAAAGCAGAAAATATCTTGAAATCAAAAACCTTCAACTTATTCACAGTCTGAAACCAGGTAAAAATAAACATTCATAACCCTATTCATACAATACTCCTGCATTTTATTGAACCAAGTAGATTTGTACTAACCACAAACATAAAACATTCCAAAACAAGGTTCAGGGATGTAGCAATAAAGTCAGGATCACTATGATTTTGAACAGTACAAATTCCATACCTGGCATAGTACACTGGGACTCATCTCAACCCAAGATTGGAGAGATTCAGGTTTTCAAAGCTCATGTAATGTCACAAGTTTATTATTTGGAGAATGTTTCTTAAGTGAAGCCATTTCTCTATCTGAGGAAAACAGAGATTCTAATGAACGTGGGCGACTGTGGATCAGGAGATAGAGCAGTCACCTGCCAATCGTGGGATCGGTGTTTCGATTCCCGGCTCCTCCTGTCATATTTTTAAGTGTACTTGGGCAAGATACTGAACCCCAAATTGTCCCCGTTGTGTCAGGTCAAGCTGCATAGCAGCTCTGCCATTGGTGTGTGAGTGTGTGCTTGTGTGTGTGAATGAGAAGCAGTGTAAAGCGCTTTTAGTACCAGTCTAGGTAGAAAAGCGCTATATAAGTGCAGACCCTTTGCAGACCATTACAGTTTTCTATGCATGCTAGACTTGTAATATTCTAATTCCTGACCTAAGAAATATAATACATCAGCCACAATTAATCAGTGCTGCACCAGTGCTGACTACAAGCAGAAGGAGAGAACACATTACACCTATTTTGAAGAATTTACATTTGTTGCTTGTTAGCTTTTGGATGCATTTTTAAAAAATTATTTCATAAGTTTTAAAGACACTATACAGTTTGGCACCAAACTACATATGAGAAGTGGTTTTAATTAGGGATGTTTGATATTCGCTTTTTTACCAATATCCGATATACCAATATAGTCTAACTTGGTAACATCCAGAGCTTTAAGGCTTTATATTGGTAATTTCTGATACCAATATAAACCGATACCAATATATGCGGGGTGATGACACGGTTTGATGTCATCAAGTGCGCACCGATAGACGTCTAGTTCAAGGTTGGCTCTGAAATGCAAGGTGTGCCAAACAAACAAAAATATCTAAAAAACTATACCTTGGATTTGTCATATTTTGACATTTTGAGAGAGATATATTAAATGTTTTTATGTTAAGGGTTAGGGATATTAGGTCAGAAGAAGTATAGCCTTTATGGTGCAGAAGACAAAAAATATGCAAGGCTTTAGCTATAGACATTGCTTGTTAGTAGGATTAATCAATTAAAATAAAAAAATCCCCATGACTCATGAATTAGGGAGCTACAACTTGAAAAATATTGGCACAGTTCTTAAAAGCATAATTATCGATGTTATGTGGCCTTAATTACTAGTGGTTCCTTTTATTATATTAACATTTTCTCTTGGCTGTTTGTCAGATTTTTACACAGACATGTTACTCATATTAGACAGTCTTTGCAGTTTCAGAGATCTGATCTCAGTGATATTATGATACAGCAGTAAGTTGTTATTCCAATCACACTGCTGCCTCTTGCAAGAGAGTAGCTGTTTCTTTCAGTCTAGCAAGCGTGTTTACCTCTTACCTGAAGAAAGTTGAGAGAAAAAGTGGGTCATAGTTGGGATAAATGCTGCTATATTTGTCAAAGGAATCAAACTTTCAGGGACAATGCATCCCCATCATGTCCAGAGGTGAGTTTTCTGTGTGACCTCATAATTGCCTCTTGGCCACAGTTTTTGCAAACAACTCTCACATCTACTGCGTTGGTGCCCATTTATAACTTATTCTGCTCTCACAGCAGGTTCAAATAAAAAGGAGAAATTCTCCTTCTCACAATTTCCTCCCCTGTTATTAAATCAAAGGAACGATTTTTGAAATTGTGGTACAGAAAATACATACAGTTTCAAAAATGATATTTTGTGTAACAGTGGCAGCCTGACTGCTATATCAAACATCATCTAGCTAACTTTATATTTTATATATACTGTATTTGTGGCATTACATTTTCATATTTCACTTATTTTGCAAGTACCCTTGCGGTACACATTGATCATGTGAAATTCAAAAGTGAAAATGTAACAAGACTCCAAGGACCCAATCTACTAAGATCCCATATAGTGAGTACTAAATTATGTGTGCAGTCTTGGAAAATGTTTGTTTCTGGGCATTTTGCAGGTATAGAATGACCAGCATAAACCCAAAGGAAATCTGATCTAGGGGAATTCAAGCTGTCAGTGGAAGTAATCACCTATAACAACAAAATCAGTGAATTAAAGAAATGCTTCATTGAAAAATCACTCCTATAGCTCTTGGGAAACCAGCAACTGAGAAGTCAAAGAGTCAGCAGATCATATGAGGAGAATATTGCGTGCACGCTCACATATGTACAAATCCTTTCTTGCATTGAGTGAAGGAAACATTTGACTTAGATTTATAAGAGATGCAGGCAAAACTTCATAAAAACTTAAACCTTCAACTCGCTGTGGATACACCAAATGTCATGTGATTATGTTCTGTAATTAATAAAAACTCAGTACCAAATGCTTGGCCTGTGGCTGAGGGGACACAGTAACCTATTTGGTATGTATGGTCCTTTAGTAAATCAGGGCCCAACTGTGGCTTACGTAATTAAGTTAAGTGCCATTATTTTGTTCTTGTGTAGCTGCTCCTAGGTTTATATTTTAAGTCTCTGATAGTGCATGATAGTGCAGGCTCATATCTTTCTCATCCCATTTTCTACACTCTCCACTGGACCTAAAACTCTTCAGCACAGCAGAATGGAACAACACACACTGTTTGCTGAAGCTTAACCTCCATTGTGCAATTTTAACTAGCTTAGAGAGAAAGCATGTAAAGCTGAGTTGTCAACTGCCAATCCATTTTGCGTTCTTCTGAGGATCAGTGTATGAAAAAAGTCACAGCTAAACCCTGTTTGCTTTAATGCAACTAATTCTGGGCATTGTGGTGGTGAGTGTTTTAATAATGTGATTAATGAGTAATGATGAACTTTACTCTGCTAGACTCTATTGCCTGGGCTGTAATATTCAGACCCTTACTCAACACTGCTCATCAGTTATTTTCGTTCATTATAGAAGCTAAATGTCTCTTTCATGTCTCCCTGGGTTTTAGTATACAAGACAAATGCATCTATTGACAATAGCACGAGACAAAGAAACATTTTGATCAGTCTGAGCTGCAACAGTAGAAACCTTGTAACAAGATTCATTTAAGTTCTCATTTCAGGAGCTGAAAGTGAGCCTTCCAATTACTGTTCCTGTAACAAGGTGTCATGATAAACTCACCTCATGTACCTAGTATGACACCTGGAGAGAGCTACCATTATAATTACAGATTTTACAGTGTGTAGGTATTACCAGTAAATCACCTTCTGCTGATTTATTACTAACTATGTCATTAATTATACAAGTGAAAATAATTATAGTAAAAGTAAAAGTAATTTTAGATAAAATGCATGAAACTGGAAAATTCATAATCTACAATTACTTTTTTGTGTTTATATGCAGTGTTTTGCAGAAGTGCTTTCATTCTCATTCTTATTACCAGCAGTTTAATATACCTTGACTTGCAAATGTTGAATCTCAAAAAAATCACATCAGGCAGTAGGTTTGTGTCTTTTGTAGAATATGCTGATTCACTAGTCTTGGCATTATGAATTTCTTTAATTGCATTTTATTTAGATATTATTGTAACTTGCAGCATTTAAGACACAGTGAATGTATCGAAAGCTCCAGTCAGCAGTCTATGCAGGTGTTACAATATCATCTGTTTCTGCAGTGAACAATGTGTGAGTAACACTTCTATGAGAAGGAACTGCATTATTACATTTCATGATTTCTGTTTATCCAACATGTTCTCAATGCATATGCTTTACACCACATCTGCATGTGGCCTGAACTAAAGAAATATCAAAACATACTGAAAATGGGCTTATTACTGCTGTTCTGCTATGAGAAATGCTAAACCTTGGCCTGCATCTCCCTCACACATACTGAATGGGATTTTAGAGTGCTGATTATGAGGTCACTTTTGTTTGTGCTCAATTAGGTGTCTTGCTTGCCTGTTCTGTGATAACAAATTGTTGTCTGACTGCACCAGTCCTTGTGACCTCACTGTATGGACTGCACGATGATGGCAGGCATTGTGTTGACAAGAGATTGAAAACAGCTGGGCCACAATCTGGAGAACAGGACTAAATTATAGAGCTAATCCTGTTGAAATTCATATCGCTACCACTGCCAATCATGTTTTCTCTATGCTATCTATCTTACTCTGGCTCTTTTGTTTACGCTGTTTGTTGATTTTAGGTTTGGTACAATACTGATGTTGAAAGCGTATGTCATCAAATGTGCAAAAAGAGCATTCGTTTTCCAGTGAGTGATTATTTATTGACTTGCAGGTCAAGATATTTAAGTATCAAAGTTAAAATGGGCTTAAATTGAATTAAAATATATATATGTTTTTACATGTCTGCTATATGTATAAATGTATTATATGTTGCCCCCAAAACCACAAATAGGTGTTCAACTTAGCACAACATAGCACATGATTCATAGCAGCAGCATCATTTATGTACAGCTGCCAAAAACTTACTATGCGTCAGTAAATCTATATAAAGAAATTAAGCCTAGGATGGATGCATTTGAAGCATCTGCTATTATCATTGTTTTATCTGTCATTCATTCAGCTGTTCAGCTTTTCTTCACAAAAGAATCACAATGATCACTTATATGGCTCAAAAAGAATAAAATTTACGTTTTGAAGTTGCCTTGTAAAAGTCTGGACCTGAACTTATGTTCAGGAGTGATTATCACATGGGTGTTGTATCACCTTTTTAACTGATAAATTTGTCTTTATGTTAGACTTTGTCTGAAGATCTGAAACTGTTTAATATAAGATACAGACAAAAGGAGAATAAATCAGAGGGGGGTTCACAGCACTGTGGACTGTAACTTTGAAAGATACCATCTCAATTTACCTTAGAATGACTGCTGAAGCTTCAAATGAGCCTCGGCTGAGTTTTAGAGGGCCTTTTTTTTTACAGAACCACAGCTGTGTTTTTGTCACTCATTTCACACAGTGTAACTGAATTCCAAAAAACTTGATCTATCATTGATTCTGAGAGAAGGGTGTAATTATTCATCACAAGACTGTCTTATCAGAAAAAAATACGAACAGAGTGTTAAACATCCATGAGAAAACAGTCATTTTTAATATGAGAATAGTGTCAAACTGGAGGTAGAAGGGTGAAGCTGGGTTACATCAATTGAACAATTAAGTGACAGCTGACAGAAGCCCAAAGTTGAATGAATTTTTTGTGTGTTTGTCTGTTACTTATATACTTTTGTGAGGTTGTATGCCATGTTACACAATGTTAGGTCAGAGGTGTGTTTGCATGCTGGCTGGTAGTGAAACACCCAGGTTTCAATCTGGCAAATTTGCTTTGTTCCATAGAGTTTCTTTGTTGTCATCAAAAATCAAAATCTGTGGAAGTTCATAATTAGCGCCAACTCTATTTTTGCTCTGCTTGTGGCTGCCACTAATTCAAGTGTTTGTGCAGAGGTCAGTATGTCTAAAGAAAAGTGTTTTTTCTGCTCTGAAGTAAAATTAACTTTGTTTTCTCTTCCCAAAGATTAAACCATAAAACAACAGATACAGTTACAGTTTCAATACGCTTATGCAATATAACCACATTACAGAAGCCGGATTTATTTTTGACCAAAGAATAAAATATTCAAAGCTGATTATACCAACATATTAAAATAGTCACTGAAATCCTTTCCTAACTTTCCACTTTTGAACTGAAACTCTTTCACCTTCAAATGTCCAAATGAACTTTACTGGTAACAAATAGTGTTTGCGAAGGTAGAATAGTGAGAGAATTTCTCTTCCTTCTTTTTCATTTGTTAAAAGCCCAAAACGCAGGAATTATGTTTCATGCACACATCAGAACCTGTCTAAAAACAATTTAAATTCTCCTTTCCCCCTTTTCTCAGTGCTCTGCAACCTATAATTAAAAAAAAATGTTATCTCCCCTTGAGGATTTTTTCGGTTCTGGATCAGCGGCCAAATGCTGCTATTGTTTAAAGTCAAAGGGGTGAAACAGTGACCTGCATCCCAAAGCAAACATTACACTATTTCTGGTGTAGAACACACACTCGCACAGGCAGAGCAGGTGGTGTACACTATGTAAATGGCTTAATCAGAAGCTGCTGCTCTTCCTCACCAGTTTGTGTTGATGCTGGTAACCCATACAACCTGACAATGTACACAAATTAGAGGCAGCCAGGAGAAAGGTATGATTAATGGTTCTCAATAAGGACATGCCCCAGAGGAAAGAGGACTGGAGCAGCCATGCTTATAAATCCCAGGGATTCTCTGAGGCAAGAAGGAGGTGGGAGGAAGAGAAGTCAATTTAAGAGCTGGAAGATGTGATTGGGGGATGCTGTGTAAAGCAAAGAGGAGATCCAGCTCTTCTATTTTGTGTCTGTGCAATTATACAAATTCCTCATTCAGATCAGTATTAGGTTCTACAAGCTGCAGTGTATTCACCTAGTTAATACAATTTGTTCTACTTGGTCAGCTGCGGCGTTAATTTACCCCGTAACATTAGAAATCCTTTGAATATTCTCTGCTGTTACAACTGAGAGCAGCCTATCTATTACAGAGAATTCCCGTATCCTTTACTAGCCGACTTTCCTTTGAAAAGCCCTTTTCTCACCTCCAACATTGGAAGTTTCAGTGGTCTGAACGGGGGGAACTTTACAAATTGCTGGTGTAGAGTATGCTCGAATTTTTCGCTTGCTGTTCAGTTTAATAGATGTCCTAAATAAACGCGACCACCTGTCATTGTTGATGTCATTAAGTGACTGTTTGGACGCAGTCAGACGCTGTGAAGTGAAGTGGTTTGCTATGAAGGAACCCCCGCTCATGCGTTGTGGACCGTTCCTCCTTATCCATGCGAGGTGAAAGCAGCGCACAGCGCCAGACGGACCAGTGTGGGTAGTGTGGGTACGCAGCGGGGCGCACAGCTGAGGACTCTGTACAGCGCAACTCCAACACAAATGGATATTTACGTGGCTTTCTTATACCTTTTCCTTTTTACCAGGCCAAGTAAGTAAAAGCTGCGTGACACTCATCTTCAATGAGGAATTTTGTTGCAAGTGACACGATCTTCTTAACGTTTTTTTAAACGTTCCTCCATCCGCATGTTGCGCGCACGCATGCCAGATTTCTTGGTAGTGTCTCCGGATTGCAGCGTATTGCTTTTTAATAATCTAATTTTGAGTAAATAGCTGAAAATAACCTGGATACAGTTAAGCTGAAAGACATCTTAACGTGTGCGTACAGTGCGGAGATAGGTGATGTGTTTGATGGATTTTAGTGGACATCAGTAGCAAAATAAGAAACTGCGCGACTTTTTCCATAACCACCCATTTTAGCAGTGGAATGCACATAAGCAGTGACAGTGTCTGTTTGTAAAATATCTTTAAACCCTGTCAGTTTTAATCTTCTAAGCAGTATCACGCCGCTTCACATCCTCTAACCTTCATCTCTCTCTACCAGCCTTGGCTTTCGGATCAGATCAAGACTACCAGATTGATATCATCAATGAACTTGACCTGGCAAATGCCACTTATGGAATTACCCAAGTGGCGGGGCTTCACAACAACAGCAAAGCCTTCCTTTTTCGAGGTAATTCACACACGCTCACAGTCTCTTCCTCATTAGTCGCGCTACTCAAGTTTAGAAATGTCTTTGTCTAGTGTTCCGTGGCTTTGTTTTACTAGTTAGTGAGAGCAAAGCCACGCAGCAACACACCTTTTAGTGTCACAGTATTAGTGTGGGATTCTGAGACAGTGCGCTTCTGGGAGCCTCCTCTCACAATTACTCTACGCTTAATTTGTCCCAGGCAGCAGATGCTCAACACTGCTTGCGGACACACTTAAGCGCGCTGTCAATGTAGGATTTCTGCCACACATCTACTGTCTCCTAAGACATCCACTTTTGTATAATTCAACAAGTGGTTAATAATATCAGGTGTGTTACAATGTCAGATCCTTGAGAGGAAGTGGTTTGGCTCGCTGTCCCATAATTACAGACAACTGTCAATGTCATGAGTTCTAATGAAAACATAACTACTAAGATACTGACACAACGTTACCTCTGTTGACACTGGTGTGAAATGCGTTACCGGTTTCAGAATATGACTTTGCTCACTTGCTTCTCTGCTCTCTGGAGAGGACTCAGAATATTTGGTGCAACTTGCTCCTACTTCATGTAGTGCTGCACACTTTCAGAGCAGAGGCTGAATTGTTAGAGAGTAATGTAGAAGGTTGACATACAGTAGAGAGAAAGATATCTGAGTGACTGCAGGAGAGAGAACTGACTCTTCTGAGTGATTCATTCTGTGTGTTTCCTGTTTTCCTTCAGATCCAGACCTTTCATTTACTTTATTGGTGTAAATTTGAATCCCTCTTTTTAAAGACAGTATGTATGGCATTACATTTTGTTTGGAGAGTTCAGTTGTCTCATTACGGTCCAGTGCGGTAGCCCCAGTGAAACACATTTTGTCTTTTGTTTCTACTTTTCTAGTGTGAAAATATTCAAATTCAAAGATATTGGCACAAACATAGCAATTTGAATCCAAAATAAGCAGCAATGGGTGTTATTCATATGGGTAGAGTGATGTGTGTGTGTGTGGGGGGGGGTTATTTTCTAGAGTGCTTGGCTCAATGTGCCACTGGCTCTGTATGAATGAAGGCAGGGCTGCTTGGCTGTGCCATGCTGGAGCTGTCCAATATTCGGGCTGGAGGACAGCCTCACTTTTGATACACATACACATGCACATGCATGCACATACACACTTCTTCTTCAAAGCTGCTTCCCTTATGGTTTCTAGGCTCCCAGGGTCAAGGTGCAGCAGCCAGATAGTGTGGGAAACAGAAGGCTAATCCAGTGGGGAAACTGGACCTGTGAGTGTTGGAAAGGATGCTTGCGTTGTGACCTATTTAACACTTGGCCCACCCTTGTGCTGCTTTCATGGCCCTGTAACCCAGATGGCTCCACAGAGCAACTGCAGCCAAAGTTTCAGCAAGTCCTAAGTTAATTTAAAAAGTGAATAAGTTGTATAAGATTACAACAACAAAAAGTCCATGACTATCTGTCGAGTTGTTGCTGTGCTGATTCCACTTGGCAGATTTGGTCAGTGATTATTCAAGATGATGATTTATGTATGCTGTATGCAATCTCGTACATTGAGCGCAATATCATATTTTATTTGTTTCATTGCATACATTTTGGGGGAACATTTTCATATTGGTGACATGGCTGGGAAAAGACCAATGTGGTGTTTCACTTAGTATCAATAGTGCTCAG
Source organism: Ctenopoma multispine (assembly GCA_034779795.1). Classification (NCBI taxonomy): domain Eukaryota; kingdom Metazoa; phylum Chordata; class Actinopteri; order Anabantiformes; family Anabantidae; genus Ctenopoma; species Ctenopoma multispine. Next base: position 16,957,562 of record JAUYWH010000018.1, on the reverse strand, counting down.
AGAGAAAGAGAAGGGTCTGGTAATGAGTTTGGCTTTACACTGGGACCAGTCTCCCAGGTAGACAGTGATCTACAAGCAACAGATGGTTTAGAAAATGCCTGTTGTCTGTTTTTGTAAATTCACGGGTACACTGACTGAAAGTCAGTTTAGGAAAGGCATAGGCGCAGTCTCCACTAAGAGGTCGTTATCTGGATGTGTGATTCGAACTTGTGATGAAAAAGGATAATGCTAATAATCTCCAACTGTGCACTGATAGCCGGGAACAAAGCTCTGCTAATTGCTGTTTGCGTATTTGTTGTAGCTTGTACTTTTTATCAATAGGATTGCTTACAATGCGGGAACTTTTGGGATGTATTTAATAAAGTTTGTCCAGATGAGGGCTGACCTAGTTTCTCATCCTACATTGGAACCCAGATTGTCAACCTCATTACTCAGACCCCCCTCTGCCCCTGCATTGATTTTAATTTAAAATTCTTCTAATGGTGATTATCAGTTTGTACTTTGGTATCTCCCTGTGGGTCTGTCAGTTTGGTCCAAATTGAAACATCTCAACTTCAAACAGATCCTGCCACTTCAATCATCCGGAGCCTTCCTCATTAGACTGCTAAATGGGTGCTGGTTTTTTGGAAATATGATCTTTTATAAAATATGTATCCACCCAATAGTAATCTATCGGATGAATTACTATGAAATGTGGTGCAGATATTTTTAGTTCACAGTGAATACATCTTTTTTCCTTTACTTATGTTCCATTCAAATTGCTGAGCCCAAGAGCCTATGTACACTACGGTGTATCACAAAGCAAAACTTGAATTAGATGTTGTCAGGGGTCCACATGGTTTCTAGAAATGTATCTTAAATGAAAAGCATCAAGTTTCTTTGTAATGAAATGTAACAAATACAAATAATACATTCAAATATTTAGCGTCAGGTTGGATCACATTGTATTGTTGCTGGTTTTGCTTCTGTGTGTCAAAGTGTCTACCACCTGAGTGGACCAACCAAATCCTGATAAGAACTGATCAGTGTTATTCTTCATTTCTGTTTGGGATCAGGTTTAACTATCTTATGATCTATTCAGGCATTGTCTGACTGTATTTGGGTTGCCTTTGGATCAGACCTAATTTTATTCAAAATCACATTTGAATTTTTTTTGTTTCAGATTGACTGCAAGAGTGATAAAAACCCTTTGACCATTCAAGTCTGACAAGCACATCTAAGATATTTTTAAATGGTCATTATACAGAGCGATCTAATTTGTTTTATATCTCATTTTAATGTCATATTGCTCTTTGCTTATTGCTTAATGCTTCACTATAACATCCTCATAATTTTAAGTTTTTATGTTATTGTTCAATATTTTCTAATTACAGCAAAATTTATTAGTTATCGCTATTTAAATTAATGAAACACTGTTAAGTTGAACATAATTAGTCAACTGTAAGAATCCCAGCTATTTATAAATTTGTGTGGTCAGTATACAACTTACTGTTCTTCACTGAGTCTGTTTCCTAAAACCACTAATGCTCTATAGTTGAATGGTTACAACAAATGCAACCTTGATTCTGATACCCCTGAGATCTATAAACACACCTCCTATGAACCTTTTAGCCCAATTATGCTTAACATGTAACAAATCCTCTGTCTAGTTTTAGGACTGCAATGATCTTTACTTAACACTTATTCAACCTTTGAATCGATTTCAGTCAAAACCTTTTTTCCAGCCTCACTTTAAGCAGGAATGTGCATTAAAAACACCTTATCACTGTTCAATAAAGCATTATGGCTAATGCATTTTAAATTTATTATTTATGGTTTCATCTTTCATTTTGAGTGTATATTCCTTGTTATCAGTTGTGAATAACTGTAGCATTTGAAGTTTACATCAAAAGTTTAAAACCATATTGAGAGAAATCCACTGTAAAATAGGAATCACATACAGCAGTGGAAAAAGTACATGAATCTAATGTGGCAGATCTTAACTTTAAAGAAAAATATCAATTTTTATTCTAGGAACTCTTGACGCTTTGATTGCCACATTTACTCCCCTTAGAAAAATCTGCTTTATGCTGTCAAAAACAATTTTAGGAAATGTAGAAAATCATTTACTGAAGTGTCAAATTGCTGAGGCAGTTTGAGGGATAGTGTTTATGTAAACTATAAATTACAACACTGAAATGAATAATTTAGTGTTGAACAAGTGCATTTATTGGCTTTCTTCATATCACACAAATAGCTGTCACCAAACTTTATACTAAGTTAAGTTAATTGTCTTCTGGCTCCTGCTTCATATTGATCATATTGACAATATAACTGTAGTATTGGGCTTCTCGTCTACCTTTTGCCAAAAAAAAAGTATATTTGCCATAATGAGACCTACTTCAATCTACTTCAATCAAATAAATGATTGTTCCTATACACTGTTTAGTGTATTCGATTTCAAATGAGGCTGCATTTCCATGTGGGAGGGATACATTTTTCAGGGCCAGTGTTGCAGCAAAGAGTTTTGCATCAGTGTTGGCACTGGTGGGGTTTGAGGTTTGTTCAGAGTGCAACAAGTTCTTCTAGCTCTCTTCCTCACAAAATGACCCATCTGGGATCGTTTGTCTGTGCGACTGGATCATACACAAAAAGAACTAAAACAAAATGTGTCTAAGTCTAGACAAAGAACAACTGGTAATGAACAGTCAGCAGATGGTCACAGCCCTCTGTGAATAAGTCAGCAAATCCTGCTTTCCAGTAAAAGCCTAGAATTGATGTGTAAGATTTGCCAAATGAAAGTAAGAAGAGTCATTTAGAAGTAACGCAAAATTAAATAAAGTCAAAACTGAAGACTTGAACTTCTGTAGAATAATAGAGGTCATTACAAAAGTCTATTATCCAGATTATTTTCTTATTTCAGTGGCTGCAGCTGCCACTTTGTTGGGCTGTTGTAGAATACTACTTGTTATGAGGAAAAAATATATTGGGAGAGCCGAAATAGGTGTGTTATGAACAGCAAAATTGGCTACTCTGAAATCACTCAGCATCTGCAGTTACTCACAATTGAAAAGAAAAATTGAATGTCTCTCAAACAAGGGACTACAGTGCAGTCAGCAGTTTAACAGCAGAAAATAGACAGTCAACAGTTGTTCTCTTAACACTCTGCTCTCCAGATCCCTCACCAGAACGGTCTGGGGCAAAATTATATTTTGCTCACAAATCAGTTTGAATGCCAGTAAGATAAGCGAATTCTGTTGGTCACTTAAAATTAATTTTATCCACCTAGCAAAGCTACAAAGTACAAATAATCTGAGCCCAATCTGCAGTAGCATTAATAAAGCATTTTGAAAAAATAATTTTTTGTGTGAAAGGTAAAAGTCTACAAGACCTCAGAGGAGGTCTACATCACGTGTCTATAGTGAAGAAGGAACCTGTCTCCAATTGCAATGAAGTGGTTGTGGTCATACTTTGGCTACACAGATAATTTGCTTGCTTTGTTAACAATAAGAAACATACAATGTCACCAGTTTGCTTACTTTTACTTTGCACATGATGTGCTTGGGAAATGTACCTCAATCAAAGCTAAAATATACTGTACATTCTAATGAAATAATAAACATTTGATAGGTACAGATGTAAATTCTACACTCAGTGGCTAAGAAAAGGGAACATAAACCAGGTTGGGCTTTGAGTCCAAAGTAATTGCAAAGTGTTTTACCACTTCTCTTGCAGTGTCCAATGGTTGTAATAATGGTTGGAAATCTAACCATTAAATAAAAATAGACAAAGCGGGTTAAGGTAAAGTGTGTACACCAAATGACGTATAATGATTAATATGTTCCCTGCATGCACTTAAATAGAAGGACTCGTAATTATCTGTATTGGTGTACAGGATGCTTTTCACTCTGTCATCTTGCAACCATCAGAGAGTGTGTTGTTACAACTCTGATTCAATACCTCAGCAGATGCTCTGTGTAGACCATCATGCCTGGCTAAAATATACAGACCAACTCATCATGCCTGGCTGATATACAGGCAAATGCATCATGCCTGGATAATATAATGCTTTTTAAATCATAGTTTTAATTTATTAATTCAGCACTATCTGACTTGTAGATTATTCATCTAAATAATTAATCAATGTACCAGTGCTACCAGATGCCCTCAGGTGGAGAACAACCAACCTGCAAAAGACCAAGTAAAAGAGGTTTGAGGAAGTGAGAATGTGGCTGAGGGAGATAGAGGGGCAGTCTAGGAAAAATTACAGCACTGTGTCCACCTGTGTATTCGCAGCTAGATGTGTCAAGAACTTAACTGACTCTTATCCTTGCTTCAGAAGTATAACAAAATAGAAACAGACTTTGGTGGTTAGACTTCATCGATGTGAAGAATCAAGGATAAAGCCATAAGAATGCAGGTGATGCTGGTGGAGTCGTGCCAGCAGGTAGTTGATGGAAACTTTCAGTTGAACTCAGTGGTTTTAATGTTGTGGGCATGGGTCAGCATGAGAAAATTTTAATGCTGGCCATGATCCACAGGTCAGAACACAGTGTATTGCATCTTGAGTGCCCATGCCGACCCTGTTCCACCATAACATTAAAAGCCACCAGGTGGTGTGACTGCCTGGTGGATGGTCAGTGTGTATGTATTATGAGTATAAACAGAATGGTGAATGTTGGGAAATTGGACAGAATGGGAAAATGTATTTGAAGGAGAAAATTAGAAAAAAAGGATAAAACTTTCACAGAAAAATAGTTATAACATTAGAGAAATCCCCCATATTGAACTTTTATCAAGTTGTCTTTTAAAAGTGAATGTTCACTTTTCCTAACTGTAGTGGTAACCATGCTATAACCACAATCTTTTATTGCTTTATATAAATACTGTAGAAAGAAGTAATACTGGCATCATGCTTTAAAAATCACCGTCGCTGATTAATGTATTCACCTTATTGTACTCGTACTGGACCAGAGACATTGTAGCAACATTGCATCATGAGAACCTTCATTCTCAGTATATAATCTATTGTACCTTAATTATCTAAATCTGTTGCCTTAATACTGTTGTCTTTACACTGGCAATTGTTAACATATTTTTGTAGCATCAGAAGTCTCATTCTGTCACCCAGATTTCTATTTTACACAGTTTTCATTTAATTTCTATTGTGAACTGAATTTCTATGGGGCGTCTGTGGAGGAGGTAGAGCAATTGCCTGCCAATCGCCAGATCGGTGGTTCGATTCCCGGCTTTTCCAGTCATATGTCGAAGTGTCCTTGGGCAAGACACTGAACCCCAAGTTGCCCCCGGTGTATCAAATCATCGGTGTGTGAGTGTGTGTGTGAATGGGTGAATGAAAGGCAATGTAAAGCGCTTTGAGTGCCAGTCTAGGTAGAAAAGCGCTATATAAGTGCAGACCATTTACCATCTATTATATCTGTGCATATTGTGGAATGAAAATAAAGCTCTTAACAATGATCATCTGTGTATAGAATAGGGATCAGCACCACAGTAGAGTGGACAGTTCCACATCCACACGTATGTCCACCTTAACCCTCATGAGCTGGTGATGAAATTTATGTCACGGATACTGTAGCAGATATGCAGAAAATATTAAATTGGGAGATTCAGATTCTATGACTCTTTAAATTAGCTACTGAACTGTGCTGAATTCAGATGCTGTTCTTGTTCAATATTAAACCTAGAAGCTATGATAAACATGGTCCTGGTGTGGGGCATTATATGCCTTGCAGCTCTTCAGTTGCTCTTTAACACATTTATTTTATTGCTGTAGCGATGGAGTTTCTGATAGAATTGATGGCTAGTTAAATCTATCTCTTCACAGGTTCTTGACACTACAGACAGATGCCTTCAACAAAAATGTTTGGCCCTTATGTCTTTTTAGTATTGCAGATTTACCCTTGGGGTAAGCAAGGAGGGTAGAAGGTTAACATAAAGGGCTGATAAAGCCACATCTATCCATAGGTTTTCTTTCTTCTGAGCATATCAGCGTTGTACATGTTACTCCTGTTTTAGAGAGTCAAAGTATGCCAATCTTTGATGTGCTCCAGTGAAATGTTATCATGTTTGTGTCAGGCAATTGGGTAAGCAGAGATCTTGGCTTCATTCAAACAGATCTGTCTGCTCTCTAACACTGGAGAGGAGACTGAGCTGCATGAAACAAACAAAATGGGAGAAAGAAAATGGCAAATTAAAGATGTGAATTTAGCTCACTGTTGTAGATGTTGCACTGAAATTAATTGGTTTAATAGGTGATGACAGGTTTTAGAAATAATGATAAACATAATTACAGCAGCAGCACAGTATGACCTAAACAATTGACTGTTAGTCACCATTCCTGGAGATTTGAAGTGAAGTGACTAGAAACTGAGGTTTCAGTGAGGTCTCATTCTCTCCTGCATCCACGTTGTTGCTATTTATACTTCCCCCCTTCTGACTGCAGAGTGGAGCTGGGCTGGATATGGCACAGATATTACAGAGAAAGCCCTGTGCAGCCTGGCCCGAGAGGCTGTGGGCAGTTCACAGGCAGCAAGCAGCTAAGCCAGGCAACGACTTTAAAGTCTACAGCACACAATCCCAGCCGTTGAATCCAACAGAGGCTATCAAACCTTTCATCTTTTATGTATGAGCTTCCTCGCTGTCCTATTGCTGCAGGAGGCAAGACACTGGTCCCACCTCACAGGAACCTCTGCAGAATTATTCCATCTGAATTATTCATTTTACATGAGGGTGATATCTTTTAAAGAAATAGATGTGTCTCTGTTGCCCCGATGATGTCAAATTAAAGGCATAGCAAAAGAACAATGGCTGGGCACATGTGCTTTCAGTTGAATGTGGGGAGCATGAGCCAATCTGGCACACCCATCCACTAGGGATGGATTCCAATAGGCAGTTTTAATTTGGATCTGCTTCCAAGTTGGTCAAATTCCTGCACAAATTCCTTATCAAATCTTTAATTCTCGTTCTCTGTCTAGGTTTGATATATAGTTAATGATCATACTTTTTTTTTGTGTCAGTGTTCTCAGCTTGTCTGGTGATTTATAATAAAAAACAAACTAATAAACAGAATAAAACAGGATTTCTAATAGGATTTAGATTTGATGAAACTGTTCACAACTCTGGGACCAGAATCTGTGGCAAAGGTGTATAAAATTGTAATGGGTCTGTTTCTTGCAGTGAAAGCATTCAGTGAAGCAGTGGTTACGTTTTTTCCTTCTCTGACCATCTGTTAGGTTTATCCATAGGCTCCTACGTGTGGAACTGTTGCTGTATGTCATTATGGTTTCTTTGAAATTTTTTTGACGTGTACTGTATTTGTGTTTGTAGAAAAATTATGCCATACTGTTGAGACCAGGTGACATCTATGCTTTGCTTTCAACCCATTCAGTTCAGCGTCCCCAGCACAGTTTTTGGATATTAATATTATCCTCCACTGCTGTCCTAAAATATTTATTTATTTATTTATTAATTATCAGTCATTTGGTTTATCTTAATCACAATTTCATCTTGTGTTTCATCTTTATTAAAATGGTTTAAATTGTGTTTATCATTTTTCCCAACAGAAAGCCCTTTGAGCAGCATTTATTGTAGCATTGTATTAAAGGTAATTCGTTTTATACCATATGTCTTAAAAATTCAGAACATTTCTCCAGACAAGAATGTACTGAACATGTACTGATCACACACACAGGAAATAGTTATAGCCTTAATAATAACAGTGTACCATTGCAGCTCCCTACAGAGACGGCACAGAAGGAGGCTGGATTGCTTGCTCCTTTAATGATTCATCTAGTCTATTTTTGCGAGTTAGACAACAGTGAACTGGGCTGTTTTGTTTATATTTTGCAGCACCCTAAGATTTTTCTCTACCAAACAATATAAGAAAATTGTCTGTCTTTGCAGTTCTGCATTTGCTTACACGTAAAGCTCCCTGTAAAGTCTGCCTCATTATCACACACAGAGAAATGTCATCTACAATATGATATGCTCATCTTTATATCCTTGGCTGCATGACTTGAAACTGGCACAGTAACCTCAGTGTGGAACAATTAAACTCTGCCTATTTATCGCTGTCTCAAACTGTTCATAGAAGGTGAAGGAATGAACCTTCAGCACCTTTCTATCTCCATCAGAAGCCTGATATAATTAGCCCTGCTTTGTCCTGCCTGGAGCCATTGTCTTTATTTTGATTGTATCACAGTCGCACTGTAATTGCATTGACTTTCTCTCCAGTGGCTTTATAACCTATCATAGATTGGAATTAGAATTTGTTCTGTTACGACTAATTACAGCTAATGACATTTTGGTAACACTTTGCCATGATGTAGGAGATGCATTTTAAATCTTTATTACCACCACCACAACAACAACAACACATCAAGGAATTAATTTTTGACATTTTTTATTAACTTTTTAGCATCCAGGTAGCCATTTGAGTGTGTTGTTGGAGTTTTGTGTGTTGCCACCTTATATTTTACCATAATAAAATAATAAAAAACATGAATCAACTTTTGAAAGGAAAATCATATAAAGTACTGATACAATACTGAGAACAACTGCACAGTAGCAGAAACTACTCCAGATGTGGACCTGAGAAAAAGAGGACACGGTCAAAACACCTGCGGTAAGGATAAGTGTAGTGTGTTCAATGATAGAAGATCTCATATCTTATTCTTCTTTCAACTGCTCCCTTTAGGGGGCGCCACAGTGGATCATCTGCCTCCATCTCACTTTATCCCCAGCTCTGTTACACCAACTGTCTGCATGTCCTCATTCACTACATCCATGAACCTCCTCTGAGGTCTTGCTCTTTTCCTCCTGCCTAGCAGCTCCATACTCAACGTCCTTTATCCAATATATTCACTATCCCTCCTCTGTACATGTCCAAACCATCTCAACCTTACCTCTTTAACTTTTTTCCACACTGCTCAACATGAGCTGTCCCTCTGATGTACTAATTTCTAATTCTGTCCATCCTAGTCACTCCAGATGAAAACCTTAACATTTTCCTGCTCGGCCTTCTGTCTCTTTGTTAGTGCCACCATCGAAACCATACATCATAGCAGGTCTCACTACCACTTTGTAAATCTTCCCTTTCACTCTTGCTGTAGAGGAGCTCAAATCTAGTTGAAAATTGTTATTGAGCAGGTCACCAGTGTGAGGTGCATGAGTCAAACACACCCAGCCGCTCTCTTCCTTCACAGTTGTGTTTGCAGTCGTGTTACTTGAAATTGATTCAATCTAACATGGGTTGAATTGGGCTGTTTCTGTTGTATTATAGTCAAGGTGAGCTTTCCATGCAGACACTCAAAAAGCATGTCCTGTGCAAACTAATTAAAAATATTCTACTTTCACATTTCAGTAGTCAAGTGACCTTTTCAGCTGTGTATGAATTGGAATTTATTTTAGCTTTTTTATATCCTCATTTTGGTTTTAAGTGTTATATAAGGAGAGGTTCTTGGACGTATAGGCTATTTTACATGTCATAGATATAAGGGATGCACATTTGACAGTTCATACATTTTAGGATTAACTAATAAATGTTAACTGTCATCGTGTTGTTATTTATTTATTCATCCCAGCAGGTGAAACACTTGGCTATACACCATTTATAAGAGATACGAAGAGATATGTGAGTCATGTATCTGTATGATTATATGTATTCATAAATTTTGAATAATGTGAACAAAAAGCTGTTGCCATCCTGCATTTGAAAGATAAAAATCAGCCTCTATGCTTTGTATGTGTGATGTTACTAAACATTAACTTTGCAGAGACAGCTTGAATACAAAGTATTTCACTGGTTTTGTATTTAAGAGAATGCCATGCTAATTATTGTTCTGAATAATACTGTAAAGTATTATCTTCACATATCTGTTACCTGTTCATTTTGCGTATATACTTGCACCTTGTGCATGGATCCATCAAGTTAAACCTGCTGAGCCCATTTTGCACAGTTGCTTTTCTTAAATATATATAGACATGCACATTTTATTGGAAGAAAACATTAGTAGTTTAGGCTTATATATGTGCTGCTCTGGGTTAAACTCCAGGGCTACCTTTCTGTCTCAGACGGTCCCTGACTGACACCATCATGCTCATATGCTATTGGAAATGAATCATATGAAGAGATTCAGATTCAAGGCAAAAGCTGTGAGAGGCAACAAACTGACAGATGAAGCCAGAACAAGTGCTGAACATACTGTATTACTGTTGCTAGGAACTTCTTGCCTGATCATCTGGCTGATTTTCATGTTTAAAATGGGAATAAAACTTCAAATCCCTTTAGAGGAAAGTTTTACCAGTGCTGCGTCTTATGAAATTGTTTGATTTAGCAGGGAGATGCTTTCATTACAATGAAGTTGACAGCAATGGATTTGTGAGACATAAGTCAATTTACAGGATGTCAGATTAACGAAGCATATTTACATTACTTTACCTTATTGTCAGTGATAGTCACAGTCATTCTTGGCTTCTTAGGTGTGATGTGTTTGCATCTGTATGTGTTTGGTGGTGTGTGTTTAAAATGGATGCGATGCTGTTTAAATTATATTTCTGTCACAGCCCTGGCATGGTGGAAAGCAGCATTAATATTGGATAGACCAAAAGTTTTAATTTATTAACTAAGTTAACTAAAACAAAAAGCAATCTGGTTTGGTGAGGTTCAGAGTCTGTTGGCTGAGAGATAGAATAGGAGATGTAGAGGAAGGACCTTCTGAAGGTGTATGAAGATGTCATAGTTCTAAAACTGAGGTCCACAGACCTCAGTCTCTCAGTCCCATTCCACCCAACCCACTGCCCCCCTGTTGCAGACATCTCACTTCTCTGTTGGAGTCTCCTATGATATAATAGCAGAAAAATCTGATATTTTGTTTTGTAAGAACACATCACTTGTGTGCAGGCTCACACTTTTTTAATCACTTTGCACAGAAATTGTCTGAAAATGTACATGTGTTATGAAATTATAGCAAAAATCCAAAAGAATCAAATCAATAATTAAGTCACAGTGGCCGCAGGGGTGCTAATTTTTTGTTGTGAACAGAAATGATCACTTTTTTCAAAAATAGAAAGATAATAAAGACAGGTTTTTGTCATTTATGTACTTCAGCTGACTGACTGCTGAAAAGTCTTCAAATTTGGAATTACAAGCTATCCCCAAATTTAAAGATAATCATTCATTAGGGATGCCCCGATTAAATTGTCAGGTTCACAACTACAGAATATTTAAGATTTAATTATTATTCTGATTTAAATTCATATTCCTGATATTGACAAGACACTAGACAGAAGACACATCACTCTGTTGGAACTACAACAGCAGCCCACTCGCAAATACAGTGGTGTAACAGAGTGGAGCTCCTTTACTCTATCTATGCCTGGTAAAATGCTGCAGAGAGCACTTTAACCAGACAACAGACAGGATTAATTTTACCTTGCCAACAAGTTACTCTCTGAACTAACATTATTCAGTGATGTGCTAAAGTCACAGTTAACAGCAGCTAAAAATGAGAAGCTTCTGTTTGAATTAGAGGGACAGACTTATTAATGTATGTTTCCAACCTGTGTCTGAACTTTGATTTCTCTAAATAATTACTTTTCAGGCAACTTGCACTCTAGGGTTTTGTAAAAGAAGTAATTATACAATACAAACAGGCTGACACTGTGTCTGCGTGGAAACAATGTCAGCTGCATTTTTGATACGCACATGTAACACAACCCTATTGCTCCTCTTTTTTTTTTTTTAAGCAAACTGTTACACAGTTACACAATCATTTTGTGTTTTGTTACTGGTTTTGCATCTATGTGACATTTTCCTGACAAAATATTTTGTGCAAGAAAAATGATGAATAAACTACATTTTCTGCAGGTCAAGCCGATTGGTTGAACAGATGTTAGTTTTAATGTTCTGTATGGTTAGATATGAATATAGATGAGCATCTGTCTATTTTAGATTCTTCTGTCACCTAATAGGCGTTTATCATTTCCAAGAAGGGATGTTTTTTTTATCCTAAATCCATTCAGTTCATTCATATTTATTTAACATATTCTGTTTGAGCTAAACTATTCATTGATTTGCAAAACATCATTGGTAAAAGATTGCTTTAATTCTAGGATACAGCATATTTGAAATTCTGAAAATTAAACCATGCTGTGAAGTTTCACTTAATATTAATAAAATATGCTTTCTAACATTTCAGATAGTGTCTGTAGAAACTTTGAAGGTGCTGTAATAATTAAATAAATGAAGTTTATGAGAATGAGAATTTCCGGAGAATCTCATACATGAGTTCAGTGACTTTAGTGGAAGTTGGATACTGTAACTAAATAATAAAGATTCATACAGTTTTCCAGCACCAGCTCAGCATGCTGAGAGATAAATAAAGCAAACATCTGTGGTTATTATCTATACTCACTGGCCACTTTATTCGGTACACTTGTACATGCAGTGCAATGCTATGCGATACAGTCTGATACTTAACTCGCTCGTCAGAACCAGCATAATGTGATTATTAAAAGAACAAATTCTGTACTGTACCTGACACAGTACTCAGAAGGAGTAAACACAAAACTTTAAACTCTTCTGTAAAAGCTCAAAGGATGCATCACAAGACAAGCCGTCATTTTGTTTTAGTCAGGGTTACAGCAGGAAAAGGCATAGCAGAACACATTTAGAGATGCTGCTGTTCTTATTGACTGCAAGCTTTTCATATCTCTGTTTTGTTTCCGAGGAAAGACAGAGCTGAAAAGTCAGAGGGGCTTTGATGGAAACAGTGGAGGCTTATTCATTCCTGTTGCGAAATGAATTCAGCTTGTTGTTTGCAACCTATATCTTTGTCTTAACGTTAGCAGAAAAATATGTGGTGCTTGTGACTAAATGTGGTTTTAAATTGTTTTATCATGCAGCAAGTAAATGGAGACATTTTTTTAATTGTACAAGCAAGCTAAATATTATCTATACATAGTCATTTTGAAATATAAAAAAAATCTGTTGAATTTGCATGTTCTCATTTTACCTAGAGGTTCCTCTGCTTTCTACTTTCTTTCTACACAAAAAGGCAGCATAGGCCCTAAACATGATTGCTTACGTTTCATCTAATTGAAAATCTTCATTCAGTGTCAGAACAACCCTAGTGGTTTTACACAGTCCAGTAAATATGTGCTTGCAAGTTACATTACTGACAGCCACTTACTAATGATTGCAAATTAATTTCATAAATTAATTTTATTTTAATGTATTATTTTAGGGGAAGTTCATGTTACAAATTATAAAAAACAAGACAAAGTGGGAGAAAACAGCTGTGTAAAATGAACTACATAAAGCAGATGAAATTTAAGAAGGTGAAACTTACAACTTTTTATCTGTTGCTCTGGGATTTACTGAGGACCAGGTGACTATTAATGATTTCTGTTGATTAATCAACTACATCTTTCAGCATTATAGAGCAGACGTTTTACTACTCACCTCCAAGTGAAATATTAAACCCAGCTGGATGGAGCCTAACAAGGTAACTGTACTGTGAACAGGATATGTAATACCTGCCAGCCTCATACCAGCAGTTCAATAACGCTAATACTTTAACTTTACAATGCCAAATGACTGAGGGCTGCTAATGTATCACAGTGACAGTACCCCGCAAAATTGAAACCGCATACAATACTGCCTCACAAACAAAAGGGGAGGAAGGCCACAGAGATTTTTCAAGCTCATGTTATGCTCAGCTTGCATTTCTACGCCTGAAAGAGGATTGCGTTTGTCATGAAGACAGGGGAAACGTGGCGTGCCATTTATTTTAATAATTCATCGTTTCTGACTTCATAATCAACCCCAACACAGTCAGAGACACTAAACTTGGTAGCTTCCTCTCCAAACAGAGTCCTGTATGAATAATCTGTTGCTGACATGTGTTGAGAGTACACATAGAGATATTGCTCCACAAGCAGCAGCTAGTTTGCATTTCCAGCTGTCTGTATTTGATGAGTTGCCTCCTTTCTGCTTTGCCTCTGTTTGAATTGATGTTCCATTTGCTGAGATAAGAAGGGGTGAACTGTTTGTGCTGTTTGTCTTACCATGTTGTTCCTTTTTCAGAGAAGTATTAGTGAGTTATTTTACCAGCAGGGCTATAATGTTTTCAGATACTGACATAGCTTCTGGTAAAGCTGCATGTTATAGAGAAAATATGCAAAGTGTGATACACTTACTCTGTACTGTGATGGCAACACAAAAAGATATGAAAGTAAAAAGAGAAGTTTAGTATATTGTTTGCCTGAGCTGAATGGATGTGCATGCTGCAAATATGCTGTGAATGTAGTATTAGTATGGTACATGTTTTACCATAGGGAAACTGTGACAGCAGTGGCAGACATTTTTACAAAGGGTGTCAAAACGGTCGCATAGGATGAAGATCTGGGGGGGGTTGTGGGGGTTTATGTACGTATCAGTAAAACTTTATAAAAACAATACTTTTTATATAACTTAATAGCAATAATTTCTCCAATTTAACAATAACACACCACTGGTCATATTACTATGTATTGTATAGTATCTTGTATATAGAATAAAACAGCATTCTTAAAAAAAACATTTTGCATGTTTTAAGGATTCTTCATAGAAAAAGTTTCGTAGTTTGACTTCTGTGGGTTTGTTTTGTCATTCAGGATTATTTTGTGTTTGGACACATGTAAACAAGAAACATTATGGTCTTGCATGTGCATATTCAATTGATATCTTACTCTGTTCTGGTTCTACATTTTTTTTATTATTAAGCAGCATTTACTTCTATGAACTGCTGCTTCACAGTGAAAGGCTTCTAGAAACCATTCATTGCATCATGTCTTGTTTTCACACTTTTCTCTACTGTGATGCAACTGCAGGCTCGAAGCATTACAAGGCATGGTATTTACAGTATTACAGCTCAGATAAGGTAGAGAAAATAGTTATGAGTCTTTTCATTTCACAGCAATACCCAGACATTGCGTTTAAAGTCAGACAGGTATACATGCATATGTTATTTGTCAGTTGATTATTGCAGGTGTTAGCCAGGGTGCCTTATGTGGCCTCTGATTGTATTATCGCTATGTCTGTCTTCTCCTTGTATGTCCTGTCTTGATCATATCTTCCAGTTCTGCTCTGCATGCTGCCCACTCTTCACCACTTGTTTGCTCCACTGCTATTGTTATTTTTAACTTCTCTGTCTTTTAAAGGACAAATGAATGCAACAGGGCCCCTGCATAGGTAAACAATGTGGCTGTAGCTGCCAGCTTTGGAAGACAATGATAAACGAGTCTGCCATAAACATGACTGCATGATGATGAGGTTATTTGCAGATTTGTTGCTTTATTCGACAGTTAACGACATGGTAGTTGAGAGCTCTCAGGATTATTTATCACAGATATAAGCGGGACAGAACTAAGGATGCCGTCCCTTAGTTATGTCGACATCATATTTTTCAAGTACATAGAGCATGGCTAATTGAGATAAATAGCTGTGTAAGCAGTGATGATGACAGTATGGAGTCTGGTTGGCGAGCCTGCTGGCTGGTACCTTCCCACTCTTGGATTCCACTGATCAGCAGTTTATCAAGCAGAGCGGTACAAGGAGAGTGAGGTGGTAATTAAGCTTGGCTGAGTTGTGATGGGGGGAGCTTTCTGTTGAAGCTCCCCTGGATCTCTACAGGGGCCCTGGCTGTACAGTTGCATGGTCCCTCAGAGTGAGCCAGCCTCCCAGCAGTGGGCCTACTGGAGGCCTGACAGATACTGATATGGCACCTCAAAGCTCTCAGCACTCCACTAAATTAGCTCACATCTCAATTCCACCTATTTCCCCTGTGCTGGTTTGTGTTCTTTATGTACAGTGTGTGTGTATGTGTGTGGATTCATGCCGCATGTGTTTAGTGTGAGCAGTTTGAAGCACCCGGTGCCAGCTGTGGTGTTAAAACCTGCCCACAGCAGAAGAGGATTGTGTAGAGCTGTGGGGGGTGGAGCAGATTATGGATAGCATCTCAGCCTAGAGAGTTGTTAACAACACACACACACACACACACACACACACACACACACACACACACACACACATCTTCACAATATGAAAAGAGATTAGTGCCCGCAGGGACTGTAGTTTAGCAGCATAAATTTGAATGTCTCGAGCTTACATTTCAAATGATGGTAGGAAAGCAAGAAGACAACATTCAGAGAAATGTTCTTGAGAAAATCAACCTGAAACAATAAAAGTGAGAGGCAGAAATTTTCAAAACTCTAAGAGACATGTTGTTCCATCCTCAAATACACAGCTGGGTTAAGACCTCCCTCATCAGCCCTGTAACACAGAATCACATAAGCATTTTCTTCTAAACAAGTCGTATACATGCACCTTCTCAGCTTCGGAGGGAAGACAGAAAAAGCTAGCAACTAGCTGGTAGAGAAACTGGTACATCTAGATGTTAGTTGCTAGCTGATCAGGATTTGATGATGAACTAGCACTAAGAGGATCATGCATACTGGACTACATTTAATGCGTAGACAAAAGCACTTGAGTGGGATGTGCTTTTGTCTTTGTGATGAGAATGAGCAACTGATGATCATGTGAGCCATAAAGCCATGGTATGCTGACTCTACATGGCTGCTTCTTTGTGCTTATTTTGTGTGAGTGACTGCAAAAAAAACTAGTGATAAATGTGATGTTTACTATCAGTTACTTTGTTTCTAATCTATTCTTAAATGTCTTTAGATCACAGCATGACATGCTGCTTTTGAGCTCTTTTAACATGCTTCACTTTGTCAGACAGCTTCTGCTTAAGTTGTTGAACTGGTGAAGCCTTGTAAATGGAAGATGAAATGTCTTCAATAACTAAAACAAGTCCAGTTGTCAACACAAAGAAGGATAGAGGAGAAGACAGAGCAGGATGCAGTCAGCAGAAAGAGAGAGAGAGAGAGAGAGAGAGCAAGAACCATGTGAGAAAGTGGCCAGGTAGACAAGAGTACGGTGATAATGACAAGGCAGATTACATGTTATTATATTTTAATGTGATAATTGTAGTCTAAGAAAGTGACTCTCTTATAATGTTAATTTACTGAGTAGTTTGCATAATCCCACTGCAACTTGTAAACTAGCTGATGGATCTGTGCAGTATTATACAGTAATAAGTCAGATTTATTGGTGTCTTTCTAGTAGTTGAAATGTCTCTCAGTAAGCACAGACTAGCTGAACAAATTGTCAACTCTTAATTACAGACAAAGAGATGTATTATATATTAATTTGTAGTTGTTCATTTTGTACCATTATTATTATTTTTTTTACAACAGACCTCCACACAAAGAATTAGGGTTCTTCTGAAAGTTACACTCTACCTAATTGGAATCAGGTTAGCCAGAATGAAAGGGGTTGAATACTTTTGCAAATAGCATAGCCTATTCCATTTTTTATAAATATTTTGTGGTAACTTGTGTTACTAGATATTCATTAAGTATTGTTGTAAATTAAAATAATATATATAGATATATAAATATTAACATAGTAATTGTTATCCATTAAAATTAGGTGTTGTAGAACCCTTTATAGGCACTTTGCATGTCACAGATATAGGTCTGGTCCTAGAATTGCCCCTGATTCTAACTAATAGCTCATATTTCTCTGGTTGGATTGTGTGTCAGAGATCGGCATTATTGTTCTTTAAGTGACAGCTGATGGCTCTCCCACATATAGATGAGCTTTATTTCTCAGACTTCTGTACTTATTTATTGTTATCAAACTGCATTCCTTTTGATGTGTTGTTATAAAGGACTGTCATCTCTGTCAAAGGCCATATGAGGTGAGCATGAGGTGAGGTTGATTTCTTTGGCCTGTCTCATTAGATATGTATCACATCACACCATAATAATCTACTACATAGAACCCACTGGGTTTTTAATGTTTACAGTCAGGTTATCTGGTTGCAAAGGGAAGGAAAAGTTGAATGGCATCATCAATGTTTTATCAATTCAGAGTTATGAATTTTTCAGCAACCGAGAGGTTCTTCAAATGCAAGCCAAGTCAACTTAAGAGAGGTTTGCTGTGAGCTGGACTGTGTTGTTGTAGGCTGCCTGACTTGCACTCAGTCTCCTTCACATAAATTCATATATACTTCCTTTGTCAGTTGCCAGCGTGCCGTGTACACTTTCTAAACCTCCTTTGACATTCCTTACCGTTTTGCCAAGAGCGTTGCCAGACATTTTCTTTTGCTGGTGCTATGAAGTTGCCTGCATTTTCAATGATGTTCTGAAAGCTAGAATTTCCCATTTATGTGCCAATCGCACCAGTTAAATTTCTACTGTAACACCCCAAGTACACATATGTGCGGGTGTGTGAGAACCGGTGATGTTGCAAAGTCAGCTGTATTCCTTTGCAGTATTTGTGCCTCAACCAAATGCTCTAAATTCCTAATAGAAAATGAGGGGAAGATCACACACTTACCATATCAGTGTTCCTAACTAACTTGACAGACAATGAAAAATTACACTTTTAGGTTCACAGTAAGTCTAGTTTCCTTTTGACCGAGTGTAGACTTAAATAATAAGTAACTAGCACCTCCAACTCTCTCCATGACACTGCCTGTGATTTAGCCATTTCGTAGCTCCAACTACTGTACCTTAAGTTTTTTTTTTTTTTTTTTGGTGACTTCTTTTACCATCTCTACTCTTGCATTTCTTAGTCTGTTGCTCTTTGCATTTTGCTTCTGGTGCAAAATTGTGTTCAAAATATCTGCTTCAGTTAAAGTCAAGGTAAAATGCAATAGGGGGTTGTTTTTGACATACACTATTATTTTTAAATATAACAAACCACGAATTGCAATTGCAATTGCAAGAGTTTTGGGTTTATTTGTTTCCATTTCTAGGCATGCTTCAGTCCTTTATCTTCAGTTCCAGTCCAGCTCCTGTTCTGCAGTCCAGTCTCTGCTTTTTACTCTCCACTGCAGACCCGCCTTGAGCAGCTGAAAGCAGGCTAGCTCCTCAGGGACAGTCTGCTGTGTACTGGATGGATGACTGGCTGGTTAGTTTGTGCCCGCTTGTGTGGCTATACAGATGACTAGAGGGCTGGAAGTGTGGAAATAAAGATGACTGACATCTTGCGAAATCAGAAAGCAGGAGAGACAACCATGAATGTTTATAACGGGCCAGGGAAATTAAAACAAAACTGTGTGACTGCTGATGTGAGTGGGAGGTTTCTGTGCAAGTTGTGGTGTTTTTGTTTCTGAAACTTGCATGGTTGCATGGTTTTTAAGATGCAGTTTCTTAATTTGGTATCAGATCAGATATATCATGTATACTTTACCACCCTGGGAAATGAGAGTTCACCCTTGGCCAGAGGTTTCACAGATACTGATTTTTTACAAATTCAAAGTCAACTTATGAAACTGTATGATCTCACATACGACTCACTACATGTAGTCATTGCTGATAGTTCAAGGATTAAAATGGGAGCAAGAAATATATGTTATCTCTACTAGTGTACACTATATGTTACAATATAGACATACTGTATACAAATACATTTAAAGGTTTCTGAGTCCACAAGACGTACGCTTTGTTCTTTTTAGTCCATATGGAGAGGTGTGCTCTCACTGTCTGTGAGGAGAGGGAGAGTGAGAGAAGACCTGAAAGGCAAACATGTCCTACCTGTCCTGTCTGATTTGGGGATGATTTGCATATATTTCATTGCCAGTGCGTAATTATTAACTGAATATCTGAGTTTGGATCTATCGGTTGGACGCAATAAATTATTTGAAGATATAACCCTATATTGTCTGGGAAGGATAAATACATTTTTTTTTTCATCTGCAACTGTAAGATAAGTGCTTTTTATCCTGGCTTAAAAGCTGTATTGTCCAAAAATTGAGCCCTGCAATATGCCATTTTCTATATGCTTTGTCTTCCTCAAGACCACTTCATACTAGCTTAGATGTGTTGACCCAGGTGCGATACATCTGCTGCTTTTTGAGGTTGCAGGCCACAGTGCCTTGAGAAGCAAAATTTTAAAACATGTATTCGAGCATTCTCCTGCATAAAGTGTTAGGTGTGATCATTATTTGCTCCCTAAAACAAAACATCTTTCAAATGTACACCGACACAAGGATGTCATGTTTTTCATTCAAAACTGTAAATTTTATATGAAAGTTGGTAGGACAGTTGTGTACCAACCCCAGGGTTGGTGGTTTGATTCCTGGTTTCCCTAATTCCTGGCCACATGTTGAAGTGTCACTATGTAAGACACTCAACCCCAAACTCATATATACAGGGTGTGGGGTTTGTATTTATATATATGTATATATTCAGTTATATATATATACTGTATATTATTTATGCATGTGATTGAGTGTTGTGTACAGATTTTATTTAAAGCTATGTGTTTAGTTTTTGTCCTTGATTACAGAATATTTTAATTTATTCTGATGCCATATCACTCAATTGTAATCAACAGCCTGCTATTATAGCTTGTAATACAAATATAGCACTGCACATTGCAAATATACAGTAAAAACCTACAGGAGGCGACGTACAGTGATGTTCTTCCCTGTGAGCTGGAGAATAAAGGCTCATAGATAATTTATTTCCAGTTGTTGGCCAACTGGACACTGGCCTTGACTGAAAACTCTACCCTGAATTTGCCCTTAGCAAAAATTTCAGCATAGTACCGTAATGTGCTTATCTGGTTGTGACACTGTGACATGGGTTTTCCGTATCAGGTCAGACAGAAGTCCAAATGGCTTCTACTGGCTGTGTCTTTGGTGAGCAAAATCTCCCCGGACCCCGGCTGAGCTCCTCTTCTTCACTGTCAGTTAAAGAGGCCATCTGTAAGACTTAGTTGAGCTGGGGGAGGACCCGCCAGGCTCCTGATTAAAGTGACAAGCTGTAAAATCGAGAAAGGGGGTGCAACAGCCGACTGCTGCCTGCTACGCTGAGCTTCGTTTTGTCTGCCGGGAGATGAACCTCCCTGCTCTACCTGTTTCTTTCTGTCACTGTAATTGGGTTTGTTTATGTCTACAAGCCTGAGACTGCTGTGCACTGTGACTGTTAGTGTACACTGTTTTAGTTCTGCTTCCATCATACTTTCAATTCATCATTATTAGTGGACTGCTAGGCTGTGATTACACAATTTGTTGTCTTTTTATGAACAATTTATTGTCACTTTCCTATCATGATTTAAGTGCAGCAGAGTTTGTCACTTTGTCCATAAGTTTTAATGATGTAACATTTGTATCTACAAGCCCAAGTCAAAGAGCATCTGTCTTCATAGCTCTTCTGCATGTAAGCAGACTAACAGTTAATCCAGATCATGTTGAAATTACAATATTTTAAAAAATAAAAGGTGTTAATCAAAAGTGCAGTTTGTGAATGTAAACGGTTATTATCAATGCTATAATTTTCTGTGTCAAACTAACCCAAACTATGGATCAGGATCTAATAATAATAATAACTCTGATCAACTCAGTGTATGTGACAATGAGGATGACAGCATTTAGTGACACTGGCCTAGTCAGATAAGATGACTTCGTTCCTACAAAGGAAGTTCTTGAAAGTCAAAATATCTTATTAAATGTTGTCATTTTTCCCAAGAAAATTTGAAATCAATTTGATATATCTCAACTACTGTATTTGAATTTGAGTTGCGAAGTTGCGATTTGTTAATTTTTATGCCTTAAAAAAATATTTAAAAGAGAAAAAACAAAAACTTAAGCATTTGTTTAAAACAACCCAAGAAGCGATCTCTAGTGTTCAGACGGCATCATCTAATGACACACTCAGTGGAGCTCCGTTGTTTCAGCCATGACAGTGAGTAGGCTGAGTGTGAGGGCAGGCAGGTCAAGGTCACCCTTGGGAAATTTTAAAGCCCTGCGCTTACACAGCCAGTGGCTTTTCCCCACTGGAGTGTCTGGCATATACAGCTTGAAGTGTGGAACCACAGGATCCTCTTGGTCAGATCTGGCATCTCTGGCTCAGCTGTGGTGACACAGACACATGTTTTCTATGTTTCTGTGATTTTCCTGTCCAGAATTCATGTTCATATACACACTAAATACTTACATTTCTAGACATGTGTGCTTTATTCATTACCAAACTCTAGAGATAACAGTGTCAAATTGTCTGTTTGGTGACTGAACCAAAAGATTTGTTACTTCTCACATATTCACTACGCATTTTATGTTTTGGTGCTGGGCATGCTGCACAGGGAACACAGCTAACAGTCTACAGCCATGCTAGCAGCTGTGTGAAGCTGTAGAGACAGTGATGCAGATGTTAGCATGCTAACATCTGCTAAGTGGCAATAAACAACTAACATGTGTTGCTGATGTCATGTCATTTTGGTTTACAGTAATTTCAAGTGATCACAACTTTTCAACTAAAATTGACTTTGACGGGGCAATGAACAAACTTGAAAGTTATCCAGAGAAACTAAAAGCAAGTGGACTTAAACTGCCCATCATGGTTCAACTTTAACTTTCTTTCCTCAAGAGTTCTCTTTAGTGTAAACAAACACACATTTATGCAGAATTGTCTTTAACATCAATTTATATGCACTAGTTTATGTATGTGTATGAAGCCTGTTGGCATAAACAGATTTGCATTAACAGAACTGCCAGAACTTATGAGATATATTTTCAAAGCGTAAATGTGTTACTTGCTGTTTCACCATGTGTGATTAACTAACTTAATATGTTTTTTGGCAAATGCACACGAATGAGACTGGCAGCTCATCGCCTGTGAAAAGAGTTTACACAAGCTCATGATTTCTGTCCATTTTACTTTATTCTTTCAGATGTTGGGAGAGCAGTTCACGCCCCGGCACACATCACGGAGAAAGTGGTGCAGCTGTTCAGGAGTAAAAGTGAATTTACCTTCTTGGCCTCCATCCAGCAAAAGTCCTCCACATCAGGAGTCATATTCTCTATCCACGAATCAGAACACAGGTAATCCATGTGTAATCCTCTTCATTTTGGCCTGCAGCTCCTTTTCAGCACAACTTTACTTCCACGGATTACTGGGTGCTCTGGTTTTAAATTAAACACAGAGATGGATTCTCATCTTACTCATAGCTGTTTGCAAATGGCTGTTGTTGAGGTGTAGTAAAGTAAAGATCAATGTAAGATTACTCCACTGCCAGTGTAAGTCAACAGATAATGGGGGGAGGGGGGGCAAGTCGATGGGTGGAATAATGCAGCGTTTCCTCCTGTATGCGCAGGGCAGAAAGATAACCTTCCATTTATTGTGTATGCAAGATGAAGTGAAGTACAAGGCAATACCAAGCATACCGATAGCGTTAAATGTTATGATAGATTGCTGCATAAACAGACATACAGAACCTCTGACTGTGGCATTGCACTGATAACTAGAACATATAGCCTTTTAACTGAGCTGCCTTGGACTGCCGGAGAACAGAAACAGATAAACACTGTTTCTCTCACAGTAATATATAAAATTATGGAAACTGCTACTTGGACTGAACATTGGTGCAGAATGTGATGGCTGTAGGACATCATCGAGTGGCAGCAGTGAGCACATCCCAGGCCCCCTGAGAACCTGTACAACTGTGAATTGTTTTTTAAAGGGCAGGAGTCATTGATTTTTCTCCACTTTCTTAACGTAAAAGCCTTCAGTTCTGTAAAACATGCAGTCAAAGTGAGCTTGCGAGGGAGTATGTGTACTGTTTGTGTTTGCTGTGAGTCAAGACAAAGGCAAAATCACAATACACAATGGGAGAGTGAAGTAAAGGCTCCCTCAACTGATTGAAAGAGCTGTGCAAGGAAAGCTAGTCCTCTGAGCAGGTACCATGCCCTGATAGATGCTGCAGGTTTCTCTTGCAGCGAAAATGTGTTGGGCCTTGCTGTGCTTTTAAGGTGACCCTGAGAGTTGGTTTTTAGTTGCCTTTCTCTCTCTCAGTGTCTTTCATTTTCTCTCTCACATTACCTGCAAGCATAGTTGTTACACAGCATGCCTACAAAACAACAGTGAGACTAAATGGAGCCAGCTGACTGTACTGTCCTGTCCTCTTTCCAACACAAGAACATGCAATAGGGAGGTACATTTTAAGCAATTTCCTTAACTGTTAGTTAGTAAAGTTAACTATTAATAATCAATTAATCATTAGCATTATTATTAATCACATTGTGAAGTGTTTTTTTTATTAAAACTGAGTTTAACTACTGATGTGACATATGTTCTACAAGAATCAGTAAACACCAAGTCCCCTGTATTGTGATATAAACACAATGGATTCCTGGTTGTCGCTATATTGTACAAAGTATTGTTTGCAGACAACTTGCAGGCTTCACTAGAACAAGCATTAGCTCAGACTAAACCTGCTGTATTTACTACAAACCAGAAAATAATTTCTAACTGTTTTAAACATGACTGCCACAGTGTTTATAAGGCAAATTGTTTTTTATACTATAAGATAATACGCATATCCTACTTTAGCTACATTACGAGAGGGACCTGTGTGCTGTGCTAATGTTATGCTATCTGGAATGTGGAACAGCTACACAGCTTGGTACAACTGGCAGGGTCACTTATACAGTTAATTACTTAGTAGCTGAGTTTGTTGTTAGCATGTAATGTGAGATAGCTAAAGCTAACCTAGACAGCTGCCAGAAGTCAACTTCCTGCTGCATAGTTCATCAACATGAAATCATTTAAATATTGTGCACAGTATTAAAAACTTGGCAGATGACAACAATTATGAGTGCCTTCCAAAATGCTTCCACCAGCGGACACAAAAACTACTTTGTACTATTATATTAACAATCTGGTAAAAATATTTATGGTCAAGATGAAAAGAAACCAATTTTTTTTTTGGTTTAGGCAATGATATGTATAGAATTGTCTTCCGGGCCAATGTCGGCTTCATTGAACCGGCATACTGTTTCTGGAAAGAAAGATGACAGATTCATACAGAACCTCTTAAAGGTACTCACTCCACAAGACCTTGTAGACATATCTCTACAAGAACTGGTGAATCAGTATTCCAGCCAAAGCTTACACCATGAACACATAAGAACACTCCAAATGCTGCAAAGATGTTTGGGAAAACCTTAAGCTACGGGGTAGATACAAGAAAAATTACTGAATATTCCTTGGACTACTGTCCAACTTTATTGTCATTGATTGCAATTAAAACAAAATTTGACTTCTGCATTTAACCCATCTCCCCATTGGGGGGAGCAGTGGGCAGCCACAGGAGGCACCTGGGGAGCTAGCACTGAGTGTCTCACTCAAGGACACACCTGGTATGGGGGATAGGCTGGGACTCAATCCTGGCACCTTTTGCATCCTAGTCTAATGTTTATCCCATTGAGCTACCAGGCTGCCAAAAGCAATAGTAGAGAAATGGAAAGAGTATGGCACAGGTGTAAGTCTGCTTAGAGCAGGCTGTACACAAAACAAAGTGACTGTGAGTTTCCACAGCTGACATAGTAGAATGTGTGCATACAAAAACTGTTGGCCGGGTTCCGCACTAGTTGCACATGGATTCTGAGCTAGCTTTACCAGGAAGCATATGGGAGACTCTGAAATGAACTGGAAGGAGGTTCTATGGTTTGTTGAGACTAAAATTGAACAATCAGACTAGATTCTTTCTTTGGTATAAACTAAACTCTGCACATTATCACATACACAGCAACCCCATGGTGCAGCATGATTCTCAGCAGCAGGCACTGGATGGCTTGTGAAGGTAGAGGTTAATGGAATCAAAAGTTCTGTTTACCTACAACCCCCCCTAAAAGGTAAAAACTTCAAAGGAGTTGAGAATATGTTTTATAGGCACTGTTATTTCAGTATCTCAAAACATTAACGTATTGCTAATTTGCGAAATAAAAAAACTTGATCAGCTGAATATTTAGACATGTTTCTTATAGAACAAATTTAAATCACCAGTCAGTATTTTGATATTCAAGACCTTTCATTTTCTTTCAAATATTGTGTATTGTTGAGTATCATAAGGGGGATATTGGGATGCAAATCTGGCCCAGCCAAGCTGCAGCAGACTCAGGTTATTTTGAGATGAACTGTTGTGTGAGTCAGACAGCCACATAGTGAGTGTAATTAAATTTGTTGAGATTGACAGAGACATCACCAGTTCGGTATAGACCTGTACTCCACTATGACCAAGGCTTTCCTTGAAACCTCTCACTGAATCCTCTGTGAAGGTCCTATTAGACCCCTTGGGTGATGTTCATTCTCTCCCATCATAACATGGGCATCCCATTCAGCCAGCTAGCAGATATTTCAGTCAGCTCTGCCACTCTGTCACATCCACTCATACATTCCTTCTCTGTCCCTTTGTTAAGTTTTCATCTTTCGCTCAGCACAATCAAACCATCTTCTCTTTCCTCCCACTTCCTCTGCCATCACTGCTTTCCCAGTATGATAATACTGTCTTCTCCTCCCTCCTCTCATCCTCCGCTCTCTTCATTCTCAAAGTGAAAATGTCTTTTGAATGCAAGCATTTCTCAGTACTCGCTACAAAAGCAGAGGAAGCTTCTTTTTTTTCTTCTTGTGCTGGGCACTGGGGAATGGGAGGGAAGGTTTATTGTTGCTCCACTAAGCTGAATAGAACAAAAGGAGCCTATTTCTGCCAAGCCAGCAGTTTTCCAGGTCCCAGTAACCCTCTCATTGTCAGCAAGTGGCAGCAGCTCTGTGATGAACTAACTCAAAGCTTGGTCTCTTCAATGCTCTTCTAACCTGAGTACTCAAATACCACATATGCCCAGCTAGCTTTTCCAGCTGTTTGGTTCATCTCTCTGTCCTATGTCTCTCTACAGGTCTGTCTCTCCCTGTGTCTCAGTTCATGAAGTTCTTCTCTTTTAAGGAAACATGCTGAGCTGAAGTTGTAAGTGCAGTGGGAGTTGGAAACACATAGAGACTGAGAAGAGTCTTATTAAACCAGACTTTCTGTTAAAGGGTTGGCAGAGTTGGTGGAGACATATCATAACAACAAGGCTGAAAAAGAGCATCTTCTAGACAAAAACTCTCGATTACAACCAAGAAATAAAATATTCAAGGTGATTATACAGTATATTTTTCACTTAATTACTTATTAACAACCAGATCAACACTTCCCTCACTTTTTACACCACTGACAAACTTGAAAATGCCAGAAATTCATTACCTAAAGAATTTTATTTAATCTATAAATGTTTTCTTATGAAGGGCGGCACGGTGGTGTAGTGGTTAGCACGGTCGCCTCACAGCTAGAAGGATTCGATTCCCGGGGTCGGCCGGGTGCCTTTCTGTGTGGAGTTTG
>JAUYWH010000018.1:16918651-16929295 GCA_034779795.1 Ctenopoma multispine | reverse complement strand
AGACAGCTGGGATAGGCTCCAGCACCCCCCGCGACCCGAAATGGATTAAGCGGTAGATAATGGATGGATGGATGTTTTCTTATGATGTTTTTTATGCCCACACCAGAAACCACATTGCAACCTTCAGTACCTCTGGCACACTATACCTGTTTCGTATACAATTACTACAGTTTAAGTGACCAAGCATCTTACTTCCTCTACATGCTGCCATAAATCCATTGACATCAAATGATTTCAGTTTGTTCTTCTTTGTCGTGTATGGTACATCCTAAATATCATTGTCTAACTATCTTGTTGAGTCTAGTTTCATGCATTATCTCCTTAGAGCAATCTTGGACTTTTATACTTCAGCAAAATACCTGAAGTTGTATATAAATATACTTATTTGAACAATTATCTTTCATCCAATAACATCCAATACCACTGACACTTCACAGAAAGAGAATACATGTTCTCCCTGTGTCTGCGTGGGTTCTCTCCCGGTACTTTGGCATCTTTTCATGTCCAAAGACATGCATGTTGTTATGTTAATTGGAGACTCTAAATTTACCCTAGGTGTGAATGTGAGTGTGCAAGATTGCCAATTATCAGCCATGTGATACACTGGTGTATCACACTCTCTGCCCCTTACCCAGTGACAACTGGGTGACAACTCATCAATGACTATAGGATTAATAGTCATTCAAAAAAGGCAATTTAGTTAGGCTTGACCTACTTTAAGCTTTTGTTTATCTACCATTTTTTCAGGAGACCCACAGGCGTCAATATTAGGGCCACTACTGTTTAATCCATACAGGCTTCTGTTTATTAGAAATTACCTAAAATATATCTCATCATTCATGAAAAGTAATTAAAATGAGACGTACGTTAAGCTTTTTGAAAGTCCCTTTCCTCTTACATTTGGTGCAAAACAAAAAAGCATAAAAAAAGCAAAAGCATCTTGATTATCTTCAAGGCTTTTGGAGATGGCCTAGTCAAAGTCCAGACTTAAATTGAATTGACATGCTGTGGCATGACCTTAAACTGTCTGTTCATGCTCAAAAACCCTCCAATGTGGTTAAATTAAAACAATTCTGCAAAGAAGAGTGGGACAAAATTCCTCCTCAAGACAGTGACAAACCCACAGCATATATATAACATAACATATATAACATATTTGACTAACATTGTAGCAATCATTCAAATTAACATTTCCACCTCCACCAAAACAAAGCAACTTTAGCATTTAGTTAGAGTGGTGTTTGCATCCACTTGATAAAAATAAATCCAATATGGATTCTGCTTTTAGGTCTTGTTTGGTTTCTGCTAATAAAAAAATCTGGTTCCACATTTTTTACTGGATAGTGGCTCACTTTGTCTGCCTTTCTTTACACAGTTATCTTTCATTTCTCATAGCTTTGTAGCAGTGAAGAATAATGCTGACGAGAACAGTGAGCCTAAGCTGTACTGTACATGTGCGATAAAACAATAAAGGAGTACACATAATCATTCACTGGTGATATGAAAAACATTTAGAGGTGGAGTTGTACGTCAATTATTGATTGTATGTTGTGAGAAAAAAAAGTTCAGGGCAACATGAGTAGATGGTAATGGGCTTGATGGACCAACCTGGATTATTCAATTTACAGACATACTATGAAGGCACTCGTTTTGGGCTGCCTATCGAAGGCTCTTACAGTATACTGAACATAATTTTGACATTTGGTGCATCAATTACTGCCTCTATTTCTGTGAGGTTGCCTTCAAAAACAGTTTTTGAGCCAAGTTTGAATTGGGCAGTGCAGCTCTACATCTGCTGAAGAAGCCCACAGGGAAGGAAACCTGAAAAATATCAAGCCCACAGGAGAAGAAATTACTCGTACAGCATAACAAAAGGTTTGCTTGCTCACTATCAACAAAAAAAGAAATCTTAGACTAGCCCTGGCCCACAGAAACCTCTGCTGTGTTTGTTGTTAGCTTGAATGACAGGAACCTCCTGACACCCCTGAGACAGCCAGACCTTCTCCCCCTGTCCAATACTCCTCAGACCCAAGAGACCTTCACTAACCTGTCAGCTTCCCCCCTCCTCCGTCATAGGAAAAAACAACAAAACAACTTTCGGGAAGAAAAACATTTTTCTACTATTTTTTTTCCATTAACAACATTCTTGTGGGTGATTTTTTAAGGTACTTAGATTAAAATGTAAGTAAAGTTGATTTTAAACAAATTTTTTTAGAGGTTTCTCTGTATGCTCTTCATGAATAAATGGAAAACTGAAGAAGGAAATGGTCTGACACTATTTGGTCTATTTTCACGTCTGTTAATTTGTAAAATGCAGTATACAGTAAACGTGAAAGAGCTGTACTGATTTATTATTATTACAGTTAAATGATGGACTAATTAGATGTTAGATTTTCTACTAAAGTTTTCCTGTGTCATGAAGCAAGCTCTCTGACACAAGCCTAACAATATCTCATTTCTATGTCAACATTAAACTCTTCAATAAAAGTTTGATCCTTTTTAAAAATGCAGAGTTTTCACAAAAGAGGTGAGCTTGCCTGAGGTCTGTTTTTTGTGCCAAGGCTAAGAGTGATTGTTCAATTTGTATAAGTGTTTTTCTTTAAATGGTTGCTTACACACTAAAAATAACACACATTTAAGTAAAATTTGACACTCGAGAAAAACAACAGCCCAGATCTGCACAACTATATCCTCAGCCTCACACTTTTTAGCAAAATACACTTAGACACAGAAAACACTTCTTTCCCATTTTAAAGCACTGCATTCAAACACTTATACACCTATTAACCAATTGATCAAACATGACAATCAAGTGTGCAGACATGTAGGTTATTCATTGCAAACTCAGAAATAAGGCACCAGAAATACGCAATAGTTTATTATTATAAGTTATGATTTTGTTTGTTTCACCACAAATGTTTTTGATGTGCTAAATGTGCTATTTTCTGTTTAGAATATATTATGATTTGAATGCACAGTGCTTTTGGGAGGCAGCCTTTGGAAATGCATGAATGAAATGGCTGATTTTACAGTGTGATAAGAAATACTTTCATCAGTGTGCAGTACTGGTCCTGCATGTTGTATGTGCATATAAGTGTATAACTGCTAAAAACAGAATCAGATGGTATGAACCATGTGTGTACTATATATTTTTAAACAACTGTTTGGAAAACCTCAGATCATTTGCAAAGAATAAGTGTTTTATTTTTATCTGAGGTATCCCAAAATGTATATGTACTATTGGTGCCTTTGTGCAAGTTATGGTTACCAAAGATGGTTTAGTCTAAGCATTCATTTTCATTGTGTAAGCTACTGAAAGAAAAACTAAAAAACTAAACTATAAAAGGGAACTGGATGTTGAAACGTAGTACTACATGCTTACTACAGTTATTCACAATCATAGTAAGAGATTAGTAATGCCAGAGTTATAAATGCACGGAAATCCGTTTTTCTGGGAGAGGTACTCGTGTAGATGTATTTTATTACCTCTGCATTCTTGTTGGCCAGCAATCAACATTCTTCTCAGTCCTTTCAACTATTTAAGCCTGACAGTGTCACTACCTGGATGAACCACATCCCTGAGAATCTGAGGTGATCTACCTTACACTATGCTTTGCTGCTAATTATGCCACACTGAACACTGTGAAAATTAAAATCGATTTCCTCCTGCTTATCACATTCTTTTGATCCATATACCTAAAGCCAGGCTCCCTTTGAATGTTTTCTGTCACGTTACCGTGTAATGAGAACAGCTGCTAATTCAAAACTTCCCATCAGTGATAGGAGTCTTCCTGTGACAACTGAAGCACACCACCTCACAACTAATCCCAGTCACATTTTCCAGGTCAGTAACTGAAGGCGTCTGTAAGTTTTTCCATAGTAGTATCTGGTTTACTTCTTCTCCCATTCCACGGACAAGCTCCAGAATGTTGACCTCCCTGTTGAGCAGATAATTGGCTGTCAGCTGCCCTCCATAAAATAGCTGCATGACACTGTAGGGGTGAAGAAAAGGGACAGGATGATATACAGCCAACCCAGCATTCTCAGGCAGTTATTCATTTCCAAAACTTTCCCTTACAGATGATGCCAGTGCATTTTGATGAAGACCATTTGTCACTTCAATAGCTTCTTCCCAGAGCTGTCAGAGCACTCTGAGACCCTTCCACAACCCACAGTTTCTATCTCAGGAGACACAGCCTGCAACCCTGCCACTGTGGCTGTTTATTTGTTACTCAGCAATTTGATTCACTACTTCTCCCAGTCTCAGCATATTTATGATACTATGAAGATAACAGGGAGATGCATTAGCATTAAAACTTAAAATTAAACTCTTTCCGGATCTCACATTATGAAAACAATTATATCATTACTCTAAATAAACAAATACTGCTGTTAAATTTAAATCTTATTTGTTACATTAGCTCTGCTTTGTCCATATTACACCATCACATA
Organism: Ctenopoma multispine; assembly: GCA_034779795.1. Lineage (NCBI taxonomy): Eukaryota > Metazoa > Chordata > Actinopteri > Anabantiformes > Anabantidae > Ctenopoma > Ctenopoma multispine. The sequence goes on along the minus strand of JAUYWH010000018.1, from coordinate 16,924,843 downwards.
TGACATGCTTAAATGTAGTTACTGTAGCTTTAAGGGAAACATTTTTGAAATACACTTTCTGACATGAGAATGAGAATATTACTGATTTGTGAGAGGTTTTTTTTAACACCCTGGAGTCTCTGCTGGTTGTCTTGATGCTGCTCAAAACAAACAAACAAAAAAGCCTAGCACACCAAACCCTGTAAAATGATAACATGTTTGTGCTGTTCTTGTACTACAAATGAGATGTGGCATGTTAATTATTCAACTTTAGTGGTGTTGATAAGCAGATTTTGTCGCTGTTTGACAGAGCCAACCTAAGCTAAGCTAACCAGCTGCTGGCTATAACTGTATATTTAACCAACAGATTTCAGAGAATTTGTCACAGTTATTTTGTGGATTTGGACTATTTCAGTGTCTTCTCTCTCTTCATGTAATCCCAGACTTACTCCATGATGCTGAGATCAGGGTTTTGTAGGTGTTATACCATCAGATTCAGAACTCCTTGTTCTTCTAGTCTCTAAAGACAGTTCTTCATAACTCTGACTGCATGTTTGTGCTAGTTGTAACAATGATCAGATCAGATGCCTGTACAGTACAATAAATATAAAATGTAGAAGGAATCTAACCTATATATCCTTGAAATAATATGTTGCTGGACATTAGAAGGGAATAAAGACAACTGTGAGGTGTTTCACCAGTCTTGCTCTTTCACTGCTAGTCAAAACAGTGTTTTTGTTGATACGCAAACATGATTTTTTGTTTTGGAAGCTGCTCACCTGGGATCTGTTAGATGTATCCAGATGTCGTTATTAAAAGAATGAGCATTGTAAAATGTTAGTTATAAAAGCATCAGCAATGAAAAGAAAGCCTTTAATATAATAGTAAGGCTCATTGTTTATACACTATTTTGTACAGACGAGCACCAGAACCAGGGTCATTTTTAGAGTCAGTCAGGCTACACTGCTCATTACAAATGTACTGCTTGCCAATAGATTATTACCCTTCATTGAATATGCTGTAATGCAGGGATACAATAGCTACCACTAAATGCTTCATAAAATAAATGCTCGCTGTGAAGTGGAGTTAATGCCTGTGATGATTATTTCATGAGTCAAATCAGGATAACAGTGTTTCTGCTCGTTCAGTGATTCCAGGCCTCTCGAAGCCCCCGAGGAGGCTTCCATTAGTGGAAGAGCTAGAGAGCGCTCCTTCTTGTTTTAGTCCTCATTCAATGCAAATGATTCTTCTCCAGCTGACAAGTCTCCGGCAGCATGATCGAGATGAGATGTCAGGTTGGTGCCCAGCGTAGCCGCAGAGTGATGTATTCATTTAATTTCAGAGTGATGACATGCTGTACAAACATAGCAGACCTGGCCAGGCATTCCCATACTGACTATCTCTGCTACACACACATGCACTGTAAGTAAGTAAGCAACCACTGCTTGATGCAGTGTGGTATTGTAGAGGAATTTTTCCTTGAGATGCTTGTTAATTTACTGAGTAATAATTGTTTTAGTATTAACACAGCCTGCTCAGTGGGAGGCCCATAGACCGCTACTATGGAAAAATATCATCTTGTTGGCCTAAACCCTTGGTACAATACTGTACAACCTGATCACCAACTCCCCCCCCCTCCTCTTCTCATTTCTTTTGTGTTTTATTTTTCATGTCTTCATTACCACAATTAAGTAATTTATCATTATTAACAGTATGTAGTACTATAACAAACTGAATAGATCAACAAAGAGCAACTATAGGTTCATTCTTATAATAAACAAAATCCTTTTAAGGCTTAGGTTTTAAGGTTGTAAATCACATTAGAGTCTGTCTAAATATCTGGTAGCTAATAATTCCCACTGTGAAGCAATGCTGTAGCATTCACATATCTTACCAGATCTGGTGAATTCAGTGTTGTCATAACTGACAGATTTGAACCTTATTTTAAGTATCAGATTCAGACGCTTAGTATAGTTCTTACATCATCAGATCATGCTTTTGGCTTGAAATAAAATTTTAACTTCTCTAATTATATCTTGACTTTTTATCCTATAATGCGTTTGGCACTTTGTTTGTGTTGAGTTCTTTTCAGTTTCATTCATTTTCCAAACAGGAAGTCGGATAAATCTGTTTGCCCACAGCCTCAATTGATATTCTGTGGAGTGGATCCACTCTCCCTTTCCATAAATATGCATGAGAGCTCTTGAGCTTTGGTATTGAATGGGCTTGATCCCTGTGTGTGTGAGTGTGAGTCTCTGTGTTTTTGTGCTTGAATATATTGGCATAGGCTGGGTTCTGGTTAGGTCTGGGTAATATATTAGAAATCTGTGCTTGTGCCATACAGTATATTGTTTGTGTGTATGTGTGCATGCTGAGGAGCCAGGAGTTCCAGTGTTGGGGTCATGTGCAGCCTCAGGGAAGCTGAAATGTCATGACTGGTTGCCTGTGGCTCTCAGGCTGCTATCTCTCAATTTAGTGTGGCTGATGAGAGTGGAGAAAGTAACGTGCACATGGTGCAAAGACAAGCAGCAGGTCAGACACCTTAAGTCACACCAAAAAGTGGGTGAAACTTTTTCTGTTTGGTTACATAACCTGGCAGGGATGATTTTATTAAAGACTCTTTGTTAAAGCATCACATCACTGTTCATGTGTACACACATTATTATTGTCAGCTGTGTAACAAAATAACTGTGTACTCAAGGGACGATATCTGGAATTATAGTGTTTTTCTAGTCTGCCAATATTGGTTTTAGTAAAGGTAAAATGGTAAAAAAACAAGCACATGCTCTAGTCACATTTATTAACAATATAGGCAACAACGTTTGTTTATGTTGTAAATGGAATATTTACTAAGGAACAAATACCAGCTACCCCTAAAAAATCATTATTTACATCTTTAGCGGAGTTTTGTGTTTTGTGTAGAGGATGGATGGTTGTCATCCACACTTTTTTATATGAAAGCGCACTTTTTAAGTTCCTAAATCCTAGACTCAAGTTTAGAGAGTTTGTGATTGTGACGCCCTGGCCTGTTAGGGGAGGTGTTGTCTTTGCCTGTGCGTGGGTTTGATTCTGTTTTTTCTTACAGGTAATAGTGGGCGGACTTTCATTAGGGTGAGCAGGAGCACCTGCGCCCTGTGCTCCTGAGCAACCAGATAAAAGGCCATGCAGTCAGTCCGTCGCGGGCTGCCTCTGCTGCTTTTGCCTGCCACATCTGTTTTGTTTGGTTTTGCTCTTCACAACACCCTTACGCTAGACCTGCCATGCAACCATTCACACATTTACTGATCCACTGACTTACACGTCTCATGCCTTGTAGTCTTATTTTTGCATTTTCTATTTGAATTCTGTAATTAAATAATTAGTTTGAAACGTTAACCTGGCCTCTCTCCCACTTTTTTGTCATGGCTTTTGAGCCGGTCGTGACATGATCAACTAAGCAATTAATTAGATAATTGTTTCTACATTATGCAGGGATATTCTAAATACCATTCCAGAATCTTTCCTGTTTTATTTCTTGCTTTGGCTTTGTGTTCTTTGTGAATCACTATTACTACATAATTCTCTCTGAACGGAGACCTTGTTTAGGAAACTGACTGTCTCTGACCCCTGACCTCTTTTGTAAATGCACCGCTGCTGGGTAGAGCACCCACAATGTTGTTGTACTCCCTGTACAATGACAATAAAATCTATTCTATTCTATTTTTTCTCCTGCAGTTACTTCGAATTGGAGAGTAGTGGTGTGAGAGAGGAGATCCGCTACCACTATCGCTTCAAAGGCAAGCCGCGGTCTGAGTCTTTCCCCTACCGCCTTGCTGATGGCCAGTGGCACAAGATCGCTCTCACGGTCAGCGCCTCCCACCTACTGCTGCATGTCGACTGTAACAGGTAACACACACACACGGCACACATGAAACAACTTGATATCTTTGTCACAAGTGGCTGTGCTGATTTATTTTTTACCGTGCTCTTTTGAAGTGACACATCTAATGAGCTGTCTGTGTTTATGAAGGTAAATATTTGTTCGCTACTGTTTCAGTGTGGATGACAGATTGTTAACACTGCCGACAATGAAACATCCAAGGACAAATTAATACATGTACATGCACAGTGTAAGAGAAAGGCTGTAGCTTTATATAGCCTAGAGGATGTGTGTTCCGCTTAGACTGTTTCATGATGAAGTGGAAGTAACAATAATATATTAATGTAATCAATTTTTCAGTGAAGGCCCTTTTCTAAAGAAGCACTCAGTCAAAGTTGATCTACAGTGTGTGAAAAATGATTTGCCCTCTTTCTGATTTTGTATTTTTTTTTGCATTTTATATCGCACTTGAATGATTCAGATCATCAAACACATTTTTAATATTACACTTGTAATAAGGATCACTTTACCTTTTCCTACTGCAGGTGTAAGACCGACACACTGTGAACAAGCAGTGCAAATTTGAGTTGAGGTAATGCTCTGTCACCTCTTGCAGATGAAAAGCTGTATAATGCACGGGAGGATTGCGTTGTGGTATTGATTCTACTCAGACGCCTGTTATTCCCACCAGGCTGGGGGTTTGTCGATTAATTATCGCTGTGGTGTGTCTGTCAGATGGGACTGTAGTAAAGATGAAAAGGTGCATTGGAGTGTTTTTAGAAAGAAAAGATCAAAATGAAAAATAAAACTGAAATCAAAATTGAGTTAATTAAGAGATAGTTAGCTTGTAAAGGCTGATTTAATGCCATTTATCATCTAGTGGCTGTGAGTGGTATGAAACTGAAGGTTGATATTAAGCTTAACTGTTTTTAAAAATAGTGCTTCTGTTTTACAATGGTCTTTTCTCTTTTATCAATTTTTTTATATTACTTTAATGAATAAAAATAATGAAATGTTATTGGACTGCTGTATCAGTCAATTCTTTACCAACCCTTAATCATTATATGTAGCGCCGTGGAAGGTTCAGTAATGTTCCAGATAGTGATTCACAAATATTACACAATTGTAGACTAAAGCCTTTAACTTCTGTTAAAAACATACACCTGACCACTATCTGAAAGCTCAAACACCAGTATTGTGACACATAGCCAATATACTTGCTTATATTCAGTAAACAATACGATAAAGATAAGTTAAGCTGAGCTGCTCTGTGAAGCTTTTCTTGTATGAACAAAGTGACACACACAAGTGTGAATTTCACCATGGTTACCAAACCTCTCTCACCATAGATATACTGGGTTGGACAGAAAGGTCAGCCACCTCATCTGCAGCTGCTCTCAGCTCTGATCACACGTTTTGCCCATCTGCATTTCACTGCATCCTGCAGCAGCACTAACATCCACTGCATGCTGGCAAATCAACTTTAAAATGATCTCCTATGTTGTAATAACAGCTCAAAAACCAAAATGTGTTACCCTAATGTGTTGCTATAACCAGGACACTTTTTTTCCAGGCCTCTTTCAGCTTCAGGTGATCATGTCATATCTGTAGTCAGTAACTTGTAATAGTTCCAATTGTGACAAACCAACAGCAGCTACACTGTTTAGCTGCACTGTTTGAGTCTGTCACTGCCACATAGCAATAAAACATAAATAAAACATAGCAATAACCTGTGTGTAAATGATCCTTTAAAATCAGCATTTACAAGAACCTGGGAAGCTTATGCAGTCAAAATAAAAGACATTTTAAATCTTTTAGTTTGGATTGCCTGAAGGACTGAAATTGAAGTCTATTAAACCATAGGGGGCTATTCAGGAGTTGTTATCCACCTGTCACAGGGTTGATGGTTTGATGTCCAGCTCATGGCAAAGTGACCAACCAAGGCTAGCACTATTGGTGTGAATCGATGAAAAAGAAGCAGTGTAAAGTGTTTTATACTAATAAGGTAAAAGTGCTACATAAGTGCAGACCATTCAACAAATTATATTTACTTTTAAACTATAAAGGAAACATTATATGCCCACTTCCATGCCTGGACTGTGGCATAAAAAATCTAAAAAACGATCAGCACTCTTCCCTTCCTTATTGGAGGAAAGCAAGCGTGGTGTCTCTTTTAATGTGTTAGCGCATAAAGGCCTTTTTACTTTTAAACATTCACTTGAGTGTCTTGACTTTGTATTTCTTATGTATTTCTTATGCCACATCCACATATATATATATACTTTACTTTACTTTACTTTAGTTCATTTGGCAGACGCTTTTATCCAAAGCGACTTACAAGGAGACACAAGCAA
>JAUYWH010000018.1:16907316-16918551 GCA_034779795.1 Ctenopoma multispine | reverse complement strand
AACTAAGAGCCCTGATAAGATACAACTTGTCAAGAAGCAAAACATGCTAAGGCGTTGTTAAGCGCTAGAATTTTTATATATATATATATATATATATATATATACATATATACATATGTATATATATATATATATATATATATATATATATATATATATATATGTCTTTGATATATTCCATATATTCTTTGTAGTTCTATAGTCTCACCTTCAAGCGCACCAGTGGTTGTGGAGGACACCACAGCTGCTCCTGTTTTGAATTCTTTTTGCTTAAATTTACTTTTATTTGATACAGAAACACAGCAGTGAGTATGTTTAGTTATACTAATCATACTTTCCCAGGTGGTACTTATGAGGGCAGCATATATGAGGAATGGATTATAATTAGTTACAAAGAAAGGCAGTTGCCAGATTATTTTTTTTTAATTAGCTTTCTGATTAAATGCAACGTTTCAATGTGACTGTGGGAATTTCTTCACAAAAACACATATTTCGAGCTAATGCTGATGAATTTATGTATTTAGAAATCCAATTGCACTTCTAAGAACCCTTGGTGTTCTCACACACTACTTTACTAACAGCAGGTAAATTTAACTTTGATAGCAGCTTTACACAAAGAAAAAAAAAACGAAAAGAAGAAAAATCATATCCCTGCTAACCCGACCATTTCACTCCTTAAAAGGGTTGGAAATGATTTTTCCATTCAAAGCAGATTGGCAGACCCATTAGCCTTGAAGTTTAGAATGATTTGATTTGTGCACTAAACAGCACTTCATTGATTTCAAGGCTCATTAAATTGTTTTAAGCAGAGGGTGCAGTTTACCCTCACATGTTCAGGTCGACTTTTATCGTGTATAGTTTATCTGGCTTTGATAGCTCATGCTGCAAACTGTGACATACACAGAAAAGCGTACTCTCTGGGCTCATATTATAAGCCACAGTTTCCAACTTTAGGGAATCAATCTAGCCGTAACATAAGACTGGAAATCAATTTGGTCTGTTCTGCTATGCTCCTCCCAGAGGGTAATGGTATATGTTACTGAAATGAAATAAAATTACAATAACTAAGAATCGTACAAAACTTAACAGTCTAGGAGACAGGATGCCACATCTGTGTTTATTTGTAAATTCCCCTCTCAACTCTTTCCATGTGCTGCAGGTGACACCCATATACTATAAATTCTTAATCTAAACCAATCATTGTCAGTTTTTTGTTCAGTCTTTTTTACTTGTACACTGTTTCAGAAATTGCCAATTTGCAACTTCATATCAGAACTAGGACTGCTCTAATTACTATCACAGTATAATTCGACTACTAATACTTTTAACGAGTAGCAAGTCGCAAAGAGGTGGTTGGGGTGGATGGAGGGCGTGTAATGCAGCGCTGGCAAAACTGCAAATCTGTATTTGAGCGCTCAATGAGGTTGGGTTTAGGCAGAAAAAACATTTTGGTAAAGGTTAGAGAAAGATTGTGTTTTGGTTTAAATTTTAATACAGATATTATGTGTGAAATGATTGTCAGATTTTTCTCTATGAAGACAGCACACAATCTTTTGCTGACCTTAACTCAGTGAGTGCCTGAATACAACTATTAAAAACTTCAGTAACATTGGAGCCCCACAATTGGTCCAGATATTTTTGTGAAAAAACAAAGGATATTTTAAATGAGATCATTTGGTGGACAAAAATACGTTGCATGTGTACATTTAAATGATATGCCAAATAACATATTTATGACTCGTAATCTACATTAATTGTAAACATATGATCATTCACTAGTAAATGTTATACCTTACTTTGCACTGTTTAAACAAATTAAAGTCATGTGTTTTAGTGAACAGTGGTTTTGTTACTTTCAGAAAGAGCCTGACTTTGAGCAAACAGGCAACTGCTTACTTGACATATGTAGCTATGATTACAATAATTGCTAAGTGTTCCTCTGTCTCCTTCTCCCTTTAAGTCTCAAAAATGCCAGATACCTTATATTTCTTGACTGGTATTCTCATTTAGACTGATTCTGTGAGGTATTTCCAGCAGCCACAACAGTGTGAAAAAGTAGAAAATGTTCTGAAAATTTAAAAAAATCACAAGTATGTCAAGTGTTGGGTATCATTTTCGTTTCGTTGGGTATCATTTTGCAATTTAGCCATGAGGCAACTTTGGTTAACACAAGAGATGACTCACTTTTTCTCTACTGCAAAAACATTTGCCCATCAATCCATCAATCCTTCTGTCCCTCAGCCATAGCTCATGTATCTCTTCTTTGGAGGTTATCAAAGAGCATTCTGGGAAATTAATACAACACTTTTCAATTTTGCATTTTGATTCTCTTGGTTTTGCTCCTATGGATAACTTTAAAATAAGCATTTCAGTCTTGGTAATGAATTCACACTTTTTCACACAGTTTAAATGTTTTTGACCAACATTGCTCCCTACTATCAGCATTTTAAATTAATCAAATGTTCCTTTTATCCCCATCTATAATTTACCTTGCACCCATTTGGGAAATAGAACTGCTCATCAGTACTCTCTCCCTTATATAGATCTTAGAGTCAATGTTTTTTTAATAGTTTCTTATGTGAAAATTTGATTTTTAAACTGTTGTTAACAAGACCAAGGGCAAAATTAAGGGCAAAAGTCCTACAGTATATGAATGAATACTACACATAAATTGTTCATTTAGATATGATTGTTCCCCCCGTCCGTTTAAAGTTGTTTGTAATAATAAAGAAATTATTTTGCTTTCTGTATGTACAACTTCAATTTGAACCTGTCATTTTGTCTGACTGCCCCTACATGTGTCACTGTCAAAGTGAAGGACTCTTACCTTGGGTTAGGAATTGGACTTAATCTGAAGGTGGTTTGGAAGCTGTAGAGTGCATAGAAATGTCCTCTTGTCTGTTTCATCATCTCTCCTTGTCTCTGATTGATTCAGGAAAACATGACAGAGGTAAAGACGTGTTGAGGGAGCATAGAGAGGCAGTGTTACCTTCAGGATGAAGGCTGTCAGTGAAGATGGTGATTTTATGAAGAGGAAAGTACTCAAACTATTTGCACCAAACTAGACATATAAACTATAATATAGTATGGTAACTTCAATCCTGATCTTAAAGTCAGAAATGAAATTTCAAATAAAAATAAAGTACGTTGATTTGAATAGAAATTAAAATGTAAATTTATGTAATGTATTTTGAAAAATCTTGTCTCATGGCTGTGACAGGCTTGGGACTTGAATTAGATTCATCCCAACGGATTTAAGTCCGATATGTTGGACCTGTCCTAAATTAATTTTAAATATACTTTTGGTTGACCTTCATGTTATGCATGAGTTTAATGCACTCATTCTTTTTTTCAGTGAATAGAGAACTGAGAAAACAGTGAGCTGAAAAATCTTTGGTCACTTGATGTGCTTGTGGGGCAGTCAGTTGGCAAACTTAAACTAGAATTACTGCATTGCGATTGTATACCTTTGCTAGCCAGTGACATTATAGTTTACATGCATGTTTTTCCAGACTCATATACTAATATCTTTATGCATGTGTCCAAGCAGATGTTTATATCAGATGTTCTTGTTCTTCCAGGTGTTTTCTAAGATGTAGCACTGATGAAAATGGGACATACTTACATGAAGTCCCAGTGACATTGACCTTTAACTTTTGACCATCAAAATCTAATCAGTTCATCGGTGATCCCAAGGGACAATTTGTGCCAAATTTTATGAAATTTCCTCAAGGCAGGACATCACATTCACAGAAAAATTGGATGAACATGAGATAATTGTGACCTCATTATGAAGACAATAACTGTTAATGTTCAGGCCAATGTTTAGGCTAAATAGTAACTTCTTTTAGGTAATGCTGGGAGTTTGATAACTTTGTCACCAAGAAATAATAAGTGACTTGTTCAAAGCAATGTCCTTGTCCATTGCAAACCATGCTCTATATCTTAGTGACACAGTTCTCTGCTCCAACTGAAAAAAAAGTAATATATGTACAGTACCTTTTCTGTCTACTCAGGATATGTTGTCTGTCTTATCTCTACTCTTCAACAAACATGTAATGTTCATTATACTTCTTATACTACTTATTCTTACTGCTGCTCAATGGAAAATCTCAAATGTTCATGTGATTTTTTTATGTTGCTTCAGCAGCATTTCAGAAGCATTTCAATGAAGAACTCAGGCATTTAGAAATGTAATGAAATACAAAATTGCATTCAGGTGTGTGAAATGACACAATAGTGTCTGTAGTACTGTAGTGCACACTGTAGTGTGTTCCTGCTCACAGAGTCAGTGATTTTTTTCAGTTCTCTACCTCCTACAAATATAATTTGCAGATGATGCATTTCATTGGAACATGCTCAAGTACTGTTGCCCATTTTGCTCACAGATACACATTTGTGTGCTATTACCTGCAGAAATGTCACTGTGCAGCTTAGACAAGGTTATTCTACATAACTGTGGTGTGCAGAAAACCAAATTTTCCTGATTAAATTAGTGGCAGACACCCAGTACATATGCCCTCTTCACACACTCTGAGTGCTCTTTGTTTTAGACTTTAATAGCTAATCTCAGTAATGACATTGGCTCTGCCTGTCACTTAGGTTGCAGATGTCCCCTACTTGGAAAAGGTCATTTCATGTACAGTACACACTGGTGTTTTCCACAGAGTCGCTTCTGCTTCCAACACTTTCCAGTTCTTGCTGCCAGCTACTTATCCTCTCCAGTTCTGCTTCTGTATTTGGCACTCCATTTATCCAGGGCCGATTCTGCATGTGTGATCTTTAGATGTGATATGGAAACTAACATTCAAGCAGGGTTGAAAATAGCTGGTTTCTACTTATTGGCTCCTTCCTTCAGGGTGCAGCACAGAAATGGGCTCCAAATAAAAGCAACCACGCTCAAGGTCTACTCAGCTACCTTCATTTCTTTGCTCTTTTTGCTTTATTTGAGGTCTCTCTCCCTCAATGGACTGTAAGCAGGAATTTGTCATTCTCCAAGACTAAAAATCTAAAGTCCCACTAGCACCCAGAGTATGGCAGTGTGCATCAGATTGGCAACATAGAGATACCTGATAGCAGTAGAGCTAAAAGCATGACTTTATCCTGAACATAGAGCTGGAGGAAAGGTGAAAGGGTCATTATTACTAGAACAGCATTGTACATTTTTGTTACACTACTAACTCCAGATATTATACCCAATATAAGATACCTGAAAAGGTATTTCTCAACAAAATATATGAAAGTACAATACAACACATGGCAAATTGAAATACTGTACTTCTGTGAACACTTTCTTTCTCGTTCTTCGGTCCACCCGTTCTTGGGACATTAGAGCATTTTGGGTGACATTTTGGGTGACACAGCCTCCTTGTCACATCAGTGAATAGCTTGCATCTACCCAAAGAGCCATGCATATCTGTCTGATTGGCATGGTTCCTTGGGTAGCAGCAACACAATGGAAATCATGACCCCAGTCTTGTGGTTAACGGTCTCATAAATCAGGTTTGGAGCATAAACTACTTACAATCTGTAATTTTAATATCTTCTTATATGACTAATTTTCTGGGAATTGTGTGCTGATAGTGGTGCAACAGGAAGTGTTAGTCAAGGTTTGCTGGGCCCCATCACCATGTATTAACCAAATTTTTTGCTCAGCATTGATTTACCAGTGAATGGAATGATTGAGTTCCTTAACCGTCATGCAGATAACTCTGGACAAAACTTTTATCTAGTTTTTGCCCTGTTTGGTTTACAAAAAACTCATATGAGCCAAAAACATCCAATAGAAATGGTACATCTGTAAACACACAATACGATATACTGTCTATGTTAATGTTCAGTTTCAAGCCAGTGTCTGGAGAATCACGTCCGGAAATTTTGTGGAGTTATTCTTTCACACATGCAGCACATAACAGGAGTTTATCCGTGTCACACACATTCTCACTTGGGAAAATAGCCTATTTGAATTTGGTTATGGGTGGTCCTAGGTAGAGTGTACAGGAGGTAGGATGTGACAATAAAAAAGCACACCACGGAAATCACAGTGTTTTGTTTACAGCACATCAAAGCAGTGTCAGGTGTATGATTAGAAACGGTGCATTATGTATATAACCCAATTTTCCTGAAAGAGAAAAGCACAATACAACACCAAAAAGCAAGATAATTTCCCATACTTTCTCTTATTGTGCAGTGCAGATCGACTGAAAAGGAATGCACACTCTCTTGCTGTGAATTTTCCAGATGAATTCCTTCTATATTTGTACATGGCTCAGTCGAATGTTACCCAGAATTTGTACAAGTCAGCTAGTAGGGTAAAAAATGTTTTAAAAAGCTGGGATATGTGTTGTGAGAAAGATAATGGTCTGCTTGTGTATACTGAGCTGTACATTGTAGCAATATTCAATTTCAAGAGTCATCTCAAGGAGTATAGAATATACACAAGATATAAGAAGATATAGAAAATACACAGAATATAAATATACACAAAATATTTTAGAAAATCCAACAGTCCCACTTGAGCAAGCATTAGTCAACAATGGAGAGGAAAAACTCCCTTTGATGGAAGAAACCTCCAGCAGAACCAGGCTCACAGTAAGAGGACATCTGCCTTGGCACTGAGAGAGAGAGAGGATGAAGCACAACTAGGGGAGAGAGAAGAAACGACGTAGATAACATCCAATGGTGGCATAAGAGTGGACAGAGAGAGAAAAGGAGCAGATGAGCACAGTGTAATCTCGAAGGTCCTTCAGCAGGCTAAATCTGTAGCAGAATAACTAAGAGATGGTTCAGTGTCACCTGAGCCAACCCCAACTATAAGCTTTATCAAAAAGGAAAGTTTTAAGCCTAGTCTTAAAGGTAGAGAGGGTGTTTGCCTCCTGAACCTGGATTAGGAGCTGGTTTCACAGGAGAGGATCCTGATAGCTAAAGGCTCTGCATCCCAGTCTACATTTATAAACTCTAACAATGGAAATTAGTGTGTTTAGAATGTTTCCTTATAATATTGCCTAAGGGAGTCATGTATAATGAAAAGAGAATTGGTCCAAGCACAGAACCCTGTGGATCTCTGTATTTAACTAATGTGTGCATGGAAGATTCGTCATTAACATGAACAAATTGGGATCTATCTTATAGATAATATTTAAACTAGGACTGGGCACGTTAACGCGTTATTATTGCATCAGTTCATTAACGCAGTTAATTATTGTAACCTCCTTTAACGCAGTTTTATTATTATTATTATGACGATTAAAGTCTGTCGCTCACTGGGTCTGAATACATATACAAACAATGGGTCACAGAAGGGGTGTGATGTTGATCAGTACTGGCTTTGGATTTGCGTTGTCGTGCGTCTCAACCAAGGCGTTGCAGCCTTCAACGTTTCAGTGTTCTGCAACAGACAACTTTTACGAGGACACTTTCATTTTAAATCTCTAGAACCACAGTTATTTGTAATCAATACAAAGTTGAAATTTTCTATTTCCAGGTTCAGGTTTCTTCTGTGTGTCTGTGTGTGTTTACTATGCGCATCAGAGTAAAGTGTTGTGTGTGTGTCTGTGAGTTCACATCAGAGCACAGCTCTGCTGTGCGCGACACAGAGATCAGAGGAGAAAAATAACGCGACAATGTAGAGACAGAAATGACATACGATAAGTAACATGAGGCTGTTTAGTTGGTTTAATAAAAGAACAAGATTCAGACCGGTGGTTACACACAAGTTGAGATTTACAAGAAATATTTAACTGCTACTATATAAAGGGAATACTGCTATAAAAAAACAACTGTTTTTCTGTTGGAAGATTAAATATTATTGCAAATTTGCAATGATTACATTTTGCCTGTAACACTGCAATTAATCGCAGAAAAAACATGCTATTAATCGCGATTAGAAAATGTAATCGTTGCCCAGCACTAATTTAAACCAATCATAAATCTCAATATGCTATTAATTTTTTTATCTTATTTTGATCATCAACATCTTGGCCTGTATTGGGAAAATTCTGGTTCAGCACATCTTGGATTGTGGTGTTATAATTTTTGCTATGATTTTTACCAGTTACAATTTTCAGTCACAAGAGTAACTGGTGACAGATCATGTGTATATTTAGTACAATCGGGTAAAGTCTGTAAATTGTGACAGTATTAAGGTTAGCCAAATTTTAGTTTGGCTATCCTGGGAGTTTGTTAGTTTGTTGTAAAACTGTCAAACATTAGATCTTTATTGTTATAAACAAGAATTATGTTATGTAGGTTTTTGGCTACAGCTCCTTTTATGTTTAAGCATTTACATCATTGGCATGTTACTGTTTTGTGTGATTGCTGGAGGTTGTGGTTCGGTGTTACACTGCAACCACAACCACATACCTAGGTTCATACCTAAAGGCGTTTTGACAACCTTTAGGTATGGATAAGCTGCATAACTGAAGGACATTTAATATTCACAATTTTTTGTGTGTTTTGACTTTCAAGAGTAATTTGTAGTTTTTATTATTCAAGGTCAAAGATTTGAAGACACACATTTATTGATACAGCTTTATTAGCTGCGATGAGTTGTATAAATCATATATAAATAATATTGTGTGACATTTTAAAAACGTTTAAAAGCTGATGAGTATTTCCTTTGCTCTAGTTTTTTTTTATAGAATCATTATGGGGCACATGTGACAATAGTTAGAGATACACTGATAACTCCACTGACACTAATGTGATATGGTCATATGGTACACAGCTGTTAATAAAGTTGTTTTTAGTCATGCCAGTGGAAAGGCTTTAGATAGTTATTTGACAGGTTGGAAGTACTGTTACAATATCTATAAAACTACTTTAAACCCTTAAATATTTTTTTACTTTTTAACACTGAATCAAGGTTGATTTAATTGGACTGTTTTCACACTGATCAACAGAGCCTTACCTGTTAAAGTTAAAACAGATCTCTACAACGTAATTTAATTTACAAAAAAATATAAATAGAAAATAAGTATAAGTATTCACCCCCCCTTAAAGTGACTCAACTAAACTGTTGCTGCCAGCTGACTTTTTAAATTAGGTTGTTAAATGTAGATCACATAAATACACCTGCATCTGGAAAGTCCCAAAACTGGCAAATCAACACTCCAAACAGATCAGCAAAAAATGTTACTGAAATGCATACTATTTTTAAGAGACTACACAGTATTAAATGAGCAGGCAACTGAAACCTGCACCCTTGGGCCAAACAATAACAAGATGTCAACTCTGATCCAAATCAGAATTGATATTTCTTTTGGCAAGTTGAAATGTGATGGTTAATTAGATCAATTAGCACTATAAAAGCCGTGCCGGTTTGCATCATCCCTCCCCCTCTAAATCATGTGCTTGGAATTATCAGCACATTTTATTTGTATCTTCAACCAATCCCACTGCTTGTTTGAAACTACCTGTTATGACTGTTGATCGATTGATGCCAGCAAATACTTGGTTCAGCCACAGTCACAGAAGCAGATGCTGCAACAGCATGAGGACATGGTAATGAAGAGGCATTTACGTGGCCTGAATTAAGCAGAAGCTTGGTTAACAATGTAGTCTGATCTATATTATTCATCTCATTTGGGCCTTAAATCATACTAAGATATAAATGTTTAAGATGTAGTTATGGCTTAAACGACCTGCTTCAATTAAATTCAACTTTATTAATATAGCGCTAAACAATATAAGGAATGGCTGACCGAAGGCAGGACAGTCCTGATACTGAAGGACCCCCAGAAGGGACCTGTCTCATCCAACTACTGCCCATTAACCTGCCATTGCACAACATGGAAGCTCCTATCAGGCATCGTAACAGCTAAGATGAGTAGGCACATGGATAAATACATGAGCGGGACCCAGAAAGGAATTAGTAGAGACACCAGAGGAGCAAAACACCAGCTACTGGTAGATAGAGCAGTCACTCAAGCCTGTTAGACCAGACATACTAACCTGAGCACCGACTGGATTGATTACAAGAAAGCCTATGACTCAATGCCTCACACATGGATCTTAGAATGCTTGGAACTGTACAAGATCTCTAAGACTCTAAGAGCCTTTATGAGGAATTCAATGGGGCTGTGGAAGGCCAACTTCAAGCCGATTGCACAGGTTACCATCAAGTGCGGGATTTACCAAGAAGATGCCCTGTCCCCACTGCTGTTCTGCATAGGCCTTAACTCCCTCAGCCAGATCGTCAACAGGACTGGCTACGGATACCGACTATGGAATGGGGCAAATATCAGCCACCTCCTCTACATGGATGACATCAAGCTGTATGCCAAGAGTGAATGAGACATTGATTCACTGATCCACACCACCAGGATCTAAGGCAGGGGTATCAAACTCAATTTCAGCGCGGGCCACATCACCATTACGGTAGATGTTAAAGGGCCCCTCGTAATTGTCCTCACATGTGGGCAGATCTTTTAAAAAAAATAATGAACCGGTAATTTTTTCTTTGCAAATCTTTGTGTCATTCTCTGATGATGACTGTGCGTCACAGACTGTGCGTGCTGCAGTGCCAGAACTGTGAGAGCGCACAGACACTGAACAGAGCACAGATTGGCTTTATTTAACGAACATGCGTCGCCCTGTATCCTGCTCTAGTTTTGCTCCGGTACAGTAAACACATATTTCACATATCACGCTGTAATTTACAAAGACGTTTACCTGTGGAGAAGACCTGTGATTAATTGTTCATGACGTCTGGTGCATACAGTCAAAAACTTTGGCAACTTGTGAGCTGCACGCATGGCTGTTAACGTGATGACCATGATGAAGCTTCACGAAGAGTTCAGTGAACAATCAGGACGTTTTGTGTTCAGTTTAACACTGAGAGGAGAACATTTGTTGTTTATTTTAGCGTTTAAAGACACACAATGAAACATCATCAGTTATTGACAGAGTTGATATGTATTGTTTGGGACAGAGACTATGTGCTTGTCCCTCTCCCACCCCCAGAAATAAGTGCGGCATATTTAAACATATTTTAAATATATAAAGAGGGATTTTGTAGGTATAATGTAACAATATAGTTGCTTTGTGTGTTTATATGGTACATTGGAAATAGTGCGGCAATCTGAAAGTATACCATTTATAATAACAATAAATATAATAACAAATAACAATAGCTACAAGTACCTTGGAATCTTGCAGGCAAACGGGAACCATGAAGAGGCCACAAGGAAAGCAGCAACAACCAAATACCTGCAACAAGTAAGGCAAGTCCTGAGA
>JAUYWH010000018.1:16875034-16907216 GCA_034779795.1 Ctenopoma multispine | reverse complement strand
GCTCGAGAAATACCAAGGGCTGAGAGAAGAGCTAGAAAAGATGTGGAAAGTGAAGGTAACAGTGGTCCCAGTGGTAAGTGGAACACTCAAGGCACTTAATATTATCTTAAGCCTGTTGACAATCACTGGACCAAACAAACTTTGCCCTAAGCTTCAACAGCTCAGTCAAAGGGAAAACCACGGATGAATATTTTTTACAGAAACTCTTGTAATAGCCAACCAGGCCAAGGAACTGCTGGAGTTCTTTTTTTGTGGTGGGCCAAGGAAACTCAGACACAGCCGACACCTTCGCCTGCACCAGAACAACATTAGCCTTGCCAACCACACGGCCCAGGTCAGTAACCAATGCCCTGGCAAACTCACACTTAGCCAGGTTAATTGTCAATCGAGCCTCAGCCAACCTCTCAAACAAGGCCCTAAGGTCAGTAGTCACTATACACATCCAAACAACCCTGAACAACCCTCCAAACCTGTCATAACCCGGTTCATAAGTCTTTGAAATGTGTCCCGAGCGTTCTTCAAACCAAAAGGCATCACAGTATAAGCAAAGAAAAAAAAGAAAACAGATGGGGTCACAAACGCAGAAATCTCCTTTGCCCGCTCCGTCAAGGGCACCTGCCAATAGCCCTTAAGCAGATCAAACTTTGACACAAACTTGGCGGCGCCCACCCTATCTATACAATCATCCATACGCGGTAGCGGAAACGAATCCGACTTGCTAACAGCATTGACCTTCCTCATATCAGAGCAAAATCGTTGGGAACCGTCAGCCTTGGGCACCAGCAAACACGGAGAAGCCCAGCTGGAGAAAGACGGAATGGCGATACCAGTGTCGAGCATGTAATCAATTTCACCGTTCAAAAGCTTGAGCCTGTCAGGTCTCATTCGGTAAAACCACTGCTTAATCAGCTGCGCATCCCCCACATCAATATCATGCTCTATCCATGTAGTACGGGACGGCACATCACCAAAAACCTGCAAACAACTCCCAGTGCACTCCACCAGCTTGTTGCCGCTGCGATACAATATTATATAAGATTATATTAAGACTGTGTTCAGAAAATTAACATTAGGTTAAGGTAGTTGTGATTAAATACTGTGGAAATTACTACATTTTACATGCTGACTGTATTTATAAAATTATTCATTCCATAATTTTAATATGTCTGCTCTTTATGTTCATATTGATTGTGTGTTTTGTTCATGCTGACCCTTATTTCTTTTTTCTTATAATTTTATTAATTTTATAATTACCACACTGCTGTTATGTGCAGCTTTATATCAAAGAGCAGACTGATGGCTCAATGAGCCATACAGTCACCTGACACTGATCAACATTATGTATGTAAATGTTGCAGCTAATGACAACAGACCTGTTTCACACTCTAGTGTATAGTGCAATAAATGTTATGACATATAGACGGTTTCATTACACACTTGGCTAATATGGGAGACATTAGGAGCACTCCACCTTAAAGCTGTCATAATGATATGACACATACTGATTTTGTGACCAGCAGCCAGAAAATGACATTGTGTTTTGCTCAATAAAGAAGCCAGTGAGGTGTAAGGTATATTCTTCTTTTAACAGCTGAGCAGCTCATCAGCCTGACCAAAACTATTATTTTGACAAGGCTGATAGTCTGCAATGGATCATTCAATTAATGATGCAACACCAAAAAAGCTAAACCCCACCTGAAAAAACTCTTACTCTTTGCTAACCTTCCTATCCTCTCCATGCCTTTTCTTTTTTTCTATGTGGAGAGCACAGTTCTTTGATAAATATATTAATGTTTAATGTACATATACGTGTGTATGTCATCATATGTTGTGATATGCATGGGCAATTTTAGGTCATAGTTAAGCCATGTATGAGGAACTAGAAATGCTACTCCAAATTAGCAATTCAGGTGTAACATTTTAATTTCCTGTGAAGGGCAATGCCAGTGCTGCTCGGTAGAGCAGCAAGCATTCATTACTTCATTACCTGATCATTGATGCCCCAGCTAAGAGGAGAGTGCTGTGAAAAGAATGATAATGAATTAAATCAGGTTAATAATGTCACATGATGCTGTCTGTAACCTTGATACCATTGGCCCTGTCCTTGTCAAGATACAGTTGGAAACCCTGACTTGAAACTCTTTTGTAGGACTGTGTGTTTATATTGTCATAGCTGCAAATGACATATACCTCAGTGAAAGCACAGAGGAAATTATATGTGGCCCTTGGGTGTCTAATCCAGCAGAATAACCCACATTTAGATCAATGGATGGCTGTAGTTCCAGTGCAGCAGCCCATACGAGCCTCTAAGAATAATTACTCCTCTTGCCCTAGGCATCCTAATGAAGGAAAATTTTAAATGTCAATGAATGGTGGTGGTAAGGTCTTTTTTTCCAATTGATTTTCTGTAATGTGCTCCTTGTGTGAGTTACGCTGCACACACAAACCTCTACTATCTGACTTGACATTTCAGTCAGTGTTTCAAGCCTGCCATTTCACTGATGCATCTGTTAATAATGAAATCATTTACCATAACATTACAGTTATCAACTGAAATTGATTTAAGGTGTGAACTTGTAAACTCATAATCAGGATGTGAGCGAAACTGGTGCTAATCAGCTTGGAGTTTTTTCTTCTCTCCACTACATTAATAATACAGTATTTTCTTTTGTTGGATTTTTGAGTTGCTTGGTCTTCAGTGGGCCCATTTACATGCACGCTAAAAATAAAATCATTACCTGACTTCTGGAGTTATCAGATTACTACGTGATCATGTAAACAGCATAATCCAATCAGATTATGAAAACTCAGATAAAGACACCTGGATTTCTTCCCAATACTCTGATGTCTTTGTGTATATATAGCCATCATTATGATTTATTTAGTTCTTTTACATCTGTGCCTGTGTAAAAGAATTTGCAGTGACATTGTGAGCGGAAGACAAAAGACAACAAACAGGGCAGATGCTTGCCATATGAAAGCCAACAGTTGTTTTCTGGACAGCAGCATTGTGTAGCCTATTTTGCAGCCTATTAGCTCCCACATTAGGACAGCTAACGCTAGGACCGTAGGCGTCCTGATGTTTTGAAAGTAACAGGACCTTATATCACTACATATGTATTTACTCCAAAAGAAATACGATAAGGAACTAAAACATGTAACCATGTTAGATTATAATTCTGAAGTGCATGTAAATGCATCAGATCTGATTATTACAACTATCTGATTACTCTCAGTTATCAGATTTTTATGGTCATGTAAACAGGCCCAGTGTGTGTCAAACTGAGACTGTCTGTGTATTGATACACATCCCTCATTGTAGCAATATCAATTGCTACAATGAGGGACTTTAGCATGTTTTTAGCTGACTATTTTCTGTGCAATAAAGATATATTTAAAAGTAATAATGTAATGTGACATTAATTTATAAATATAATAACTAATAATTTTATTCTTGGAACTAGCAAGTCATCCCTAGTTGCCACCTACAGTTGCCTGAACAATATTTTTGTGTGAGGTGTATCTCCATACCTGAGCCGTGATCCATGTTAGTTCTCCCCAACAGCTTTCTTCATCCCAGAGGTTCTCCTTTGTTTTGTGTCAGATGTGATGGAGTGTATCATTACTGTAGACTCCCTGTTTTGAGCTCAGCAGGGTCCAAACCACCCCATGCAGGCAGACACCCCAGCCTGGGCCCCTAGTGGCAGTGAGGAGGAGGGGGAGGAAGAGGAGGATAACACGAGGAGAGGAGGTCCTTGTAGCAAGGAGACTCAGGGGATACACACATAGTTATAGAAGTGTGCTTAAACACCTTACCAGCCTCTCCATCTCCTGTTTATCCCCCAGAATATATCTGCAGCTACAGTAGTTGTCTCTTATCAGAAAAGGACAGAAGCGTCTATCAACAGATAAGGTCATTGTTGAGGTGAAGTAATTACAGATATCTGAGACAGCGAGGAAGCATGCATACAGTTCCTCTGGGAATTGCGTGACAAAGGCAGATTAGACTCTATCTTTATCTACATACTGTAGGTAAAACCAGTTTTATCCCTTGCACCAAGATGGGGCTAAAGGAATTTGGGTCATTTTGTCCATTAAACATGATACATGCGGCATCTTATTAGGATATGTTCTAGTTTCTGGCAATATTTCCCTTTTTCAATGGTGATGCTCTAGTTCTGTTTGGTTAGTTTTACTTTTTCTACTTTTGCATCACGTATTGCAAAAATGTTTTTAAAAAATACCTGCTCATGCCCATATTTCATCTATTGGGAAATCTAGGTTATTCGTTA
Source organism: Ctenopoma multispine (assembly GCA_034779795.1). NCBI lineage: Eukaryota > Metazoa > Chordata > Actinopteri > Anabantiformes > Anabantidae > Ctenopoma > Ctenopoma multispine. Next base: position 16,902,924 of record JAUYWH010000018.1, on the reverse strand, counting down.
TTACTGGATGCTACTCATACACAATTTTACATTGAATAGGAGCATTGACTCATATTGCAGGCCTGCCATCTCAGAGCATAATGCCTGCTTTTTTCAGGGATTGTGGGTAGGAGAGCTCCAGTTTTAGTGGAACTGGTTTGATTAATTCACAGCACTAAAGAAACATAAGAGAGACTGACAGATGCCCTTTTACAATAGATGCTGCCAGCTGTGATGACAGCTGCCTCAGTAGTCAGTAGTACTTTAACTAAAGTCAGAAAAATAGGAGAGTATGAAAGAACATCAGCACATTATTCCACTGTAACACAATTTACTTTTTTCGAACCACTCAGGAATATGGCTGCAACTAACAATTACTGTTATCAACATCAATTATTCTAGCAATTATGTTAACCAATTCATTTCATAAAGGGGCTTTAGGGTATAATCTGGACAGGACAGGTCACCAGGTTGTTACATATATTCATGCTCATATTTATAACCATGGGAAATGTAGTCACTAATTAGATTTCATGAATACAAAAAACAACAACAACACAAACAAACAAACAAAAACATGAATTAGGGTTTATGTAGTCAGTGAACTTTTCATTTAAAAATGTTATATTGAGCGTGTTTGTTCTATTAAATGTCATAGCATGCTGAAAATGTTTCCACTCTTTATAATTTAGCCTATTCTCACTATCATCAATAATTGACTGACTGTGGCCCAAGTCATTTTAAGTTTTTAGGTATAAAAAAGCATATCTTGATGAGTACTTGTCCCCAGGACTATAAACCCATCTCAAAGTTACACTTTATCTCTAAAAACAACTAAAAGTTGTTGAACCAACTTACAAAGTCTTACTTTTATCAAATGCAGAGACAGTTTACCTGCAGAGCCGCCTCTACCTATTTTGGTGCCTTAGGCCAGATTACAGTTCTAAATCATTAATATAGTTGTGATCAGTGTTGCCAGATCTCGCGATAGACATATATACGTTGAATAACTGTTCTCCATCAGGTCTGTTCATCTGCTGTAAATCTACATGATGAGCTCATATTTCACACTTGATACATTTTCAGCATGTCTTTGAGGTCAGAGCTAGTCTTTTAATTCGCTTTCTTTCTCCCACTCTTTGTTCATATGTTCCCCAGTTATTCCTAGACATTTTCACTCTTTCAGGGGAGGTGTGCGTGTGTGTGAGCCTGTGCAGGCGGGGGAGGAGTGGGGCGTGTGCTGGATGGGGTGCAAAAGTTTTACTGTAGTTACAAATATTTACCTTTTGCACAATGTCTGACAGTCTGTTTAAATACTGAAAGTGAAGGATACACAAAGTTGTGGATTCGTCTGTTGTGGTTGAACTGATATAATTTTTATGTTATCTCCAGTGAAATGCAGATGTATCAGATCCAATATAATCATATTCACTGGAGGTAGAAACTTTAGTTAGGAGAATGACGATAGATTACAGAGTATGCTAGTTTAAGCAAGTCTCTGTACAGCTGAGTAGGGATTCTAATGTAAATGAGTCAGAATTTATATCCAATCTCAGCAAATGGACTGTAACTGAGAATCGGTCCAATTATTATCAGCATATTAAAATTAGTAGAGTGTAATTTGTAGTCACAAAGGAAAGGTTGTCTCATGATAATTCTTACACATTTTGTTCACAATACGTCTTCACTTTGTTTCTGCCCACATTTGTATCCAGTGTATTGTGTGTTTTGGATTGTGTATTATGTTGGTAGTCTGAAGTGGTATCAAGATAAATGTCTAGACAGCAGGCTCAGCTGAAAGGCCACATCTATAAATTGCTAGGTTCTTGTATGGCACAGAAGTTGAAGTGGGATGGTGTGTGTGGGTGTTGGGTATCCAGAATAGAGCAATTTCTATTTAGGTGAAATTTCTGGAAGGAAATTGTTGTGAGGGACCACTAGGCAGGCAAGAGGAATTGTGTATTGAAAAAATAAATGTTTTTTATTTACCCATAAATAGTGTGCAGCCATCACACAGTTAAATGGTTTTGTTTTAATATGATCATGTGCCATGGTGATATGTTCATTATAACATTTACTGAATATGATTCAGTTAAAGTTGATATATTACAAAAAACTGATTAAGGGCAGAGTCTAACAAGCGTTTAAAGATTTCTACATTTCAGCATCCTGTTTTGAATCTTTCGTTAAACCCAATTCCAAAAAAATTAGAACACTGTCTGAAATCTACATAAAAACAAGATGCAGTTACAGAACAGAATCGGTGAAAATCTGCACAAGGCCAAAATAAAATATTGGATGCCCATGATCTTTAGGCCCTCAGATGGTAAAACAGGTTGATTCTGTGATAGACTTATCTGTATTGCTTACACATCTGGAAAGACACAACCAATGCTGAAAGATATGTCTAGGTTTTAGAGAAACATGCTCCAATAGGTTTTGCTATCTTTTTCAAAACTTTCATATTTCAGCAGTACAGCGCTACACCACATACTGCATCTACAACAGCGTGGCTTTGTAGTAGAAGAGTGGGACAACATTTGCCTCCTAAAACTCCAGCAACTACAGTTTTCAGATGTTTACAGAAGAAAGAAGTATGCTACACCATGACAAACATTGTCCTGTTCCAACTTTTTGAGATGTGTTGTGCTGCTGTAATTGTCAAAATTAACTTATTTTTTTAAACATTTGATATATTTTCTATGTTCTATTGTTAATAAAACATGGGTTTATGAGATATGCAAATCATTGCATTCTGTTTTAAGTAGATTTTACACAGCACCCCAACATTTTTGGAATTGGAGCTGTATATTTGCCCTTTTCTGTCCTTTATCTTAAATGAAAAGTAAATAAAAGTGAAGCAGAAGTACAAAATGTTCAGGTAGTCATTTTGTCACACAACAATTTGAGGATATAATTAATAGTTTTATTTCTATATTTTAGTGTCAGTTTGAGAAAATATTCATCTGGAGCATTTTACAGCTTCCAAGGAAGCCCATTTAACTTCCTATCCAAACTATTAACCAGTAATCTCCCTCTGCCTTCAATGACATTACATTTCCAAGTGTGCTTTTTCCAGAGAGTTATTTTTTTTATTTATTTTATAAATTTTTTATCCCATGGCGAGTCAAGAGATTCCAGAGAGACTTTGACTTTGGATTTCTAACTTCATCTCTCTGACAGAGGAAATACACAAACATGGAAATGTCTGAAGCTGAACTAGTGGAAACTGGAAGTGGTCTGAAGTTTAGTTTGGTCGACAGATATTGGACATATTAATTAATGAAGTCTGTGATTGAGATTGTTTTATTTTGAAGGGAAGCCATGAAGGCTGTTAAAGATCTAAATGTTGTGTCTATTTTTTGAAGATAAAAGCTATTACTCTTGGAATCTTCTAACACGTATTCCTTAAGTTAGACAGACATACCTTTTTATATAATTTACAGCTTTATATACTATTTAGTCATTTCTGTTTCCTCCAATCACTGGCTTAAAAACAATCTAGGGATACTGCCACCCAGTAAAGCTAAAATCCTCACTGCCCAAGATTAAATGTAGTTAACTCAATTTCAGTCAATATATCGGCGAAAATGAGTCAGCCTGGCAGCTTATTGAAGTGGACTGTCAACAAAATGTGTGTTATGTAGCAAGATGTGGATTTATACAGTCTCCACCATGCAGTGTTTCCACAGCTCAAGCTGACTATAAAGAACCTTCCAAGTATCTCAGGGTTTTCTCTTTGCTTCAGCCTCACTGTTCCCATGAATGATGGCCAAGTCAGTCCACACCTCCCTGACTCTGTCTTTTATATCAAGATGTGAGTCTGTTTCTCTCTCACTATCATCCACATATACACACAGACAATAGTAAAGGTTAAGAGGACGAGTGTCAAAGTGAAGCAGTGCAACTCTGCTTTACTTGTTATGGATGAAGTGATGGATCTGGTTTATCTGGCACCATTGCATCATACGGTGTATTTCACTGTAGTCACTCCATATCTAATAAGGTTTATTGATTAGGATTCCATCTATAATGTACAATAGATGCTAAGGGATTTGGCAAAGCATAGTACGCAGACTGGATTGGGTTCAAATTCAGCCCTATACTTTTATCTTGGCACCAACTATTCTTTTACTCCTTTTTAGTAAAGGTGTGTACTTGTCTCCACCACCATCACCATCACTTAGCTGAGCAATTTTGTACATGTAAATATTATGTTGTTATACACTGTAACTGTGCTCTATTATTTCTACAGGCACAATTTTATTTCCCCAGCGTTAACACAACGGTGTGGACAGAACCTTAACACATGCATAGCACAAGCATAGCCTTTATACAGTAAAACCACCATCATACTAAACATCAACTATAAAATATATGTATGAGTGAAATTTGTGTCAGATGTTTTCAGTTGTCCACAGAATGGAAATTAACACAAGAGTAACACAATTATATAGGTATCATGGTGATTTAGCACTGTTTCTTTTGTATCTCCTTTGTGTTTTTCTTTTCATTTTCTTCTCCCTCTGCTTATTATTTCATCCACATTTACTCTTTCTCTGACTGCACTACATGAGAAGCAGTTGGCACACATGTGATTGGGCTGATATCAGATGAGTAAGAAACAATCACCAATCATCATCTGTTGTGTGTACTGGGTCAAAAAAATACATTGCCAATCAATGCATGATCCTTAAGATCCTTCATTCCTGGGCGTGAAAGCACATACAATTAAATACAGCATTCTTTCTGCAGGTCTCAGAATTGCTGGGAGCAGCAAAGACTCATTGAACAGCTGTTGCTGTTGTTGCTGCTGGTTACAAAGCAACCAAACTGTAGTTGTGTTAATGAAGGCGTCAGTCAATAATTGGCCTATTTCCATCATGCCGTGAGCAACCACAATTTGATTTAATGCTGTGCATGGTACAAGTAATTTTGCACACGACAGTAGGGCATGGTGGAGTTGTATACCTTGCTGAGGAGTTGCCTGCAGCTCATCATTCAACAGCTCACTGTGACTGTTCCCCCTTGTCCCATTAGTTCCTATATTATTTAAAACTGATCTGCTTCTACAAAAATCTTTTGTAGATGCATTTTTGATTAACAATCACTGTCAACACTAACGTCAGTCACGAATACGTTTATTTTCTTGACCACTATGTTTTCCCAATTGAATCAGAATCAACTTTATTGTTTTTATTGCTTGTATTTGTTTAATGTAGGATATAGGAAATTTTCATCACAGGCATTTTGTACAATACTCTAATACGGGTCTTTCAAAACTTTTAGAAAACTTCATAACTTGCGAAGCTTTCTTACATGGTTGTAGCAGGTACCAGTGTAGTAGTATATGTTGTGTTTTATCATTGTTGTATGATTAATGTAAAATGTCATCCAGAAATATATTCACACTTGGGTTTGTTCTCTGGGTTGCAAACTGTAACTAATACTTATTGAATCCTGCACCATGGTGATAGAGGAACACTGTTAATCACACTATACACTATGTTGACTGGTATATGTCCTCTATAATTAGCAGTTGATGGCTGGAGCCGGTGGTGTCAGACCATGCAAATATGCCCGTGAGCACATTGCTATTCTAATTAGTACAGCTGCTTTCCAGCATTCCCTCTATGAAACTCCCACTCCTCATTGGGAGGAAGAGAGGAAGGTGAAAGAAGCAAAGACAGAAAGACTGGGGGAGGCAAAATAGAGTATAATCCCATGACCTTTACTGCAGTGACAGTTTTCCCAGGAGGTGGGAAATCAGGCAGCTATAGCAGAAACAGGATTGTACCAAATGTTGACATACGCACATATTTTTAAATGAACAAACTGCCAATTAAAATGCCAAATTAAAGAATTAAAACGACATTATTAAGAAAATGCATGCTTATAAACATGACAGTGTAAACTATAAATTGACCTACAATTAATAAGTAACATAGAAGAGACTGTGACTGAAATATTTAGATGATAGTTTATGCTACTATTTTGTAATGAAATACTTTTCTCACCAGAGGAAAATAGCTTGTACCAGTTTGTAGTTGTTCTGCATGTTTCTACTAATACATTTTCCAAACTGTGCGTAATTTGAAATATAAATAGGTAAATATCTCTTGTTTTGATCTGTCACAAAGAAATGCAGCAATGGTACATTTATCATTTGATTGTAATTATACACTGTCTTAATATTAAATTAGTGTTTCAAAATCTTAATACGTTTTCATTTATGTTGTATTAATATACCTTTAAATAGTTGAATCAAATGTGATAAATCTGTTAAAAACAGAAAACACACTCCAGAACTGAATACTTCATGAGATTAAACACTTACAGTTTCATACGTACTGTATTAGCAAACACTCACTTCCCAGTGGATAATGGGCATCCCAGTAGAGCCTGCTGTCTTTCCACTCATTCAAAATATTAATTAAATACTGACATCCATTGTAGTCATGGTTTGTTAGTTCCTAAATAAAATACAACTGTCCTACTTCGGTTACGAAAAACCTCACCTCCCCTTTGTGAACAGAGCATAGCTTTTTTAAGCTGTTTGTGGTTTTAAATGTGGGTTTGGTGAGAGCAATTGGTAGTCAACCATATATACCATACAGGCAAGCCAAAAGCTGATGGAAACTTGGTTTCATAATATGTGATGGAGCTTGCCAATCACTTGCCCAGAAGCTGATCTTTCTGCCTCACTCAGTCCTCTATTCCAATTTGAAACAACTCCCACCACTAAATAAGAAGTTCTAATTTTATTGATGACATGTCCCTTTTTCGCTGACTCCTCAACATATTAACTTTTTCTTTTTTTTAAATACAGCTTACGTTATTGCTGAAGTCATTGTTACAATTCTTCACAGAGATCCAAACAGTACTAAATTACTGCAGTGCCCTTTCAACAATACTGAAATACAGACAAAGAGAGAAATCATCTTGCTGCTTTTGTTTTGTCTCACTGCATGGATAATGTGGAGAGGAGGTCCAAATCTGACAAATAGGTTTCTGACAACCTTCCATAGTCCCATTACCACTCACTGGAATTGTTAAGATCAACTCAGTGCTAGAAAAAATGGTACTGAATGACTCTGAGGATGTTTGCCTTGATAATGCTGAAGCCTGTTTGTGTCTGTGTCAAAAGTTGGACGGTTAATTCAGCCTACATCCCAGCTCCAGATATCAATGTCGTGTTAGAGAGCTATGGGCTGAAACTGGCTGTCATGCTTGAAAAAAGCAACCTCTTCTCTACTCTCACTGCTTCCAATGAAGGGAAAGGGAAGGAGGGAGGGAGTGGACATGCACAGTCTGTTGGATTTACTCTTGTATTCAGTTGTAATGGATCAGCGTTCCTGGCAAGCCAGGACAAAAAGAGAAACATGTTAGTTTTTGTGTCTGTGTTGTTATCATAACCAGCCATTCTCTTCTGATTTGTTGTTGGCAGAATTTATGAGCGGGTGATAGACCCTCCTCAGATGGAGCTTACCCCAGGCAGTGGAGTGTGGCTAGGCCAGCACAGCCACAAGCACGGTCTGTTCAAGGTAAGAATCTGGAGATGCTGCACACACATAAACACACAGAGACTTCCTTCACGTACTTGAACGTGCTTCACATTTAAGATTACCTGTGATAATTGGTAAGATTTGCAGTAGGCTATGTGGGGGAAGAGAGCCAAGTGGAAGATACAAGAAAGAAATACTGAGGGCTTACAGAGGAGCTGCAAAAAGCTCAATGTGTCCTTTGAAACACTTATTCCCAAGCCCATTACACCATTGTATGTGCCCACAGCAGGGAGGGGACATGGTGGACTATCACCAAGACATGCTCTTGATTTGCTTATCAGTCCTGCCTACCTGAGATGCAATCAATGGGCCTTTTATTTTTTTTCATGTAACATATTCATTATCCACCAGGCCGTGGTGTAAATGATTTCTCTCCCCATGCTTTGACACCACCACTGCTGCACACCAGCCTACTATTCCTCCTCCCTCTACCTCCTCCTTCATCTCCACTTGCATCAACGCTTCAAGGAGCCTCTTCTCCTGGAAGAAATCTCTGGTCTTAAAAGACGCACATCCATCATAGTGTTCCCTAACTACAGTTGACTCAGTGCTCAGAGTCTGTGTGCCCCCCATGTTCAGGAAGCGCTCAAAAGTGGTTGTCAGCAGCCAAGACAGATGGTGTGGAAGTGCACAGTCTTATGTGAAGTGACAGAGAGAATGAGTAGATTCTCTCTTCATGTTTACATTGGGATGAAATGACATGTTGGTTGACGGGTCCATTTCTAAGACCTCAAATCCCAGACCTGTTCAGTGTATCAGAAACTTTGTTGGGGTTAAACTATTTATTTTAACAGTAACTTAATTATCTCATATTCATACATATTTATGAACTAACAATTTTGTTAATTGTAATACAAATTTAGCTTAGCTTTTTAGATATGTTTGTATTTGTCAAAATTGTAAATGGGAACACTTGTTTTCGTCTACAATTTAACCTTTGCTCTAAATTAGCACATAGGCTGCTGCTTTAAACGATGTTCTAGGACAATATATGAAATACTTGCAGAAATCAGATTTAAAATGACTTTAGATCTTTAAAATGAATAATTATTTAAAAAATATGTGCTTTTGTCACAACTCTCCGTTTCATATTTAGTGGCCTATAGGAAATCTCAGTGCAGATGACAAATGACGGCGGCTTCATCATCAGAACTGTTGAATATGTCTTCAAGAATCTGAAGCAAGTCCAGTTGCCACTGAATGTAATTTTTGGGATAGCCAAGACCTGGTTGTCTGAGAATCTTTATAGACATCTAAATAACCCCCACCCCTCCCTTTCCAAGCATGAGCCTGGTGAGCCAGGTATTGGTCATGCCTAATAAAAATATATGAATACCATATTCTGTTTCTGGTAATAAGTGTGTCTAAATTGTACAAACTCCATATTTAAGAAGCACAAACATACAGTAGATAGACAGAGGGGGGCTCAGACAGACAGAGCCAAATCACACACAATCACACAATCAAATTGTCTACAGAACACTGCATACTGCAGATGAAAATAGATGAAATAGGAGGTGAAAATAAAACATCAGCTGTAATCTCAGTCATTCAGGACTCTGGAGCTGGATAACAATAACATGAGCTAACTAGGCCTTTAAATAAAACATACTGAGACCTCACAGTGGCTTGAGACACTCCTAGTTCTTGCACTGCCTTCTCCCGGGGGCCACCCCATCTGAAGGAGCAAGTGTAATAAATTATCTTTATCTAGAATCCATTGTGCCAAAGATGCTGACTCCTCAGGGATACTGCAGGCTCGTTTGAAACTGGTGCTTTTGTGAAATGCTCTATGTTTCATGCACCACAGGACAGTAATGAATCTAACACAGATCATAATGGAGAGCCTGAACACATTACATAAGGTAGAATGATGAAGAAAAAGCAAAAGTTGAATTTGACAGATTCAGAGCTTTGATCTCTCACTCAGTCTTCTCATACTTTTCCTGTACTTTTCTTCTCTCTGTTTCCTGGATGTTTAAATTTGTGTATCTTTCTCTTTTTATTCCTGTATTATTCCATTAGTTGTGCTTAATCTGTTCAAACCGTTATCAGTACATCTCCCTCCACTTATCTGGATTTGGTTGGCAACACATTCTTCAATGTACCCAGATGTTCCTCTCACATTTTCCAGCTCCACCAGGGGGATCTCAAGACATTCCCAGGCTAGATGAAATGTATAGTTTTACCATTGGGTTCTGTGTATGTCTCTGGGTTTTTACCAGGTGGACAGAGAGAGACCCAGACAAAGACAAGTCATGTTTCTGACTCAAACACACAGAGACAACAAGTCTGGAAAGCCTGTAATAGAAGGAGGCATTTTGATGAAATGACCAAACCAACTGGCTCTTTATAACTGAAAGAAACAGCCCCTCTACTGCGAACAATGTGTGGTGTTTGAGGTCCTTACCCTATCTCTAAAACTAAGACTTGCCACCCTTTAGAGGAAACCCATTTCAGCTGCATGTATTTGTGATCTCATTGTTTGGGTCACTACCCAATGCTTATGACCAATGTAGATTGACTGGAAAATCAAAAGCTTTCCTTTTGGCTTGGCTGTCTCTTCACCACAACAGTCCGGCACAGCAAAACCATTACTGCTGACATGGCACCAACCTGCAATTTGACCATCTGCTACATTTTTACCTTAGTCATGAACGATTCAATACTCATAATACCTACCTGGTAGGGGAGATACCATGACCAAGAAGGTGTCACCCTTGGCAAGCCTCAGGCATTGCACTTTGGTTATTGTTAGAAAAATTGTTGTATATACCTATCATTTGTATTATTATACTTGCTTTATCAAGGAAATTATCTAAACAGTTATGCTGACCCCTGCAAATTCCCCAAATGTGAGAATCTCGACTGCATAATGTCTGGTAGTGGAGGACAGTGTTTGCGCTCTAAAATATATTCATGAGATGCAGCATGAAATCATTGTATTATCAACCCCTAAATAAACTGTAATTCTACTACTACAGGGTTGAAGGGTCAATGATTCAAGCTTACTGAATTTTCTGTATAAATATATGAATGATTTGTAGTAGACTGGCAACCTGTCCAGGGTGTGCCCTGCCCACCCAATGACCACTGGAATAGGTTCCAGCATTACCAAGACACTTAAGAAAACAAGCGCTCAGGTTACATTATTTGTAGTTTTGTATATATGTGGCTTACTTATTTATGTATAGATACACTAAGGCAGGGGTCGGCAACCTGGGGCTCCGGAGCCGCATGCGGCTCTTTCGTCCATCTGCTGCGGCTCCCGCCCGTTGGCTTTGAAAAACTGTGTATAAATGGCAATTCAACAAATTTTAATTAATTTTTTATTTACTTTTTCAAACTGAACCTGACGCTGCCGACAGGTGTCTTACGCGTTTTTCAATCACTGTAACTCTTTCACAGTTTGCGCGAAAAAAAGAATCCACCTTTTTCTGATAGTGGAGATTCGGCTCTTTTCGGCGATGTTCGGGTCATTAGGTAACACAAAGTCTGTGTTCACAGCTGCGCTATGAAATCCACACTCGCGTGTGTTTTAGCTCAGACTTCATGCTGAACCTGCTACGTTTTGTACACATGTACATTTTGTCTAATTTAGTAATAATGTGTATAATTTCAATTCCAGATTTTGTTGCTGTCTAATTATTACAGTTATGACACTTACAGCAAACAGTCACCAAAGCAACGATCAAATGTTAAAAGAAGCAGCTCTGTACTGGTATCACCTGTGCATCACCTGTCGCCGCTCAGCAAGTGACTTGTGCTAAACTTTAAGCTAATGTATAAATCCAAAGAAAGAACAGTTTCTGATGAAAATGGAACACTTATTGGTTCATTTGATTCATTTGCTTTCACTGCTGACGAAGCATTAATTTGGCTCCAGCCACTCAAATCAACGATGAATCAAAAGATGTAAGTGATATTAAGCAAATAGCGCTATGATGTAGATATGTGGACTCCGCTGTCCTCAGTCTCCTAAAAATTACGTTCATATACAATTAAACTGCATCAAAAATACGTTTTCTTACGGACTGTATTTGTGACCAGATTACATAATGATCATATATTCACAGTCAGCGTAAAGTCGCAAATACGTTGATAATGAACAGATCAATCATTTGTTTACAGACAACGTATTTTTGTCTACAACATCCTGTTAGTGTAATGAAACTTTATATGCAGCGTTTTCTCCATTTTAAAGATCAACTAATTTTGCGGCTCATGATGGATTTTTTATGGATGGGAACAGACCCAAATGGCTCTTTTAATGCTGAAGGTTGCCGACCCCTGCACTAAGGCATAAATGTGTTACTTGTTCTCTGAGGGTACACTGTTGCCCCTACATGGAGTGAAGTCTGTTTTCTGAGACATCATTCTATAGTGTCTCAGTTTTATGTCATCATCAGGATGAACTAAAAGTAACATCAAGTAACCTTGATTAACTTTATGCATAAAGACAACTGAGTTAGGGCTAGGCACAAAATATTTCCCTGGCACCAGGAAAACTTGATTGTGCCAGTATGACAAGAGGCATGGTTTGGGATGTGTTTATACAGTGCAGGTTTGGTAGTAATTTTGGACCAAAATAGCTTTTGCAATGGAACCCACTCAGACCCCCTTTATTGCAAAACCAGACACAATGACAATTTTGTGCCATCACTCTGCACCAGTGTGCACACTCACACACACACACACACACACACACACACACACAATCCTCTCTAAAGCAAAAAGAAACACACCTTTCAGTTATCAAGTATGGCCTCTTTCTGTTTGCTGAACCTTTCCTCAACCTTTGATTAAAATATAAAAAATACTTAATAATAATAATAAAAAAAACAATAATCTAGTTATGAGTGTAATGTAATGCTGTGGGAGTGTGCATATGTTCTGCTTAATTCTGACCTTAACTTTCATTAATTCTTTATATCTCAGCACAACATGACAGACTCAGTGTGGGCAGTGGTCACGAAAATTTGCAGAAAGATTTTTGAACACATTTTGAACGTACCCACGATGTCTTTGCACAGAGAGTTTAGACTTCTGTTTTGGTTTCAAGGGCCCAATGTTTCACACAGTGTCTCTTCCCTCTCACACTTTGTTAATTAGTGTTGATCTTGGTCTAGTCATGAGAGATTACCTGCTAGAACAAACAAAGGTCATGTTGTGCATGATCAGTGAGGAAAAAAAGTATAACATCTCACCCAGGATAATAAACCTCTGTCAACGTTCCCCAAAGTCAAAGGTCTGGACAAACATTCATGGCCTATTATTGCTATAATAAACAAGATTACTAGGAATTATGACTGTAAAAATGTGCAGACAAGCTGTGTAAAGTTAATTTTATCAGCAATAAAGGACACAAAGATAGAAATGATGCACAAGCACCTCTCAGAAATTTGCACTTTTGCTATATACATTCTGTTTCCCAAGTATGAATCATAACTAAACCTTAAACCAAATTCTAATCTAATCAAATTTTTAATCTATCTATTAAAAAATAAATTCAGTGTTTTCTCATACAAATATGCATGAAAACACACACACACACACCTTTTTTGCAGTGCTGTTTGAAAATATTTGCTTAGTGATTTAATTGTTTTCTTGCTATTCTCTAGATCTTTGTTTTTTACATAAAACAGATGGGACCATTATTATTACTATAATAATAATAACAGAATAACTGGAATCGATAAAGGAAGTGAAAGATGGTCGAACACTAAAGAGACAATGTAGCATGAAATGAGCAGAAAATTAGCCTCATACTTAGCAGCATAAGCAATGGATATAAAATAACACGCAACTGAAGAGAAAAAATCTGAGAAATTGACATCAAGATTAAAATAACAATTTATCACAGTATACATTTTATTGACTAATCTTCATCAACAGCTAAATCCTCATTAACATATCCATGGGTGGAGCAGTAAATAAAAAGATTCTCTTCTGGAGGACAAGCTTTCTTAAAGTTACCTGAGCTAAGTGTGTCCGCTGTCCGGTGCCAAGAGTAAGTCAAGACAGTGTGGTGGTGGCTGAGGAGAAAGTGGCATATCACTTCATTCACGGTGATGTCCTACAACTAACATGCTAGTGTAGTGTTTAGTGATTACAAGATAATGTAAACAATTATTCCAAAAAATTTAAATGATAAAATTAGGATTGTAATTTTAATCCCATACAATTGTAGAATCAAAAAAAAATGTCAGAACTGAAATTTGCTTAACGAGAGTCCTGACTGTCAGAATCTTCAGAAAAACTATGTAAGTGGAAAGTAAGAAGAAATGTGTTCTTAAGAATGCTTCTGTGAATGCAGTTGCATAATCTTTGGTAATTGTCTCTAAAGATTGCATCCCCTTTTAACTTACATGTAGTCTGTTGATCAAGTGTACAAATGAAAACATTGATTAGTGCAGTCAAAAAACTGAAAGTCAGCACAACCTCATGTGCAGCTATACAGAGTCAAGGCAATAGAAAATATAATGCTGCATTGTATGTGACCTCAAATGTAGTCGCGTAATTGCACTCTTCTGCCATGGGAACGTAAACACTATACATGCTATAGACTTTAGCAGAAGAATGAAACATAAAATATGTGCAGGTTTGTTTTCTTTCTTTCTGTTTGTGTGTGTGTGTTTGTGTGTGTGTGTGTGTGTGTGTGCGTGTGTGTGTGTGCATTTCCAACTGATCATTCACAGTGATGTGTGGTCAGGGCTCCTATATAACACTACTGGGACAGACATCTGTGATCTACACTTTCATTTTCATTCTGAGTGACACTTTTCTTCACCATCCATAGCTTCACACAGCCTGTGTGTGTGTGTTTGTGTGTGTAAGAGAATGTGTGTTTGTGCTCAATCTGTGCTGCAAGCCTGTTTGCCTCAAGGCTCTCTCTGTGTCTCTGTGTGAAATAGAGGTAGGTGTTGCTTACATCCAGACCACCCAAATGCACTGCAAATGGATTTCACATACACACAAAGCAGAAACAAGTTGATGGCAACTGTGCTTGAGGTGGTGAATTATAATGTCCTTCCAGCATGTTTTCAGGAGCCACTTAGAGGAAATGGTGAAATTATATTAACCATGTGTTCATATGGACACCCCAGTGTTTCACCTGTTAGGTTTTCTATTAAAGAAGATGCCCTTTTTCCAAGATTGTTCCCTGTGGTCATCATGAAGCTCTCTATTTACTGGCCCTGCACCTCTGGAGATAGCCTGTCATTCAGAATGACTGACAAAGGGAAAAACTCTGGTTATAGGGCATTTACCTCTGCCTATTTGTGGAGTACCTTTACTTCAGTTTTCTTAGGAGTGGATACCAGATGTATAGAACGGTAACAGCTGTGATGTTTTATTTTTTTTACTGTAAAATATGATCTACTGTCTTCACCAAGAGATAATTATATTATTATAATGATTACCTGTTTTAGGGGGTGTCTAATTATTAGTTAACAGATTTCCAGTTTTGTAGTATTCAAGATTAGTTAAATTAGGCCACACTTCTGCCGGTCAAATTTATTCTAGTGCCACCATGGGCTTAACATTTGTAAAAAAGTGTGAAATGTCTTGGGAACTCTAACAGATGGATTGTCACAAAATGTGGTGTACACATTCTTGTCCCTGGCAAAATGAATGATGATCTAGCAACATTACTAGCTGATGTTAGCTAATGCTAATGTTTTGTCAAATGTCCTGAACTCAAATCCCAGGCAGCTGTGCTTTCTTAATCCAAATGTTAGTGCTAGTATTGTAAGACAGTGACTGTGAAGGGTCAACATTCAACCATACCGGATTGATTGTACTTTAAAACAATCAGTGGCAGCAGGCAAAGGCCACAAGGAAACAACAGCTAATAAATTATAATAAATTCCATGTCAAGCATCTTGATCAGATCGTAATAGTGATTATATACGCAGTTTACTTCCCAACACTCAAAAGGGTTGAATATTGCCATCTGACATATTGTGAGGACTTTAAACACAAGTAGAGACAACTGATGTGGGAAAAAAATCACATATTGTATGAACAAGATACAGTAACAGAAATAATTGATCTACAAGTATTGGTAAAAAACCACTGTCTAAACAAGAGCCTTTACTATCAGCAAATATACTGTAAACATTCTCTAAATTGTGGTTTAAACCTATAGACAGATGAAGCTGATTGCATAATGCTGTGAACATGTGTTTGTGTTTCTGTTAAAGTCCACATGCTGTGTGGACCTGTAACATCATCTGCCTAATTGATGTAACTCATCAATCAGCTGGGACACCAGGTAGCTATTAGGTAGATGGTTTTTAGGTAGTTTTTCCTGTCACCTCTACCTGCTCCGGGTGATGGTTTTAAGGTCCAATTGAAAGCCTGAGACACATCCTATGTCTTTTTCCTTTTTGGAGTAATCTTTATTGTTTACTGTCTTAAATCATGTTCTCTCATGTTTCCAAAATAAGATCCCAGAATCTTGCCAGTCCGTGTGTCATTGTTTCTTCTGTCTTTTCCATACACCTCTTCCTCTGTGTTACCAGGGCATTATCCAGGATGTGAAGCTGATTTTTGCTCCCAATGGCTACATCACTCAGTGTCCTAACCTTAATCGCAGTAAGTATAATGATAACACAATCATACACAGTGTTCTGGACAAGCACTGAGAGCAAAGGTAGAAAAAAAGAATACTTTCCATTATTGTATGCCATTATAAAATTGACTGTAATGAGCTATGTGTCAGCTGGTACTAACCTTTCTGTGCTGATCACAGACAAAGCCTCTCTCTATTTTTTTTCTTTTTCCTTTACTTCAGTAATCTTTTTTTTTTGCTGTAATTCCGATTTAGTGCAGTGTCTTTGTTTGTCCCTCTGTTTACTGTCAAACTGATTAACATATGAGGCCACTGACTCAGGTCACTGATCAATAATTACACCTTGTCACTTTATTATTGATACTAACACCATCCATAGGCCTAAGACAAAGAGTAAACAAATGTGTAGGTTTTCTGCAACCACAAACTCTGTTTATCCCTTATCTAAACGCCTCCTTCTGGCATTTCCTATTATTTCTTATGTGTTTTGGTGCTTCCTTTTCCTCCGTTGAGCCTGTCCAACCTGCAGCGATTTCCTGAACCTGGTGCAAGGCATCATGGACCTCCAAGAGTTATTGGCCAAGATGACCCTGAAGGTAAAAACAATGAAAAGCCTCCCACACAAAAAACTACCACAACCAAACACTGAAAAACAGAAACTGAATATGAAAACTGTTGGGAGCCATGTTAGCGAATAGAAGTAATAAAATAAACACCTGAAAAGATCCACTAACCTTCCTCAGTTGTAGACTGACAGACAAAAAAATAAATAAATGTAAATCAATAAAGAACTCCCTTCCTCACTACAGTTGGTGACAGCTGAATCCTTTGATTTTGTTGCTGCCTTAACTGAAGCACATTGTTTTTTTTCACCTTTAAAGTTAGTATCTACTCGTCCATAAAATAGGTTATTATTGAAGCACAAAATGAACATTCACCTTAATCTGTCTTTAGTAAATGCAGTTATTACAGTGAGCATGGCAACCCAAAGACTCCCAAAAAACACAAAATATATTAAAGTGCATGTAAAATGGAAAAGCAGGGGATAATTACTCGGTTCTAGAAGGTCTTACATATTTGTTATACGGATTAGAGTAAAGAAACAATGGAACAGTTTTTTTTTCTGAATTTAAAGTTGTTTATAACGATAGAGAGAAATGATTATGCACATACCCATAACTGAATAAGGTACTAGTAAAAGTACTGACAGTAATGAAGTACAGAGCTTTACCTTAACAAAACAATATCAACTAAAGGTGTACTTATTTGATAATATGGGAGCTTTAACCTCAGGTTTAGGCATTTTTGTGCCTTTAGATGTGAAGAGGGGCAGAAAGGAGGCAGGAAAGCGACATCGGTTTTATTAGGGCTGTGAAAAACCGTAGAAAAGGATAGATAGCATACTATTTCCTTTTTCATGTTCTGGTTATATAGTTGATATAGCTCTAGTTATCCACTTAGACAGATAGTGTTTGTTGATATTTGTGACTTTGGTGAACATGTGATCATATCTTAAACCAGGAAATTGCTCACTTACTTTTGCTTGCAACTGTATGTCATCAGCTGCATGAAATTTCTCCACTCGCCCCCTGTGGGCAGTCTTTGTCCTTCCTTCAAGCTTAGGCCCTCTACCAGAGGCCTGGGAGCTTGAGAGTCCTGCGCAGTATCTTAGCTGTTCCTAGGATTACGCTCTTCTGGACAGAGATCTTAGTCTTATGTCGTTCCTGGAATCTGTTGGAGCCACTCTCCCAGTTTGGGCGTCACTGCCCCGATTGTTCCAGTTACCACTGGGACCACTGTTACCTTTACCTTCCACATATTTTGTAGCTCTTCTCTCAGCCCTTGGTATTTCTTGAGCTTCTCATGTTCCTTCTTCCTGATGTTACCATCACTTGGGATTGCCAGCAGGGTATCTGATGACTGGTAAGGCATAGCTGTTGGTTGCCCGGATCTTGTTCTTTCCATTCAGCTGACTCAGGACTTGCCTTAATAGTTGCAGGTATTTGGTGGTTGCTGCTTTCCTTGTGGCCTCTTCATGGTTCCCATTTGCCTGTGGGATTCCAAGGTACGTTTAGCTATCCTCAATGTCTGCTATGTTGCCTTCTGGAAGATGATCCCCTCAATTCTGACTACTTTCACCCTCCTTGTTACCATACGACTACATTTCTCCAGTCCAAATGACATTCCGATGTCATTGCTGTAGATCCTGGTGGTGTGGATCAGTGAATCGATGTCTCGTTCACTCTTGGCATACAGCTTGATGTCATCCATGTAGAGGAGGTGACTGATGGTTTGCTCCATTCCGTTGTCGGTATCCGTAGTCACTCTTGTTGATGATCTGGCTGAGGGTGTTTAGGCCTATGCAGAACAGCAGTGGGGCAGGGCATCATGGAGGCATACAATCTGCACCAATGTGTGTGTGATTGACTTCATATCTGTATAGTACTGAGTGTGTGTGTGGGGGGGGGCTATCAGGTGGGAGTGAATGAGGCAAAAACATTTTAGTGGGTAGGCAGGCTATAGAATCATTTTCAGTGTAAATAAGGGTGAAATGAAGAGCATTACCCTACTGCTGTGTCAATGCCTCCTCCTTTACTTGTACACCTCAACCTATTGTCACCTGACCTCATTGCTCATACAAGTCACAGCAGGGGGGATGCAGTCATCTTGGGTGCTAAATGGCTCTCTGCCGTTATGCTGTAGAGAATAGAGGAATTGAGAAGGTAAATAATTGCTTGGTCTTGAGTCTGAGATGTGGTGTGTCAAGGCGAGGTAAAATGGCAATACGCTTTTCTGTGTGTAGATTACCATGGCAGCATTTGCATGTATTATACCAGTGCATTTGTGAGAAGCACGAAGCACAAGCATGCATTTATGCCAAAACATTTAGTAGAAATACAGTAGCTCAAA
Source organism: Ctenopoma multispine (assembly GCA_034779795.1). Classification (NCBI taxonomy): domain Eukaryota; kingdom Metazoa; phylum Chordata; class Actinopteri; order Anabantiformes; family Anabantidae; genus Ctenopoma; species Ctenopoma multispine. The sequence goes on along the minus strand of JAUYWH010000018.1, from coordinate 16,883,895 downwards.
ACTATTTTTCCTCATACCACAATATTTTTTTCCCTCTTTTAAAAGGCCAGTTCACCCCAATTACAAGGAAAAAGACCATTCTTACCTACCTCTAGTGCTACATTAAACTTCGCAATTCTGCCTACAAAAGAGGTTGCAGTGGTGCTAAAAATTATACCAATCACCACCATATTTAAGGTGGTTAGTAAGGATCATTCATTCATTTAGAATCATAAATATTGCACATTGCATTACACATTGCACGTTTCCTTCAATTAATAGTCAATAAAAAAGGCAGTGTTTTGGAGATATGCAGTTGTCACAACAGAGAAAGCTATGAGTTTATGAGTACATTTCCAAATAATAATGCATAAATTGTTAAATATCTTTCTCCAATGCTGCTGCAGTGGATTCCCCCATGTGCAAGCCATGAAAGCAGCCTAATGTCTATCCAGCATTCTTAGTAATAACAGTAGAGTTGGTGACCATGTGGCAGTTATATAAATGTTTTTAATTGTAATTTTCCCTAAATGCCTAATGTTTGTACTTAAATTGTGCAAGACTATGAAACAAAGTTTTAAATGAATTGCAAAATTCTGTATATATTTATATAATGTGTAAGGTCTTAAACCTTACACTGTAAAGTGCCTTGAGATAACTTGTGTTGCGAATTGGCGCTATATAAATAAAGTTGAACTGAATTGAATTGATTTGAAAAGCTGTGATTTATTTCGATAGTTTAAAGAGATTTGCTCTGCTTGGCATGATATTCATTGTTATTATTAACAGACTTTTGATTCTGAGTGTGTGGTTGTTTCATTGTTATGGACATAGTATGATAATTTGTTAATGGCAGACATCCCAGATCTGGATTACACACAAATTAATTAATTGTCCATTGGCAAGACTGACTAGTCTCTAGCATTTTATCAGGATTTACTTTTACATATTTGACATTATTTATCTTTCAGACATGCAGATAAACAGAGAAGATTAAACATTATAAATGCACCTTTGCCTTGCCTTTCTTTATCTGAGCTTTTTCTTCAGCTGTTTTTGTATGTCACTCTTGTCTCTCAGCCTCATCTGTCAACCGTAGGAGACAGTACATGCCTATTAGCCTCTGACTCCTTTGTGCGGTATCACTGTGCCATTTGATGTTCACATTGCACAGAAAAGGTATTCCTCTGTGGTGCCTCAAGGCAGCCTTCTAGCCTTTGAAACTGCATTTCAAACATTTTGTTTAAGACTTTGACAGGACACATCTCCACTGCTTACAGCTCACACAGGTCTCCAGCAGCCAGCTGGGACACTTCTAAATGAAGTAAAAAGCCTCAGTGACATGCAGCATTTTTTCTTTTGTACGGAGAATCCTCTATCATTTCTGAGTCTTCTCTTTCTGACACTATAGCCTGGGCAGGTCTCAGAGGAGGAGAGGGGCCAGAGACAGAGCGACAGAGCAGTCTTGAACATCTTAAGTGGACCTACAGTTTCTGAGTTTATCTACGTTGCTCAGATCAATTGTACCATTTTGAATTCCCCCACCTTCCTGCCTTTTAAACTGGACAGATGTTTTGTGATGGCTCCTTGAGTAAAAAAAAAAACTGTTTTTCTTTTAAGAACATGAGTTTATATGTCAATTTCTGTTTGCGTGTGATTAGTCAATCTTTATAAGAGAGCTTTGGTGGATATATTGAGCTATTTTACACAGAAAAGAAACTGCTTGGGAGACAGGTAGATGAATACAAATCCAATTTAAGTTGAATCAGTAAGATGAATGGAGATTGCTAAAGAATGCTAAAATATCATTAACCTTTGATATGTGTAAGAGTCACCACATACTACTGTTGTAATTGGCATCAAACTATGCACAAAAATTTATTTAAACTCAGAATATGCCTACTGTAGTTTCATTTAACCTAAATTAAACATTAAAAAACTTTAAATTATTATTAAACCATATTTTGCACAATTTGAATTAAAATCAAGGTCACTTTAATGAGTCACATCAAAGTTGATTTTTAGTTTAAATTCCCCATAAAATACACCAAGAAAATTCCACCAATATGTCTAACTGCAAAGGCATTTCATTATTTACGGGCATTCTCACAATTCATGTTTTTGTTTAATTTTTTGCTTCTTTGTGTCTTTTCCCCTGCTTTCCCTCCTCTCTGTGCCTGTACAGAGTGTGTACGGGCACGGACTTGAAGACATACTGTGTACATACTCACCTGGCCATGCCCCAGTCACACCTCTGGTCTTGACACACACACTGACCTTTTCCCGCCCCTCTTCAGCCATACTCTTTGTTCTTTGTCCTTTTGGGCTGGATTTCATGACACTCTATCCCTTAACATTGAAAAACAGCATATAATGTGTAATTTATTCGGTTAAGTTATTTAATCCAAATTTTATTATTTAAATATTGTTAAATATTACATATTAATTACGTTAATATTATTAATATATTATTGTTATAATATTATTTTTATAATATTAAATATATTTATTTATAGTATAATTTGTATTTAAACATGATTTCAAGAGACAGGGTTGTTATATTCTGATGTAAAGTTAATCTTTGCCATGAAACGCAGCCTCTTTGCAGGTCTCTGTGACACTTTAGTCAAAGATGCATCAGTTCTGTCAAGAGACACTAAAAAAGAACGGTTGATCAGTGTGTAGAAAAAAAAAGAATGGTGAGACAGGATGTCAGTTCTGTCTGTCATATCTCTAAAGATTGTAGCCTGAAGTAAAGAGCATGATCGGAATCATGATCACTTATTAATCTATTTGCCCTTCTAATGAGCAGCTTCCAGTGGAGAAGTTCATTGTGAAAACTGGCCAGAGGACAAGATGGTAGAAGGTGAAGGGTTAACTTGTATGTCCACTTTGACTTTCATTTTATTTTATGACTCTGGTGATTCCCTGTTGATTGTCATCCTCAGTTGAATTATGCTGAGTCCAGACTGACCCAGCTTGAAGGATGTCATTGTGAGAGAACCTGCAGTGCCAACGGACTGGTGTACCGGGATAAAGAACTATGGATGGAGCCCGAGAACTGCAGAAATTGTGCATGTAAGGTGAGTGTCATCCTCATCCATCTAAAATCAAAGAAGGCACCAACTTTCAACTGTCACACTGCAACAAATCTGTATTACTGTATATCAACCATGTTAAAAGTGAGTTAACTTGAATTTGAAATTATTATTATTATTAATTATTAACTTTAAAGAAAATAAGAACTTTGAGATTTTAAATTACAAACAATATCAACTGAGGGAGTGTAAAATCACCTAAAAGGTAATTGAAAAATTGTATATCAAAGTATCCACTGGAATGCTTTTGGCATCACAGACTGATGATACATTACGATGTAGGATCTGCTGCATCCTCCCCCCTTGCCTATGCCTGCCGACTAATAAGCACCCCTTAATAACCACCCTGCCTGCACTCATACATAGGAGCCAGAGTTTAAAATGTGTTGAATCAGGCCATCTCAGGCCCCTTAGGAATTAGACTTGCTGCATCATTGCACATCAAGCACAGGGTAGAGTTTAGTTGGTCTGATTTCCTCCCATGGACATGCTATTAACTGATAACTGTGGCATCCTGGGGGAACCATTTCCGATGACTCATGAAATGAAGAGGTGCTCACAGAGAAAGATATCAGCCTTATAAATGAAGACAGTCCTTCAGGGCCTGAATAACTAACAACCTACTGTCAGCAGGCCGCTCAATTTCAGTGCTGGCCATCCAGCGTTCAGTGATGAATCAGTAATCTGATTGTGTGACATTATAAATATAGTTTTTTAAATTTGTAAATCGGTGAATGTCAGTTACAGACTATGGTGTTGAAGGTAGAGTTCTGAACAGTTTTGGGTTATTTTGCATAGTACTAACACTGCAGAATAATCAACCATTTAGTGTTGGGGCTATACTGGTCTATACTATACTGCCTTCCTATAGAGGAAGGCAGGATGAAGTCACTGTTGTTGTCTTTCTGAGGGTCAAACTGACAGTCTTTTTTGTGGTTTTTAGAACCATGGCGGTAGGAAACGCAGAAGTTGAAGAGGTTGATGGTACTTCTACTGCTTAGCAGTTTGTAAGAATTCAAGGTTCTTGTAGTCTGTTAGCACAATGAATGGATAATTTCTCTAGGCTGGGTTGAGCTTTCAGTAGAATAAGATGCTGGGGTGCAGAAGGTTACTATGATTGCTGGGAGAGCAGGCTCCACGCCGGTCTCTGAGGCATCACTGACAAACTGGAGGGGTCAGGAACTGGTCAAGAAGTCAGGACTGGTGCGGTACAGATTAAAACTTCTCCTTGTGCTGAACAAAGACTTGTTTGGCTTTAAGACTCATCAGAAGTCCTTTTTAATAGAGGTTATCTTATGGAGAGGATAGGCCACAGAACTGTAGTACTACTGTAGTAGTAGATGAACCTGGGTAAACCAGAAACCTGTTTCCTGTTGTCCGGTGTTAGCAAATCTCTCATTGCTTGTCATGAAAAGCTCAGTAAAGGTTCTCAGGGAAAAACAAAAGTCTAATCTTTAACACAACACAATGCTCTTCAAGCAACATCTTTCAAGTCTTCCTTAATTACAATTCAAGTCTAGAGACATCTTCAACAATAGGTTTATCCAAAATTCGTCCTTCCACATATTAACAAGTTCCAAAATCCACATACAAATATAGAGTATGTGAACTTAGGGAACCAAAAATATACAGAGACGTATTCAGAGACAGGATGCGGTCCAAATCCAGGCAGCCACACTGGTTAGGTTGGAGTGTTACCACCATGAGAAGTCAGCAATCTGGCAAAATGAAAGGTCAGACAGGTCCCATAAAAGACCACACTCAAGGGTGGAATCACTTACCTAATCACCAGCAGACAAGGACACAAGCAGGAAGTGAAAAATGCTAGGCAACAAGATTTCAAAATAAAGGTGTAAGTAAAGCTAAATATACCTAGATTGAACCATGCTTTAGGGCAGAACTGTGACCGTTCACACTGAATGTTGTAGTTTTCCTTGTATGTTTGCATGGTTAAAACAAAATTAATTTTCTTAATTTTCTTACAGAATGGTGTTGTGGAGTGTCGCAGGATTTTCTGTCCTCCAACAAACTGCTCAGAGGACACACTACCTGTACACGTTGATGGGACGTGCTGCAAGAAATGCAGACGTAAGCATGAACAGCATAAATTTTGATCAAGCAGGAAACACAGGAAATTTTTACAACTGAATCTGTAAAAATGTAAAAATGCACATCGAAATATTAAAATTTCAGCTGGGCTATCATTTAGCTGAGCTCAAACTCAAAAACTAACTAAATCCTGAATGTGTTAAACATACTAAAATTTTTTACAAACACAGAAGGGGAATATTTGTAGGTGTCTGGCTAGACAATGAACACAGATGGGGAGGGAGACAATCTTGTTAATAAAATACAACTCACTATACAAAAATAAACAAAAAGAAGATAAGATAAGATATGTTAAGATATAAGATATATGTTTTATGAATTATTGTGTCTTCATTTTACTTTTGAAATTAACATAAACTAATAGACACAAGCTTAAATGACAGGATCTAGAAGTACAGGCAAACCATATACCTCTGATAGATGTGATTAGGCTTTCACAAACTTCAACAGATTACTTCTGTGTGAAATCAAAGACCAGGGGTAGAAGTAGTTTTTAAGTAGTTTTAGCCGGCACAACTTCCAAAATCCGTAAAACCAAAAAAGTATTACAGTCCAAACATGAGAACAGTATACGTTTTATTTTGGGGTGACATTACATTTAATGAAAAAAATATAAATAAATACATATATAAATACAATATAAAACACAAAAATACGTTTTGCTTTTTACTTTGTTCAACAAGTTTTCAGTAGTTTCATCCATTTTGGTTTGGGTAAGTACCTGTACCATAATTATTAAAAATGATGCACCATTAAACCCAAGCAGCAGCTGGGTTGACTGCATTCTTGGATCACTTGACCACAGTAGCACATGGTGGAAGCTTGTGTAATGTTAACTAGCAGTAATAAAAAAAAAAACACAGATGATTTAGAGGCAATTTAGAAAACTTAAAAGCAATTCTTAAAAGAAAATGAGTGAAAGCATTGTTTAATGTGACATAACATTAGCAGATGTGTTTTCTTGCCGAAAACCCTACAATGACTTATTTTGTATGTAGCAAGCAGCTGCTCTTCTCCTTCCTCCCTTTTCAGTTCTGTGTACCACCAATGAATCTTTTAGTGGTACACAGTACCAGACCATACTGGCCTACTTTTACTCATGTCAAAGACCCATAATTTGAAAAATTACTAAACATTTCAACTGTATCTTCCAACTTCTGGTTTTACCACACTTTTGTTGTAACAGTACAAAGATATGGTCACATTACAGTTCGGTTTTTGGAGACACTGAAACAAGAGCAAACTACTAACAAGAGCAAAGATCACAGTCACCTGATTTTTATGGAAGCTGCAATGGAAGCAAGAAATATTTCAACTATAAAGTACACAGGAATTTGGTAACTGCTCACAACCTTAGACAACTGTGTCTCTCTTGCTGTACTGCAAAAACACAAAATCCCTGTAGTATAGTCAGTCTTTGAATAATGCCAGCCCTCCTCTGCCTCCCTCCATCCCTCTGCTTGCTTCTTTTCCTCCTCTTCCTCCCTTGTGAACATTGGTGCACTGGCACAGATGAACGAGGGAGCAGCACTCCAGAGCTGAAACTGAGCGCTCCGCGGTCGTGCACCCTGGAGAGGAGAAAAGCAGGACTTCATATCATATGCTTAATTTTCTATTTCTGCTTTATCGCCAGAGGAACACGCAGAAGGGCCTGCTCTGTTGTATTCTTTATGCGCTGCTACATTTCCTTTCCGCCTATGCACACTAGCCAAGAACAGCTTTGTTTCTAATATAATTAACTATGCTATGAAACTTTTTTTTTTTCCATATAGGCAATCTCAAAAGCATTTTAACTATTGTTGAAAGTTGATGTGATATTAGCTGGTAAATCATTCTGTTTCTGGCATTTCCTGGTTTCATAGTAGCACTGACATTACTAGTAACTGAAGCATACTGAAGCACTTATGTTCTGTTTTTCTGCCCACAGCAAAATGCACCTACATGGGCCAGACCTTTTCTGAAGGCCAGCACTTTTTATCCAAGAGCTGCAGGGAATGCAAGGTAAGACTCTGTGTTATGCTGTACATTTGTTTTTCCAGTGTTTAGCCTCAATTCTACCATCAGATCACTCACCATGCAGCACTTCTCTTTCAGCACAAACATGCAATGATTGCGTGTGGTGGACGGCTCAGAGTTTTATTCAATTAGCCGGCAGGCCTTATTAGTTTTTCCCTCCCTCTCCCAATCTGTTCTATCTGCCAGTTTCTCCTCTCTAATGGTGAGATATAAAGGTAATTAGAATAATGTATGAACACAGCAACACAAAGACCTGATTTGAATTGTGGCTTCATCACTTTGTGGATTATAATTAACGTAATTATTCCAGTTCAGCATAGAACAGAGGTGAGCCTATTTCATTCAAAAGCCATTTTTCTTTAAAGACACTACTTTAAGGAGAAAATTAGCGTTTTATGCATGTAATTGCTTACAGAGTGCCACACAGTGGATTCTTTGACTCATTATTAGCCCTTAGAGACCCTGAAACAACGTTGTATTTTTTGTAAGCTTTGTTTCAAGCAATTACAGCATCCTTTACTCCTGGATGTGAACACTGCTAAATGATAATTTGTGGCAACATTTTATTTTTTAGAAGAGGCTTGAAAATTTTTTATTTTGAGGCTTTCAGGGGTCGTTAGTGTCAGTGTTTGGGGCAGTTTTCATAAATCTCATCTCTGTGCTTTAGTGTGTTGAAGTATGTGAACTCTGTAACTTTCCTTCTCTAGATCATCTCTGTGTTTTCTCACCTCTCCCTCACTATGAGAGAGGTGAGAGGTGGCAAAAATAACAGTGAATATATCGACTGTATTGACATATGGAGAACATAGACAAGGGGAATGAAAGAGAAAGGAGATGAGAACATGGGAGCAACATCCCAGCAAATCATTTGTATAACTTCTGTTAATGTTTTAGCATCTTTAGAACCGCTGAATAAAAATCCTTTGAACCTCATCATTTTTCAACACAAACCATCAGTTTTTAGTTAGCTAGTTAGCTATCTCCGAGGCAACCACTGGTTTCATGTCAGAGCCAGGTCACATGCATGAATGAACAACATTCAGTAACTCAGAATAATTGCCACCAAAACCGAGAGAAAAAATTGTTCAGAGTAAGCTCCAACAACCAGTCAGTACAAATTATTTTTTAAATTATTTTATACAGGTTCTGTGATTATTGTTTTTAATTATCTTATTTGTCAGGATAACATATTCGCATGCTTAATAGAGAGTCAGTGCACCACCATGCCTCAAAGATTACACTTATCAATAAAATGGTGAAAGTACTAATATTTTATTATCTTTATTTATAATCAGGATAACTTTTTAGAGTCCTTGAGTGACTTGAATGCTTTATTTTGCAGCCTGCATTAATGGGTTAATTTCATGTAACAGCAGTCAAGTGGCTGGCTGGCTGAGTGCCAGGCAAATTGTAGCTTGTCAGAATGAAACCTTCCCTTGTGTCAAGATGTGAAATAGCATTTCATCAAGGTTGCAGTATTTTTTTCTCTGTTGTGAGGTGCTTTCAGTATGATAGCTGGTGTTTTGTGAAAAATAATGTTATATAAACATGTCCCAAACACACCGGTGGGTGAGTTACTGTTGCTAATCTATCTATCTATCTATCTATCTATCTATCTATCTATCTATCTATCTATCTATCTATCTATCTATCTATCTA
>JAUYWH010000018.1:16808714-16874956 GCA_034779795.1 Ctenopoma multispine | reverse complement strand
TCTATCTATCTATCTATCTATCTATCTATCTATCTATCTATCTATCTATCTATCTATCTATCTATCTATCTATCATAACTTATTTTTAGAAAATACTGTGTTAATGTAATGAAAAGTTTAAAAAAATGATTTATTTATTCAAAAGAGGCAAAAATATGGGTCAGGTACAGCCTGTGTGGTTGATGTTTAGCAAAGAACCATGTAAATCAATTTATTATTTATTGATTCAAAATATTAGGCAAACATCAGATATGTGCTTAATAAAATGTAATAAATTCAACATTGTTATGTTTTGGACTCTTTCTGAACGAGCAAACAATACACCACCTTAGTGACGGTCTCATGGAACTTATGGTTTAAAGTATTTTCATAAATTTGTATTCATATTAAATCTGATTAATTCTACTCTAAGATAAAGTTGTAATCATAGTTTTTAATATCTTCAGTCATCTTAATTGCTCATAAATCATCTTATAAAGTCATTAGCTTCTTTTCACTGTATTTATCTCCACCATACCTGAGGAAAATTGAACCTGGTTCTTTTTTTTCTGGACTAGCACCATACTGTCAGATTATCAACATCCTGCAGCTTGAAGGCATTGGTGGACACTGTAAAAGGCTTTAAACTAAAACGAAGAGATAAATATAGTGCTGCAAGTTGATAATTTTGGTGGCTTTATCACCTCACATCTTTGTGTCAGTGTTAATATAAAAACATGATTGGTTCAGCTTTAATTGAATAACTTAAAGACTAATTAATGTGTGATTAAAATATTAATTAAAGAGAAAATTGTGTTTGATTAAAAGCTTGTGGTGTAAAGCAACTGTACTATTAAAAGATGACACAAGGAAGCAGTTAATATGGTTCCTAAGATTGTCTAAGACATGACACTGAAGGAAGTTGTGAAGGACAAAGATGTCTGAGCGATTTCATTCGATATTTTAGACCTTGACATGCATCAAGGGTACCACCTGTGCTCTGACATACCATCCAGGCCGCTGTGTCTGTATTTATTTTGTAGACCCAGGAGAACATTGCATAGAGCTTTATCTTTATTTCGTATCTACACGTTATCTGTGCTTCTTGTAAATGTGAGTTACATCCCACTTTCTCTGTTATTGTGGTATGCATTTCAGTGTTGAAATTGCACTAGATATATATTTAAGTGTTTTTGCTGTTGTCTGTGAGGACTGCTGTGTTTTAATTTATTCTATTTCACATTCAAGTTGTAAAGTGTTTCGAACATGATACTCACCAAACCGTCGTTAGCATGTCCATAATTAACGTTTATAGCAAAAGAACTTATTCACTCTTAATATCACAAGATCGCCCTACTACATGTAAGTGCACACCCTTTTTACATCAAATTAATATTTTTATTTAAAATAGTAGATTCCAATTGATTTTTCCAGAAGTTAATATATGACAGAGCACAAGAGCCTACGATTAATGTCTCGGAGAGAAACAGAAGACCTAAAGGTTGAAGAAGTTGGCTTGTGACTGGAAGGGTACTGGTTTGAGTTTGGGTCAGATTGATAATTTCTTCTCTAATGATGTTTTTTTTTTTTTTGGTGAAGTTAGTCCATTGTAATGCACACACCTTCATATTCTTGACCCTGGCACAAAGGTTGACTGTCCTATCCTTTTCAGAACGGCCTGATGGTGAAAGTCACAGAAACCTGTCCAGAGCTCAACTGCACAGTCAGTGAACAGATTTTACCAGATGGCAGATGCTGCAACGTTTGCAGAGGTATGTCTTCTTCCTTACTACAATCTTCTCAGTTGCATGAATCACTACTTCTTTGGACATGCACAGACCAATCCCCTGACACTGTGAGAAGTAAACAAAGCTAGTCTGCCGGATGCTTATTCAGGCTGTGGTTTTGCAATAATTCTTTTTCTTCTCCTTCCATCAAGAATGAATGCTTCTTTGCTGAGATACCTATTAGAGCAGATTGGTCTGTCTGCTATAGAGCACCTGCTATGCCAATTTGCCTGAACCCCGCTGCTTTGGCAGGGAGGTACTACAGGGTAAATAGCCACCGGTAATTCAGTAAATACATTGAATAAACAAACTGTAGGAGGCTGTCAGCTATAGAGTCTTAATGAAAGAAACCCAGGGAAGATTCAGAGTAAAGGAAATTGAGCTCTTGTTTATGTAAGATGTCTTAGATTCCCCATATTCAGAAAAGAGGAATATGAAAAGGAGGTAAACGAGAAGGCAAAGAAAAAACACATTTAGAAGAAAGAAAAGTGAGAAAAGTTAAATGATGGGAAAGGAAACGTTAAGAGGTTAGACAGAGTCTCACTCTACATGAAAAATCAACCTTTCATTCACTTGAATGGTGAAAATGCATTTTACCTTATTTCTGCTTTTTATCTGAAGATTTCCACAACCCAACAAAAAAACAGTTGCAGTTGTGATAACTTTCCAGAGCTGTAAAATCCTATCTTTAAGTGTTACAAATCTCTGTGCTGTGTTGTGACACCTAAAACTCTTACAGCTAAATCTGTTGCTCTGGCTATACTTCCTGGATCCTATTTCATTGTGTCAGTGTCAACATAGTCCATTGCATTGTTTTGATATAGACCAAGAGAAGAGAAAGGAAAGAAAGGGAAAGAACATTGAGAAGAGGAAATACATAAAGAGAGAAGGTAAAGAGGAACCAAACAACAAGAAGATAAAAGTAATAGGTAATATGTTAGGAGAAGTGTAAAGGAAAGGAGGAGGATGAGAGCAGACAGGACAGAACATGTGAAGAAAACTAGGAATTAAAGAAGAATAAAACTTGTGTTTAAAAGAAGAAGCGAGGAGAGAGAGCAGGGGAGAATAAAGGTATAGAGTTTAAAGGAAAATATATCAGAGAGAGGGGGAAGAGTAGGCAGGTAGAGGAGAGTTTAGATTGTAACTAGCAGTTGAAGATTAGAGTCACTGTGCCTCTTCCCAGCCCTTCTGCCTCTCACAGACAGACACACACACACCCATACTCGCTAAACCTCAGAGCCGCTCATTATTTCAAAATCATCTCTGTGCCTCTTCTTCACTGTGTGACTCAGTACTTTGTCACCACTCTAAAATTTACTTTGAAATTTCCTCTGTGTTAAGTCCTCCAAGTCACTCTGGCTCAGTTAAACCTGTAATTACGCTATTGTCTGAGTGTTTGTGCCACTCTGTTTTACTGAAATAGTGAGTACAGTGAGTGACCATGCACTGTAAGTCAAAAATTCTACTACAGTAAATCCTAAACATTACTGCAAGGCATTTTTTTTCTTTCTGTGGTGTTTGTGCTGCACTTTCCCCTAGGCACACAGATGGAAAGACTCACATGTGTTGTTCCGTGTGTAATATGTCCCTTAAACATGTCTGTGGGGTGAGGCTGTACAGTAGCTGGCAGAGAGGGTGAGGGGAAGAATTATCGAGACAGAGCTCTTTCCTCAGTAATGTCTCCATGTCTCCCAGGGCTTTTATGTGCAGCCAGTCTGTCACTCATTACAGGATGTGATGGGATACATCAGCGCATGCCTACTGAGTGGGAGACAATCATCTCTCTATCTGTCTGCCTTCTTGTCTGTCAGACTGATTCTCAGTCTATCTGTCCATTTGTCAAGACGCATTTTTGTACATGTGCAGGATCTCAGGCTGGTTTGATACAGATTGTTACTGTGGGACACAGGTAGTGCAGGGTAAAGTTCCTGACTCACACCACAAAGATTCTGGCTTTGATTCCTGGTAGCAGTATCATGATGGTACAGAATGGTGGATAGAGAAAGTTTGGAACTCGCTCCATATTTAGGGATGGCAGCTATATTCACAGCACGGTCTCCTACGAGGAATTCTGGAGGAGAACCAGGGCCTCTGCAAAAATGGTTCAAAACACCCGTAAAACCTTCTCAAGCCATTTCTGCCACTAGCATTACCACTGTTTAGACTACTCACAGGCAGACATTTTTCAAGTAAATGAAGTGCTACATTTATGGAATGCATAGAAGTTGTAGGGTGGTGATCAGAGTGAATGATAGGTTCAAACAACAAAGCATAGTTGGACAGAGTTTCGGAAAGATTGTGGTTTTAATTATTACCTTTACATAGCATCAAACGTGTGCTAGAAGTCTTAAGTTTAGACTTCTACTGACACTGACTGTCTGATTGGTGAACACGTCTTTGGCATTGGCAGATTTTTCTTTTGCTCTGGGCACACACCAGCTCCGAAGACTGGTAGTGTAGGCAATGAGCAGTAAAGTAAGGTTCAAGTTCCATTTAAGATTTTGTCATTCAGTATAAGGACCATAAAACGTGATCTTATCAGTAACTCTTTCATCAGTGAAGAGATGCCAGGACTGGTGTGATGTGGTCTGACTTTTTGATTTGGTTAGAACTGTAGCTTCAACATTTCTCAACCATCTAAAAGCAATGAGTACTCAAATGAAGCAGGCACGAGAATGAAGCATTAACGTAATATAGTCTGGATGACACAAAAGATGAAATTAATGTCTCAGTGACTGCCAGTGATAATGATAACGTTACGTAAGTGCTGATGGTGAAGTCTGGTAGATTGTCTCATCCTAACATCATTAGTACCAGTGTGGCATATTACAGTATACGCTGATGAATATCAAGAAGGTCTGAAGTCTTACGCACAAAAGGAAATATGTTACAGCTCTTGGGAGTTTCACAGATCTCATGGAGTCGTCCACAATAAATAACCTCAGGGTGATTAGATGCAGTGGAACCCTCATATGTACAGTTTCAAATTTAGTGTTTTAAATAATCAGCAAGTACTATAGCTTTGAAATATGTGCGCTAGAGGTGCAACATCCTTTAGGGACCATCTATGGGAACATCCCAGTTCCTTTTCTTGATTGTTACTTGCACTCTGATTCAACCCAAAGTCATTCTGGTCTTTCATCTTCGAGAGTGAGGGTGAATGTTTTAGCGACATTTTTAACAAGGTCTTTATCACAGAACCACCCCTTTATTAGATATGTGTTAGTGGTTGAAATCTGCAGCAGACTGGCCATTGGTATAAGAAAATTAAATATTTTCCTTCTAAGGATCTATTATTTTCTCTTTATATCTACAACATAAATAATACAGTCATGAGGAGAGTCTTATATCGCGCAGCAATTATTGTATCATTTGGGTGCAGGCATGCTTTCATACAAAACTTTTAGGACTGCATTAAATCTACAGCAGTTGTAAACTTTATACACCAGCCTCCTTGTCATCCATAGTATTATGTGCAAAGGAAACAAGGTTGCTCGTTTGTGCATTTGTTTGCTTTTATCTCTGTGTATAGTATGGTGCGTGTGTGTGTGTGTGTCTGTGTCTGTACACAACCTTTCTCTGCCTCTAGTGAGCACATTTTAAGACCAATGTAAATCAAGGCTTCCTTTGCCCTTTTCTTTCAGGTTATGACTTCTGTGCAGAGGGACTTATTTGTGGAGAAAACTCTGAGTGTAAAAACCGGAATACTAAAGCAGAGTGCGAATGCAAGAGCGGCTATGCCTCCATCCATGGGGATTCTACTTACTGTGAAGGTAGGACTTCACTACATCCAGCAAGCTAATATGTATTAACTTGGGATTTTACAAGCAGTATAGGTTGTAGTATGTCTTGTTTGGGAGGATGTAGCTGCAGACTGTGATTTGTGACGAGCTGATATTAACACACACATGATGCTTGGTTATAAGGGGAACAAGCATTGTTTGGGAAAAGCACTGGGGTGGTGTTGTGTTCACACAAATCATAGAAATTTGTGATTCTAGTGGAAGATCTGTGAAACAGAAATGTTACGGATAGAGTTGTTAAGATACTACTAAAGCAGAGTAAGCAGTAAATTGTTCTGAGAAAGCACAAAACATTTTAAATAGATTTTCCACCTTGATGTCGGTCATTTGTTTTATTTATTACTATTCACAAAACACATATATTCCTTTATGCAGTTAGCGCTTTATTGCAGTGTTACTACTGAAACTTTAGTATGAAACTCTGCTTTTGTGTCCTATAAACAGGTACATGCACTTATTTCTAGTTGCTTTGAATAATTGTCGAAATGAATGTAGTTAGATTTAATCAAGAGTTCAGAGGCAGACGCTGTAAAAACTGCATTGAAGAGCTGTGTTACTAGAAAGTACAAGACAAATTAGCATCCCCAAAAGAATTAAAAACCGCTGCCTGCGAGCCATGATGAACATGTGTGAGCTATTGATTTAAGAAAATAGAAAAGCTTGAAGTGTATTCGAGCATGGTTCATTCGCTTACGTGTTCTTGCTTAAACCAAACTTCTGCTAAAACTCAGTTACAGTGGAAAAGCTCTGTAGGAAAAACAACAAAACAAGTTTAATTTGAATGGGATCCCAGCATCTAGTAAAAAGTCAGTCATGGCAGAGTGTCGGGGTGCTTCCACTGTGCTGATTGTGGACTTGGCAGAGCAAAAGCTTCAGTCTGTCGGTGCTGGAGGCCCAGAATACTTGTGATGGAGCTAATGGCCTTATTTGATTAAGAGGCTTGGGAGAGGCAGTTGGTGGATTGAAGGATTTGCTCAATGCTTGGTGCAGTTGTCTTTGGGTCGGAGCCACAGCAGATTTAATCCACTAAACACACTAAGAGCTGTGTAGCCACAAGCCCTCCAGTCTGTCTGCTTCTGTTTGATCTGCATGGTGAAGAGGTTTACCCAGTGCTCTGCTTCAATCCACGACAGTCCCGCACCATATGAGTGAGGGCTGGGAAATGCTGATTGTTAGATCAGCTATGTAAATTGTGGAGCCACGGCTGTATTGGTTATGATGGAATTATCCATGTTTAGGACTTCCTCCCTTAAGGCAGCTCAACATCTATTGTAAGTGGATTAACTGGGATCCTGCTGTACAGTATGGTGATATTTGACATGGCTTCACCCTCACCTCTGATTTAAACTGGCTTAGGTTAACATGTTTTACACAGCAGAGCAGACCACTAATATTTTCAGTTGTTTTATTTGAGTTATAAATAAACCCAGATGTCTGATGGGATTTCACTGATATCATAATATGTTTTTCACCAAGCAAATTAATTTCTTCTTTTGTATTTTATAATCTGGATTTTGTGTCTAGTTGTGGATCTAATCTGTTATTAAACACTACCATTTTATCCCTATAAATATTTTAATGTGCAGCTAAGTGATTGAATAGGAGATTATTTACCTGTAATCAGAAAGCTGTTTGAGGAGAGATCAGAGGATTTAAACAGAGCCCAGCTTCTTCTGCCTTATGTCTTTCAATCAGTCACCTTGTGGTGCCATACTTATTGACTACCTCTCTTTAAACAAAATATCTAGTCATCTCAATAGGGTATTTGGCTGGGATATTGGCCTCACGTTTGTCAAACCTTTGGATAAGTGTAAAATGAGGCTCATCTGTTATGAGATGTTAAATTGGACAATTTTGTCTGATTTAAAGACAATTAGGGTTGTCCACCCTAAAAATAGCATTTCTGGTGTTTTTAACTCAAATATCAAATATCTTAGCACTGGATTAATGCAGTAGGCTAAAATTTTTAACCACCAGGCTAATTCGGCTCAGATTTTTCCTGTATGTTGTTTACATGCTGGTGATTCTGCGTAATATGATGCCATGCCGTAAGAGTTTGTAAT
The DNA here is from genome assembly GCA_034779795.1 of Ctenopoma multispine. NCBI lineage: Eukaryota > Metazoa > Chordata > Actinopteri > Anabantiformes > Anabantidae > Ctenopoma > Ctenopoma multispine. The sequence continues at coordinate 16,867,324 of JAUYWH010000018.1, read as the reverse complement.
AAACAAATCATAAACAACCATGTAACTTTTTACTAAAACGTTTGCTATGTACACTTTCACCTTATTTCTAAACAAATCAGGCAGTATCAACAGCTGAGGAGAGGCAGTTAATTCCAGCAGTATGTGTACGATGTCTGTTTTTCATTCTGACTGATTTATGACATTTGTGGTGAGAAATGTTTTTCTTGGGTGCTAGAATTCAGCGGAACTGCAGCATTTATGATGCTGGCCTAATTTCTACACATAGCAAACAAATGTGTTGAATGTGTTAATATTCAAAGCCATCTGCCTAATCTCAGAGATGGAGGAAATGTGCCTGCATATGCAGAAAATACAAACATGTAGGAACATCTACATAGAAACACACTAATGATGGCCTCGTCCTGGGTAGATTCACTAACACTGCCTGTGTGATTTTGAAGCGATTAGTGCGTAAGGGCTGACATCTCTTTAGATTCATGAGATGAGTGTAGTTGGTGGCATCACTCTGTGTGCTGGATGGTATGATAGCTGCTCCTCCTCCCTATAGCTTGGGAAAAACTTTTCAATCTTAGAAGATGCCTGGGAGTGGTGGTTGCTATTAGTTGGTCTTGACTGGACCTGATTGCACTGCCACAGAAATACACGAGTTGTGATACGCAAAACTCCTCATTAAATGTTTCCAGTGAAGGTCATCCCCCTTCCATGTTCTCCCCACAGTTAACTGAACGACCTCTGATTTTTCCTTCATTAACTTCTTTCTTACCCATCAAACGCAGTGAGCTGTATGAACTTATATAATTATACAGTATAAACAAAAATTTAATCTAATCAGCAGCTTCTTAAAACAATGTTGGCAATTGGCATGTCTTACTGTAGATTTAGTGAAGTAGGAAGTGTGAAGTAAAATTGTGTTGAACTAAAGTATTTCTGAAGTATTCTGAATTATATTTGTTAGCCAATCAGAAAAAAATCTTTAAAAAATTGATTGTTAGGGTAAACAACTTGTCATTTGTGAGTCTTTAATTTAGCTTCTTCACTACCACTTCACTACCCATTGTAACCATAATCTACCGACTGAAGTAACAGCTGTATGTAAATGAATGACCTTAACATAGTGTAAGGCTTCAGCCATGTTGATATAAATACCTGCAAATATGGGCAAGGGAATTAACCGTGACCCCATAAAAGTTATGTGAATGCTGTTTTTGTAAAACTGTTGAATATTTCAACTAGAGGTGCCATGGGTCAAGCTGGTACTGATTAGATACTTGGTTTCATATCACTGAGACTTCTACACTTCTTTAGCGGTATATGTCTAAGCCAACTTTTTAGTATGTTGTAACAGAATTATCAGAAGAATCTTGTGAGAAAGAACTACTGTGAAAAATGTAGCGCTGGTGTTAAAGCATTAATTGGCCGTGATAAAACCACTAACTGTATCTCCTGCATTGGCGTCTCAGTGTGTCACATCACCTGATGCTGCTCTATCTGAGATATTGCACTTTTTAACGTTTATGCTAATAGACCGATGATAGGCTTATTATCCTCACCAGCTATTGTTTATGCTGTCGGTGATATTCTTAGAGTCCCAGCTGATCTCCTGTACCCTATCTTTTCCCCAGAGGACATAGACATTAACACTGTTGTTTCGCTGATAGCTTGTTTATCATAGTCTAAAAAAATGTCCTGTATTGTGAATCAAACCAACTCACAATAAATCTCCAAATACAGAAAATACTAGACCTGCTGATGTTTAACACTTGCATCAGCTAAGGACAAACAACATAATCCCTTGTCTCCTAGATGACTGCTACAGGGACCCTCCTCCCAAATGGCTGGTTGTTACCACAGAGGCTGCTCTGTATATATTTTTTTCCATAGTGAATGAAATCCCATTATGGGTCTAATGTTGAACTAAAGTGCACCTAGGTAGTGCATATCTTTCTTTCACTGCATATTTTCTCAGCCTTATATGGACCTTTTCTTCCCAGTATACCCAAACGATCTCCAACTCTGCAGGAAGCTTTTTGTACCTCTAATGTGCACGCCCTGCCTCCTTCATGTTTCAAATTAAAGGCTCCATCACCAAACTGTCCTTAGAAATGTTTGAATGTTGGAAAAAATCAGAGCAGTACGCTGCTCAAGTCAAGTCAAGTATTTTAACATATGCAGAGATAATGCCTACAGGATTTCCATAGAAAGAGGCTCAGGAGGTTCAAGTGGAGAATTCTCCTGCTGTTAAGGACACTCATGGATCACTGTCCACATTCCAGCTGTTGTTCCCTGTAGCTCTTTATCAGCGCTTATGCAGAACTCAAATGCTGATTTTCTGTTGTTTATGTACAGTATAAAGGTGGATATGTTTCATTACTTACCAGCTGTATGTTTTCATTGGAGTAGACTTGCTAAGTTTAATTGGGCCTAATTAACATGCATTAAATCAAATGTGTGTTATGACTACCTCTGTACTACTCACATTTCTGTCTGTCAGTAGCGAGGGCTCCATTCTTCTGCCGTTTTATTTGGCTTACAAACTACTGTTTTTTTCTGCCGAGCCTAATAAGATTAGAGCCCAGTGTGAGGCAGACACATCAAACCTAACGGCACAATTTCTGTTTGTTCAGCTCGCTTTCATTTAGCTCTGGAGCAGAGGAACACCCTGGGTTCAGGGACTGACTCTCTGATGTGTCCCCTTAGCTAACAGGCTCTAGGGAGGAACTTTATGATGTCCCTGATCTCCAGTCAATCTCTGCTGACGACACAGCAAATTTCTTCTCTTCTTCCCTTCTCTCTCTCAAGCTTTGCCATACGCCGATAATGTGCCGTGACTTTGGTGCTAATAGCATCACATCGAGAGCTACTGGGGCTCCTTGAACACACTTCAGACATTTTGGTTGATTTGTCGCCATACTGTGGGTGGTGCAAGAGGCAAACAGTCAAAGTGTTCATATAGCCATTTAATGTATAATGAACTTAACAGAGAAAAAAATAAAATATATACTCTTTATTAATTTCTATTGTGATTTAATATATTGCTGTGAAAACAGACAAATTCATCTGATAGATGTTGATATTTTATCTATAAAAACGGTTTATGACTCCAGGCTTCACCCCAACACAGTTAATATGAATGGACGTTTTCAAAATCTTGGCACTTAAAACCAAAATTATCTGCACAGCAAGATGTTACCAAGGGTGAGTGAAGCTTTTTCACCATAATTTGGAAGAACTGACGTCATTCTAACTTTTTAAAAATCTCTTGGAAGCTTTGGTTAGTGGTTCAGTAATGATTCACATATAGTGTTTCCTCATGACCCAACACCTATTTCACAGGTGACATTGGTGTACCCTTATCCTGTACACATGGGGTAGATTATTTAAGGTTTAGGAAGTCATTTGTGCAGGGTTTAGTCATCTCATCACTCCATGTTGCTAAGGCCAGATGAGATACTGTTATCGTATGTTTGCAAATGAATTGAGATAAGGTGGGCATTTGGCTTGTGAGTTGAATAGATTGATACACTGACTAACAGTCATACAGGCGGAAAAACAGAGATTTGTGGTGGTGGGATGCTGCAGTTACAAACAAAAATGCAGACAGATCCCTGGGAGTGCAAACCAGCAGGAATCATGTCCACTGAGGTTAGAAGTGAGCTAACATCTATGCTGCAGAGCTTCCACAGCATAGATGAAGGTGTGTGAGCTCATGTGTGTTTGTTTGTGTGGTGTGTGTGTAGCTGTCCTGGGTTTTTCAGATAAGCTCAGAAAAACATGATGTGTCTCCACCCAGAGTGCAGCACCTGCCCTTATGCTACAGCTAATCCGCTAAAACTGACAGCTTCTGCTAACTTCTTCTCGCTGAGTATGGTCACACATAATAACACCAGGAGCCAGAAAAACATGGAAATACACAACTATATTTTGCTCATTCTATACCACAGGCCACTTCCAGCTGAAATCTACAAACACACAAGTAAAGTGATATAGAATACATATTATTTATATTTGCTTTTTTATATACTTTTGTCATTTTAGCACACAGTAAAATAAACACTATCGAGGGAAAATACTAGGTTAAGATTGCCAGATATTCTGTATGGACAAGGGACAATTCTACCATCAATCATAGGTAGCCATCACACTGTTCACCCTTAACCATGTTTTGGCCTATCTCTTGTGGTTGTTGAGACAACACTGATCTTCATCTGAGGAAATGCTTGGTGGAGGTCAGCAAGCTTCACAGTTGTTGCCCTAGGTTGTTGTTTTTGCTGCAGTGAATCAGTAGTGGCAGCTGAGGGAGAAAGGGAGTATGGGAGTGCAGTGAACAACCTAACATGGAGCGAAAATTACCAGACTTTCTATGTTGTTTCACAAGATCAAGCAGCCTGTCCCTCTGGCCACATTACCATATTTATCAGCCTGCAAAAATTCAGAAATATTCCTCAGTATTTTGGAGAAATCTGAGTCAGAGTGTTTTCAGAGCATGAAAGTGATTTTTCATCCCAAGAATTTTTCAATTACCCACACGTGCGTGTAAATTAGAAAATCTAACCATACACGGTATTATGCTAATCACCATCTTGTTGTCTGCATGGTAGCTTCGTTCTGCAGTGTGTGACAAGAACACACTAAGTGGTAGTGAGGCTTAAGTACAAGTTAGTTGTTATCACAAACCCAGTGAAACCCACTTTTTGGTCCTAATTTGAACCATTTGGTCCAATCTGGAAAGTCTGGAAGAGCATATGATTATTTTACAGTATTTTATCCCATTTAGTGTGTGGGGAGCCAGCAGGGCCAGTGCTAGTACACGTGTGTTGAACGTCAGTGTTTTTGTGGCTGGAATCAAGAAGTACTGTGTTTCATAGGAATTAAATGGGTGCTGTCTTGTAACCTAGTATCCAGCTCTCCTTAAACAATCTACTGATCATCATTGATAGGCTTCACACTTCTGCCCACAAAGCTATGACTGGACAACTGTTTCTCGTGGTGCTGTTGATGATATGTCTTAAAAAGAAAAGGCTTCCTTTTGCTTCCCTCAAAACTATTTGTGTTTTGTTATTACTGCTATCCTGGACCATAGTAAAGTGTATTACTTCACACAATGAAACTATTTAATCAGTTATTGAAGACAAAAGACTATAAAATAGTACTAAGCAATTTATTTCAATTTGACACCATAAATGCACACACACACAAAAAAAAACACATGCAAGCCATTTGAAACCTTCCATATCCATCAGTGTCAATTCATTACTATTGATGTTCTCAGTGCAGTGCTGATGAGAACTAATGTGATGTGCTCTGGGTGGCGTAATGCAAAAGAAAGTGACTTATTGATTGGAAGCAGTTTAGATAATCCTCATTTGTTCTTATTCATCCTATGATGATGGGAGAAGAGGCGCCTGTCGTTCTCTTGTGGCACTGGTGAGTGCCGCTGGCTGAATTGGTTTTCACTCAGTGGCATTAAAGAGTAATTGGCTATGTTTGTACTTCTGTGAATCAATCAGGTTCTCTGTGGGAACTCTGCCTCTGCCATGTTAAAACAAGGATGTAATGACAGGGAACGAATGAGCAACAATTTCTGCTCCTCCTCAGTTCTGTACATAAAAAGAGATTGTGTTGAAGTGGGGTTAACAGTGGGGGAAATATAAAGATGATGTCACTTTATTTACAGCCAGTAATAAGGTAGATAAAGACAAGGCAGCTAAAAGGCAGCAGTGCAAGCCACCATGAACAAATTACCGTAAGTTCTACACTTCATAAAACTTTGTTTTTTGTCATTAAAGATGTTGTTGCACAGTCATTCTGTCTCATCGAAAGCACTTTATACTTTACGTTATTAATGCCCTTAGGGAAATTCTTGTGGACAGCCAGGCTTCTGAAAGTGCAAAGGTTCAGTGTTCAGTGTCTTGTCCAAGAACTTGAGGACAGGCATCGAGGGGAGCCAGGAGTCAAACTACAGTGGCATTTGTGGACGATTGCCCTGCCAGCTGAGCAACTTTCACATAAGGACAATGAAAAGCAAGTCACTAAATATCCCTCAGACTGCTGTTAAGTCTGTGATTTATGAAAAGATGGAATATGACACAGACGTAAATCTGCCTAGAGCAGACCGTCCTGACAAACTGAGTGACTATGCAAGTTTACCAGAAGCCATGTGTGACTTTCCTCAAGTCAACTGAAAGTTTTAGGGTCAACATCTAAGCAGGTAACTCCAGTTAACTGACTGGTGGCCAACAGATTACACTCTGGTTGTACTGGGCAGTTTGGATTATCCTTTACATGAAAGGACATAGAAGAGACTTGCATGCCATTAAAAAGCAGACAGACAGGCAGGGGTAAAACATAATGATAAAACCCTCTTTTCATTCCTCAGACAGTCATAATGACCAATTGGCCTGTTTGAAAGTATAACAATGCTGCCAGCCAAGCTCTGTCCATTGATGGTAAAAGTCTTAGAGTGTGAGAAAAGCTTCTCTGTGAGCAGCGGGTGGATTGACTTGGCCCACTGTGTACACTGGCAGAGGTCTGCTGGAGTCACAGTGGGTGAGCACTCTGGTAAAAGGTCAGTAGAAGACCTGTAATGAATTATAGTCTTTTCACTAAATGACAGGGTAGAGTGTGTGTGTATACTGATGCTCCTGAGTCCCACCTCTCCCTCCCTGTCCCACTTCTCAAACTCTCTGTTGGGTGAAATCCATCTCTGCCATCTGCATTACACTGACTGCATGTGCTCCAACACTGCCAGTGGTGTCCTTGGCATCGCTCTGTTGCCTTGCTTCATTCCTCGGTTGGTTATTTATGGTTATTTATCCCTGCTTATTCCTGTTCAATTTCCTGACCATTTCTGAGCTGTAGGAGATTGGGGTGGTAATCCTCGAGCCAGAAGGCTTGCTGACTTGCTACATGGTCTATGGCCTAAATGTTCCAATTTCTATTGGAATTGAGCCTGAAACCTCCCATCATGCCTGAAAAACATATTTGCTCTAAGTAGCCTAAAGGGAAAGAATACAGATTATTGCCCCAAGAACAATTTACTATTCCCTATTGTCATATTAGTCAGGTTGTGATATGCTATCAGGATGGCGAAGTGATGCTTGCTATTGAGAAAAGGTCTTTAATTAAGGCAAGAATCATATTACTACTGAAATCATCTTAAATGAGCTGCATTTCAAAAAGTCAGACCTGCAAATTTACAGTCACAGAGTAAGGGCTCTATTTTCCTACAGACGCAATGTTAGTTGAACTGCAGTATATTGTGCTATTTTCCTCAATGTAGGTATAATTTTGATATAAAATACAAATAAAAAGACACTGTCTAGTTATGGGTGTGACCTCTCTTTGTTTTCTGTACTTTTGCATCAATTTCAAATTATATGCATTAAAATACATCTCTTAATTATCTTCCAGAGTAACTTAGTTAAACCCATGAGTCTTGAGCTCTTTGTTTTTACAAATATGATCCAAAATGTATTTATGGGTGGAGAAGTGCTGCTGACACCTCCAGTGAAGTCAGAGTCAAGGGACAGCAGCGTCACAGAAATAGTAACCCTGCAATTCCACTGGAACCAGCAACACATTTCTTGAACAATATGGTACCTGGAGCCACCACTCTACTTAATTTGTTAATTTACTGGGTGCTTACAAAAGCATAGCAGAAGCGGTACTCTGCTAAAGATCTGTGCCGAGTCTATTTCTGGTACTCGTCTGAAAATGCAGGCGGTGCTTTCATCAATCTAGCCACCTCTGTAGACTTTCAAATTGGAGAAATGCTAGGATTTTTCTCCCGCTAACATTGTACCATTGTAGTTCTTTGTTTCAACAACTAACAAAGCCGCAAATCACATGTTGTTCGTAATGACTTAATTGTAGACTTTACCTTTAGGTTACAGCTCAACAAAGAATGAAGTACCGATAAACAAAAAAGACAAGAAAGGATTCCACTACATATAAAGATCAGAACCACAACAAGGTGCTCCACTTCTGACACGCTCCTGGATGAGTATGCAGTCATGCAGAGGACAGAGCAAAACTGTGTTGCAGTTCCTGGTAGAATTGCAGGTTTCTGAACAAGGTTTGTTATTCTTACCAAGCAGAGAATTTCAAAAATGTCTGCTTTATTAAGTGTTGCAGCATTTTTATTTATTGTAATTTGATAAGAACTGATAGCTTAAGGGCTTAATTTTTTCTATATTGCCCATTCCAATCATGTTGAAACTGTACTTACTGTAGTGGTTAGAGAAAATATTTTGTGACCAGACCCAAAATACATGTGTCTATGCCAACTGGCAAAGTTCAGCATAAACACTCATTTGTTTATTTTACTGCTTATAATTCATTTGCTAGAATATTAATTTATTCTGCCTGTCTTCGACATTGCCCCTGGATGTACCCTGTATACACCAACACCAGTGGCCACAAAAACAAAAAAAGGTCATTGAACACAACCATAACACATTTATCTAGGCAGTTTAGACTTGTGTTTGGACTGTGCCCTGTTTCAGAAAAATGGGGCCCTAAATGATGCAGGACATTTCAAATGTTCAGCAGTCTTGCAGGGCTTTCTGATGTATGGATACACTTAAAGCAAACACACCACGCACTAATCAGTTGTAAAGTGTAGTTGCATATACAGTTTGTGGCAGACACAGACCGACAATGTTATTTTCTGATCCTGTAGCACTTCATCACACTGTGTGGCTGAATTGAGAGATAGCCTGGAAGATACTCCCCACATCCTTAATCATTCTTTTTCAGTACTATAACACACCATCAGTCAAATACTGTCTTGTCCTAATTCAGTGGCCACCTTTTTCCAAGGACCTACACGAGTGTAAGCCTTACAGTGGTTAACAGCATAGTCATAGAGGGGGTCCTTTAGGAAATAAATCAGCAGTCTGACCTTGACTCTTACAATCACAATTGAGAAAGTCATGCAAATACGTTCTCGACTGTGATTGCGTAAAGCTAGGTCAGACGTGTATGGCAATGTTTTTATAGGCAAATGTATAATTTCCACTGCATGCATGTAAGTATATGTACACGAAAGTGTAAGAAGGTATCTGATGTTCACAGGTGTATATGCAAACAGGTTTATTTATTTTCTAAGGGCCCTATCGTATATTCAGACAAGAACAAAATTTACTCCTGATTTCAATTTTTTTCACTTGTATGGATACTGGGACATTTCTGTCATTTGCAAGGTATTTTTTGACTGTATCCTATAAATGCAGAAACATTTTAATTGCACTTGGAGGAGCCATCGAACTGGCACAGGGGTTGTTGGCCCATTACAACATATTCAGTGTTGAAAGGTAAACCTCTAAGGAGTAAGCCCCTGAACTGGGACATAGCTATCAAAAAATGATCACTTAAGGTCACTGTGTGTTTTGGCTCAAAGTCTGGACACAGACAGACACTCCTATTCCTTTCAGCCATCCCCACTCTGTTAATTACAGAAGAGACCGCAGGGACTAATGATCATGTTCCACAGGGTGATAATGACACAATTATGACTGTGAGGACATCAGTCATAACCACTTAGCTCACACCGTGTCCTTGGCCTTTAAGACACACACAGACATGCACATACACTCAGACTAGTGAATAAGTCAAAAACTCAAATGACAGAGTGTCATTGAACTAAATTACTCTCTTACACAAAGTTACTGAACTGACAGTGCCTTTTGAAAGACAAGATTAGTATCCATCACTGCACCAAGTGAAAGCACCAGGTGTGAAAATACTACTTGGCAGCTTACAGGACAAATCATTCTGTCCCGCATACATATACAATATCTGAAGTGATGAATGAATATTTTTGGCTCAGTCATCTCTTTTTTGATTAAATGATGACATAGTTTCTATGCCAAGACTCTGAATTTATCCTAAAGTTTAGCTTTGCTCAGGGATTAATCATAGCTCTCAGAGTACATGTCAAGGATTTTTCCTTGGAATAGTGTTTTTTTGCTCAGCTCCACAAAGCACGACACCTTACAGTGGTTTATGACCCTAACATTCTGCCAGACTGCCTTACATTCACACCATATTTAGGTGCTGGCAATTAAACCCACCAACAACTTTTCCTTGTAACTGTCCCTGCTCAAATTTAATGCTTCAGTGGAACCCAGATGAGTACGGATGGAGTGTTTTTTCTTGAAAAATATTTAAATGTTAAAAGAAAACTGTAGATTTTACAACCGTATTTCCAAATGTTCATCACATAGATGTCAGAAAAATCATATCAGCAATCGATCTATGAAGTGACTTTTTAAAGTGTGAGTTTACAATTTGCTACTATTTTCACAGGTACTAAAGACACAAAATAATTGTTTTTAGGAGGATTAACTGAGGAAAGTGAAATGTTGCACACTGCACTGGCATGAGATATTGTACCTGTCAATTAGGCAAACATACAATTAGAATAATTATCTTTCAACTGCATTATCCCCCTGGCAAAGCCCTGAATAAAAACACTTCCTCATTAAAATAGACCAAAATGACTTTAGGAAGATTTACTTTGATTTGTTAGAAAGAGGTCAAGAACTTTTAATGGGGTCAGATTTTTTTAAAGCTAGAATCATCTGGCTGAGAAAGTACAGGCTGATGTCTAAATCTACCTGGATGTCCTTTGATCCAAAAATGAGCAGAAAAGCAAAAACATAGCAAAACTATGGTAAATCATCCAAGTCTGACCTCCCCCAGTCTTTCTGTCCACGTCATTTGGATATTGTGTCCTAATCTATCTGCAGCTAAAGCAATTCTGGCCTTTTGTCTGTTCTTGTGCTATATGCTTCTTCTTCTTCTTCTTTGCAGGAACAAATTAAGAATGGTATTATGTTTTCCTTGCAGACCCTGTGTAGGGTTACAGCTATAAATCTAACTCTAGAAGGCTGGCATGTTTTTGGTGTCAACAGCACCAAAAAGCAGCGAGATCTTAAAGATATTTCAACTTGGAACTCAACTGTGCCACGCTTCAAAGGGGTTTTCGGTAGTCTCATAGCAACAGCAGAAGCCTCTTCTAGTGCTACCCCAAAAATATCTGCCAAGCACTCGCAGCTATAATTCAGATGCTCAAAGTACAAAGGGCCCCAGCTCTCTGCACCTGTTGCCCTAAGCACGTCAACTGTGCCTGTCTTTGAGGAGTGTAGTTTAGCCTGGGCACAGCAGTTCAGGCTGTCGGCGCAGTGAGGAAAGAGATCATCGATTTATTCAAGGTTTGTGTGATCAAAGCTGCTCGTGAAGCAGTGTTATCATTTATAATTCAAGAAAATCTTTCCTACATTGCATAGCACAACTCTTGCTCTCTAATGGGGTCTAGAAGAAGCAGGTGTAGGGAGATAGAGTACATCATCTACTATTTGCCAGTTCAAAGAGAAGTTGATGTTCTTAGATGGCTTCCAGATTCAGCTGTTTGTCCAAGAAATGACCTATAATGTTGTAGATTTAAGTGAGTGCTCCAAACCATCTCTTGAAAGAACATTGGCACATCATGTTGTCATTTAAAAACATACTGTCACTTGTAATTGTTTTATTGTATTAACAACTAATGATAATAACATTTGGGTTGCCAAGTTGTGAAAAATTCATTTGGCTGGTGTTCTACTTTTAGAAGTATCCACAACAAAACTATTTACAAGCAACGTTTTAAAATGAAACTGCAAACTTGGTGGCTTAGGAAAACTTTAGTAGTTATTATTTATTTAGATTCCTAACATAAAGTGGAGGCTTATTTTAAGTAAAATGTGTGGCCTATGTCCTAGGCCAGAGTTGTGAAACTTTGAGTAAAAGTAAACTAAAGAACCAAATGAGTTCATACATTCTCACTACAGCTCTAAACAGCATTATTGGAGGCTGCGGTCCATGTTCTTTTCAGATCAAGTTACAAATCACACCAGGGTGCCGTTATTAGAATTAATTTATGTTTCCGCTTGTGTTCATGCATTTCCGTTGCCTAGTGAAAGTTATCAGTATCATCGTATACTTCCACAAGCTCTTCTTATTTTTTACCACCAGGGAGCTAATTAGCGAGTGAACATTGTCCCCAGTGTTTAGGTTGGTTTTTTTGTGTGTTTTTTTTTTACAGTAAATCCAGAATGTCAGAACACAGTTTAGAGAATGAGGTTAAGCATGTAACAGCAGGTGTTGAGCTTAGTGTTAGAATGTTGTCAGTGAAAGATGGTCACAAGTGAAGAAACACAAACACGCATCTTCTGTTTGTCGACATACTCCCTCCCGAAAGACTTTAAATATTCATTTCACTGGCTGGCAGATGGCTGAATTGAAAGGTTGAGTGTTAATAAAGAGCAGCTGGTGGAATTTTGGTTTGACTTTCATGTGAACGTCCTGCAGTGAGTGATGTGAAAATCATCTGATGGATGACGTACATAGACATAACACACACTAGACATTTATGTACTATTTCAATGGCTCTGAAAAATACAGAATATTTTGTTTTGTACATATTTTTTACTTTGCAAAAGTAGTTGTGTAATGAAAAATGAGTGTATACACTCTCTTGTGAATATGTTAGGCTTCAGTTCTATATCTCCAGTAGTGTAGATTTAATGACTCACTGGCAGCAACACTTAGTAGATCAATAACATTGGTATTTTTAAGTTTGCCAGTTCATGGTTGTTTAGTTTAGTGCTCTATAAAAATATAGAAAGTCTATACTGATATGGCCCTGTGAATTTGTTTATATCAATGATATAAATGGGGTGGACAAAGTAATAAAAACACATCACAGTATAATACAATACCATTCAAAGGCACAACTGATTTACAGTTAAATAATGATACACTTCTTCTTGAACTACTTGTACTATTTGTAGATCGTTGTGAACAACAGAGTCTGCAAAGTAAATAAAAGTAAATATAATGTGACATGCACTTCAGCATTAGCTGAAAATAACTTGTTCATGGTGTTCAAGTGTGCTGGGTCTTAGCTTCGCTGTACCAGCTGTATCAGTGACCGACAGTGCTTACATTATATTCTTTTCCAATGCAGACATTAAATGGGATCACAGAAACAGATACATACACAATGCATCATAAAGGTGTTATTTAACCAGCCAGTTAATAAAAAAATAATATTGGCATGGAGATAAATTTTTATAAGCCTAATCAGAACCTCTCCAACATTCACAGTAACAGCACAGGCCAGAGTTGTGACCAAATGTCGTGAGGAGGTGGTGAGTAGACACGAGGACGACTCAGTGACTTCATAATTAAGCTCTGGGTTATTCACATGTTAGATCATTTAATGAGTCAGACAGCGGAGAGGGCATCCTCTGTTTGGGAGTTGTTGATTTCATTAAGAACAGTAATGGTGTGTAATGATGTGATAAGGCTTCAGAGTGCAGCAGCAGGGTGTTGACACCCAGCACTATTAACATAATGACAGGGCACGTAGTATTGTTAGGGCATATACTGTCCCTCTGATTGGTTGAGGCTGGGGTCAGCGATCAAGTTGACACAATGAATAATGTGTTAAAATGTTTGAGCTTGTGGTTTAGATGAAAAATGATTCCACACAAAGCTGATTATCTACTTCACTGCTAGACATACATGTGATTTTACAAGTTTAACATTGTCAATTGTTTGGCTTTAGACGTTTTTACTTTTCAAGTTCATAGTGGGATGAAACACCCCAGATTCCACTGGGCAAGGTTTGGCATATGTCTTGAATAAGTTGCCACTTTATCACTTGCTCCTTTTGGCCCAAGAAATATTTTAGCACTCAGGACTTATATCTCATATATATGTCTCCAGTGAAGACATACATGCATTTTTAAGTCTTGTCATCCATTAACATCCATTCAATCACAGTCACAGAACAGTAAATGACAGAAAATGATAACAATATCTAGTGTATGTTGTTGCACCCAAAACCTGTCCTATTACTGTAAATTTAATTTCATGAGGGATCGTTGTCACAGTTCCAGACGCACCAGTGTTTGTATGCTGTTATTTAGGAAGACAGGCAAGTTGAGAGTCCAAAGCCTATCCCTACATGGAAAGACGATATGAACCATAAGCTACGGGGCTTCAGGGCCACCACTGAAAATGCTCTGTAATAAAGTTAATAATTTCATATGCACTGTAGATTGAATAAAAAATGTGATATTAACACTCAAACAGGGTCTATTTTGTCTGTAGACATTAAAATTTAGTCACAGATGGAGCTCAGTCTACCCTGCTGAAAATTATTAATCTCCTGTGAAATTAAACAAAAAAAAAATAAAAATTCCTGAAGCCTCTGCTTTATGGACTGAGGTATAATATTCAGCAGAGCACCTGCAGAATTGCTCCCAATTTAATGTTCAGATGAAAACCAAATAATGTCTGTGGTTGTGATTGGCAGAAGGTTAAACAGTCTTTTATCTGTAGACACAGGATATATAATCGCAAAGAGATGTTCACGTCACAACGCCCCACCTGAGTGGCTGCTCTGTACGCGAAGCGTCTGCAGAGGAGCTATCAGGCTATTAATCACAGGCAGAACAGCACCAAACTGCCAACTGGCTGCTAATACGAGTTCACATACAGCTTCTATCAGACCAGAGCTGGTTTGGATTAAGGTTTGTTTACTCCTTTCACCTCATGCATCATCACTGTTAAGCTTAACTTAAACAATCTTCCAAATCCTCTGTCTTATTAACCAGCTATTATTAAAAGGCAGAGGATCTTATATGTTGACAAAATACAGCATTTCAATACACAGCCTATTCTGCTGCTACAGTATTTTGGTTTTATTTTTGTCTCTTAGTTTTGAGATCTGTAGTTTTGCAGCAGTGAGACACTTGTTGTTAAGAGATACTTCATACTGCAGATATCTCAAGCTGTCTTAATGTGTTTAATGTTTTCTGACAGTGACAGTTTTTAAACACTCACAGTCAATGTTGTCCCATTGATCCTAATGATTACTCACGTCAAAACTATGCGCACAGGCAGATTTACCATTATATTCCGGCTGATCTTAACTCTGTGTCAGGGTCGATTAATAATCATTAATAATTACCAAAGTTACCACTGTTGAAGTAACTGAGGAAATGCACACAGAATCTCTCACCTTGGAGATTTTTTTATGGCTCCTATTACTGAGTGATGGGTACGGTATTTAATAAACTCACAAAAAATAATTCTACATAAATCCAGAAGCTACAAACTAATCTTAAGTGGAGTCAATTATGTTTTGGCAATCTGGATTACATGTGTAATGATGATACATTATTGGTGAGCCTCATTCAATTGTACATTTTGAACATTTGTTTTTTCTATGTTCTATTGTGAATAGAATATGGGTTAATGAAATTTGCAGCATTGCATTCAATTCAATGTCATGTAGATTTTATAGTACCCCAAAGTTTTTGGGTTTGTAGCCAAAAGTCCCAAAACTACAATAGCTTCATTTAGTTTAAGTACAAATGCACACAGAGATTTATGATGTAACCATTTACCTAACAGACAGCAGGTGTGTTTGGCAGTGTTGTTTGAATTAGATAATAATTAACAAGATTTGCTAGCTGTTTTTTTGGTTTTATTTACTTGCATTTCTTTATCCTTATAGGTATAATTAGAGTGTGAGAGCAGTTCTGTTTCACAGCTTTACCTGAGAACTGACATAAACATGGCAGCAGCAGTGTGCAGTTTGTGCCTTTTTAACAGTTTATAAGACACTGAGAAATGTGCACGACATCACTATCAAGGAAATGCTGTAATTTGACAAAAGTATGCTTAATAATTTGCAAATGGAATAGACTATATAAAAAACTATATATACTTGTTGCCTCACAGCAAGGACACAGGTTTGAATCTATGGGTTGGCCGGGTGCCTTTCTATGTGGACTTTGCATGTTTTCCTCCTGTCTACATGGGTTCTCCCTGGGTATTCCAGTCTTCTCCCACTGTCTGTAGACATGTCAGGGTTACCGGGACTCTAAATTGCCTATAGGTATGAATGCTTATCTGTCTCTGAATGCTGCCCATGTGATAGACTGGCAACCTGTCCAGGGTGTTACCTGCCTCTTGCCCAACGGCTGTTGGGATAGGCTCCAGCATGCATGAGCATGAGCCTTGAGAGAGGACAAGCAAGTGTTCTAGTACTCAAGATCGTTCTTGGTCTTGAGACCAAGACCATATTTTCGAGGTCGTGGTCTTGTCTTAGTCTCGGACTCAGGATTTTTTCTCAACACCAGCCGAGAGCACAATTTGTTCCGTATTTTGAAGAGTTTTAGAAGAGTTTTTAAAACTCTTTTAAAAGAGTTTATTTTTAGATGATGAATGAAACAGGTATGCTAGATTTTAAAAAAGGTCTCATGAGCAAAAACAATGGAAACCTGCAAAAACACTTAGGCTATTGTCTGTGGTTGTAACGTGAGAAGGAAACTAAAATGACTAAAGTCCTCTACTTGGTCTGACACAGAGAGTTCAGATTTACTCAACGAGGAATTTGTAACATTAATTAACATGTAGCGGAAAAATGTGACAAATAACAGGGAATATCTGTGTTTTCTTATACTGGCTTTACAATTCATGGTGGATGAAATATATATTTCAATTAATCAATGATATTTCTAAATATGGCTGTTTTATATTAAATAATATAAAAATAATACATTCAAAAATTTTATTTGTTAATCATATTCTAATTCTCACAAGCTTCCATTACCCAAAAATCCAAATCCAACTAAATCCATGCAAACGGCCGTGTATAAGTGGCTGCAACACAGGATGTCTTACAACTAGTGATATAGAAATAAAAGTCTGCAAAAAAAAGTGTGCTCCTTATTTTAATTTCCAAAAGTTGACAACCATAAGTAATATACTTTTTTTTACTGAAGCTGAGTTTAAAACTCCCGACTTTTGACATAAATCATCTTAAAAGTAGGCCAAAAACTTCTAAGTGATTTGTTTTTATTATCAGAGACTCACCTTTGTTGATATATTCTTCATACACTGACTGATTGCTACTTTTGAAAGCACCATGTAAAATGGGGAAATTGTTTTCTATTGCAGACCTGTCAGCCTTACAAAAATGTTTTTTATATATGAAATAAATTTAATCAATATGAATAAAAGACTAATGCTTAATTTAATTACAGATCATATAATAATCAAGTTAATAATTATTGCATAATTAGCCAATCAGTGACTGTTTGGAGAGTCATAATTTAGCAGCAGTGATGTGTTTTTACATTTTTTTCACACTCTCCCTACAGTATTGAGCCTTTCTAAAGTAATATGGAATTGTCTTGTATAGGCACTACAATGTACATCTATTTGTATAGTACTAATTTTCTAAATATTGCCTTTCTTTTTAACAGAGGACTGTACATTTCAATCCACATAATTAATATGATTACA
Source organism: Ctenopoma multispine (assembly GCA_034779795.1). NCBI lineage: Eukaryota > Metazoa > Chordata > Actinopteri > Anabantiformes > Anabantidae > Ctenopoma > Ctenopoma multispine. The sequence goes on along the minus strand of JAUYWH010000018.1, from coordinate 16,849,975 downwards.
GCAATGGTCTTGAAAATGGTCTCCCTCCCTTCGGTCTTGGTCTTGACTCAGTCTGAGGTTAGGTGGTCTTGACTATGACACTAACTATAAGGATCATCTCTCCCCATGATTTGGCGAATCTTAAATCCAATGTGTGATTTTGTTATATAATGTATTTAGCATCTCTGAATCACTTTTATTTCTTGTAGTATTGTGTGCTTTTAATTTTTAAAATGTACCCAATAACTTTGCTGCCACACCATTCGCAATAAATACAGACATGTACAGATCTTTTAAATAATTTTTTTTTTATTACAGAACATAAAAAAGAACTCCAAATCCCTGCCCTAACACATATACGCATACATACATCTTAATTAGTACTGTGTAAATAACAGAAGGACGCTATAAAAAATTTGGAAGCTTTAGAGATGTAATGGATGTAATCAGGGGTACTGAAATATAACAGCCCTGATACTTCCCTTGGCACTGTGTCCATATAATCCAAAATTGTGTGCCAAATTGTTGGACCTTTTTCTGAGAATGTGTCAATTTTTTCAAGGGGGACATCTGTTCATTTTCAAAGCCCATTTAGCTATGAGGACAGGAGAATTAGGTCACTGTTTTCTGCAATATGAAAAGGTATAATACTATAAATACTGTGAACAAACAACTGAAATGTTTGTGGGAATTTATTTCTTATAACATCAGTCAGGGTTTCACCAATTTGGCACGAAAAATACTAAATCTGAAAAGTGCGTGATTAGCAGTAAGTTTGCATTGATGACATTTCTGCAGAGTGTTCATTAAACTAAAATGAATCAATATATTTATATTCATAATAATGCCCTGTTTTGAAATCTATACATTTACCCTACTTATAATTTCAAAACTATGAGTTCTCTTTGGGTACTTTTGCATAAAAACCCCTTGTACAGGTCGCTAATCACAGTTTTCAATCTACAGTATGTTGTGCATCCTCAGCTTAGCTTGCATCACAGTGGTTGCTGGAAGCTAGAGAAGCTAAATCTAACTGAGCATGTTAAACGTAGCCAGAAAGCAAGGTGGGTTACGCTTTAATGCTGAAGTCACTGGAAATGTCAAAGCTGAGCTGAGAGTCAAACACTTGCCTGTAAGAACCACATAATCCAAAACCTAGAAATGACAATGACCAATGAGCTGAATAACATGTTAGTCATATGTAAACATCATATTCTAAAAAATCTAACCCAGGGTAAAACTAGTGCATGTGTAAACTGGGTAGTTGTTTGAAAATCTGTCTTCCACACTGTTTTACATTCAAGTATACCCATTTCATCTTCAAGCTACAATTTATAAAGAGTATTCTTGAAGTAAATATATATGCACACATGAAGTAGGATCACATCAGTGAGCACTAGTAAAATATTGTCCAGCTCCAGGAATGTTAGTTGCAGAGAACAACAGAGGTAGTCTCCTAAATAGAGGTAGATAGATTAACTTACAATGCCGAGTGACTGGGTGTAGGGTCACTTCTCAAGTATGGTTTACATAGCAGTCTAGTTTTCAGTCTGTGATTACTCTGGCCCATGTAACTTATTTGATTAAGGTAACCAGTCCTAGTAAATTTTTTAGAATAAGATTTGGAAATAAAATAATAATGCCTGGCAGATTTAGAATGTGAGTCACTGTCACTCTGCCACATAATACTTACAAAGCAGGTCAGACAAAAATCACCTAACAGAAGCACAGAATGAAAGACTGGAAGCCAAATGAACAGTTTGACTTTGACTGTAATATGCTGCTTCCTACTTTGTAAGAAATTTTACAAGCCAACTCTATTGGCTCTGTGTTTCATACAGATTTTAGAGACATTTGAATGGGTAAAGACTAAAAGAGATATGGAAACCATGGGGATATTTTAACAGTGTGTTCTGTAAATTAAGATAATAGGCACATTTATTTCTATATATATATAGATGTCCTCTAAAACTATAATCATAAGTATTAAGATTGCTACTTATAAAATATTGATTAACACACTATCACAATGTTGTGATACACACTACCTGATGACTCTTTGAACATAGTTGTTAGTTATTTAGTGTAATCTTGAGGTAACAATCTAATGAGGTAACAGTATAGGCGCATCTAAGACAGTCTTGCAAGAAAAAACAAATGGCAGGTTTACTAGTGGTGATCAAAGGTAAACTCATAAGAACGGCATCAACAGCTTATTGCAAATGCTGAACAAATCAGTTCACTCTGCCTATTAAAAAGCCCCTTACAGATACTATATACAAGTCAATCTAGTTGGTTAGATACAAATACCATTACTTCTATGCCACTCGCTATAGCAGTTCCTTAAAGATGTGAAACAAAGTGTTTTTTGGCAAGTGCTGCAATAAACCGGTGACTTTCTTTTGCAGACCACACATGCCCTTCTACCAGCAGTGGCTCGATCTCTGGGGGCCACATTGCTCATTTGTTCTACAAAGTAAGCTGGCAGGTGACCTAAACCTGGAACATCAGACACTGTAGCAGGTGAACCCCCAGTGGACAGAGAAGGAGGTGGCACTGTAGAAGAAGAGGCAAGGGAAACCTTGGATGGGGAGATTGGCAGCATGAAGTTTTGTGGAGCTGAGCGGCAGGGAGTAGAACCAATCTCTGCCAGGGACAAAATCAGTTGCTCCCTAAAGTTTTTCTGTGTAACAGGAGGCCGATTCTGTAGTTTGCACATTTCCTTGTGGAGGATGAAGGCATTAACAGTGGCTATGTCCACAAAATGATAAAACAGAGTTTTGTACCATTTCTGGGTTTTATGGATGACATTGTAGTAGCCAATGAGTGCATCTGACAAGTCAACACCCCCCATGTATTTATTGTAATCTTTGATGCAGCTTGGAATAGGCACTTGCTTCACGGTCCACTGTCTGTCTGAGTCTTTCATTTTGCGCTCTACCATATCATTACAGTATGCTTTGTGCATAGTGGAGCACATTGTTACCTGTCGGGCATCTAACCACCTAACAAACAACAACTGCCCTTTTCTGAGCCACTGGATCGTTCCCCTTGGTGTTTTCCTGGGCATGTCATTGTTCTTCGCTCTGGGATAACCATCTATATTAGAACGAACAGTGCCGCATGCCCAGATTTTTCTCTGGAGGAGGTCAGAGAATAGAGTTGGACTGGTGTAAAAACTGTCTACATAGAGCTTGTATCCTTTGCCTAGAAAGGGGATTTTCAGCAGTCTCATCACAGCATCATACCCTAACCCCTTCCCTGACGGTACACTATCTCTTCCCCCATACACAAAAAAGTTCAAGGTGTAGCCACATGTAGAGTCTGCTAAAACAAAAAGCTTAAAGCCCCATTTAGTAGGCTTGTTTTTAATGTATTGCTTGAACCCAATCCTCGCTTTGGTGGGCACCATCCGTTCATCTATGGAGATATGTTGGTAGGGATGAAAGAAAGTGTGGCAGGCCTCCAAAATCTGCCCATATAGTGGCTTTATCTTGCACAGTCTGTCATACTCTGATGTCCCTTTCTTCTGGTCATTTGCTGTTTCAACTGCAGGGTCGTTCATGTGTAGACTGCTGGAGATGGCCAGGAAGCGTCTGCAGGGCATGACAGAGCCAGGAAAAGGCAAGCTGAACAGCTTAGATCCTCTCCAGAACTCTCTTAGAGTTTTGAGTGGTACAATACCCATGTAGAGGACAAGGCAGATGAATGAATACATATCTGCTACACTGACAGGCACCCAGCTTTCCTTCTGGCTTTGGGATTTCTTTTGCCCATAGGCATTGGTGTTTTTTACCAAAGTATCAATTACTGTTGTAGAAAAGAACAGTTGAAATAGTTCAAGTGGCGTGTAACGTGCAGTTCTGTTCAACTGGGGCCCTGCGTCTCTTTCGGGTCTGAACCGTGGTTGAGGAGGTTGTACATCTTCTTCATCCACGTCGCGCCATCTGTCTCCATCATCCTCCTCTCTCATGAGACGTCTGTCTACTCGCCTCTTTCCACTTTGATTTTTTCTGCCTGGGGTAGAGGATTTCTTGGAGGTGTTTTTTTTAGGTGTAGATGTAGAGTTGGTCTTCTTTCTGTTATGGCTCTGTGCCCTCTTCTTAGACGGAGATTTCAGAGGTGATGACACTGTTGAAGCAGAAAGTGAGCGAGAACGCTTCCTGGAAGCTTTTTTCTTTATGGGCGTACTGTTCCACTCCTCGTCTGAACTGTCCTCATCACTGAAGTCTTCCCTGTAAATAGAGCAGAGGTAATGATATAGACAGCAATGACATTCCTCTAGGTAACTGTCTGTTGTCCTAAGCATGTTTGATTAGCCGTTCTTCTTCTTTGACGAGATGAATGATGATGGTAGGCAAGGAGTAATCTTATAATTCATGTGCCTATTTTATTTTTAACTCATGGACATCAAGATCTGAATATATTTTTGGGTGCTGCCACTAAACCTTTATTTTTACTATCCATACAGTTTGTTGAGTAATGATTTTGTGTATTTATGTAGCATCCTTGATGATGTTGTAATATATAGCTTATGTGATTAATTATGGTTTAAATGTTGGCGTGTCAGTTGATTAGTTCAGGTTCAGGATTTCAGATTGGTTTAGACTTTGCTTCTGTTTCTGCAAGTGAAACCACACAGGCACAGGGACTTGGGAGTTGCCTGATGAAGCTCCAAAAGTATCTAATTGTAAAAGAAAAATGTTGGTTCATTTATTCTTTTAATGGGCACAGTTCACACAGTCTTGAGTATTTGTGAATTAGTCATTGTAGCACTATCCCCAGTGTTGGCCAGTATGACAATGTACTATATGTTTATACCAAAATATATGTCACTTTCTCTGGGTAAGTTAGGTTATAGTAGGGAATGTTGCAAATCACTGAGTAGGATATGATCCTCAATATTGTTCTGTCCTATTATCATATTGCCCCCTGTTGTAGTAGAGCTGGTCTCCTGAAGCTAAATAAAGAGTTTTGTCAAGGTGTTTAATGGCACGCAAACAATGACATTACCATACTGTTGTTACATCAACAGATGCATGTAGAATGGCATGTGTGGACATGCACAGTAAGACCAAAGTGGGTACCCACAGACTCCCACATTTCCTACCCTCACAAACAGCCTCAACCCCACCACCATCCCTTCACCTTTCTGCACAGAAACTGTCTTGGTGGAGTGAATCTAAATTGCTACACAATGGCAAATGCATAAAGATAAGCCAGATGTGTTCCCATAATACCTGAGAGGATTGTTAGTACAAGTACGATCGCGTTGCGCACACGCGTGTTACGAGCAGAACAAACCTGCTGCGTATTAGTGCACAGCGCTGTTATGAATGAGTGGAGCGACTTTGTGCGGAAGCCGCACCGCCCACCCAACTTTAGTCAACCAATCATCTTCTGAGATGACTGACCAAAACCACTTCACGTTTAGTTGATGCCCCTGCTCATAACCGAAGAAAACTGTAAACCAACTTCAGCAAGGACACGCTGATCAGTGCTCACGCATGAACAGCTGGCGATGTAAGCGCATCCTGATACGCTGCCCACGGGATTTAAGTTTAGAGATGTTTTCCCATCTCCCCGTTTTGTGCAGCCCCTTGCATCATATATTACACTCCGATAGATCTGATCATTTTAGGATTCCTATAATATCAGACGAGTCACACAGCTAGTTTTGGCGCGGACCTTTCTTTGGTCTGTAGCCTGCTCTGAGAGTCTGCGTCGTTACTCACTGATCTGATCCGCGGCTCTGTCCACTCGGAATGTAGTCTTCGTCCACACAGCTGTTCTCGCTCTCAGGGTCAGAGTCCAGGTGGAGTTGTTCTAATTCGTCTTCGGACTCCGAAAGAAACATTTTAAGTCAAACTTTTTCTCTGCAGAAAGTTTAAAGCGCGTGTAACCTATCTCCGTGGGTCCTCCCACTCCGTCCATCTGTCCCTCAGCGTCCTGACAAAGATTCCTTTTACGCGGGCGTCTCTGGTGCGACAGGAAGTCCCGTCTCCTATTAACATTCATGGTTAGATGGCTAATTACATTGGCTACAAGTGCAGAGTGATTTCACGTTGCAGCCAATAAACGACAAACTAGATGCGCTCCTTGGATTGGCTGAGAAAATTACAATTTACGCCCACTAGTTCAGACCATAAAGATGATTCAGTTTTACTGACGAGTGATGAACAGATGCATTTTTTAAATGGACCAAATGCAAAACGTTTGCCCACATTGTTAGTCTTTGAAATGATAAAGTGAGGGATTAATACAGTAATACACCAGGGATTATGATTCCTGAATTGACCCCACAGGAATTAATGCCACCTGAAACATCTTATTGTGAAAGTTTTTCATTTTAAATAATACTTTTCTACAACTCTACCCTTATCCCACAAATACACAAGCTAAGAATTGTGCTTATGTACAGAAGAAACATGATACAAAAATAAAATGTTCATGTTCCTCTGCACTGACTGGAACACTGATAAGGATTACAGACTTAGACACACATTAAGTAATGAGGTTGTATTGACCTTTTACATAATAACAACCTAAAAAATCATAGTCAGCACTTTCTTCAGCCAACAGTTTTATAATAGAAGAACTTGGTGTTTTAATTGATGCCCTATCATTAGTTCAGGTTGAGTGCATATTGTCGTTCATAAGACAAATAGAAGTTTGAGCATTCAAAGGTCCATATTGCTTGAATCTAGTGTTATACTATCATCGTGTGTAATTCTCTTCTTGTACTATTTTTTTTAAATTACCTCATTAAGGGAAAAGCATGTGCAAGTGCAGAAGCCTATTATCTAAGGCACTGTATCTGTCAGATGCGTAGGCACAACATCTTACACTAATACGTGTTTGAAAGTGCAGCAATCTCATAATAATCATCTGTGTTATTCAGAGTGAGTCTGACAAGGCGGCTACTGACCTTGCTTTCCCTTTCACATTAAAAATCAGAAACAGTGGTGTTGGCCTCAGTGAATAGGGTGAATAAACTCCCAGTCACTTTTATAATTCCAGTTCTCCACAGAGTGTAGCAGACCTGGATGACAAAGTGAATGCCACTCTCAGTATTCCTCATGTGTACCCTTAAAGGAGCTTCAGTTAAGGAAGTCAAGAGTTATACATTTTGCACGTAAAGAGTTAGTTCACTGTTAGGTCCACTGACTTCACTGTATACTGAGTAGTCCCTGATACAATTTCTAATCATTAAGTCCTGCTTTTGTGAATGTTTATGTTAAAGGTTCTTTTTAATTTAAGATAAAGGTTCTTTATATGTCCCAAGTTTCTGCTTTGGTAAATATTTCCTCAACATCATCATTTCACAGCAGAACAAAATGTGCAAGAAGTAAACACACAGTAAACACACAAAAACTACTGAGTCCTTCTGTTTACAGCCAGAGTCATGAACAGGTCATGAATTATTCAGCCTGTGATTTCAAATTCACGGATGTTTAAAGGTCCCATTTTACTCACATTTCAGTCTATACTGAATTTGTTTTTCATTGCACTATTTCCCAAGACACTCAGTATGTGCGTTATTATTCACTTATTTTCTTCAAATCCTGCTGTGCACAGGGTTTACAGAAGGTTCAGTTCCTACCTGGTAAATACATTTCTCCCATCAGGTACTGTAGACCAGTTAGTATAAATATTACAATGTAGTACCTAGATCATTCTTGATTTTCTTTCTCTTACATATTCATCATCACGTTTCAATATGCACAAGGTTAAATGGGATTAAATTATTAATGATTAATTAATTATTTATTAATCATGATTGTTTTAATCATTGAATCAAAATCCAAAATAATTTCTCACAAAAGACTCACAGAAAGTCAGAAAAATGACTTTACCATCTTAGTTTTCCAGGGCTTGGTTAGAAGCAGTAGCTGTGATCTTTATGAAAAAGGTTAATCGCCATAATGTTCAACTGTGTGTTAAGAACTAGGAGGAAATAAGGAGGTGTAGCCACTGCTGGGAGTTCAGATGAAATTAGTGGGTGTATTTTAAATCTCAGTGTTCATAGTAATGTTAATTCAACACTTATAAATGTATTGACTGACGCAAGCCCTGTTGGGTAATAGAACAGTTGCGGTCTTATATGTGACACCTCCTGTACGTCCTCCTCCTACAGTGAGTAAAGTGTTGTTTTTAACCAAAATTGTTCCCAGTAATTAGATCAACAGGATAACAGGGCTCCCTGCTGTGATTGTAGCCACCAGCCAGGCCCCTGACTGATATGTTTAGGATGTGTCTTTTGTGTTCTGCTCTTTCAGGCCTGGTCATAAGATGGCATATGTGTGTGTGGGATGATGGATGTGCATGATGATGGTGATGACATGTGTCTCATTTTCTCTGTGAAAGTCACAGGGGCTGCTGCTGGTCTGATCAGTGAGTGTAATCTATGTTGATATTTAATCATTTCAATTCAGTTTTTTTCAGTAGCTCCAAATCACAACAAGTGATCTCAAGGTACTTTACATTGTTTAAGACCTTACAGAATATAATTATATACAGAATAATGTGGAAAACCCAACAGTCCCACTTGAGCAGGCACGAGGTGACAGTGGAGAGGAAAAACCCCCTTTAACAGTAGAAGCCTCCAGCAGAACCCAGTGGTGGGCGGCCATCTGATTCGACCAGTTGGGGTGAGTGAAGAGAGGAGATAGAAAATAGCAACATGCAAATCAAAAACAATTTAATTTAATACCCTACTGAAACTGAAGGACATATTTTAGCTGTGCACGTTTTATTTTTCACTAACTGTAGTTCTTTATTTTCCTAACATTGTGGTGACTGATTTTCAACACTTGGGTGGACGTAAAACTCCATTGATGATTTTTCTGATAAACTGTCAAAGATAAAAGTCTGTGTAGAAAAAAAACTGACTCTCAGCAAGCATTTTTCTCAGAAACATCCAGTCACAAAGGTTACAGCAGTGTTGTCAGCATTGCTAATAGGAGGCTTAGTTTTGTAAAACCCTGTTGCATTTGCATTCTATCAATTTTGGATGAATGCAACTCAGTCTTTTGTTCATTATGGGAAGAATCAGAGTGATTGTGAACTCCCCCATGGTGTACCTCTGCACTGTGTGGAACAAGCATGTGCCATCTTTACGTGCATGCAGCTTTTATAAACCTTCCCCCAGATGAAATTTATATAGGACATAATGCATACTGCATCAATTTTGGATGCCTTGCCCTTTTGTTTCAACTGTTGTGTAAATACCAGACAGGAAATTGTGCATTTATTTGCTCTCTTTGACTTCTGTACAAACCATGATGAGCACTCTAAAACCTTTATGACCGTCGGTTAGCAGGTTATCAGAGAGAGGCGCAATAATAAGGAAAGAACAGGCAACGTGTGTAACTCTTTGCCATCCATTGTCTCTCTGCGGCATTCACATGCTGTTGGAGAACACATTAACTCTGACCCAACACAGAGCTGGTGTTTACTGAGATCACCATAAAACCTAAAGGAAAATGAATGATTCAGACCACTGCAGCAAAGTCTGCAGCGTCTGCTGCTCTCTGGGTTCCCAAGGTTTTCTGCGTTCACTGCTGCCTCACCTCCTGCTTCTCTACGCCTCCATCTTTATTTTATTCTACTCTCTTTTTCCATTTACTCTTCATCTAACCAAGAAAATCCTCACACCTCTAACTCTCATCCCTCTCTGCTCGCACCCTACTCACACGCTCCTCTGATGCAGCACAGCTCATTCTTCTTCTGTTACCAACCTGCCCTGATCTGTGTTTAATCCTTTTTGGGAGAAGTAGGAGGTAAATGTTATTACTTTCCAAACCACCAAGCTGCTGAGTCAGATGTTTCTCTGAGCAAACTTCTTTCATCCCTAGTGTCCAGCACTTAGACACTCAGTTTAATCTATAGAATATTTTCAAACATTTTTTACTCGTGTTCAGTCCCTTCAAGGGATTTCTCTTTATTACACTGTACTATGTCAGACAAGCTTTCATGTTTTGGAATTTAAATCACTGAAACACAAGAATGCAGAAGAGCCTTAGTAATTGCTAAAACTTTCAAAATAAAATTTCAGCGAACCAACCCTCTCACAAATAAAGCAACACTCAAGTGACATTTTCCCCTTCAAGACTTGACTCCTAGCAAGTCCAACCATTTCAAATGATCGTAAAACATTTCTGAGTTTCTGTCTGAACTGAACCATCACTAACATAATAGTAAAAGTCAAACCAGTAAATCAGTTTTGTGCATATCTCAAATAATTGTGGTGAGACTGAACCACACGTTCACTTTTTGGTTTTCACAAATTTGTCTTTTTAGTTAGCTGAATATAGTGTTTCAACCTTATTATAAACCAAAACCAGACCCACAGTAAAGAGTATAGTAGTATAGTTGTAACGTATAGTAATATAGTATAGTAGACAATGTTCTGTCCACTTCTTACAGTTATTCAGAAACATTTGGTTAGCAGAGTATCATAGTAATTATAGTAAAGTAACACAATGTAAACATAACACACCTCTAACTCTTGCTTTAACCTGGTTATAGAGAGCAGTCAGTTTTTTTTATAAGCAATAAAGAAGTCTCCTTCTGCTTCAACAGCAATATGAAGCAGCATTTGACTCACTGTGAATGCAGCACTTTGGAAAAATGTCACGTCACAGTGAGAGAGAGCGATAGAAGATGATAGCTCTCCTAAAGGTAACAGCCTCCTATGACCACTCGCAGCCATGGAGCTACTTAAATGTTCAGGCTGGCCACTTATCTTATCAGTTCTGTCCTCTGAGCACAACCCTCCAGCTCCAATAGAGATCAAATTCAAGCTATAAACTAGCCACATTCACACCAGGCACATTTGTAGAAGTTCACTTGAACTCAGAAATGTTTCCTCCTTCAGCCTGCTTGATTTGAGCAGGTGATGACAAAGCTATTACAGCTCAGGTTTCAATAAATCAGCTGCAAGAAGTGAGCCGCTCTCTGTGAAGAGAATTGAGTGACATTTATTAGGATAAAGAATGTAAACCAAGAAAGCTACGGGAGATGCCCCAAACACAAGCCACTATGCACGCTATGTTTTAGGTATGTAGACCTAATGACCTTTTTTTGCATTTTGCCACATACAGTGCAGTGTAGTGTTTGCTTCTTCTTGCAAGCTCTTTAAATCAGGTCAAATTCATTTCAGAGGGTGCTGGTAAATTTGGTATAACAGACAATACAACAATAATACCCGTTTCTGGAGCCCCTCCTGAACCCTCAAGAATAAGCAGGCATACTCATCCAGTGAGTGGATGTGGATGAGTGAGACTTTTTCCTGTTGCTACAATGGGTTACAAAAAATGCTGCCTGTATGAAGACATAACATATCATAACTTCAGCTTCCTTTATCATATGGGATACATACATAATGTGTACAATGTTATGTACAGGGTTTTTATAAAGTATTCAGGTCATTTCACCTTATTTCTCCATAGATCTTCGGGGGTTGTTTGTGATTTTTATAGTAGAAATACTGCATGATTATTAGGTAATTAAATTTACTCTGTAAAGATATAAAACAATATAAAAGTAGCGTCCCCAAGCAGGCGTGTGAATATATACAGGCAGCTATGTGCAGTCAATTATGTTGGACACAGGAAAACTCAATTTGTATTCATGTGTGGTCAGGTGCATCCTGTAGATAAATCTCAATTTATCTACAGGATGCACCTGACCACACTGTGGAATGTCCCAGTAAAAGGTCTCAGTACTTCTGAAAGAGATTTTAGAGCATTATATTTTGACTCTTCACTCGAATCTGATCAAGCTGTAATCAAATCACTGCTCATCTAATGTGTTTAGTGAGTCATGAATCTGATGTGGAAGCACTTCACCCAGCAATCCTTTTGCTGGAGGTTCTATAAACAAGGGTCATTGTTTGAAGAAACAGATGGGTCCCCGGTGACTCCCATAGCTGACTCGACCTCTCAAAGCTACTTGAGACGAGACTAGTAAAAGAATGAACAGTCTCAGTCCACCAGCTGTGTGAGATTCTCTGCTGCTGCAGATGCTCTGCTGTCCTAGAGGGCTGCAGAGGTAATCGCTCTATTCGGTCCTCATTATCCAACAATCCTAAATGGATTTCTTGGTTGCTATAGCCGCTAACAGTCACCCAGTGCGGACATGTGCAAGCATGTACATTTTGACTAATGTGAAAGGGGCATTGTAGTGTGTAATTTGCATTGCCCCAGGCATACCAGGCACAGTGAAATGACTCTCTATTTCTCATAAATGACATACATTTAGCTTTGTTCCCCCTCATATACACATATTTCTGTTTCTGTAGCACACATAATTTCAATCAATTTGCTTGTTTTAGAGAGGTAATTTTGGATCACTTGGTATGGAAGTTGTCTACAAACGACAAGGTTGGTGGTTCGACTTCAGCTTCTTCAATTTTTGGCAACATGTTGAAGTGTCCTTGGACAAGACACTGAATCCCAAACCTTTAGTCCCTTAAGGGGCACCATGTGCACAGGAATATTTCCAAGGGGATTAATGAAGTATCAATTATATTATTGTTTTCATATAATCGATAAAAAAGCAAATGTTAGTACATTTGTGCTACAGTTAGTCCCTCTTATTTATCCATCATAAATTGTCTGTGTTTTTTTGCTTTCTTTTGTTTAAGTTCTGCTCTGTTGTTACCCTAAAGAGTTCATGCTACCGTGTTACCACTGCTTTGTTATTTTCATCGCCTCGAAATGAGAATGAGAATGACACGTTGACATACTCTCTGATTTGAAGAAAATGACAATATAAAATTACTGTGGTTCAAAGAAGAGCTGTGCTGCTGTGATGTTTCTTTTTTCTTTTTCTTTTCAGCCAAGCAGAAGGCATGAGAAATGTGTTGGTGATGTGTTTGAAATGAGTTCCTCTTTGATCCTGTGATTTTCTGGTGCTCTGACTCACTCGGGAAGGTTGATAGGGGACAGATGCCAGTTTCATGACCCAGTAATGGCATGTGGAATCATCTGTGGGTAGGATACAAATGCCACAGGGAGGAACAATCTGTGTTCGGCTCGGAATGGGTAGCTCTACTACTTCAAATAACGAAGTTAAAAATTGTGAGAGTTGAGTTTTTTACAGTTTTATTAAAAATAATGATAATGCAAACCATGCATGAGTAATTGCATTCAAGTACGGGACTTACAGATTTATTGTTGATTCTATGAGGGGTTGGTGGGGCTGTTGAGTTAGTGTCTAATTATCTTTTTGGAATCCAAGAGAACATTTCTTCATTGGGATATATTCCCCTTAATACAGAAGGGAAGTTGTTTTTTCTCAGGCTATCTTTGGTGTGTATCAGCTTTTAAATCCCTGGTTTGAGTTCTGTTATTAAGAGCGTCAGGTGGATAAATCTGCCTGAATAGCCAGAAGAACACATTCATATTGGTTTGAATATTGCACCTCAAGGTTTTTGTCCATTGCCAACATTTACTGCAGGAAGTACTGATCTGTTTATGTATGGATCCAGTAAGTTAGAAATCTCTAACCTTAATATAATGTTTTCATTGTCTAATCCTTTCATCCATCACACATGACCTTTCACTAACAATATTAGCACCATGTTTGCTCTATAAATGTGTAAATTTAAACACGTTGGTTTTCAGGGAAAGATAGACAACTGAATGTAGTCAAGGGTTGCTTTCAGGATAAGTGAGGCTTCTCAAAAATTATATAATTTAATATGTCAGTGTAAAACACGATTTAATGCATGTAAAAAGTTATACGCAAATTAATTTTTTATTAGGTAACTTTATGCTCTAACAACACCAAACTTGTTTATAAATGAAAGACTATGGAGGACAGTGTCAGTGCTCCAGAATAGTAAGTGTAAGATAAAACAAGATCAAATACATATAAATATATCAAAGCAAGATTTTTATGAATTACGTCACCCCCTTCTACCTATTTCCCCCATGAGTTTTGTTCACCTAGGTTTTGTCACGCTTTATATGATGGAGTCATGGGTTAAGTAACTGTGACCTTGGCCCAAGATTTAGAGGGTGTAAGAACTCTGGCTAAACTGCGCCATAGAAAGCCATGCTGAATGAGTTCTTATCCAATTCATTCTTGCTCTGTAGTCTTGAATGTACAGCCAGCCAACTGAAGCCGTTTTGATACCAAAGAAAAAGTCTAAATTTGATGAGTGTCAGGATGGATCCCATATTACAAGGACTGTGCTTCTTACATGATTTTTAAATAGATGCGTGCCATTTCTCCTTAAGAGACAGGATAGACTATATTCACCTGTGTTCACTATGTGCATGATATCCCTACTTTTCAGTCTCACCGATTTTCACCCAGAAGAAAGGATTTGATTTTGGTCACTTGGCACTAGCACTTTTTAAGCAGAGGGCAGTATAATGAGAGGTAACCTGAAGAAGAAAGACCTTTAAGAGTGAGAGATGGGAGAGAAATGGAATGAGAGTGGTGGGCTTTAAAGCTAACCGCATTAACTAAATTCATTCAGCAGGCGGCTGTTTCATGTGAAAACAATGAAGCTGGTCTAAATGATGCTGCAGGCTGAGGTTGGAACCTCCTGCGATCAATAATGTTTGGTTGGTCTCGGTCTGACTGGGAGAAATTTAAAGAGAAAGGAGCAGTTCCCTTCTGTTCCGAGGTGTTTAATCCTCTGATATGTGGCATCAAAGTCCAAAAGACCATTCTATTAAAGTACGCACACAAGGTGGAAACCTAACCTGATTGATGTACAGACCTGAAAGACACCAGGATTAATGCTGAGGAGGAGACACTGCTGTCTGATTAGACAGGATGTTCTCTCTTCTTGCCCCCTTCTTTCATTTAGTCCTCACTGTTAAAAGTACAGTTTTCTTGTGATCACACATTTCTTATAATCTTTTCAAATTCCTCATCAAAATGAACCATCCTTAAAACACTGCTAATGAGTATCTTGCTAATTTAACACTAAATTAAATGTGTGTAGTGTGAAAGGGGTTGCTCCTATTTTGAGTCTACAAAAAATCCTCATCCAGGTCTGATGATCCACTGAGCTTTTTATTCTCATTTAATGCAAAGTTTTATTTTCTCTTTGGTTCAGCCTTAGCTCTTTATTCATTCCTGTGTCCAGCAGCAAACTAGTGGGTAAGGAACGTGAAACGGCCAGATAGATTTTTTCCTTATGACTTGATTGTGAGATTGACAGAAACAGGACTCAACACGAATACTAATGTTGCTCTGTGTATGCTGGATGTGTGACAGGAAACTGTTTGCTATCATGTGAAGCATAGTGGGTTTGTTTTACTCTTGCTGGCGACAAAATAAGTGAACTAATTGAGCTTTGAAACCCAAGAAACACACAGAATAAATTTCCTTGGCTCATAAAACACTGTGTTGAAATACTTTTGAAACGTTTGATTAAAGCCGTTATGTTTAGTTTTGCTAGCTATCTACTTGACCTTTTTCTTGACCCTTGCAAATTTAATGTATGCCAGTTCAAATTCCTCATGGACAAGATAGCACTAGAAACTAAACTTGAATTAAGGATCAAAACAAGTACTTTCTGTATATATGTTTTTAGGAATGTGAGAGATGTAATAAATATTATATTATTAGTATATACATTTTATTGTCAATAAAAATCAAAATTGAATTCTGAATTGGATGCAGCCAAATGCATCTCTCAGTTCCTTTTTGCATATATACAAATAATGCAAACAAACTGAGTTATAAACTCCCTTTGATGATGTAGTAACCCCGTCTAAAATACAGATAAACTGGGTTCACATAATCTAACCCAGGTTACTACAGCTCATATATAATAATTGAGATAAAATATAGCTGAAGTTTGCGGTCTGAGCAAAAGTGTTTTGTTTCACTATGCCCACTCAGACAGAGAGAGAGAAGAAGGAAAGAGAAGCCACGTGGGCCTCTAAAGAGTTTTATCTTCGGACGGTTCATTCTTATTACCTCCTCTCTCCTACCTTCCATCACTAGAGGCTGAACCATTTTTTCAGTGCACACTTCTGCTGTACAATACTTGAGGGTGAAGTGCTCATATCTATTCTCATAATATCTAACCCAGGCCTTTTCTTTGTGGGAGAGCGTGC
Source organism: Ctenopoma multispine (assembly GCA_034779795.1). NCBI lineage: Eukaryota > Metazoa > Chordata > Actinopteri > Anabantiformes > Anabantidae > Ctenopoma > Ctenopoma multispine. The sequence continues at coordinate 16,833,905 of JAUYWH010000018.1, read as the reverse complement.
TACAGCTTGCTGAAAAAAAAGCTGTAGCTGTGTTTTTCTTTTTTTTCAAGACAGTAGGTAGAGGTATTTAGCTTAAAAATAACTGCACTCTTATTTTTATAATACATTTTGTCTACAGCTCCTATTCTGTAATTCTGGTGTGTGGTCATGCACACCGTTGTTGCTGTCAATCCCCTTCCTTCCCACAGCTGTTTCCCTGAATCTGCCACTGTCATCTTCACCCACTGTAACCGTATGGTGTGCTAAATACACACACGTGCAATCACACACAGACTCACAAAACACACTTTTAAACACACGTCATCGTCTTTGTCTTCCGTGTGATTAGCGTGATCTGACATCCTCCGCTCCCATGCTGCCCCCTCCCTCGCTCTGCTGCTCCTTAGTGGCTCTATAAGATATTTATAAGCATTTTGATAGTTTTCTTCCACTCTCTATCATCTGAGGTGAATGTTGTCATGTTGGATTACTGCACGAGTCATGCTGCTGCTATCCTGCTGTTCACTCAATGCACCAGCACGCTGGCACGTTTCTGTTTAGCTCCACATGGGGTTCATTCTGAATTATTAATTGTAGTCATGTCATTAACAAGCTTGCACAGTCTCCCCAGCCAAGGACGCCTGACATGGTATGGAAACCGTAACCCACTGAGTAGAATTTAAACAGATGTTTTGGGACCATTGCTAGCACAATACAGAGTGTCAGAAATCTAGAGGCATGCATCTATACATTTTTGAAATATTATATGAGAGATAACATTTATCAACATAGAAATGCATGCATACCCATGTAGAGCATAACATGGCAGTGCACCACATCTGTGACCACATCAATGTATGGAATTATAGCATCCAAGTTTACATTATGCTCCAAGCACCATATAAGTGAGGTTCAACTGAAGCCACATCAGATCACGGAAAGACTTTGGTATACATGCTTATTCTTTATCAGTTACAAAGACCAGTTACTGCACACTTTCCTATCCAAATACAAAGGTATTTTACTCTTGATAGTCAAGGAGCCTGACATGTATTGTACCACTGAGGACAACACACTAGATGACAGGTCAGACTATTGTTACAGTACAGTACATAAATTCTTGCATGTTCCTATACTGAAACAAAAAGTGGCAACAATCTTTCTAACTAATTTACCATTTAAGCTGAGTAGAATAGGTAAAAGAAAGTTGGTTGAAGAATAGAGGAGAGCAACTCAAACTGAAATGGAAACAAAAGAATAATAAGTTTAATAAGTCAGTGTTAAGTTCAGGTGATCTGTAGATTTGATTTAAAACTGATGTACTCACAAGTATATAATAATTCTCTTACTGTCTTACTGTTTCAGCATAAATGGAGGCCCAGACACAGCAGCAGGCCCGGACACATCCAAAATCCAAAGCTGTAATCATATCAGCAATCATAATTTGTGTGCCTGCCTGAACACACAGGCCTGGTATATGGGTCAAACCATTCTGTCATGAAGTCGGCCTATATTGAAACTAAGAGAAAAGTAAACAGGATTAACAATCTACATCCATCTGTGGAAAGGACACAGTGCTTAGAACATTCACACACACACACACACAATATATTAACAATAGCAATGTTTACGTGCCAGTTGTAGCACTTTTTTTTTTACAAAATATTAATACTGTTTCAGCATATAGTGTGTTAAGATGATAACATCACCAAGTCAGGGGATCCAACCAGGAGTTTTCAGTCTGGGAAAGTGGTGGATCTTTATAAACGATTTTGTCTATGAACAAATGTGAACCAACAGTCTTTTAATTGAAAAATAACACAAATATATTAGATTTTTTGCTGATATTATGGCTTGATTGTGCAGCGTGAGTTAATGTAACTGATCATGTGCAAACATAAATGCATGCAGTGAGCCCAGTTCTTATCTCTCTCTCTCTCTCTCTCTCTCTCTCTCTCTCTCTCTCTCACTCACTTGCTCTCTCTCTCTCTGAAACACACACACACACACAGAGTGCTGGTGCAGATAGAAAATGGGTTTTGCCACTGACAATAAGAGATGAATGGAGAAGTGCTCAGAGTAAATGAGGTGATTTCCATGATGAAATAGAGTGATAAAAAGGCAGAGGAGAGATCGCTTTTCCTCTCCCCTGCTCTCTCTCTCTCTTTCTCCCTCTCTCTCCCTCTCTCTCCGCCTTTTCTCTGCTTTGTTGGCCGCCTATTCATCATGACATCACAGTGATGGAGAACGCACACACACACATGCGGGAGATGAAGTGGAAATAGACTGCTGAACTGAAATCATCCAGAGGAAAGCAGGTTGAAGCTTTGTGCTGAAATCTGGCTGAGACTGCATCACACCTGTAGGTGACCTTGAAGTGAAGAAGGTGATGTCACTCTGGAGTATTGAACAGCAACCCGTTGTGTGTGTTGGCCTGCATGGATAAGAGCTCTGAACTCCTGAGGTTTGAATTAAGCTAGTGCAGAATTATTTAGTGGACAAAGGCAGGAGCAAGGACAAAGCCAGGAGTACTGATGTAAATTTACAGTACCTGCATATAAGTCATGTTTGCCCTGCTAGGTTAGAGTGTGGATGACTTTGATGTCAGGGGGTTGTTCCGCCTGTCCAACAGTTGATCAAAAATATCTTGAGTAATTACTGTCCATATAATGAATTTAGGGAGATACTGATTGTCCACCAATGTGACTTTTAAAGATATAAGATATCAGATTATGGAAGACTTCTATTTATCTATTTATCGTTATACTTTTTATCTTTTATACTGCATGGCACTACTACTAAGGTGAGAGAGAAACAGCATTTCAACTCTCCTGTATGTTCTGTACATTTTACTGAATTTGATTTGACTTGGAAATTTGCAACTGATTATTATCCTTTGAGTTACTGATAAGATTAGTCCATATTTCATTAATGTCTTGACATAAAATAATTGGAATAATTTAAGAATGGACCAACCATTTCTGTCTTTTATTAAGCACAAATTCCACAAGCTTTTGCTGGTTCTCATTGTGTCCAGTGTAAGTAAATAAAACTGTTTGGGATTTGGGGCTGATTGTCATTAAAGCACTTCCAAGCTCCCTTAAAGAATTTCAACAATGAAGTTGAATTTAGTGTTTCTAGGTATTTCTGTTTAAGACTGGGGTTCATTGTCCTTCCATCTGACCCCACTCATCTGCTTCAGCAGTTCCCTACTATTGTTTCAATCCACAGTTCACTATGTCCTTTTGTGAGCAGATGCAGATGTTTACGTCTGTTACCAGGAGACAAGGTTGGCACCCAGATTGATGTATGCGGGAAAAACGGAGAACAATGTACAGCCGTGTGGACGTAGGTGATTACAATTGATGTAATCGATCAACAGTCACCCTTATGGGCTACAAGTAACAGTGCTCCATTCAATATCCTCCCAGGAAAAACATATTATTTCTATTAACTATTCATAATTTCTTTAGGCATTTTGTCCCGTGCTGTTTTGCAGACAATACAAAAATACCTCTAATGATGTCGATTTCCAGTGGTGATACACCTTACCCCCTGACTGTGCACATGGACATGGACACACTCAGTTAGGTGGACTTGAATATTGTTTACTGGTCTGTAGTCAAATTTGTAGCACTTGTGTTCAATGTACTTTAAAGTTACCATTTAATTAGTGACTCTATTCTGGTAGCAGCTGAAAATGAAAGATGAGCGTGTGAAAAAAGGAGTTGCTGGAGGCAATAAGCGGATACTTCAGTCATTTAAACTGAAAGTCTTTATTCTGACAAGGTGATGGATGTTGAAACGCTTTCCCATTCTTTATGTGATAAACTACAACTTGTGGAAGAAATGCTTATGTCATATAGTAGTTTTTAACTTAACAGCATTTGGTTTGACTGCCATTTTCTGCCCCAAAGTGATAATTTATATGAATTTTTACCAGTGTAGTGATGTGATTTTCTTCTCTCCAGCTGTGCTGCATCTTGAGAAATATTTCATTCAAGTTTTGCAAACTTTCTGGCATTAATTTTAAAATCCTGCATCAGCACAACACACTCCAGACCGCACTTTTGTGTCTTCAAGTGACCACAATGTTCTTCATCTTGATGTTTTGGCTCTTCATAAAACATTTTTTCCGTAAACCCAACACCATGCCTGGTTAGAAATTTAACTTAAGCTTTAAGTAAAGTTAAATTGTTTTTTAATATCTAGTAATTGTTTTTTAATATCCAGTAATTGACACTGATGTATTTTAAAACATTTGAAAGAGATGAAAATGGAAAGTATCCCTTAATGAGAGTCTGACATTTTCAGTTAAAAGATAACTGATAGGGATTTATATTTTAACCTATTCACAGTTTACCTCACAGTTAAGTTACTACACTAGGATGGTTATTTAGTTAATCACTGCATCTTGGGGGGTAAAACCAATTGGAAAGCATCAATTCTCTTTTTGTAACCCTCCCTCAGGGGCCCTCTCTCACTCCCTTCCTCCTGCTGTCCATACAATGGCAGAACTTCCTTCCCTTAATATTGAAAGAGAGCTGTCATGTCCTGTCATTAATCTCTGTCTGCCCCCCCGAGCTCTGTGCCCTTGTAGAAAGGTCTCACACATGCTGCCCACCACTCTCTCTCTCTCTACCAGGTAAAGTCATACAGTGTACAACTTGTGGAGCATGGAAAAAGATGAGCAAAATTGTTGACCTGGTGCTCAGCTAAGTGCACCTTCTCCACATCTGCCTGTCCTGCCCAGAGACAACCTCTCCCATCGGGGGTGACATAAGTTCACTGCTGGGGCTGAGCACAAAGGACACGACAGGTGCAGCTGAGAAAAAGAGCAAAATAGATACTGAATAAAACAACTAGAGTATCTGAATGTTCTCAATCCCATTCTATCCTTATGCTTGTTTATAGTGTTTCCTAGAAGTGGATATATTTTAGATTTTTACATATGAACAAGCATGTGTTTAAATGTATCTTTCCATTAACAAGTAAATACGTTCAACTGAGCGATATAATCCCTTTAGAGAATGTTAATGGTTTTAAAAAGTGTCATGATGTAAAGTGTAGGACAAATGGACAACGTTGACATAAATCTTCAAAGCCTTTAACTATCCCATAGATAAAGACAATGCAAGGGTGAACATCTCATGGTGGAGTAGCAATTTTCATGTTGTTTGTAGTTGCAATATCTTATCTGCTCCTCAGAGTTTTTCAGAAAATGTAGTGAGTCTGTTTTCATCCTGCCAAGGGAGAAGGAGCAGACCTGCTGCTTCACTCACACACAGTAAATGATAGCTGACTATATAAAAGATGTCACTACTGATTGAGACAAAATTTGTTTCCAGACACATCCCCTCACTGGCATTTAATTGCACTTGATATTTAAGCGCTGGAGCAGATCATATTACAAGTGGCTCTTCCTCCCCGGCATATTCTATTATATGCTCCTCATTTCCCTAGCTGTCCTTCAGACTGTGTTGAATGTCAGCTGCTCGGGGCATCAGGATTCTGTATCAATTATAAGAGTTGAGGCGGTTACAGTGAATCAGGAGCTGATAGCATCAGTGCAGACTGGGAAGTGAAGGAGGAGGACAAGCTCAGTGTGGCCAGTAGAAGGACACAGGTACATGAGCTGTAGCAGACTGTAAGTCACCTCAGGATAAACTGGAGGAGATATTGGAGGTTTAGAGAGAGAAGTTAATGAGAAATGTAATGCAGGAAGTGTAAGGTGTTCTAGTTTTATATTGTAGCCAGCTGTACTGTTGGTATTAATTTCTGTATGTACTATACCAATTATTGTTTTGTTACAAGAACACATAGATGCTATAGCCCATTAGCCAACTGTGATGATTTGATATCACTGCTGACACTTTTGTAAAATACATGATACGTTTTAAAAATATGCAGACATTAGATTAGGTTAATTTTAGGGCTGAAATGATTGCTAGGTAAATTCAAATAACTTGATTAGTGATAATAGTAAGTAAGCAAGCAATTCTTGATGCAAATTCTGTCTCAGATCTTCATTTAATTAATTAATTAGTACAATGCACTGCAGAGTGGCGTGCATTGCTAAATGAAGAAAGAGAAAATAGGGCCAGTTGGTTTTAGTATATTTTTTAGTATATTGACAATACTACTGTGTGCACATTAAGCAATAAAAACATTGATCTTATTATTCATTTAAGTCTTATTTTCTGTTGTTTATTTAACAAAGCAAAATAATTTCTTATCAAATTGACTGACTAAAATAATGAATGGCTGCAGTCCTAGTTAATTTCAATACAACTGCCTATACTACAAATGTCACAGTGAACATTTAGTGACGTGGATGTTTTTTGAAAACTCTGTAGAGCAGTACTGTGTTTAAGGGTTCTGACCTGCTGATCCAGAAAAACATCTGACATGTTCATGTGGCACAGACTGAGAATTTTCAATCCTAGTCTCTAAGTAATTATTAGGATTATTAATTTAGTTTTCTTTTTTGTTTGTTTTGTTTTTTCTGATATAGTCAACTATGCACAAGTCCCAGTGGAATCACAGAGGGTCTTATACAAACAGCCTCAAAATTGTACCTGCAATAATTTCTCCCTCCTCTTAATGTTAGAGGTCAGGGTCTTTGGGGTCATGTTCATTGTGGTTGAAAAGAAACCTGTCAGAAAATCTATGTAATGTTCACCACTATGACTTTCTCCACATACTGAAATAGCACCTGTGCTCTCACCTTTGAAAATAATGGCTTTGCTCTGTGGCATGTCAGACTTTCAGAGTGAAAGTCACAAAGTCTTTATTGTGATGGATCACCAATCTCTGTGAGCTGACTTTAATATAATACTGAAACGAATGGTAATCAGTGGTTGCCTGGAAAAACTAATTGTGGAATTTGACCAATGGAAGCAATATATTTAATGTAATATATTTAGTGTACTGTATATGCAGTTTATCAGAAGTTAGACCAAGCAAAACACCAACAACAAAACATGGTAAATAATTTGCATAATAAAACAAGACGTGAGATGGAAATAAATACTTGAATGAAAAAAAAATTCTAAAGCCTTAGAATTATATTGCAAAGTGGCATATTAAAACAGAGTGTCAAATTCATTATGAACTTTTACATCTTTGACAGAGTCAAGAAACAGTAGCAGGAGTTAAAGAAGTTAATGAGAATCTTTAACAGTCTGCTTTTTCAGTATTAATGGGTGTGAAACTACAGTTTGATCACTGTCAGGATGAGAAGTTGTAAATTTTCAGCTTTCTTCAGGGAAATATAGAGCAGACAACCACTGCATGATGGATCATAAGGGGAGACTAAAGTAAAATATAAACACATTTTAATGTGCATCATCCACTTTAACATTTAGTGTGTTTTACTTTGGTCTCACTGCTAATCAAGCAGACATAATTGAAATTCCTTGATACCTGATCTTTAGAAATAAAAATCTTTCCACTGTTTTACACTGGTATCCAATGAGGAAGCTTTGACAACATATCTTTACATCACAAAAAGTAACCAAAGAACAATCTTTACTTTTCTAGTTCTATTTTTGTGGGGTAAACCTAATCACATATAGGACCCTGGTCTTTGTAGTCCAAGTCCTATATTTGTAAAACCCCTATCCCACTCCAACTATCTTACAGTACATAAATTTACTACTTCATAGCCTTAGAAAAGTGTTGCCAGTGAACATAATCCAGGGACTAATGATGTTTCAAGCACGCACACGGGCAAAACCATATAAACATCATTTTAAGAGACTGTGAAGTCTAGCCTCAGTTCAATTTGAAAAACAAATGATGCAACAAGGACACATTACAAAATGATATGCATTTATTAGGTACAACTAAAAAAAGTATAATTTTACATTTTGTTATTATTATTATTAATGGTTATGAATTTGTCATAAATCTATTGGAACTGGATATACTGCAATAAAATGGGAAGTAAAACAAATTGTTGTTCAGAGATGAATGAGAGATTTGGAAATCCATCGGAAAATCTGTATAACATAATGAGCGATCGACTGAGGACGTTGATGTCTGCATCTGTTAAATAACTGTATCATGGGTCAATAGTGTCTCAAATGCACCAACTTCCCAGGGCTGATTATCATGCATCTTTCACTCTGTAGTTTTGGAAGTGCGCTGTCTTGCAGCTGGCGGAGCAGATGACAAGTGTGGATGTTGTCAGGAACAGATGTGGGACGTCCTGCATAGCTGATGTCTTTCCAAAGTTAGTTGTCAGTGTCTTAAGAGAAGGCCTGCAATGTAGACAGGAGGTGCTCTTATTTGTCACATTGTCCACATCGTCTGTTACAGTTGTCGCTTTTGATCAAGCCTCATACCTCCACACAACTCATGGGTGTTTTAGTTTCGATTTTTGAAGCAGTAGCATAGCCAGTTAACAAAAGTCTGTGTATAAGATATTTGGACATTAAATGAGTAAAATCCTTAAAAGGATTTCATAATGATGTGCCATAGCATTTTTTCCAAAGGGATTAACATGCCAGCTAAAAACTTTCAACTAAATGAGGGTCAGTTAAATAAAGTATAACTAAAAGCACAGTCGTAAAGTGGAACACAAGCATTTCAACCCTGAACACATTGAACAAATTGAACACATTGGCAAAATTGGGATTGAGATATAATGAGGTAAAAAGGAGTTAGGCACAGAACATAGTGTATGAAGGTTCTCAATCATCTGGAGGATTCAATATGTCCTCCAGCTACTCTCTGCTGTCAGCTGGAACCAGAGGGGCTGGCCTTAATTACGGGGAAGAGGTTGACTGTGACACTGATGCAGGACATGAGAATGGTGTCTTCAGGCCAGGGTTGAACAGGGCACCTCGCTCCCTGTTGCTGCATAGTGAGACAATAAGAGCCAATGCAGACCATCTGCTGCCGCTGCCCTCCCAACATTCCTGGGCAGAGGGACAAATGTGCATGTGTGTGAATGCAGCTTCTTTCTGCCTTCTTCTCTGCTTCTCTCACTGTCACTTTGCTGTTTCTCCTGCTGGGCCCCACGCTGACACATTTACCTTTCAGGAAAATGGGACACAGTAGCAGCGGGGCATGTGAAAACATTTACAAACTCAATTAAAAATGTAGGAGGTTGTGAAAAATCCTGAGGGGAAAAAGACTGTGTCGCAATGTGTTTTTTAACTTTGCTCAAAACCAGGGACTGTTGACCTGAAGTAAGTTGTTAATAAGGTGGATGATATCAGTAAAACTTTACACTGTTAGAGCTTTTGCATGACAATGTCACACATAGGGAAAACTATGACTAAAAACTGTTACAATAAAAAATTACACTTATAATTGCTCATTCGTATAAAACATAATTAGCATTTGGTATTACCTAATTATGAGTTCACACTATTTAAACATGACATTGTTATTATGTGTTTAATCCATCTGTGATAGATTAGTTTTATGATAAATTCACATGTGCACAACTTAGCTCATTTAAACATCGATGCTACCCAGGAAAAAGCTAAATTGTTAAAGTAACTTATTCACAAAACACTTACTGAGACTTACTGAGACTTACTGTACAGGTATTGGTGTTTAATCATGTCAAATTACAGTAGCAGAAAAAAATCTGAATAGGTCACTATATCATACATTTACAGGATTTGTGGGAGTTCAGCGTTAGAGTAAGTAAATAATAATAAAAAACTGAAATGGAAATGCAGGATGGGGACAAACACATCCAGAACCAGCAGGCACTCTCACTTGGCATCTCTATTACTCAGTGTAGGAGCTTGCTATGTTTGAGGATGGGCTTTTAAGGTCTGTTCAAACCATGGGCACAGAATCACTTTTCTGTGTATTTCTTATCCAAACAAACTTCAAACATACTTTGATTACTACCGCACTTGCCTACTTGCCGTCATATATTCACCAGCTTGCAGAAGTCACTGTAGTCGATCTGAAATCGATGGAAGACGTATGAAAATACTTCCCTTCTGCACAATACGGCAGCTGTGAAATCCAGATCCAATCCATCTCTACAAGCAGAACACCGGTAGAGTTAGTTTCACCCAGGATCCCAAACTTATTGTCAATGAAGTTTCTATTTACCCTAAAAAAGATGAATGCTTCTTTTATCTCTTGCTTGTACTGTACAATGCCGCCCACATAGCTCTAAGTTGCGAATAACATCAAGCAATCTCATAATCTTCTAACACCCACCACCACTAAGTCAAAATTAAAAAAATAATATCAAAACAAAAGTAATGTAATATCCATACATACACTTACACTCTCACTCTCACAGAATTTAGTTAGTATCCAGTGCAGATAGCAGATGCCTCTGGATGAGAATAACAATGAAGCTAATTAAGCACTCCCACACTGCATTGTCAAATATTTATACCCCAGTATCAGCTCTCGTGTCAAATGATTACTGCCTGTCACTGGTGAAGTCACAACAAGTGGAATGCACAAAGTTTCTTTGATATCTCACAGGTTCTTTCTGTACCCTCATCTCTTTTGAGAGTTTCACTTTTACTTTGCGTCTATGTTTCCTCGTGTTTCTGCATCTTCCTCTGTACCTGTGTTCTTTACCTCCATTTCTATCTTTATTCTCAGTTTCCTCTTTGTATTTTCTTTTTCTCATTGTGTCTGTTCAGCTTCCTGCAATACTTTCCATGATTTGCAGAGGATCATTTTGTAAATTTCACATTAGTATCTGAAGCTGGTCAGAACTGTCAGGATAATTACTCCACACATTTCTATTGCTTTCTTTCCCCTGTCAGCTCAAGGTGAATGGTGACTGATGGGGTGTCAATTAGCTCTTGCAGGCCATTAGCAGTGAGGTATTGCTGTTCCCTAGCAACTAATCTGAAACAAATTTTTATTTGAACTAAATAGTATATGGATGACCTTCCTGACAAATTTTGTTGTGCATATATTTTGTGTGTTTGTATGTTGAAGCAACCTGACACAATGAGAGCTAAATTAAACCATCTGCTGCTGTTGCCCTAACAACAGTACCTATCATGGGGACAGTCAAGGTTGTGTGTGAATGTGTGTATGTGTATGTGTATGGGATTTGTATGTAGTTATAAATGGTGGCTAGGCATGGGGGGAGAAAAAACAAAAATGTTAGGAGGTCTGGTTGGAGCACAGGTGATTAATGAAAATGAAACACACCACATCTGTACCACACTGACACGAACAACATTTATCCAGCTGACGAAGAACAATTGTTGATATCTTTTTGTCATCTTAAACTTTGATCATCAAAGTGAGACACGTGGATTCAGTAAGTATTTTTCTGGTTATGGTTGCTAATGTTTCAGGCTATAGTTGCATCATTCTGTGTGTGAATGCGTGTGATTTTACTGTTACAGTCAGTTTGCTGCTTTATCATAGCGGATAAATATGAGCATCCATAATGAAATCATGCTAAAATGTGGTCATTTCAAAACAACAGTAATGTTGGACAATGAAACTATATAAAGAATAGGACGAAGTATTGAGAATTAACTGCAAGATAAAAGATGTTGAAGTCTATATTTAACTTCCTTTGAGTTCTTCCTGTCCTGATCACTTGCTTTTTTTAATATGTCTTTGTCATTTTGCAAGAACTTCTTAATCAGTTACTATTAGATGTTGAGGGGTGAAAATAAAACAATTCAAACAATGGTTATTTTTAGGTTGAGGCTGTTGCAAAGTGTTAAACAACCTGGATGCCTGGATTAATTTAATGAATTACATTACATTGTCCTTTCATTAAATATGTTGAAATGGTTGGAGGTTTAGTGAGTGGTTGGGGCTGTTAATTGGTAGCTTGTTTATCTCAAATTGTACATGTGTTGTGAAAACAAAGGAACAGAAATACTAATAAATCATACGCATATAGCTCAGTCCTATAGCTGGCAGCTTTTGTCACTTCTCTGTCAGCATTTGTGTTTACAGTACCTCTCAGCTCCTTACCACTTCTACATACACAACAGCTTCTTCACTGTGTCCTGGAGCCTGGAGAAACTTCATGTGGGTGTGTCTGTGTGCAAGTAGTGTCTGTGTGTCTGTTGGAGGACTGACATGCTTGTACGAGTCTGGATGTATGTGTCTTTGCACGTTTGCCAACATGCTCCGGGAAATATAGGTTTGGGCACAGGTAATACAAAGCTAAGCTCTTCTTTTTAGCCCCGTTTTGAATTATGTTTCTCAGTGTAACAGTGAATCCACACCTGTCTGATTTCACTGTAGTGATGGAGACTGTGTGTTAAGAGACTTAATGGAAGAATGTAATAATATCTATATTATATATATATATTTGAATAACAGCTGTATAGTTGTGAGCTGATAAACTTTACATTTAGTTCCAGAACTGTTTGGACAATGACAGACTGTCATTTACCTTCACCTTGCACCCATATACATTGTTTATTGATCCTTTGTATAAAAGTCTAACAGAGCTTTAGAATCACCCTAAAAACAGAGATATTTAAAAGGACTTGCTAGGCATTCCTGTTGATATCATGACTGTCTACTGCAGCCAGAAAGCATTAAACATAAATTATGAAACTAATAAACATTAAGTAAAGATTTGGGTGCATAATGTGCGTACACAGTTTTATAACTACATAAGCATGAAGTGTGCCAAAGATAAAATAGCCGTTCTATTTTTACATCAATTATTTTCTGTGGGGTAAACATCAGATGAATTGCATCTGCAACAGGAAAACTGTGCTGTATGTTGCTTTATAATTCTGTCTGGATGAAGTATGTGATTGCGGTAGACTCATTCTGTCATTCAGGATGCTGATAATATTTAATTATAAAACATCAGACTGCAACAGTAGATTGTGTTTCTAATCTACTGTATACATCTCACTGCTCTAATTAAGTAAATTCAAATCAACTTCACTTACAACAGTAAGATCTCAGCTGTGCAGTAATCTGGAGACACACGCACTGTGCAACCTCCTTCTGTCTGATGTATGGATTTATTTCACTTAGTGGGCACCCAAGTGTACTTTTGTAAGCTTTGGAGTACGCATACCTGTGTGAACATCCTGCACACACACACACACACACACAGAGCAGCTGTCATCTAGGTAAACTGTTCCACTCTGTCTGACAGAAGGACTCTGTCACGATTTCAGTCTTCAGAGTGCCTGTCTGAAAGTGTGTCAGTATGCAGCTGAGTGAATGGCAGCTTCTTGTTGGAGTTGCCGAGTGACAGAGAGATTAAACCACCTTGCTCACATTGTTTCCTTCTCCTGAGAAGCGCACAGTTTTACAGTTCTCCTACCCACAAGCTCTAATCTGCCAGACAATGCAAACAACATGTTCCTTAGCAGGCTCAAATTTGCTCAACCAGAGCACTGCCTGCTCTGTATGCGTCTTCTAGCACAAGGATAGCGGTAAAAGCTGCTGCTCTCTAAAGGTCCCCTAATTAAATGCATCAGTAGTTCTTTTTTTCTCCTAGCTCTAAAAAGGGACATGCCACATCAGAGTGTGGCGTAATCCTGTGCTGCATGTTGATTATTGTTTTTTTGTGTGTTTGATTTGTTTCCAGCGCAGAAAGTGTTGTCATTGTGTTCAGCCATCTGAGGCCTGTGAACGTTGTCATAACGGAGATGAAACCCCCGTCATGAGAATACTTTGGCTCTCTCTCTGTGGCACAGTCCATATTAAATGTTAATACCACAGTTCTTTTCATGTTTGTGCCAGTTAGTCTAGGTTCCCGCTGACGCAGGAAGAATGGAGCATAGTGGGAGATATCCAGGCTCACTTTCCTACTTCACAAGTTGAATTTATTGAAAGCAAAACTGTGTATGAGACTCAATTATCATGGTGTGTAATTGCTGGCTGAGATTAATTTTTCCTTCAGAGGAGGCTATTTTCCTGCCGTTCACTCTTAAACAGTATGAAAAAAATCATCCATACAGGGATAAAAGTCCTGAAACTTTTTCTTTTATGCCTGTTTCCCTGTGCTGGGATAGAGTTTTGCATTGTGCTATGCTCAGCTGCCTGTCAATCATCTGACACACACAAACATTTCTAAACCAGTATTCGCTAAAGCACAACAGCAAGGAATAAACTGAAACTAAAACCAAACCTAAACGTTAGATTAAATATCATATACAGGATAGTGTATTAACTGTTAAACTAATGTATACAAGACCAGCTTTGCACTGGACACACAGACACACAATTGATGAAGATTCTGTAGCACTGACACCCTAACAATAAACAATTGCAATACTGTAACTGCCCACCATAGTTAGACAATGATTCTTTAATTAAAAAACTCCATCACTAATGGCTATCCCACTATTGCTGGGGTGTGTAATATTGTTATTTTATATACTGTATATATTTGGATTTCTTTGAGAAGACGTGCACAGTAACTGAAACTTGTACATAAGATGTAATAATCTGAAGCCTAATGAGATTTTTTTTTCCTCGCTGATAGTATTTCAGTTGTTTATTGTGTTTTAGTGAAGTCAAGTTAGAAAAAAATCAGATTAGCTGTTTAGACCAAGTGTATTAGAGAAACTAAATGACGTATTCTATCTCTCTTTCAACACAGCTAGCGCATCTTTGTGTGTGCCTGTATGCTGGAAGCAGTGCTCTGTGCAACCTTCAATTATCACGGTGTGTAATTGTTGGGTGAGATTAACTTCTGTTTACGTGAAAACGGAGAGAGACAGAAAAAGTGAGATAGCGGACAGATACGAGGGAGATGCTGATTGTTGTGTTTATGAGTGTGAAGGAGACATTGCAGAAAGCGATGAGATTCATATCAAGAGCAGTGATGAGGTATCGATGGAACTCTGGTCAAGTTCATGAACCTCAGGGTCAGTGGTTCAATTCCCAGTTCCTCCTGGCTACATGTTGACGTGTCCTTGAACAAGACACTGAAACCCTGTAGTAGTACCAACATGTACTGTCTGCCAGGTGTCCAACAACAACTTTCCCAAAGGGATCAATAAATAAGTTTTGTGTGTGTGTGTGTGTGTGTGTGTGTGTGTGTGTGTGTGTGTGTGTGTGTGTGTGTGTGTGTGTGTGTGTGTGCGTGCTTGTTTTTATTCTTAATTTACTTTCAGTTAAGTTGAGGTTGTTGTTGCTACCCTGGTTAGTTAGAGAGGACCATCAAGAGTTTTAACAGCTTTGTTTACTTACTGAGGTGACCACAGACACTGAATGTACTTCTTCATATTAATATTGTTTGCACTCTTTACATTTGTATATAGGTAGTTGGCTTTGGTTGGTTGGTTTCCATTTAACCGAATGCTCTATAAAAGAGATTTGAGATACAGTGACATATAAAAATATTGTTTGATATAACACTTTGTGTCTGTTTAGGAGAGGAGTTGGTTGCATAATATGCTTTTTTTTGCTTAACATTTTCTCACTCACTGAAAAATCCAGAATCTGTAAATATGCAAATATATTTCATTTGAAAAATGTAACAGCTGGGCACATGTGAGCACGATTTGCCATAATGCAACAGAAGAAATATTACCACTCCCTTCCAGCCACTACAAAGCAGTGTGCACATCAGTTTTAACATGGCAGCTCATTATAGACAAAAAGCGGAGAATATGAACAAATGCAGCTGAAACAATACTTGGCACAAATACTACACACTACTATCTTACAGTATGTTAGGACAGGAGTTCAAATGAGAAATAACCTACAGGACATTTAAAGAACAAAACTCTGAACGTTTCTCACCATTACTTTTTGCACCTATCATTAATAATGGGAAATAATTATTTCATTTGGAAAGTTTCATAGTTTCTACTTAACTAAGCAATAATTTAATTTTGAATATCTGAGGTTTGAGCTGCCTGAAAAATCTAATAACTTGTTCTGTTCTAAAATTTCACATTTTGGAAAAGCACTTCTGACGTGTGATCAAGTATTCATCTCATTTATCTATGAATTTGTTTTCAACTCTATCTTATACCGAGGCAGCAGCTTCTACCAGGGGGCTTCAAACAGACCAAAAAAAAAGAGCTGTTCAAAGAAAACTGAGCAGCTGCTGTGACTGAGGTCCTGGTCTGCATTTATGGACACACAAGTTTGAGTTGGCAGGAGACAATATTGTTGTTGTCTGTACAGTGGTGACAGTGTGAATGTATGATGATGATGATCATCATGATGATGGTGCAGCAGTAGCTCAGCTCAGAGCAGTGCAAAGCCCAGGGTCAGTGGTTTGATTCCCAGTTCTTCCTGGATACATGTTGAGATGTCCTTGGACAAGACACTGAAACCCTGTAGTAGTACCAACATGTACTGTCTGGCAACATGGCAGCAACTTCCCCAAGGGAATCAATAAGTATGTCATTATTTCATTATTAATGTATGTTAATATACACAAACTCATATGAAGTCTCTCTGCCTCACAGCACCCAACACTCAACATCCAGACATCTTTCTCTCTGTCTGTCTCTCTCACCCCCTCTCTCACTCAAACACACGAAAGGTATTAGCTGGTGGAAATACACACACACACACACACACACACACACAGTCCTATCCTGCCTTATTTTTAGCTGTTCCTCTCCCCAGCCCTGACCTACATCACAGCATGAATAAAGCAGCAGAGAGATGAAGAAAGTGAGCTCAGAGGGTGGAGGGAGAGGGGGAGGAGGGGGTCTGGGGAAGAGGCAAATGCAGAGGGAAGGAGGGAGGGAGAGACAGAGACAGACACACCAGCAAATCCAGAAAAATTAATTCCCCCTTGTGTGAAATGACAGTTCCAGTTCTGTCAGCAGACCTCACCTGCTACAACATTCCCAGAGGAGGCTGCAGAGGGCGAATACACACTCTCACGCACCCACTGAGACGCACACATACACACACCATAACAGACACAGTGAATACCAGACCTTGGAAATACCACAGATCAGAAATCCTCATCATGCCTCGGACTTGACAGCTGTGGCTTTTCCCACTTTCAATGAAAGCTGACAACAGCGGCAAGCTCTTAACTTTGAATAATTGAGGCTGTGTGTCTGTGACATCATAGGCCAGCACACTGCAGTGCCTTTTGCCAATAAAGGGTAATCAAACAGGAGCTTTCAGGGTGGAGTAGTGCTTCAGGACAAAGGGCAAATTTGATTCAGGTAGTGTTTCGCCGCCTCATAGCACTCCAATAAGTTCCATGTTTTTGATGTAGCAGATCAATGCTTTTTAAGCTGAAGGCCGGCAAGGCTTTGTATGCTTGAATTCATGATCCGTGTCTCTTTGATTGTGCAATTCAACACTCTTACTGTACACTCTCCAAGGATGAAATTTGCAGAGAAAAAAAAACCTCTGGGTGTTACATGTAAGTCAATTACATACTTCATACAAATTCATTCTGTTGTAAGGGAAAAGTGTGAGCTGAAAACCTCAAAGCTGGAATGTATTTATCCAAGGAGAGGATATGGAAATACTCTTCTTACTCTCTCCTTCCCTTAAGTGTAGCGTACAGAGTCCCTTAAGTGGTGGAAAGGCCTGTTAGCCTCAGGAAACTGGTTCTCTGTTGCTGCTCACATAAAGATGGGTACTGTACACATGCGCATGCGTGCACACACGCATACACACACACACAAACTTAGGCCTTTCTGCATAACACCTCCCTTGTGTGTTTCCGATCCCGTTTCATCAGCAGTCATCCTGCTTGGTTAATGCCTCCCCGAGCTCCGTGTTTCGATGCCGGTACAATGTCTTTCAAGCTACATTAGCAAGAGAGCCATTCTATGTATGAAGAGAGGCTGTAATGTATCACGATATTATCTGAACATTATAGATGTCAGGGAAGATGCTGCTCTCCCTGCTCTCCTCTGTCCTTGTGAGTTTGTATGCACGCATTTCATTTCATCGCATTCATTTTTCTTTTCCTTTCGCCTCTTCTTCTCTCTGCTTTATTTCTGAAAACACTGAAACATATATACGTAGTGTATATGCCAGTAAGTAAAAAAGCAAGCTATCATTTGTCTGTATATGAGTGTGTGTAATCTTTGCAACACTCAGCAACACTGTTTAAACAGTTTAACGAGCTCCTCCTACCTGCCTCATCAGCTGCTGGACGAATCACTGCTTGTGTACTGAATGAGTCTTCAAAGTACTGTCAGAAGGTCATTAATCCACTGTATCTGTTCTGTTTGTCCACAGATATTGATGAGTGTGCAACCCAGATGCATTACTGCCAGTCGAACACAGTGTGTGTCAATCTGCCCGGCAGCCATCGCTGTGACTGTCTGCCAGGCTTCATCAGGGTGGACGAATACTCCTGTACCGGTATGTCTGCATGCATGCAGCACATGAATAATTCTGAGAGTTATGATGGTGAATCATTTTATTACGTAATGCATTACGTTAAGTTTAATGGAAGACGGGGCAAAAAAGAACAAAAACATCAGTTACACTGAGAGTAAAGCGGTGGTTGAGCTGCCGTGAGCTGAAATTTCTTGCTTGCTAGTGTGATGTATGATGTTTCAGGAATCTCTAGGACAGTTTTATAGTGGCTAGTGAACTGGAAAAGTTCTCTTGTCCCGTGTTTACACATATACTTACCGGTGGTGAGTGCTCCCTTGTTCCGTTCATCCCTGCGTTGTTAGCCGATGTAGGAGTACTGTAGGCTGCTAGGCTGAGAGCGTTTGTGCAGGCTGAAACATTTGCATTTAATAAGTACTGGATTAATCGCTCTGAAATTTGGTGCGGATTCACTGAGGGCAGCAGATGGATCTGAAGTTTCCATTAATCCTCCTGATGTTTCTTTTAGCACTAGCAGCAGGTTGCCAGTTCAGTTAATAAGGAACTTTAAAGATGGAATTTCAAATAAATTAATTCTGCGTTTAAAATGTATTTGTTTATTAGATGTAATGATTTTCCTGTGACTTTCCATTTAACCTCATTATCAGATCATAATTTGTCCGACTGACCAAATTCCACTCCCGCAAACTAAAGGCATTTTGTTCCAATTCATTCTATTTAGCATTCAACACACAAAAAGATGGTGACCATGATAAAAAGGACCTGCTAAATTGTCACATTCACCAGTGTGTTTACATTGTTATTGTTGGTGTATTAGCATTTACACAGAGATAAAGTGAAACTGTGTCTTTTATCACCATTAAAGCAGTGCTGTATCAGTCATGACATTTGCCTCTTTGCACTCGTTAGGGTGCCGGAGCGTATATTTATTTATTTATATAATTTACACTCCTTTTTATACACTACCAGTCAAACGTTTGGACACACATAGAAATGAACATGTTTGGGATGGAAAAGCAGATTTCATAACATCAAATTAATCAGAATGAATGTGTGGACATTGTTCACATTGTAAATGACTATTGTAGCTGAAAATAACAGTTTTTTCAAAGGAATATTTACATAAACATACAGAGGCCTAAATTCTGCAAACATTAGTACTGTCTTCTAATAGCATGTTATGTTTGCTGATGCTAATGTATTAATATAAAAGTATAACTGATCATTAGAAAACCATGTGCAGTGATGGTAACACAACTGAAGACATGAAAAACATGGTGATACCTACGTGTGTCCAAACATTTGACTGGTAGTGTACTTCTGAACATTTTATACCATAAAAATACATCACAATTAAAAAAATGTTCATGTATAAAATTTGAATCTATAATACAAATAATGACTACAACTGAAAAACAATGTATCCCCTGTCTGTGAAGATTCTCAGTCATCCAGGTAAAGTAGTCTGAGGATTGAGTCATGGCAACTGGACTTCTTTCTTCCAAGTAGAGACGTTTCGTTCTGCATCCACAGAACTTTATCAATCTGAGTGAAGTTGGTAGTGACCACTGGCATCCCCTGGCATGTGTTACAGTGGAAGTATAAAATGGAAAACTTAACTGGAAGTAACTGTACATTAGTAAGCACTGTCCTCAGCTGATTCTAAAGATTGGTAAAGGTACTTTTTCACATTTCAAGTCAAAGACCCTGCATGAAAACGCAAATTAAGTCTGGCACGTATGGTTCCTCTTTTTTTGTCAGTTTTTACCACTATGACATTTGCTGTGGTTTTCACACGCGCCCGTGTCAGTGCTCAGCGAGTCCTAAATGTGTTGCAAAATATTAGCTTCCATCAACTGCTGGCTACATGGGTCTGCAGCTGTGACGCAGGATCTTTTGTTAGTTGAAATTAAATTGTGCAGAGAAATGAATGCGAACTGATTCCCCAGAAACCCCAGGGTCTTTTTAAAGGTTGGGAGAATCAGTGCATGATCGAACGAGAATGGGTGATTGCAGCCATTCATTTTAATGGCTTATCTAACATAAATATTCTGATTAAAATATTGTTCTTCCTTTCCATCCCTGACCTTCTCAAAGCTGAATGTCATAGACAAGTATGGAAACTTTTAACAACACAATGCAAATGTTTTACACACGTCTATATTTCTCAACATACTTAAGTTGTGACACCTGTTCTTGCAAAGCTGGTTTACAATTTGTTTTTGTCTTTTTTTTCCTCTAAGGGGGTTTAGAGCAGCATGTTTTCTCAAGAGTGAATAGGATTTGCTTGGTTGCTGCTCAGTGTTTCTCCGGAGAAGTGTGCTTTAATTAGCTCAGAGTTGGCAGCCACGTAGGGACAGGGGGCTCTAGACAATCAATCTATTTTGGAGCTTGTAAACTGTCCTGGCTGCTGACTGGGTGCCCAAGGAGCACTCTCTACATCTGCTGGGAGAGATAAATCCTCTCTGTGTGTCCTTTTCCCTCTTCCCACTTCTCCTTTAGCTTCTTCCTGAGGGTTTCAGATCCTTGCATGAATGTAAAACAGTTAGTGTTTACAGCATAGGAAGGGGATTGCTTATAATTCTCAACGCTGACATGATTGCCTGTTAGATGCTCTAACTGGTGCATTGTGTTCAATGCTGTATTGTTATTTTTCATTGTGTCTGTGGATCTGCACATATTTAGCAGGACACACACACACAACAGAAACCAGTTAGCATTTGAACAAAGGGATTTACAGGATGTTGGGGCATTATCCTAAGTGAATAAAAAGTTACATTTGGTCCATCAGTCTATAAGTGAAGTGGTCCTGCTTTCTGATGCCACTATATACTGTATATAACCGTGGGCGGGTAATGATACCCTGAACAGAGGCTGAAGGCTTAGTTTACTGTATTTGTCTCGTCCTAATATCCTTTGAAGACATTTGTGATGGATTGTAATGTATATTAAAAAAGTTTTAAGTTAGTGTTAGTGTCATTTTTAAAGTTATAGTTGTACACTGTGCTGTGCATCATATCAGCATTACATATATGAGACAATGTTCTTTTCATTGTACTAGATGTGAGATTGACATACTGTGCGTAGTATTAGCATTGTGCAGGCACAAAAGAATTTAGTCTTCCAAGGATATTTGGGTTTGCATTACACTTTCCTGTACAATCACCTGAACCGTGACAATCAAGCAGAACAGAGATAAAACAGAAGCACTGCAGGAGGAATGTGTTTCATGAAGTCATCCTGGCAGTTATGTGTTTGTTCCCGGCTCTCCAGGCTAGTGTGTGTGCATCTACTGTATGTTTGCCTCTGTAGACATCAGGCAGCTTGTGGCAGCTTCATCCGCCCACAAACTTATATCTCTGTAGGCAAAAACACACACTGTACTCTAAAATGTACTCTCAATATTGCAACGTGATCAGCTCATTTTTCAGACAAATAAAATTACACACTTTCCTGCAACACATCATGCATCACCTTTTGTGATTGTTTTAGCCTCGTCTGTCTCTCTCTCTCTGTCTTCACTCTTTCTGTCTCTCCTGCCTTGCGGTGCAGCCTGTCCTTTGTGAAGACAGCACCCTGTAAACAATAGGAGGCTGCAGTAATTGTGGTTCCACTTGATTTCACCTCTATGGAAGCGGGCAGGCAGCTCTGGACAGAGGGAAGAGGCTGCAGGGAAGTGTGAGATTCTATACCTCACATTTTCAAAATGCCACAGACCTGTGGTCACAACCAGGTCTCTGCAGCCCAGATCAGTTCACAGTTACTATTTGGTGATACTGATGAAATGCATTCAATTCTAGCCCCACACTATTTTCAGATTTTGAAATATGAAAGACGTGAATTCCTTTACATAGCGAGCTGAGTGGCCGTCAGTGTTGCGTACACGCATACAGTAATGTTAGTTTGTAGCAGTAGCTTGTTCTAATCATGTTTGAGAGTAATAATAAAACTTTGTTTCCAGTTTGACCTGGAAAATGCATCAACCATACTGATTGCATCTTTGCAGCCAGGATCTCATCTATTTTTGAGTGTTATGATCAAATTTTTTTTATCAAAAATGATCATGTAAGTCTTTCTGAGATTCCAAGTCACTAATCACCATTCTGAAATAATTTTGATTTTAAATATCAAGTATGTGGTCCCGCCTCTTACATAAATCATGTATGATTAGAAAATTAAAAACCAGTAAAACACGAGTGCCTCTGGTCTCCCATGTTTTTAAAACTAAGATTTGAAAATCCTCTAGTGTGCACTGTGCACCAATCTTAATGTGAAACAGATTATGTGCACCTCATGTGATCAAACAGTGTCCGTGTCTTTCCCATGGCTAGATTAAGCACCTATAAGGAAATGTGCCAAAATATAATTGCTGGACCAATTTTAACCCACTACTCCTCCTACTCTTCATGCAGGCTGTCTTCTGTGCTGGGATATGAACTAGCGCCTGATTTTCTGTGTGGTAATTTGATTAAACACAACATTTAGAATTATAGGATGTAGTCTATAAGCACACAATAAATATAATACTGGTTTTAAACTGAAGGATCTTATGAAGTCAGTTAATATTGTGTTCAGTAGCACATATTCCAAAATAAATCAAGAACCAGGTGACATGTCATTTTTTTCTAGCAGATTAAACAGCTTTAACTGACCTGTGTCTTTTTGTTTTACGTTAATAGAAAATAATAATCTATTAATTCAGAAGTGAAGTGTTGAAAGTACATGTTGATACCCTCACCTTGTAGTTCAGTGCAAACACAATGCAAGACACCTAACCTGTGGAAAGTCATTATGATCTTTGACTTCAAGTGTTCATAGATTATAGTTGTCTGCTATAAAGGTAACTGTGAAAATACCCGTTTGACTCCCAGTGTGTACTTAACTTATCTTATGAATTCACGGTCTTAGAGGAATTGGTTTTTTTTCGTGCATCTAGCAGGCACAGATAAGGCTCACGGTTAAAGATTAAACTGTTTAAGATTTAAGGTCCTTCCTTCCTCTTAGCCCTGTGCTGTAAATAAACTCCAGCAGTAGGTTTATCTTTATCCCAGACATAGGATAGCCATCTGTTACACCCCCCTTAGTGTTCAACTGTCAAATATCAAGCCCCAGTATAACAATGTTTGTCACACTTCATTTTCATAGATTACTGCCAAATGTTTGTGAGAAAAAAGGAAAAATAACCAATTAACGATTAGATTTTCCTTACAATTTTTAAATACCAATATTGATTTAATGATCATGCCAGTGAAGCTCTAAATAATATCATTAGTCTGTCTACCCGCAACTCCTGTATTGTTCCTTTAGCTGACATAAACATATGCTGATATTTTAACTGTATTGATTGAAGTGAGGGGACTGAAGTGTTTCCTTTCAGTTGACTAATCTTTTAATTGGGCAGTAGCTACATCACATGCTTCTATCCTCATTTGGACTCCTCTGATCAATACTCACTTGTATTTTCTTATCAACCTGCTGTTCATATGCTCAGGCACTGCTAAAGAAGCTGCCATTAATTTCATGCATCAGTTGCTACATGTATTCTCTAGAATTCTAGCACTGGGACACACACACACACACACACACACACACACACACACACACACACACGCATATACATTTACTGAAAATTTAATCAAATCCAGTTCCAATTATACATCTAATGAAAGTGGAGCCCAGGTGTTACGCTACTGGAAACCTTGGCAACTCTCCCTGTATACATTAACTCTTCAAAATGGAGGTCACACTGTCAGGCTGGCTCAGCACCAGCCAATTTAATAAGCCCATCAAACACAGTTTGTGAAGGAGTCAAATAAGTTTTCTTTAGTCCTCACTGTCATCCATTTGTAATTTGTGCAGAGAAGCTGATGTTTATATTCAGGTTTCCCATAAAGGTTTGATGTGAGAAGTGCTTCTTCCTGCTTGTCTGCACAGGGTACAACCACCCAGAGTAATGTCTGTCCTCATGTTACACTGCCTTTCTGCATGCTTTGTCTCTTCTTTGATGAATTA
Organism: Ctenopoma multispine; assembly: GCA_034779795.1. Lineage (NCBI taxonomy): Eukaryota > Metazoa > Chordata > Actinopteri > Anabantiformes > Anabantidae > Ctenopoma > Ctenopoma multispine. Next base: position 16,809,680 of record JAUYWH010000018.1, on the reverse strand, counting down.
TCTTACTGTTCCCATGGGTCAATGCACGTGGAGAGGTGGAATAATAATGCTCTGTGGTTACTGGATGGATGTTTACTCAACTGCCGCCTGAGCATCTCTATTGCCTTAAGCTGTGTATTTCATTGTGAGGTAAATTAATTGCATTACCAGTTCTGTGCTGCTATACACAGAGGATATGAAGTGGGTGGTCAGGATGCTATAAAGCAAACCAAATGCTAATGCCCTTAAAGAAGTGTCTGTAATCCACGATGTTAATGAACATATTTGCAGCACAATGAGAAGCACTTGTAGTTTAAAATGCCACGTCTTTAATGCTTCATATTGTTAATTAGATGTGACTGAAACATTCTTCCAGCCTTAGAGATTTCTCGTCTAATGTCACCTCTCCTGCTTCTCTGCTTCATTTCACTGAAAGTACAATTACTGAATACATATCGCAAAAAATAGTTCAAGTAGTAAAAGTAACTAAACGTCTGTAGTCGCTGCTACTTGTTTAGATGTTATAAATAAATGTGCCACAATGGAAAAATATGTAAGAAAAGGATAATGTGCTGTAGTAAATCATGTTGTTTCAAATCTGCCAGATGTTTAAATAGGCAAACGTTAGCTAACACATTTATTCATTATATGTGAATAATGCTGTGTCAGCATTATGTTTACAGCTCGTTCACACTGCCCTCAAGTGGCAAAAAAAAGGATTCTGGAGGCTGCTTAGGCTAAAGCAGTGGTTCTCAATTATTTTCTGTTGTGCCCCCCGTTTGGGAAAAAAAAAAATCTGCGCCCCCCCTGGATTGAAATCTGATATAGAACAATAGAATATTTAATTATTTATCTGTAAAAACCAATGTCTTTTTTTTTTGTAGTTTCTGGCACCAGGAATCTGATTATTTAATCAAATTAAGAAAATGAGATGCAACAATTTAAAACTATTTCAAAGTTCAGTTTATCAACTGTAAACATTAGTTG
>JAUYWH010000018.1:16795122-16807941 GCA_034779795.1 Ctenopoma multispine | reverse complement strand
ACTTCTGCTGGGTTAAACAGGCAGCCTGTTGATTAGTTTGAGCGCTGCTGCCACCTAGCGACTAGGGGTGGTTTAGCATTCCAGGATGGAAAAAATTGCTAAAAATAACACTTTGACACAAATGTAAATAAATGACACTTTGCATACTTAATCTACTCTCTTTAAAACATGTAGTGGTAGGAAATGAAAATGCATACAATGTAAAGAAAAAGTAGTTGTATCTGTATTAAACACACTCAAACATTCACAGTGCTGGTAGAAAAAAAACAAACAAACCATCAAACAATATCTTTAAACAAATACTTACTTTACTTGAGTAAAGTTTACTTAAAAAACTGCTTTAACTCAGACTTCTTTGGACATCTGGTATAAACAGCTCTGTTAAGGTCATTCACGTAAATGGCAGGTTGCAAACATGTTGATACCTAACATATTGATGAAATGTCCACAAAATATCCCATCTACAACATCCTGTTTTCTCTTCTGTGAAAATGACTGATGTTGCAGTTCAACATCCAGGTGTGTGACTCCAGTGTTACAAGTGTTTTATGGTTGAGTTAAGGCATCACAGCACAGCCCTAATCACCATCCAGACCTAAATCCAATTGAGATGCTATGGCATGACCTTAAACAGACCATTCATGCTCAAAAACCATGTCATGTGTCTGAATTAAAACGATTCTGCTTTGTAACCTTGTAAACTTAGAATTCATGGCAGATCATAATGTGAAAAAAATAGTAAAAGAGAGAGATGAAGGGAAATCTACCCCATAAAAGGACAGATAAAGAAGAATTCTTGCAAAGCCTTCAGACGACATAAAGGTCTCTAATTTTACACTGCCCAGTACCAAGAGCTCTTTAAGTCCTGTTTTGTCTTAATAAGATCTTTTACCAGGCAACTCATGCATACAGGATTAGTGAAGTTGTGTAAGGTCAAATTAATTGTCTGTTGGGTCAAAAGAAAACTACCTCTTGAACTCAGGGTTGATTACAGAAGGAAAATCTGAACTTTTCTCTTCAAAATTTTACGACAGTCTGTGTCCTTCAGACTAAATACTATGACAAGCAGTCAATATTTCTTTTCCATGTCACACTGAACAGATCACTGCTGAGTTCACATTACGTCAAGGTGAGCAACACGGCTGAGGCAGAAAGTGAGCGTGACGACTTTGTGCTGGCAAAAAAAAGACAAAAAACCATTGAAAAATCCTGCCATGCTCTGTTCTTTTTTATGGGCTTGTCACTGGTCATTAAATTTTACATTACTGAAGTGTTCTGCTTGACATTACCGAATGAGAGAATGGTAGGAGCTTAAGAGATGAGGACATGCTTTTGAAATTTATTATGCAAAGTAAAAGTGAATCATGATGTGTTGGTTTTACTCATAGATCCCCAAATACACACAGAGTCAGTCTCTTCTGTTAAGTTTTAGAGATCATCTACAAACAGTTCTGAGCACTGAAAAAGAAACAGAAAATAGATGAAGAAAAAAACCCAGTGTCATTTCTATGATACAGATAACACTGACTTCAGTTGCATTTCCCAGTGACATAAAAAACAAAGTGGCGAAAGATTTTCAATGTTTTCAATCTAAATTTGGAATACATACATATTTGCTTGTATAATTTATACTGATCAGAGTCAGCTAATAAATATTTACATTATCAATTAATCAGACAAATTTTATCTTATGAATTCAAATTCTTTAATTCTATTTTGTGTTTGAATAAGACTACAAAATGCAATTAAGTTACTATCATAGAAGAATAAGAAAACCAAGAGATTTATTATATTTTTACATTGAGAATTTCAGCCCTTATCTTTTGTGTGATTTTTAATAACACTTGAGCCACTTAAAACATTAAAAAATAAGATTCTAGATATGACTGACACAACATTGAAAGATTATGCTTGCAAACATGTCCAATTGGCAGAGTATTTGTGGAATCTGGTACTTATCTTTTTATGCCAAACTGATTCTTATGTCTCTGGCTGTAGAGCCATTGTCCATACTTACTAAAAATCTCTCAGTGATCCTGCAGTATTTTGATTGAGTGAGATTTTTCAACAGTCAGCACAAAACCTCTGCTGTGTCTAATAACAGGCCTTAGTAACTGACTTAGTGAGACTGAACAGAGGGACTATGATTGTGTTTCATTAATTACAATTTTCTCAGTGATACATATTCTGTTTTTAAAGTAGTGAATATGTTTTGCGATGCAGAGGCCCAATGCAGTCTACCAAATTTAGTATTGAGTAGTTTTGTCTTTCATACTTAAAGATTCCAAAAATCCCATAATCTACAATAATTTGATTCCTTCATTTTATGGCTAAGTTATTTCATTAGAACAGTTTTTTTTTTCATCCTACGCAGACATACTTGGTTTGTTTGTTAGCTTATCAACACACAATGTAACACGTGGTGACGCACAATGTAAACAGTGATGAGTGGTTTGAGCGCGGAATGATACATCCTGCACTCCACACAGGTAGAGGCACTGTTCTTCCCGGAGGTGGTTTTTACAACTGTTCTGTAGTTAAAATGCATTATATTTATAGTCTATGATAATGTGACTATATACGTATATATATATATATATATATATATATATATATATACACATATGTATATAGCTTATCACTGACTAACTAATAAGATTATCACTAGCATGGTAATTGAAATTAGCATTGTGACTGTTATGTGACTGCTAATGGACAGCACTAGTCAGTCAGGGAGGCCAGTGGTTTTCAAGGGGTGGCTGTAGTGTAGCAAAATACAAAAATACTCAAATAATGCACTGGTACCTCAGTTGGTACAGTCCTACTATGTCTTGTAAACGTATGTAGTTAATTTCTACCAGTGCTTCCTTGCATTTTATTTTATTGTTAAATTCAGATTAAACATGAACAAAAGGCAGCAGGATTGCATTCAAGTATTATTAGCCCTAGGCAGTGAAAATTGAGGCAAATAGTTGTTGATGCATTAAATATGATTCAGCCTGAGTGGAAAATTAGCATTTATCCAAGGCTGACATAATTTCACCTACAGAGACAAAAGGCAAAATAAAAGAAACTTGGAAAAAAAAGTCAGTTTTAACAAAATAAAGCTTTTATGCAAAGTCAATGTGAAGCACTTTGTGGAGTGAAGGTGTCATTTTTTGCACTACTAGCATAAAAAGTACAGCATCCATAGCATGTATACCTTGCAAAGAATGTCAAAAGGCAATACTTTGCCTTTGGTACATTTATAAAATGTAAGTTATGTGGCACCCCATTTGTAAGTGATGATTATTATGTGTCCTACATCTACATTTGCTGTTCATTAACCTGCTAACCCTACAGTGAACGGTAGATGATTGAACAAGGAGAGTAAGTTTGGACACAGCTTGAATTCTAATCTGCCCTCATTGGTGAGAAAGATGTGGTTTGTCCCAGTAATTCTGTTTAATGGGGAAATATCCTAAATGACTCATCTCATCTTCCTGTTACAGTTTAGGAGCCATAGTGAGTGTGATGACCACTGTCCATGGTTTTGATGATCATTCATTAGGAATGATTAGCCCAGCGCTCAGGGGGGGTCACCTCAACATGTTCAGACCTGACACTTCATCACTCTGTAATCATCACTAATTAGACCAAAGTTGACAGAGATGGGCAACATGCTCAGATGAGGCTGCTGTTATCTCCAGGGGAATCACTTAGCTTACAACTGTCAAAGTAATAACTTTCTAGTGACACAATCATTCATCACTGGGTTATGTTATTGTATTGTAGAAAAGAAAATCACCCCTTGGATACTCTCACTAGCAGATCGTATCAATCTCTGATGGTTAATACATTCAATTAATTATTCTGCTTGAGTTGTAATTTATTTTTGAGTCCACCCACCACTAGTATAGCCAATTTTTAAGGGAGAAGTAAATGTTCGTAACATTTTAAAATATTAAAATTAATATTAATATTAAAATAAACGTAACATTAATAAGCAGTTGTTCTCAGTTGCAGTCTTAACTTAAAATGATGAGTTGAATGGATTGCTCAGAGTTCACTCAACTCATTTAAGTTGATAATTAATAATTAATAATGAATGCCAGTTGAAACAAAGCTTGTTTGAGTTGATCTTTAGTAGTTTAAAGATGTCATCATGGTGGAAAATTGCTGTGTGCCATTATGACATGGTTGTTTATTTTCAAACCAGTGAAAATAGGAACCATGATAAAGGTTGGTGTTAAATTCAGTCGCTACTCCTTTACAGTTTATTAAAGACGTTGGGAGCAGCTTATCTTGATTGTTGTGTACTCATTTTGATAAGTTTTGGCTCCAATGAAAGGCAGTTCCTCGTGGTGGCTGCAGAACTATGGTGACTATGAAAACTTTTGTGGGTGTGTAAGTTAACAGAACTGGTAAATCAAACCAGACTGACATCTGCACAACAGATTGTTCAAAGGAAGCTGGCATACATTTTTAATTTCAAACTACGACTAAACTAAGTCACAGCAGGAAATATTTAACCAAGATAACATTTAGTTGTGTTAGAAAAACAAATAGCCAAACAAATTGATCCAAAATCGTGAGGCAGTAACTCATATGTTAAGTTAAAACAACAAAAATACAATAAATAATGCAGAACACATAACTTGACTACAGTAGATGCAGCATTGAAACACAAATCAATCTGATAAGACTTATTTTACAGTCAATAGCATAGAGAATAGTGTACCTCTCAAATGCACAGGGATTCCTTTTACACAATTTATTTTACACCTTTCGATGTTCTTACCTATTTATTTGTTGTGCTTTTAATTTATGAGACAGTAATACTGTCAGGTCCTCTGGCACCGGTCTTGTATTTGTTCTGAAGTACAGGACAAAAGCCCTTTAATGAGGCAGCTTTTAGCTTTTATGCATTTTATGCACAGTTTGAACAGTCTGCCCATGGGTTAGATTCATGCTGAACTGGATTTGGGTCACACAGTGATGCATTAAATGAGTGATGAATAAAATTAAAGTTCATGCATTTGTTGTTACCGATGCCATGCGGGCTGTACAGAGAGAGTAATATTTGCAGCAACAGCAGCTATTGTATTCAAGCTATTGTGTCCTCCATTATACTGGATACACAATCCTCTGCCACAGAGGTGCTGTGTACTCATGTTTGGCAGTGCTCACAGTTCAGTGTACAGTTCACGTAGTTGCATGCATGAGTCCGATGAACTAGACATAAATGAACCAAAACTGTTGCTTACACGCAGAGATGGGAAGTAACCAAGTACGTTTACTCAAGTACTGTATTTAAGTGCAATTTTGAAGTAATCTTATTTTACTGGAGGATTTCCACTACATTCACTTTATCATCATTAGTTACCAGTTACTTTATGCAGGATTAGATTCTTATAAAAATCATTTTGTATTCATCGAGTGCTGTCACTATAGAAGGTGGTTAAAATCAGCCCCACTTTCACTAACTGCTGTTTTTGTAGCACAGTCTGTAGGTGACAACACCTTTTAGTCATAATTTCCACCATTTTTTCAAACAAATCTGACTTCTGCATTTATATCATCATCAGAATTGTGTACTTTAGTACTTTTACTTGAGTAGAAAAATTAGTGTTTTTCTGAGCAAATACTTGCACTTTTATTTGCCAAGTTTGTGTACTTTGTGGAACAATATAGATACAGTGACAAGCAGGTCTTGGGTGCAGTACCAAGTGCACCTGCTATTTTGGTTCCCATTTGTGTAGCAAAGTACAAATGGGTTAGACAGGTAATTTACAAGGCCAGTAGTTGTGATAAATGTAGACTGGAGGGTTTGGCAATAAATAAAAACACACTCAGGCACAGTCACATTACTGGTCTCATAGCTCTGAAACATTTGTGCCAATCAAAGCTTTGATTGAACCTTAAAAACTTTCAGAAGACTGATTGTACTGTTGTTGCATCATCACATAAAAGGTGCCCGTAAGCGTGTTTAGGAGGGATTCATAGCTTATTCAGCTTGACGGTTTTCACTTATTCATTATCCATCAGTTCAGACACTGCATCTGTCTGTTTACAATTTCAAACTGGCCAGCAGACATTAAACAGCATAAATAAGCAGTTGTGGCCATCAGTGTTTTGATTTTGTTGCTCTCCCCTCCATCATCTTACAGTCATTAGTACACTGAATTTATAATAATTTTATGCTTCCTCTGTTACTCTACCATTAATGTAGCCTACTTTTCATATCATACCTGCGTTGTTGTCATTCATGTCCACTTTATAGTTCAACATGCAGAAGAAGTCCTTGGGAAGAGAAAAGCTAAATAATTTCTCATAGTTGCCTCATTAATTAGGAGAAATGTATTAGTCATAACTCCCACCAAAGCCTTTCCATATTAATGACAAGTGTGTGTTAGTAAATGTGTGTCTTGTGGGTGGAGGCAGTGGCAGTGTACTGAGTGGCACTTAAAGATACAGTTGATGGTTTAAGATAAAAAGAAACAGAGCAGCTTTGTTGTAAGTCATCAAGGTTGCTTTTTAGTGTGTTGTTTACAATAATCTAAAATCAGGTCAGATTCAAATGGAAGATTTATTAAATACACTCAGCAACAAGACATGAATCAATAAACATGTTGCCAAAAACCAACGAATTTCAAATTCCTGAGCAATAGATATATTCATTATTATTTCATGTTGTTATAATTATGTTATTTTTATAAAATGAATTAATCTTATTTGCCCTTTTTTCTAATAGCGCATTAACACTTAGGCAGGGTTGTGGTGACCTCAGGTCAACTCCTGATAACCCTCATTAGCACCGTGAACTGCAGGCCTCATTAGTGGAACATGTAGCATGTCATGTGCAACATGTTGATTTTGTTGTAATTAGCATGCTGCAGCTGGCTAATGCAAAGTTGAAGAGTGGACTTATGAATCTAGAGCCCACAGAGATCAGTCACTTTTTCACTACACGACACTTACTGAATGAATCAGTACTGCTGAAATGAATTTTACATACCTGTCATCTCAAGAGCAGAGATAAAGTATAGGCCTTTTTCATCGAAGAAGTGTTGAGATGCCACAGTAGGAAACGTATAGGTGTAAAAACTAGAAAAAAGGTTATTGCTGGGTTCCATTTAGCTAATTCATTTTCAGGGTCCTGATATTATGCATGCTGGCTTGCAAGGACACTTGTTAAGGATAAGTGGCACCTGTGTTTGTCAAAATGCACTAGAAAAAGCCTATTGTTGGATTTGTAATAACAGTCTCACATCTCTCTTGTATAGATTTAACATAGGAAATAAACTAAATATACAGTTTTGTATCTGCTATTTGGAAAATCCAGAACAATTTAATGGAGAACAAGTTTTGCAAATATTACATTTCTTATTCACCAGTGTGGTTGTACTGCCTGTATTGTGTTGTATATATCTTTGCAGTGTAGGCAATTGAAACTAAAAGGGGAATGATACTGAGCTGATTATACTTCCACTGAACTGCAGGGCCTCATTTATTGTATGAAATGTTATGGACAAGGCAGGATTACTAAAAGGTCAAAGTTAATAACGGTAGTGCTGCAGACCTTCAGGAGATCCAGGTTTAATGTGCGCCATTTGGTTTCTGCTAATTTGAGTAAATGCAAATTTGTTCAGAAATATGCACATTTACATTATCACACATGGCCTAATCTTGAAGCCAAGAGTCAAAATGTGTTAAAACCTGTTAATAGTTCAGTTGATATTGTTCAGAAATAGTGAAATCAATTAAATAAAATATCCACACAATCTTCTTAAATGACTAACAAAATTACTTTTTCTGCTTTCCATTTATTCCTAACATATTTTTAACAGAAGTGTAGTTAGCTGCTTATATTTTCTATCTGTGGTCAACCTGAGCAAACAGCTGTGGCCACATTGAGGCAAAATTTGGGTTTTTAGGACCACATTGATCAGTGGAAAAGTGAATTATGTTGCAGAAGTAATCTGAGTTACATAAAATTCACTTTTAAACATGGGTCACTGTTGTAATTTGCTCTAAATTCAAGCTACAAACTTTTTGAGTTTGGAATGTTTACCTTACACTTTCTCGATAGTCTTTTTAAAGTAAAAGTCCAAGATATTTGGCAAACATTGGGAAAGCAAACCCAAAGTTTTGCTTTTCGCAGTGTAATCCTGGAACTTAATGTTCCCCCTGGCCCTAGCTAGCAGCATACTTAAAAAAGGAACAGTTACACACAGTTTAAAGCACTGACCCTGCACATGCATCAGTGTATATCAGCATGTTATTTAAAACTCGTCATGTTTCACATTGCTGACTTTGCGCTCTTTTTAAAAGCATCTCTCAGTTTTATGGTCAGAGAATTTATCCAGCCCTTGGCAGTGTAATTTTCACTCAAAAGATAAGGAGGCAAATGTCAAAATTGCACTTGACATTTCAGCAGTTCTACTCTCACCACTCCAGGTATATAATTACATAATGAGCCTAAACTGGACATGGTTACAAGTTACATGGCAGAGGTCAGATATTTAGTATATGAATATCCCTCAGGTCGGTGTTAAATATTATACTAACAGAAATTTGATACAGTATTACATGTGTCTGATGTTGCTCAGGTAATACTGTAGAGAAGGTTGAAGCGTACCTTGTAGTTGACACAAGTAGAGCCTTGTCATAGATGCTGTAACCAGTGTCTGCGTTATACTCAGCCATAAGTGGCCAGGGTGGTCCAAATAAGCTAGTGTGCTCTCTCTGTTAAGATCCCTGACTGACAAGAGAAATGTAAAAAACTTTTTTTAGATCAAACTGCAACAAAACTAATGATGGACTTCAGAATCGTAATGAGAATCGGAGTGCATTGTTGCAAAACAGTAGATCTTCAAAGTCAAAAACAGAAACGGACAGGAAAAAACGACTGAAAACAATTAAAAACCTCTGTCCGAACAGCACCACATAGGCAAAAACTGTGTGTCAAAAAATGGTCACTAGGGTAAACGTGCAGCTAGCGTTTCAACATGAACCAACTCAAAATCTGCAAAACGAATGGAAAGATGTCCTGCTAAGGAGATTTAGCAACTGTAGCCAACTTCAGAGTGAGTTCATAAATCCACATATGTGCCAAATATGTGTATTGCTTTGTACACTATGCAATTTAAGGGTTTTACAGTTTGCACTTTTGTAGTTGTGGCTACATCTCTGGATCAGAGCGGATCCTGTATGATGATGTATACCAGTGCTTGCTGTGGCTTAACGGGTGGCTCTTAATAGTCTTTAATCTTTTATGTAAAGTAAGTACTTTCTGCTGCTCCCTTTGGATTTGGCAAGGATTTTTACGCCAGATGCCCTTCCTGTCACATCCCTCCCCAGTTTCAGTCCCAAGCCCAGTGGGGAGGGTGAGGACGCAAACCACCAAACCTGGGGTTCATAGACTGTTAACAATTGACAACTGCCTTACCTAATGCACCACTGTCCTAGCTAGTCTTCTTCATGTAGTAGTGTGGAGGCACACCTGTGTGTACTGACTGTATATATTCAGCCTACCTGTATTTACTCTGTTACAGTTTATGTAAAATAAACTTCTATGTAAAACAATAAGAAGACACTTAGGAAACGCTGAGGTGGACAAATGCTCACCTGTCACAATCGATTGTCTGTCTGTTCCCAAAGCTATAACACTGACTGACAACAGTTTAGTGTTGAATTCTGCTCAGTTATTGCACCAGAATAATGCTTGTGTTCACTTGCTTTGTGAAATAATCAACTGCAGGAACGTATTTTCTCAATACTGCAACAAAGAGTTTGCTCAGAGTTCGTAAGCAGATTTTTTAGAAGATGTCTCTTTGGCAGGTGGGTCACAGAAAAAAAGGTTTAATTTTAATGCTGCCTTGACAGTAAGAAATATCTGCAAATATAAATTTGTAGAAGAGTTCTTGTGATCTTCACAGTCCCCCTCTTCAAGCATTTTTCTATTTTCTGATATTAGTGTGAGACATTTAAACCTACTATTTTACATTAGCAGGTGGAAAACTCTCTGGAATTGGTGGTCTGAAACCGTCTCAAAAGCTCAACTTGTTTACACGAATTTGTGACTGTTAAGTGTTGCTATATTGATGTTGTGTCTCCAGTATCTGCGCCAACATCATTAGGGTAATTGATGCTGATACTGAGCAATCAGCCAGCACACCTGGCATGTATCAGCTGTTGCTCCCCTATCACCTGATGGTGGTTTTAAGGTAAAACTAGGCTAAAAAACAGCTGAGCTTTTATCGTGGTTTGATATGTTACAGAATCCACTTCCACATCTATTTAGAATGTGCCAAGCATAAATGGTTTTTGTGAACATAAGTGTTCAGAACGCTGGCTGTTAACAGAAGAAAGACTCAGATGTGGCCGTGTATTCTCAGCCAACTAGCTTGTTGACCGTCCTTTCATCAGTTGTGTTTTCATGGCTGCTCATCTCGAAAAGAAATTAGCAATTTTTCCAGTGACCTCCCCCCATCCTATCTTTCACACCACAAACACACACAGCTATTCTGACTGTGGAGTCTGTCTTCTTATCTCTCCCTCAGAGCATGATGAGTGCGCCAGCGGGCAAAATTTGTGTGATGAGAATGCCATCTGCACCAACACCATCAGAGGACACCTGTGTACCTGTAAACCGGGCTACGTGGGCAATGGCACCATCTGCAGAGGTAAGTTCCTGCCTTGAAACAGCCTTCCAGTCACACACAAGGTACAGACCCAAACCTTCCTGCACATCCTCTGATGGTGCCTGATCCTCTGCTCCATAACATCATGGTCCGCCTGGTTCAGCCTCCCTTACATCACCTAACCAGACAGCAGCTGCTGCAGAGATGATGAAAATTGATTCTGGACCAGCCTCCAGTTTCAGCCTCCTCTCCCTCTCTCCTCATCATGCTCCCTGTTGACCTGCCACTTCTTGCCTCGTTGATCCTAGAGTATCATACAGATGAAAGGAGGAAGAAGAATGGAAATGAGAAAGGGTTTTGTATCGTTTGTGTGGTTGAGTGTGGTGTGCATATAACAAAATACTGCATATACATATAATATAATCTTTTTTATAAAAGCCTTAATTCAGCCTGCTGCATGTCAACAATTAAAGCAAAGTGGAAAGGTGCCTCAATCAAAGAAAATGAATAAATCCAGAAAGTATTAATGTTTTTTGGTAACATATCCTCCATTTAAGCAGTAAAAGCTTTTTAACCTTGATATAAAATCTTTCACACTTAAGTGCCAATAAGTTAATAGATAGGATGTGTATAGTATACACCTCTAGCAACACTATAACTTCATTTTAATGTAATGTAATGATAATTTACTTTTATCATTTGTTAGCTATTTGTAGAATCATGACTAATCGTGTACGGATTTTAGTTATTCAAACTTTCCAAAAAGTCTGTACCTAAAACACAATATCTTACCAAATGTAAGGATTAGAAATGAATAAAACATTGAATAATCAGGTCTCCTGGTGTGCAAAGTGAGTTTTATCGGTTGCTATTCTACTTAGATTGTGCAACCTTGAGACTCATTACTTAGTTTCAGTGGCTTGTCACAATCAATGCAGAAATCTTGCTGACAAACACTGACTTCAATTCAGAAGTTACTGTCCTCTTCAGAAATGGTATATTTAATAAACTATGTGGGCACATAACAGCAGCCAGTGCTCTTCATTTTTTACAAGTGATTTATTGCTGTTATTACACCAAAACAATTTTCAATTATCAATCATATTTATTGTAGCATTTTAAATGCCTCACATGATGACAATGTTTTTTTCTGAATAAATGTTTTGTCCAAAAAATTATAAATTAACAAGAATAAAAGCATACAAAGCACTCACTGCCACAGTTCTAAACTCTAAAAGCAGAGGTTTAATATGCAGTCCTACTTAGGTCTAGTGCTTAATTTGTAAATAAATATATCCCATGAGCTTATGAAAAGCACGTTCATGTAATTTTCATGACTGTGTGCTTTCAGAATATTTGGCTATGGTCCATTATATGCAAGTACCATTAAACTTAATTAGGCTTTGACTTTCCAAACTACTTAAACATCTTAGTAAACATCCAGAAAATTATATTGCAGCATTGGATGTCAGTCACTGTAAAGGAGCCAGATGAGACTGATTGTCTCACTGCTGATTCCACTCTGAACAACAGAGACAGGAACTTTTCTTATTCATCTGCTTTTAATTTTCTAAAACCTGATTCATGAATGTTGTTCTAATAAGAGCCTGACGAGAAGTCAATGAAATTCTAAATTTAAGTTCGAAACCAATGTCTGGTTCACTGATTGGTGGCTGGGTGCCTTCTGAGATATTTAGAACATCTTTCAACTTATTTAACAGAGGTAAAATGAAAACACGGTTCATTTGACCCTCCTGCCATGTTCCACCGTGATTTCTCATTAAGTCATGTTCTGCACTGCTGCTCATTACCGTGACAACTAATAATGTTGTAATTAGTAAGACAGGACAGAGGAAAGCTTGTCAGTCATACCAATGATTACTATGTGTGTCATATGGTTTTGTGGGTGTGCGTGCGTGTGTGTAATAGACACAGAGAGGGTGCAAGGAGAGAAAATAAGAGGCAAAATAGTATCTGTCCAATTGCATGAACCCCCTCTACCTCTCTGTAATGCAGACATTAGGATGGGCAGCAGGTGGGAGGCAGGTCTAGGGAGAGATCAATGCAATTTGCAAAGTGTCTTTCGAATCATTTCTATCTCTGGATTGTCTCCAGGCCACACACACACACACACACACACACACACACACACACACACACACACACACACACACACACACACACACAATCAAAT
>JAUYWH010000018.1:16768037-16795022 GCA_034779795.1 Ctenopoma multispine | reverse complement strand
ACACACACACACACACACACACACACACACACACACACACACACACACACACACACACACACACACACTTTCAAATAATATGCAACCTGTGACTGTCACACTGCCTCCCTATTTTTCATACCAGAAAGGATTTTTAATGTGCAAACGATGGAACAGAACAGCTAATGAGGCAAATGTCACAAACTTAGAAATATATAAAAATAATGGAATATAAATACATGGATATGACTAAACATGGTGCAAAGACATGGTGGAAACCACTTATGGCTTTGCTGGAACATGAGACACCCTATATGGTAAGTGGACACTGGAACAAAGTGTGTAGGGATTCATTACAGCATGAACATGCTGATACAGCCTGTACTCCTCGCTTCACTCAAGATTTTGGAACCTGACTGCGCAGCCTCAAGCATCACCGTGGTCACACACTGATTAAGCAGTATGGGCTTCAGTTTATCCTAGAGTTGTTTGATGGGGTTATGGTTAGGTCTAGGCCCAGACAGTGAAGTTCTTATTTAAGGTTCATCTTCCACGGTTACCTAGAAAAAATTTATTTGTGCAACTTACTTTAATAAAGGGAAGTTTCATGATGAGCTTGCGCAAACTCTGCACACTGCTGTTTGATGTAATATTAAGATTTTCCCATTAGAATTAATTGGTCTAGGTGAAATCTATGGACAAAGACAATGTGCTAATAACACACACAAAATTCTAAGCTTTTGTGTCCTTATTGAACAAATATTTCATTGTTGAAGTGCTTCACCTTTGTGATGATATTTCCATGTTTGTCTACATTGCCCTTTAATACACATTTTAGTTGTCAATTTATGTCATGAGAAATAAGAGATCTCTTTTGCATACATGCAGGTAATTCCAAAGCATTTGTTTACATTGTCTTACCACTGTCTATGTCCGCAAACTTTTAACCACATTATGTACGTATTTAATGTATAACCAGCCCGTATAAAGAGACCACACCTGATACTTATATGCAGCAGGTCAGGGAACATATTTTTCAATAATTTCATTAAAACTTCCTACATTTTATCTATCATATTTTAGCCAATTAGTATTAAGAGTTAGAGGAATCGGCCTCTATTTTCCCCTCCCCCTGAGATCTCATTACTGTGTGATGGTGACAGTGTTGGCCAATCGACCTGTGTCTCCCGTCTCATTTCCCCCATACATCACTGCGGCCCTCTCTGGAATAAGGGAATTAGTCTGAATGCAACTGCAGTTTCTCAGCTTTTTCCTGCTAATGATAATAAACCAAAAAAAGTGTGTTTAGCCAGCCTTAAGCAATGAGTCCATTGCAGAGAGGGCTAAATCTGGTTTCTGTGATTAACTTGACATGCTAAAGGCTGAACAGGTGATGAGCGCCTTTGAGTGACAAGGCTTATTTCTCTTGAAAGAAAACTTTTTTCAAATTCCACTGCTATATTCAAACTGGATTGCAACACAAGAGCATTTTATTTGCTGAGGTATAATTTGTGACTAAGGATGACAAGGGCAGCTACAGTTCAGGGCTTTGCATGCTCAGTGACTTTGAAACCAAAGTCTCAGATTCTGTTCTATTTAAATAGAGTTTAAAGGAATGAAAATCCTCTCTCTGATCCTTGTTCTCGGTTAAATTTATGAATCATGTGTTATTTTGTGAAGTGTGGACTCATGCTCAATCTGCCTCTTTTTCATTGAGTGGATATTTACATTTCCCTGAAGGTTTTTGAACTGCCCATGTAGTAAGAGGTCACTGGACCCTTGTCCTCAAGTTACGTCTGTTGGTGTACAGATTTCTGCCCATTTATTTTTACAGAGAATTTAGATGTGTTAAATTGTGTTGTGCTCAAAAGCTCTACCTTAGTTTCCCTGGTAAGCAAAAAAACATTACCTAGTTATGTACTGAAGTAGATAAGTGGCAAAATTAGTACCCAGAGTTCAGTTTCAAGCAAATTAATTACAGTATTCACCTTCATTTTATTTTTTATTTAATCTCCACCAGCTCCAGATGCAAAAATCTGATTCTTTAGCAGCTAAAAGCTCCACTGTGTTCACTAGTCATTTTTCTTTGTCTTCTGTTTGGTGATGGATAAGTCTGGTGCATTCAATGTATTATAACCTTTTCCTGCAGCTACTGAGACTGTAAAAGAGGTTGATGAAAGCAGTACAACTTAACAAAAACAATGAATTTGTGAACTGTAAAAACAAAACTATCAGTTAACAGAAACTGAAGTATTCTGTAGAGCTTGGGAGAACTGGTGATATTTACATGAGTTAGTCACTACAAATTACCCTCCTTGTCAACTGATACATTTTCAATATAAAATACTGATTTGTGCAACTTCAAATGACAAAAGAATAATGACATCATGATGGTTGCAGATAGAGAAGGACTCTATATAGTCAGAGCCAGAATTGAAAACACCAGAGATCAGAATGACTCAGGATCAGTGGTAGAGAGGGTTGGCCGAGAGCTGAGTCAAGGTCAGGTCCAATGATCAGAAAAGCACACGATGAATCAGAAGCAGGCTGGAGAGCCAGTGTCAAGGGACAGACAATCTGGCAAGTTGTAAGTGTTGAGAGGGAAAACAATGAATCAATAATTACCAGACAGGTTAGATCAAATGAGGGGGTGGAGGAACAGGAAATGAGATGTCACAATAAGAGCATGGGATAAAATTGTCACGAATATTAAGAATGGTTGCTGGGATACACTTACAACAAACAGAGTTGCGTTACTTGAACAGAAATGCAAAGATTTTCTCATAATTAAGATGCTACTTTGAAAGGTCCTGACAACAACAACAAAACTTTTTTTTTTAACCTGCTATGAAATTGCTGGAACATCTGGATATGACTCTCTACATAACTCTGTTATTCAGAGTAAAAAAGTGGAACCCAAATTTGTTAACATTTCATAACTTGTGGGATGTTACAAATGCTTGCAGCAAAACAAACTTCTTCTCCGCCTTTCCCCTCTTGTATATACATGTACCACATCGTGATAGGCTCGGCTCAACTGTAAGGATTTGATTTATTGGACACCAGAGGATTACTATGAGGGTGAACTTATTAGATTTCCCCTGATAGGCTACTGTAACGAATGTGTAATGTGGCTTCACAGTGGCTCTCAGTGGAACAATTCTTCTACTCTCTGGCTGGATCTTTGGCTCAGTAATCTCAAGGGGGCTCAGCGAGGCCAGACACATTTGTCACAATCAGTCAGTCTACTAGCTCTGCTTTCTCACAGACTGTGTGGCGGTTGCACCTCACATCTTAGTTTTATTACGGAAGAGTAATTATGGCTAATACTGTTGCGACTGCAATTCCGTGCCCATTCTTTGTTACCAACACAATATATTTGCCTGCCACTGATAGTATGCAAACAGACAACAGGTGGAGAGGTGCTGAGAAATCTACATGGTTCAGCCTTATTGTGGCTTTGGTTTAAAAAAACAATTTAACATATTGAGTTTAATTTCCAATTTAACAATTTACGTGCAACTATACTGTGAAAACCCAACTGGTTAGTGCATTTGGGAATATGTAGTTTCAAATTTAATATCACATCTGCCAAATCCCCTGCTCCTAGAAGGCCTGCAGCTGGCCCCTACCTTCCTGATGATCTGATGATTGCAGGGGCACATAAGAAAAAACCTCCATCTCAAGAGCCCATTTTACTGCTATTGATTGTCTGGGCTGACTGGAAGTGAGAAGAAATTAGGGGTTAAGACTCCCTCTACTTTGACTTACTCTTTCTTCCTCTCTTTCCTCGCCCCATAACGCTAACCCTCCTCCTTTTATATTGCAATTCTCTTGGGGAGGAAAAAGGCTACAGCACCAATATGTCTTCTCCCTCGGAGCACAATAAATGGCCTACAATAGTTCATTCGGAGCGCAGCATAAGATTATGGATCAGGATTGTTCCTGCTGCCAGCCTAATGATCAGCAGCCTATTGCAGAGTCTTTGTCAGTAACAGAATGAGCGAGCTAATCTTGTTAATGGTCCGTTTCATTCCGTAGGACTGGTTTGTATAGACAAAGCGGTTTTAAATAGAGGGGATTTGAGTAGTGAATCTAAACAGTGGTACAAAGGACAAAGGCATTGACTCGTGCTTTTCTCATCTTGCAATCAAAGCTAATCACACAGGAACCATGTTGCAACCAGCTAACACTGAGGAATGAAACCCAGACTAATGTATTCTGAGAGGTGGAGGGAGGGAGGTGTTTCCCTGCAGGGAGGGGCCTTCATTTCCCATACAAGTCTGAAGCATTTAATTTTCTGTTTACATAATTATTGCTCCCCTTCATCCCATTTTTGATAGGAACAACACATTTAGCGGTTTCTCTGCTGTCGTTCTGTGCTAGAGGGCACAGTGTTTTACAACATTTAATTGGGTGGAAACCACAGTATCTAAAGCTATGATTAATTGCAAATGTAGAAAAAGTGTAGCAAGGAAAAAAAGCTTACTTATTTTTGAAGCTTTGTAGCAATTATCATTTCAGGCAATTATTTTAGTCTGAACCCTGCTGTTAGATGTAGCTGCTGTGCAGTGAAAAGAAAATACTTCTCTTCACTCTTGTAATATAATTTAATGCACCAGGCAAAATCTAGCATGCTGTCCTCATTCTATCTTCTCTGTGGTGTTTTTTGTCTTTAATCAGTCTTGTGTCAGTGGTATTCAGCAGTATTAAATATGGGAATAGAATACCTTTTGTTCAACATGGAGATGCTTGCCAATGATACAGTGAGGTACAAAGAGGAAGGCAAATTCATAACAATACAAACTGTGGACTCTAATAATAGTACACAAATTCTAGTCTTTGCTACAAGAGCAAGGCTTAAGTTTATTAATAGCACTTTTAGTGATATTTAATGTGAGTACTGTTAAAAGCTGTAGAAAAGGACAAGTGTAATTTAGTACTTGAGTCAAAAATAGGGGCTAGGTGTTTACTTAGTTGAGGTATGTGCATCACTCGGACATGATCTTTGTGTATATAAAAACATCACTAACACAGCTTTAAAAGATGTTGTTTCTGTCTTTGTATTTCGTCTTCTTTTTTTATTCAGACAACCACTGCACTAACTGAAGACTTGACATTTGACTTGGATTTGAGAGTTACATTTACTTCAAAATAATAAAAAGAGATATTGTGCTGTTTTAGGGGAAAAGCATGTAAAACAGTGGGTTCATGTTCATGTATGTGTTTAATGTTGTGACCGCTGCTCAGGAGGGGCCTGAGGGGTCCATTGAGGAAAGTGTCCGAAGACCACTTATTCTGTGTTTAAATGAATTGTCATCACCCACATACTGCCTAGTTTACTTCTCCTGATGCATCTTTTCAGTGTTTTATTGTTTCATTGTGCTTTTTCTTTTTCTCACCGCCTCTCCTGATTTTTCTCTGTCCTGTGAATGTAAGACAGAAGAAGCATGAGCAGAGAGTTGCCTGAGTGCAATAAAATAAACCAACCACTCTAACAAATCCTTCAACTGAGATGCCCACAAAGGTCATTAGTTCCCTGTGCTTTCACACGACCCATAGCAACATCACTTCAAATAGTGCCCCTACTCCAGCAGGTCTTTGTTGAAACTGCACCCTGATAGCAGCTGGCAGGCATCTCTTGACATACAGTAAAATCGGGCCATGTGGCAGCAGGCATTTCTTTAAATAGCAGCACAATGTTTGGTGATGTAGACTTTTCTCGTCATGGAAAATATCATGAACACAACGTTATGAATGTGGAACAATCGAGGTTTAGGCACAAAGACAACTGTTTAGGTTCAGGTTCAGGTCACTTTAATTGCACCGATAGCTAGATTTGATGCACAGTCATGAGTCACAACTGACAACAAATGAAAAAACAAAAAAAGTACAGAAAACAAAAACAATACCTTGATTAAGCATTGTGTATCCCATAAGGTATAAATCTATGATCTGATTAGGTTGAGCTATAAAAACTGGTTGAACGTCAGTTGGGGCGGATGGTTGGTTTTGTGACCCAGCCATCTACCCCAACCTTGTTCCAGTGCAAAGTTGAGTAATGTGCATGTAGATATTTAATAATACATCAGTTTATCTGTTGGTAGTGTTGTATTTATCATATCAGATTGGTTTCATTTCTCTAGATGCTTTCTACCTTGTCCAATAAACTGAAAATTCAAACACAGCAGATTTTGCTCTGAACCTCATCTCTGACTTACACAGAATTTAATTTGCAATCCACAATAATAGCATAAAGAAATTTTCCTGGTGGCCACCATGTATAAAAAGCCTGTTTTCAAACACGAATGGGTTTCAACTGGGACTGAAAAACAGCACAAAGCCCAGAGGCACCAGGCTCCAAAACACTTTAGTTCAAATCTGTGGGCCCTGACTGATTTATGGTATGCTGCAGACACACACACGCACACACCTACACAATCACACTGACACAAATAACAGACACATACGTAGGTAGAACAAATAAAAAAATGCCTTAGTTTAATACAGCTGTAGTCCAACTACTTTTTGACTCCATCATTGTTGGGGATATTCTTTAAAAAGATAGCCAAACAATGACTTCGAGTTTTTGGCTGAGGTTGGTCGACAAGGCCGTCGACATAGTCTGAGGGACCTGATACTTTAAAGAACGTCATTAAGAGTGCAAATTTAAAATAGACCATACAGGGACTCATTTCCACAAAACGGAAAAATGTAAGTGAGTGCACATCTGTCTTACTTGGTGTGTGTCTACATAAACTGGAGAGCCATATAAATGTACAAAAATGCATAATATGTGTTCTTTACACTTCAAACTTGAACTTGACTCAGATCTTTGAGATGAGTGACTTGACTTGCACTTGTGTTCTCTGAAGGTGAAATTAACTATAACCTGACTATGTAGTGACTTAACTTGGAATAAAAATATTCAATACATGCACCATAAGCTCAATAAGTTAAAAAAAGTTACCCCTATTGCTTCAGTTACACCTTAACACATGGCTTTACTCAAAGTATCCCTTGAGTAAATCCCTGTAACACAAAACCAAACAAAGATGTCAGCCCTCCACTAATGAACTGATGCACGCAGTGACAGAGACATGAATCATAAGTCATTTTATAAATTTGTTATCGACCTATTCTTGTTGTTTTTATTGTTACGTTGTCCGAGCTGCTGTCACAGCCAGCATATGGTTTTATTTCTTTATTCTGCGTTCTTGTCAATAAAAACACTTGAACAAAGGCACAAAGAGAAAAGCGGGCAGTATCACAGCAGTACAGATGATGGGATCCGTTGTGTATAGATCCATGATATCTGTGTGTTGTGGTGGCAAAATGTTGTTGTGCATGGTTTAATGGGTGTACATTAGTATCTGATATATGTTTATTCTGCAGCTAATTAGTGCAATGTTTCCTCCAAGCAGGAAATTTGGAAGGCCAGACCACCCCCCCACCACCTCTTCTCCAATATTAGATTGTGAATTATTAAAAATGTATCGACAATCTGCCTTTACAGACCATTTCTATTGTGCTAAGTGCACATTATATTAGTTGCTGTTCTATGGCTTATATTCAACATATAATGCAACATGACATACCTTATATTCCCTATTTGACAACGTAGCAGGTGGCATGAGGGATGACAACACAGAGGAGTTGGTCTCTAAAAAGATTTCTGCCCCAGTAATATGGAACTGGTTTGGACCTGGCATAAAAAACAGTTATTTGCAACTGTTGCAAAGATAATGTTCCCATGTCAGATGGCAAAAAAATTTACTTTTTAACTACCTTAAACAGAAACACCTAAAACCAGCAGTAGACCCTGTATTAGGGTACATCAGCTACAACTACACAGCCAGCAGCTACAACTCTTGTGACAGCATGTAAGAAAGACAGAGAAGCACTGGAAAGAGGTAAGGTGATGTTTATGATTCCTATAAAAACTGCAATGTGACGGTGTCAAAATAGTCAATCCACGGTACAAGATACCCAGCCACAAATATTTTTCCACTGCTGTAGTCAGTATGCCATGATGAAGATTTTGCTACAACAGCTTATTTATGTGTAGCTGCACTTCTGAACCTTACTTGATTCTGACCATTTATTTAATTCACAACTTGTTACTTGTACAGTGACGCTATATCTTCTTTAAATAGGGAAGTTCAATAACTTGTAAAACTGTCTTAAAAACCAACATAAAAAAGAATAGTGATAAAATTGTGAATCATGTTGCTGCCAGAAAAAAAGATATCGCCCACCCCTAACTGCATCAATTTTGCAGATGTTTATTATGTTTCCCGTTTCTAATTATCTTATGTTGGTGTGCTAATGTATCCCCTGGGAATGATGGATATCTGTTCAAAGTTACATGGCAAACCATCTAACATTTGATGTGATAGCAAGCCAGTACTGTTCCTCAAGTCCTGCTGCTAGTACAGCTAACAATTTTAAGCCAGAAGTCACAGGGTCAGAAACACAGTAGTAGTAGTTAGTATAGTGCGATATTAGTTTGGACAAAGTAAAAAAAAAAAAGCAGCATCCATCTGCCGGGAACATGATATGTCAGTTACTGATGTCTTCTCCAGACTTTAATACCAGCTGCTGGTCTCCCTGATGGAACTGCTACCTGTATGAGACCTAATACAGTATACACACATATATACAGTACGTGTGCAAATCCACATCCACTTGACATCCCCATCTCATCTGCAGACTCTCTGAATGGAGATTTCTCAACTGTCACTTCCATCACCTTTCCTGTGCCCTTTTTTATCATATCATCTGTCTATTTCTCACTTCTCATCCCCCATGCCTACCATGTGCTGTCTGTCAGGATGACAGGGACAAATGTAGCATTCAGTCAAAATTTTAAAGGCTTTTGAGTTGAAGTATAAGTTTATCAGCAGGTCACCACAGGTCTGAACCAGCATCTGTACAATGAAGCAATTATAATGACTGCAGAAACAATTACATAGGACTGAAGATCCTTCAGTCCAGCTCAGTCAGGTGGAAGTTGATGTCTTTAACTAAATGACTAGTATTTTTGTTTGTGTGTGTTTAGTGGACTGACTGAGATTTTTTTTTTCCTTCTGGCAAACTTGAATATAAGGAAACAAAAAGTACCACTCTGAACCAACAAGTGACATCTCTTCGACACAATCTTCCTCAGAAAATCAATTTCACATATCCCTCTTCCAGATTCCACCGGCATGGGTCATGGGTAATTCCACCACAACATCTCGCCTCTCAGCAGTAAGCTTCATCTTATCAGTGAAACAGCAGAGCCTGGAGAAAATAGTGGTGTCAGCTACCTACATATGTGTGTCTTAGTAATCAATTCAGACAGAGGGAGTTGCTCGTCATGCACCCCCCTCCGTTATGAAAGCTCCTCACATCCAGCTGCCAAGGGCGTTCTGCTCCTCCCCCATTGCTGCTCTGATAGGTTCATGCTCCCACAGCTCGTCCACAGATGAAAATAGATAAAATCATCCAGACATAGTGTGAACAGCCGGTTAATGTTTCCCACACACTGATATGGTCAAAAATAAAAGTTCAGAGATTAATATTTTTTTTTACTTTTTATTTTTTTATTCAGATGTTAAGCACAAGTTGATTTTTTCACAAAAATACCAAAACATACAAAACTTCCCCAACAAACAAAACTGTTTTGGCTTAGGGTTGTTTTGTTCTTATTTATTCAAAGTCCTGCAAGATCTTCTTTTTTTTAAAATTCCCAAATCCATACTTCAGCTTCATTTGGCCTCCAACTGGGAAAAATTTCAATAATGTGAAGCAAATGCATCTGTAAAAATACACACACCCACTCGGCACTCACATTTAAGCAGGAACATATATATACATATAATACAGCTGTGACTTTTTGTGTCACTTGAATTAATTTGACAAATAAAGTATGTATTTGTACCAGTGCATATAACATAACATAACATAACATAACATAACATAACATAACATAACATGGTTACTGACCCAAACATAATAATAGAAACCATGTAAAACACTTCTGGGAAGTGCTGTCATATAGCTGATGCTTTAGGTTGTTATGGCAAACGTGTTAGCAAACACTGTTAAAATTCATTCTGAATAATGTCTGTGACTGATGAATATTAAATTCAGTGAGAGTTTGACATTCAGTTCACGTGTCTTTTAGCTGCTTCTTTCCTTTGCTTGTACCCTTTTTAGTAGTGTTTTCTCAATTAGTAGTAATATAATATGCCACCACCGTTACCTTAACCAAGGCCTTATAGTTCATCACATGCTGTACTTAGCCTAAGTATAGTTAATCTGAATACATACCTAAAAGAATCGTCATGCACATGAAGCAAGGCGGGAATGTAAAATAAAGTACTAGAAAGTATTTTAACACAGCTTCTTACTTGTGGATATTTATAAAAGTGTGACTTTGGATTAGGATTATAGAACATGCTTTTAAGGGATCAGTCTAACTCTCAGGACAGCAATCTTCTGATTTTAAAGTGGCATTAAGTAAGGCTGTGTAGTAACAGATAACTGAGAAGACCAGAAAATGTGTTGATATTTTGCTGCCTAAAAAGTAATGGCTACAGAAAAACATGCAGAATGCTTTTAAAGTGAAAACAAGAATCTCAAAGGAGCATTTAAACATTGACAGCTGTTTTACATCTAGAAAATGTTGCACAGAAATCAGCTTGTCAGTTTGCTCATGTTATTCAGTCCCCGTGTCTAACATACACTAATGGCACCTCTGTGTTAGTTCAGTCATTTTGTTGTGAGGGAAATATTTGCCTCTGCACACTACAGCTATAAAGGAAATGAGTTTTGGTAATTTTAGTTCACTGCTGGCTTAGCTTGAAGATGACGTTAGCAAGTGCTGACATGTCGTGCAGGACTTAAAATAAGTTTAAGATCCATAAGTTTAGACTAGCCTCGCGTCGGTGGTTGTTTTTACACCATTTGTTTCCTTATGTATTATTTAGTATTTTATAGGCCTAACTTGCCTTAAACTGTTGTGTAAAACACTTTTTGACTTCTGATAGGGTGCTAAATAAATAAACTTTACTTACCTGAATACAATGTTGCACTATTATGCCACGCGAGTTAATGATAATGTTATCATTGAAAATTATTATCTGAACTTTTTTGTCTTATGGTGTTGTCTCCTGTATGGCAAAGCATATTATATAAGAGTAATTAAAGAAAATCTAAATAAATTAATAATAATCCCTTTTACTTGCAGTTTTTATGACAAGTAATGCAGGTGTAGCCACGCAACAGCAACATTTTCTACTGTTTTGGTGGTAAAGAGGTTACAGTATGTCACCATACTGATCCCGCTCTTGCAGTTCAAAATGTGTGGAGCTGCTCTCCAGAGCGAAAAATCTCCAGAAGCACCTGGCGGAATTAATTGTCATGTCAGCAGTATTGATCAACTGTCCTTTCAACCCTCTGTAGATACATTATGGCAGTAAAAATCTTCTTTAATGCGTCTTTAATCCATGCCAACCGCCTGGCCTGAGTCCTTATTGTCTTGTAAGTGCAGTCATTATCCTGGATGTTCAGTAAATGCCCAACAGAGAGTAAAGCCAGGGGTGAACTGCCTGTACTCGATGCATAACAAAGTGAGACATTTATATGAGTAAATGTGTTTGGTAATTCTGTCTTTGCTGGGTTTCTGGCCTGCTCAGCTCTTCCTTGTAGATTGACATTGGACAGTGGATCTCACTTAAGCTTGCTGTTGTGCTTTCATTATTAACATGCAGATACAATATATACATGCCCTGCAAAGAGGAAAGCAATGTCTGTTAATCATAAAGTAGGGGTTCAAAGTCCATTATCTAGATTCCCCTCTGTGTTCAGGAGCACTCTGTGATGTGTTTTATTGTACATCCTCTCCCTCCTCCTGACAACAGCATCTGTTGGAAGACATGCTTATATTTAAAGCTGCATTAATTAATTTGTGGACACTAGAGGGCAGGAAAACTGCAAAACAGCAGATAAAAACAGCCCTGATATTGTACTATAACCATTACACATTGTTATAATTAACTTTTTAGCATGAAGTTGCTTATTTAGACGTTCGGAAGACATACTGTCACAAATCATCGGTCTTGTGTCGGACTGGCTAATGAAGTCTAATATTTACTAAAACCATGGCGCAGTTGGTGGGGCACTCTGCAGTAGTCTACAAACCTGGTGATTTGCTTCCAGGTTTCTTCTGATTCCTGACCAGTTGTCATTACTATCACTTATTTTAACAATAGTTTGGTCACTAAGTCCACTTTAACTGCTAAATGCTTCACTTTTTGACCAAAGTTATTGATTTATTATATGTGTTAATGTTCATTTGGAAAGTAAGAGAAATGTGGAAAGATTATTGGCCTCCTTTGGAGATTATGCAAAATAGGCTGTACAAAACAAAGCAAAATCAGCCTGAAGCATAAGAATAGGAGATTGCAGCTGCTGCAAAGAGTCTTTAGATTAGATTATGAGTTCTTAGTGTGTTTGAAGAAACATAAGTACATCTGTTCTGTGAAATGGACCAGTGAGACATCTAAAATGCTAAAATAATCGTTTTAAACAATTCTACTGGCCTGGAACACGTAAATAATTCACTGTGAGTTTGCCACAATGAGTTACCTGGCCCCAGATTGTCCCTCTTATGGATTAGTTTTACCTTTAAATGAATGTAAGCATGCATTGTGAGAAAAGGAAAAACATCTTACACCTCTGGCAGTAGACTGAATAATTGTTCATTCAAGTGGTTAGATGTCTAGGAATACCTACAGAGCTGATGACTTGACTTTTACACTATTACTAGTACATGAGAGGCACAAATTTGGGTTATGACTCCTGTTACATGCAGTAGCATGTAGTCTTCTGATTCAAAGTTGGGGTAAATATTATAGACTATACATTTGAACTTTCAGTTAGAGATGAGATCTTTATCAGGAGTCTCAGTACAACACATCACTGATGTTTGCCAAACTCCACGAGATGCTAATTATTAGCTCAATTACATTTTACCATAGAATTACAAAGCTCTTTTTGGGGTTTTTTTACTCTCTATTTTTCTCTTCTGCTACTCGAATTTGTGTAATATCCATTGTCTTTTTGGTGATAATTCATCTTTTTAGATGGAGATGGATCCTTGGACACGCAATGACCGTGAATGTGGCACTTAGCTACAGCACAGAGTGGAATGATTCCATTCTCACCACCCACTGGAAAGCAATCTAGGCCCATAATGGGAAAGTCAAATAGCAAATCTGTGGGTATAAGCATGTCTCAGGAAGTCACGAATCAGCAACAGGCTCAGTTAAGCAGTGAGATAGTTTAGCTGGAGGTCACAGGGACTACACTAAAGGGGGTCAGCCTACTGCTCGTACCTAAGCATAGGCTATTTGTTACTGTAGCAGTGGGCCTAGTAATGTAATGTGGAGGGGGGTGGGGGGAGGAGTCAGAGAAGAGAAATAGAAAAAAAAGTTGCAGAAAAAGAAGACAAAGCACACGAAGAGAACTGCATTATAAACCAGAGTTTAATGGTCTAAATCTTGCTGTCCAAAAAGAAGTTCAGGGCTCTGGTTGCCTACAACCTTGATTGAAAAGTGAGTGTGGTAAAAACCATACACCACACCCATCCCCAGTTAACCCCCCCCTCATCTTTGGAAGTCATTAGTTTGACAGGCAGGAGACATTGTGCTGATGATGGTGTAACGATAATTAGTGCTGGAGATAGATTTAGTCAGTATAAGTGTAATTAATTTTTAAGTGTGAGGTTTATTAGTACAGAGGCAATCAAGCTCCTAATGAGGGCCTGATAGAACTTCTTAAACACTGCAACCAGTCAAATGAATTGCTCTAATAGCTTCTGCCATGGGACTTTATTTATTGCACTTATGCATTAGTTTGTATATTTAGCACTTTTTTCTCTAAAACACCAGGGTGATAATTTACTTGGATAAATTGTGTGTCTTTGTATTCATAAACCTAAGTGAGACAAGCTCCTGCACATACATTACAAACACAGTGATATTACATGTGCATACCCTATATGAACTGTATGTGGCTAGAAATAGATTATTCAGCCTTTTAAGGCTCATCTTTCAAATCATGTCCTTAATTAAACTTAAAAAAAAGTAATTCCTCTTAAATGAACTTGCTCAATTACGGCTGCCCTCTTTTTGGTTTAATCCTTCTGGCTTTGAGCACTGACTACTACACTAACCACACACTCACTCTTTTGTGTTTTGTAGACTACATTTCTCTGCTCTGCCAGCTCTCCCCTACCACCTGCCCTTTGTGTGTTTGTCTCAGCCATGTTGATGCCTTGTGCATTCGCTGAATTTCACTGCTAGACCGCTTCCAGCTAAAGGCAGCGAGCAGTTGAATATACATACACGCTTGCCCAGACACCTACTCACAATCATCTAGTGAAATGTTTCAATGTAGATGAGTAGCACTGGGTAGACAGAAAGAAACACTATTATTATTTTTGAGTAATGTTTGTTTATGCGATTTTGTGTCCACCTGCAAAATGCCATGAACTTTGCTCAACTCTGCTCTGATGAGAGCGTTGACCCATACAATGACTGTAATTTAAAGCCCAAAAATAACCTTACATTAAATTCATGTGGTGGACCATTCTGCCCAAAAAAATGTATGACTTAGAAAGATCTTTACCATGTCACCTGATAGAAGCGACTTATCATCTGAATGGTCGACTTTGAAACCAGACTGGTGATGGATTAGATGGATGTGAAAGATAATGTAACAGTAAAAAAGCACATGCTGGAAAGAGAGAGAAGAACAGATACAGGTTTTATAGTTTATGATGTCTGAGGATCCAGTGTTTTTCATAGTAAGGGGTTAACAGTGGCATTAGATTCTTTGTTAATTTAAAAATATGTACAACTTTAAAAAGGAAGCGCTTTTAGAAGTGTCCCTCCAAGACATTTTTACCCATTTAGGCATAGATCTCCGACATTGTGACATTATGTGTATGATAACCACTTGAAAAACGAATTTCCCATCAGACACTTCCATAAACCAAATCAAAGGACAGCTTACAATTTTAAGATGTGGAATAGGTGATGTTGGTAATAAAACTGCAGTGAAAGTGCCTCTTCAAATGCACAATACTGCCATTTTGGTTCTTGTTATAATATTATGTCAGTTTACTATGTGGCACTCCACATCTTGAGTACAGACACACACACAAACATAAAAAAGACTATTTAGAAACCCATGTGTCATTGTTTCCTCACAGAACTGTTAATAGTGTTCTTATAAATAGTCAGGGGAACCACTTTGCACCCTGTAATGCCTTCACAAAACTTTAAACTGCAGGAACTTTTTGTGCTTTTGCTGCTGTGATATTTAGGACACGACGACTGAGTTAATACATTTCTCTTTTTAGCTTTCTGTGAGGAGGGATGTCGGAGTGGAGGGACCTGTGTGTCTCCCAACACGTGTATCTGTCCTTCAGGATTTACAGGACGTCACTGTGAGACAGGTAGGAAAGATCACCCCACTTGACCTCTCACCTGTCCATTTGTTCAGTTGTCCCTCCTAATTTGAGCACTGCTGGAGAGAGTCTGTGAAATGACATCAGTTGATCACGGCTGTTAGGTCGGTCTGAGAGCACAATAGTTACCTTCATTTCCCTTTCTGTTTCTTTTTTCCCTCTCTCTCTCACACACACACTTTCACACTGTATCTCTAAGGCCTGTGTTTAAATTAGACATTGCAGAGATTGAGGATCCCAGGAAAACCATAGAAAAGGACAAATAATTCTTCTTTACTCCCAGCCACCCTCTTCCTTTACTTCTTCTTCTCTTTTCCTTGTTCGTTATCCTCCTCATTCTTTCTTCTTGTCCTTTTGATTTTACATCCCCCTTTTTCTTTACTGTCTCATGCGCTCCTCCTCACCTATCCTTATTCCTTCGCTCTTTCTTACATTCCCACTTCTATCCTTTATTTCCCCTCCTCTTTCACTTTCCTTCTATTTCATCCTCTGTGCTTTGTAACATTTCTATTATAATTGTCTCTTCTACTATATCCTTCTCTCTATCTCACATTTCTCTCATCTTTCTCCTTTTTATCCCCCTCTACATCATTCATTCATTTTCATTTCATCCCATGTCTCTGCTCAATCATCATCTCTCTTCCTCCCATCTTTCCCTCCCCTGATATTAAACCTTCTGTCTCTGCAGTGTCGTTTTACAAAAGTGATCAAGCAGCAACCACATATCACATTCGCTGGTAGCTATCCACAGCATGTTGCCATGGTTTCCCATTAGATAGCCACAATATTAGTGACAGTAATTACTCTACATATAAGCACATCTAATACTCTCAGCCTCAATAGACTCTACTCTCTGTCTGGTACTGTAGTGCCTCTGTAAAATGATTTCCTTCACCACTCACAGAATCATTCAACAGGAAGTAGATAAACGAGGTGATAAAGATAAACAGTGCCTTATATCTTTTTTCTGAATTATCTTACAAAACAAAAATAAAAATATAATATTCCAATATACATATTACCCCTACAACAAACTGCTTATATAGGAAATCCTATGTGTGAAAAAACTTGCATATCTTAATAGTAAACTTAAGCATTTTATACGTCCCAATCATCACTGCTGGTATTTTGGGATGACATGGTGTTTCTGAAATTTGCAGAGGATTAAGGTACAATATGCAGTTTTGGAGAATCAAGCTAGCAAGATATTTGAAATCAGTGCAGCCAGTGAAATAATATTATTATATTATATAGCCAGTCTAAGCATGTGTCATCTCATAGATATGTTCAAGGTACCCTTTCTTGTTGATATCACACCTGCTTTGAGTTTCTCTGTTTGGTGTCTGTGCTGTTCCTAAATCCGTGTCATGGGAGATTTTCACAGCACCTCTGTTTGTGTGCGATAATTGCTTTATCTTTACCTTATTTTCAAGTTACACTGAAAGTGAATTACTGAAAGTGAAAATATGCATTTTCATGCCTTCAACTTTACCTGGAGACAAACAATGTTAATGCTCTTCTTGATTTCTTTCACAACATTTTTAACTTTATTGTGGAAAAAGCTATGTAATTCAAATATATACTTTCAGGTCTGAACATTTGAACTGGGGAGAGGTAATCAGTGGCAATCAGCATGCAACACATTTTATGAAAGCTGGCAATCAACCAAGGACTAATTAACCTCTAAAAAGCATCAAAAATCTATCAATTACTTATCGTGACAAGCTAAGCCCTCAGTGCTGTTCTCTGAAAATGAAATTTTATATCCAAACACAATGCTTTGCTGTTGCAATTTGCAAAAAGTGTTGGAATTATAAGCAGACAAGATGCAAAAAGCCAAATAGTCTCCCATAATTGTTAAGACAACGTCAATTGAACACAATTGTCACATTGTTATTTATCTCATGTACTTACTGTAATAATTGACAGATTTAGTTATTTTTAATACATTTTTTAAGTTGACTGCTTATTAATATAAATGGAAAAAAATAATTCCAGTATTTAGATGAATCTTATAAGTTACATGTATTACTAGTGTCTAAAGTTAACAATAAGCTAAAAATGAACTAACAACATGTTAGCTTTTCAGTGTTTTAGAAATAAATAAATTGAACAGTACAGTTTTACAAATAACCTTTTTATTTTACACTGCAGTTGTCTTTTTAAATATTGTATTTTCAGTATGAAAAAAAAAATAATAATAATTTGGTAAACGTGAAGAATTATCCCATTATTGTATATCAAAACTGCAGGCTTGTGACGTTTAAATCTATATGACCAAATATAGTAAATATATTAGCTGATTAAAAGCCCAATTTTAATAAAATTTAAAATTGTAAAACTATACAGTAACCAACTTTGCAATTATACAGTCCCTAAAAGGACAATTTGTGTTTGCAGTACAATGAAGATGTTTGGGTTTTCTTCTGATGAATTCCTTCCTAGTACAGCATGAAGGGCCAAAAAAACCTATACAACTTAAAGGAGATACACTAATGACATAATACAGTTTTATTACAGGTTGTCTTTTCTTATCATGACTTAATTGCCTCGGGTCTGGCTTGTACTCAGATGTGGTCACTTGCTTCAGGGTGCAGAATATATGCTCAAAACTCTTCTGCAGATTTTCAAGCAGTGTTACATAACGCGTGGTGCTCCCTTTTGAGACCTCAGCTGCTTCTCCAGTTGTCTTCAACATCGAGGGAAAATATGTGAATTGTCCTTTTGGAGGATGAGTCTGGAGGAGCTTTAGTTTGTTGGCAAACACTTTGTACCAGATCAGGCAGCCTTTTTTACCTTCCCTTGCAGATCTAGGTTCAGTTTGTTCAGATGATGCAACATGTCAACCAGTCACGCCAAATCTGAAAGCTGTTGTGTGATATGTAGTTCAGAATAGTTCAGAATAATTTTATTTTTCTTTCAGAAACTGCTTCACTGGGTTCAAAAGTTCAGAAAAACAGGAAAGTGTGTTACCTCTTGAGAGCTACCTCAGAACATTCGAGAAGCAGCTCACTGCAAAGATTTTATTCAGTAAAAGGTTTATGAATTGTGTGTTTAAGAGCATGAATATGGATAAAATTCACAATTTCTAGCACAGGTTTAATTACATGGTCCAAGTTCAGCTTTTTAGACACCATGTGCTCCCGGTGGATGATGCAATGAAATGTCCAAAAATCTGGGAAATGTTAGTAGTAGAAACTAAAGCAGTTAAATTTTAAATCATAAGTGTCAGCAAATGGCATAAATCCTATTGTTCTTATCTTTCCGGATCAGCAACAATAGTTTTCAACAATTTTTAGTAGTAATAGTATTTTTAGAATATAATTTTTTTCTACTCTAAACACACAACATTGACTTCTGTTCTATAATTATTGCTGTATTAAAATATAGCATGTAGCACATGTAGTTTCCCTTGATGACTTCCCTTAGGCAACTTGTACAAGTCATACAGAAGGTTCTTGTTTGAACTCTGGGCATGACATGTTCTCTGTCTGTCTTCGTGTTTCACTTTTAAGCTGTTCTTATATATGTCAGACTCTCTTACTGTCTGTCTGTATGTCTCTCATGTACACCTGTGTCTGTCTCCTCTCTCCGCTTACATCTCCCTCTGTGCTGTCCTTCCCCCATGTGCAATAAAGCTCGTCACTCCTCCACTCACTGACTCTCCTTTGTGGTGAGTAGTGTAGCTCAACTGGAGGTTAAGAGCATCTAAATATAAAGCTGATGGGAGTAGAGATGATCTTTTCATCTTTTCCCATGATGACTTGGCTGTCTTTACCCTGTTTAGCCACCACACATCCAGTTTATACATTGTTAAGTATATACTACTATTACTTAGTGAACTGCAGACTATGGTGGCATCAAAGTTTAGCATCATTTTCTAAACAACATGCTAGTTGTCTTCCATTGGACTATTGAGGATATGTCATTGAGTTTTGAGGAGCCAGTGAAACTGCAGAGAGCATCTGATGTGCTTTACTGTTAAGTTCAACATGTAAAACAGGCAAACAATATATTAAAAATATTATTATTGTGGTCGGGCTGCCCCTTTGTGGTGCCAAGGGTTCGGGGTTCTGTTTCTTGTCCAGGGACACTACAACATGTGGCCAGGAATCAGGAGAATCTGGGAAGCGAACCACCAACTCTGGGGTTTCTAGAGTACAGCCAACTGCCTTTTTTTTGTGTTTGGCTCCGATAGTCCATGACTGTTCATTTTATGCTTGGTCAAACCCTGTTTTTATGCACCAGGGATGGCAAGGGCCAGAGATCACATTGACTTCACGTTCATCCAGCCAATTCTTGATCTACATCCAATCCTTGTTACATTGACATGTCAGCCATGCATTGAGGGAACTTCTTCAAATTTGCCACAACTGTCAACTTCGACTCCATATTAAACTGTTTAGATTTTAGTGGCCAAAGGTCAAGGTCACAGTCACCACATATTTATTCAATTTGTGTTGTAAATATAACTTCCTGTATGTCTTAGTCTCATCAATGCTACATCTCAGAAACACCCAAAAGGAATTGTATTACATCTGGCACAAACATATGCTTGGAGTCATGTATCAACCTATTAGAATATAAGTCTCGACATACATGTGTGTAAACGACAATGTCGTCAGAGACATAAAACCGCAGTACAAGATACATGTAGTATTGTGGAGTAGAGAGAGAGTGAAGCCCTGGAGAAGGAACTAAGTGCTCTTGTTTGCATTGTGAAAGGAAACAGAGGAAATTGTGAAATGGTGTCTGGATGCCTCTGTGGTTGTAACAAAGATTGATAGAGAGCGTGCGCACGTGTGTGTGTATATAACATATTGTACCTCATACCACAGGAAGGCCACCTGCCCGTTTCAATGCCACAGGCAAAGAGAAGGATTGCTGTTAAACCACACACACACACACACACACACACACACACACACACACACACACACAGTCATCAAATACTTTTATAAGATTATTCAGCAACATGAGTTATTGACTGCATGTGAATTAAATTAGTTTTTATTATGTCTAAATAAAATGTGGAGTGATGAATGGTGTTTTATATAACGTGCTCACTATGAAAAGAGATCCAGAGTCTTGTTGGACAAGGTCTCAGATCTAACAGATACTTTTCTGATGTTTTTCAAGTTCACCCCCTTTTGTCCTTGTTGGTTTATCATTACAAATGTGTGTTACCACAACATTGACTTGGAATAGGATTCAGTAGCATTTTATTGAATGTTAATACGGTTCTGTTTCCACTTATCAAACCAGAAACTTTTCAAATCCCTTTTTAAAAAACATTCCAATATGTAATACTGTAAGTAGTTTGTTTTTTTTATTGTACTCAGTACCAAAACAAAAACTGTTTTGTGTAATAAAAATATAACTCAGTGTAGCCTTTTCTAACTATGTTAATAACACAGTTGATATACTGAATTCATATTAGATTTGGGGACCAATCACTTAACAAAAATTAATAGAAACTACACCAATTAACTACCAAACCTAAACCATAAACAATTTGCTTTCCTAAGGGTTGCAGGGTTTTCACCACATATTTTAATCACTGCTCTATGACATTCATTAACCCTGTCCACATTCCGATTGTTTCTTGCTGTCCTGCAGCTGCACAAGTGAAAACAACAAAGAGGGAAAATAATATTAATTCTACCTAATCATTCACTGCTGATAATTTGTAGTGTCATGAGCTGTGCATAAGACAAGTAGAGCGAGGGATCCAATTGCAGGACACAAAGGCAGGCGGGAGGACAGAGCAGTGCAAAAACAATTTGTTTAGAGCAAAAAAACAGGTGTAGTGTACTATTGGTCCAGGCAATGACAACAAGCAGCAGGGAAATCAGGAGCAAAAGACAGAATAGGAAACAGGCAGGCGGTCTAAACATCCAGAACAGTTAAGAAGTGAAAGAATTTAAAACCGAGAAAACAGTCTAAACAGGCTCCGAATGCCAATAGGCAATAAATAACCACAGCTAAATGAGGTAGGCTAGTGTCCAAAATAAAAAGTGATCTGCCTCCTATGAGGGAAACAGACAATTACTGTATATACATGTATACTGCAGTTATAAAGGTAATTGGAGCCGAGTCAGGAGGAGTAACTGGAGGGAAAACTTGGCAAGTTAAGGGTGGAGAGGGGAAAGTGAACAGGTGAATATTTGAACGAGAGTGAGGGAACCTGGTGGCATGACTGAGAACTGAGGTCAATTTTTCTAAATTAAATAAATAAATAAATAATTTAAATAATAAAATAATTGAGCTAAGTACTAAACACAATAGAGAAATTACATAAAAAAGCCTCCATACTGTAGCCTTAGCTAAATCTTTCTATTTCCTGGAGATAGTTTGTCAATTGAAGATAAGACTTGTCTTGTATCTTCCAAATCAAGCCTGAGCAGATGTTGTCAGAAAGCACATGATAATAAAAGTGGATAATTACAGGTGCTTTGTTATTGTTTTTTGTTTGTTGTCCTCATTTCAGCACCTTGATTTAGAGACACTCTGTTCAACATTAAGTTGCTAAATATAGAAGCTAGAGAGTTTAAAGCAGTTGATGAAAAATGAAAGTGTAGTCGTGCGAAGTATGTCTGTGTGTTTAGGTGGTCTAATTTTAAACTAGAGTAGAATGTGTTTATTCCTAATGTGTAAATATCTTAGGGGTCACAGAGGTGCAGTGCAGTGAGGAATGTTGTTGTATCTTCATTGCAGCATAACTGATTTGAAATGAAACAATAACATGGTAAATTTGTATTGCTGATGTTAATTTCCACCTTGCATAGCTGATGAAGAATGTGGGAAACAATAATATTTTTTTCATGTCCATTTTGCTATGAAAAAATCAGTGACCAGCACTATGATTAGGCTCTGTATGTGTGTGTATGAGTGGCATCTATTTTTGAAGGATGTACAAACAAATACGTTTGGCCCTAAAGAAACCACTTAATGGCCTTGTCTTTATGTTAGGCTGACTGTCCTGCTTTACTGTCCTAAGATACAGGCTTCTGACGATGTTCACCCAACCCAACATCCCAACACCCTTCACTTTAAGAGTTTGACCTTTGTGCACTACTCAAAGTAGATTTTAATTCCATAGTCAGTTTCTATTCTGGTGATGTCACATATGACCAACCTACTATATTTACACATACAGGAGATAAAATAGAGAAGTGCTGTAGATGAAACACAGAGAGGCTGATTTACCATTTGACGACGTTTAACGGCTGCACTGAATATTAAACAGCCATCAGCTATAAATACCCTTAAAGTTTGCCAGGAGCAGGTTAGGGTGTAGGGTACAACAAAGCACAGGACTGAGTCCAGAAAAAAACAACTTTCTGTTGATGTTATTGTTACTAGTCATGTGATGAACATTGTATGAAGTTTTGGTGCCATTAGGACAAACTACCTTTATGGGCATTACAGTTGGAGAACTTGTTGCCCAAACATACAAAAAAATGTAAAGCACGTATGCCAGCAAATACAAACCTGGATGGATAAATAAATGATTAAAAATTATTAATTCTGATTAAATAATAGTGCAGTAGTTATTACTAGTGGTTATTAGTTTATCTGTCATAGTTATGTTATATACAGTTTTGTTGTTTGGGTTCTCTGCTGCAGTACATTTAAGTTAAAATAAAATAATGAATACATGTGCCATATATTTCATTTGAGTTGGATTAAACCAATATAGAAACAGTATATTTAATACACAGTGCTTTTTATGGGATGTCTTTAGCGTGGTCTTCAAGTAGAATGCACCTCGGTCTGTTGATTGACTCAAAAATAATTGTCAAAATTAATTTTAAAATTAGTTTGAGTTTACGTTCACTTTGAATGTAACTCCAGGATCAATGAACTGCTGAAAATGCAGCAATTAGCAATCAATCAATTAGTTATGTTAGTTTTTTTTCCATCATTTTGATAAGTCTCATTTTTCTTCAGTCCAAAAAACTTTGTTCAACAATTATACCATTTTTCTTCTGTATACAGAGGCAGTGTCAGAACAAATCATATCAGGGGGCATAAGGGTGACTGCAGGAGGGCACACACACAGACTGTTCTGAGCGTGTTATTAGAACATCATAGGCTGGCATTATAAAGTGAAATAAACATATGGCTTACTTTTGTAAGAACTGCAGGCAGAACCTCTTAAGAACGGTGTCTTTACACTCAGTTGTGCATTTTCAGGTTAAGTCTTTCTCAGCCTCTAGCTGAACCTGATGGGTCTTTCTTTTGTGGAGCATTGTGTGTCTGTGGACCCAAAATGTGTTTGTCAGAGTGAATAATGAATTCTCACATTTTGCCGACTTTGCTGCAGCCTGATCTCTCTGTTTATCAGGCTTATAACAGGTTGTATCTTGCGATGGATCCTCCGAGGTTATAGTCACAAAATCTTCTCTTGTACATGTATGCTTTCAACCTTGAGAACATTCTTGACTTACCGTGCAGTCATAAAGTGAGTTTTCTTCACCATTCAAATGATTTACCGCTTATCCACAGAACTTGTGTTTCTTAGTCTATCAGGTCATTTTCTGTCATGATCACAACCCACACTTCCTGTTTTATTTTGAAATATTTATAATTGTTTTAATTTCATTCACCTGTCTCACACTCTCCCCCAGTCAGATTATCTGCTCTGTTTTTGTACTGATTCTCCTGCCTAACCCTGTTTTAAGTGATTCTGAACTCTGTGACCTGCCACTGCCTGAACTCAACCACCTGAGCTCTAAGTCTGTTTCTGAAGTCCATGTCTGTGGCTCTGGACTCTCTTATCTCTGCCTCTGGTCCTCCTGCCTGTTCTTGACTTTTAATGTATTGATTATTGGATGTGGATTTTGGTTTGTGGATTCTGGACTGTTGCTCTCTGACTCTTTCCCTCTCTGTAACTTTTGGACCTGGATTTGTGGATTTTGGGACTGAGGATTTGTTATGCTCTCTGCAAGCAGGAGTTCAG
Organism: Ctenopoma multispine; assembly: GCA_034779795.1. NCBI lineage: Eukaryota > Metazoa > Chordata > Actinopteri > Anabantiformes > Anabantidae > Ctenopoma > Ctenopoma multispine. The sequence goes on along the minus strand of JAUYWH010000018.1, from coordinate 16,770,555 downwards.
AGGAGTTTTGGTCATGGCCGTGTCCTCTCCAGGGACCACGCGGCAGACGCTGACTCTGTAGCTCGCCATCTTGTCTCTGCTGGCTGGTCTGCCATTTTGTGCTCTCCTTGCTTCTATTTTCCTGCCTCCCAGCACTGTTCAAGCTACCGCACCTCTTACTATCTACAAGGAGAGACAATTATATCTTCAAACTTTCAGGAAGGCGTGAGCTTTAACAAACTTACCTGTTTTCTGTCATCCTGTTTCATCTTGATGTCTTTATACTCTCAATGTCCTGCTAGAGTGCCACCTCTTGGTCTAGTGACCCCATCGTGTCTCCATGCTTTTTGGGTTCAACTTTTCAACAAATCATTAAAATGTTCTAGTAGTCCTGGGGCCTTTATTTTTTGATTTTTGGTATCAAACTACTTTTTGATATGTATCGGAAATATTTTTTGCTATTTTTGAGCCTCACTTGCATCTCCGTCTATTTAGTCCCCAAATTGACAGACAGCCATGTGTGGTCTTATGCATGAACTAATGTTGAAATAAGGCAACGGTTGAATAATATTGTATTATTGTTACATTTTACTTCAAATAGACTATGTGTGGAATCACAGAGCCTGCAGGCAAAAACTGTGAAACTGACAACAAATAATTACATTCTGGTCTGTAAAGTGATGTGTGGTCTGCCCGTGGTGTCTGTTGGAGCTGCTGGCAGCTGTTGGCCTTCTTTGTGCAGTCACAGTGACTGATGGCTGCTGTGTTCTAATGCAGGGTTAAATAAAGACACTCAGCTGGCTTGTTGCTCACATCCAAGCCCAAAAGCCTTGCTGTCATGAACTGCCAAATGAATATTATGACAAAGGTTGCATGATTATTTTAACTCAGTAATCATTTTATTGCATATTTCATTGCTATATCATTGTCTAATTTAGGTTTTCTTAAATATTTTAAGACAGCACAGATACAGTATTAACAGTATTAACAGTTTCTGGACGGCATAACAATTTTAACAAGAAGTGATTTTAAAACTTAGATAAAGTTGGTTCTATTTTAAACTTCAATAATCTAATTGCCAGTATATTAAATCATTACACGTTTAACATGCGATGTAGCCATGCCAAACGTGCCCTCTCAAGTGCCTACACAGCACTGCTCTTTTGTTGAAGGGTTACCTGCTGTCAGCCACCAGTCACCTCTAATCTTTGTATGCTTCAGTAAGATGTCAGAGAGGGAATCTTTTGGTTAAACTTTGGTCTCTGACCTGAGCAGCTGACAGAGGGCAGCCCTTCCGGCAGCTGTCACGTCTTATTACCTGCAGCAGGCCTAGACAACAGTGCAACGATTGGCATGACTGTGTGTTTGTGGTATGAAGACAGGACCAAAGTTATATATTATTACTTTTACAAATAGGTCACAAGATCTGAAGGTCTGTTTGTTTATTCTTTGTAGTTGGGGACAGTGTGCAACATTTCTTTAAATCCCTGAATATACTAAGTTATATGCTATAAAATTATAAATAAACATAAATATAAGACATAAAAAGTTCAACTAACTTGTAAAAATATTTTTTTCTAAATACGTGTTAAATCAGTGGCTAAAGAGGTTAAATTGAATTTTGAATGTAGCATCTTGAATCGAAAATGTTTTTTACGAAATAACACACATTAAAAGTCTGTAAACAATTTTTTTCGAAAACTCAGTAAACTCAAATATTTTCTCTCTTTATAGTTCTGCATAACCCTAATGCATTTAGGTAAATCTGCTGTGACTTTTTTCTTTCCCTAAAATTATTTTTTAACGGTTTTCTTTAATATGAATTGAATATTATTAAATTATTCATTTTTATGTTCTCACACACTTCATCTTGCTTTGAATTAACAATATTCTCATTGGAAGCTATGAAAAGGTGCAAAGAAACCTCTTATTTTTGAAGAACACATTGTTTTAATCAAAGATAAATATGTTCTCAAAGACTTAAGGTTTACTTCTGCTTCATGAACCATATATTGTTACAACATGGTAGTTTCTATTTCAGTAATTACCTTGTTACAAACAAAATTTCACTTCCTATTACTCCCTTTTTGTAAAGTGCTACTGAAATGACAACACAACGTTTCACAAAGTCCACAGACTGCATGGATACTCCTTATACGGTGAAACTCTCCAACATGTGGGCAGGAGGAGCTCAGGATCAAACAACCAACCCTACAATTAGTGGATGACCCACTCTAACTACTGATCCACACCCGCCAGTATATAATATAAACAACTCCTGCAGTGCAAATTACAATTCACTGCACCTTTTCGTGTTGATTTGCTTGAGAGGGAGATGTTTTGTCCTGGTTCAGTGGCAATATGAGGTGTACGCAGACATGACAATTAATGAGCAATCCCTCGCTAGCTTTGCTTGTTTGCCATGCTTTGCATTTAAGTGCTTGAAGGTATGACTGAAGGTTACATTTGTGTGTGTGTGTGTGTGTGTGTGTGTGTGTGTGTGTGTGTGTGTGTGTGTGTGTGTGTGTGTGTGTGTGTG
>JAUYWH010000018.1:16705925-16767937 GCA_034779795.1 Ctenopoma multispine | reverse complement strand
GTGTGTGTGTGTGTGTGTGTGTGTGTGTGTGTGTGTGTGTGTGTGTGTGTGTGCGCGTGTGTGTGTGTGTGTGTGTGCGCGTGTGCGTGTATGTGCGTGTGTGTTCAGGTCAGGTCTTATAGCCAGAAGAGAGATGGCTGATGAGGAGCAGCGCTCACACCATACATAATGGATGAGAGAGATTTACTCTCTCTCACCGAGGAGCAAAGACCTAATGCCTGGACGTGTGTATGCACGCCACATGCCAGACACAAAGCAAGCTGATTAGAAATGACAGAATGAGCTAGAAGAAGAAATATAGAAAAGAAACAAAGTGCATTGAGGAATCAACTCTGCTGCCAAATGGTGTTATTCTGAAAGACTTTGATCCCTGCTGTGGTGAGAAGACTGCAGAAATGTTGGCTGTCTAATATGGGCAGCCACTGACCAAGCCCTGCTGTGCTGGCAGTGGTTTCTCTGATTGGATCAACTTTTACTATTGCAGCTACCACAGATCAAAGAACAGGCAAAAATTCAAATGCCATAAATGAGGTGGAATTTCAGGTTTGTGTTTGTTGATTGATAGAATGATTTAGGCAGACTCTTATGTTACTGTCTGTGTTTATGTCCTCAGATATTGACGAGTGTGCAGAGGGCCTGATTGAGTGCCACAACCACTCCCGCTGTGTCAACTTGCCCGGCTGGTACCACTGTGAATGCAGAAGTGGTTTCCATGACAATGGCTCCTACTTGCTCGATGGGAGCTCCTGCATTGGTGAGCATACACTGAATTGAAAACATCCTCATAACTGCTTGAAATTCCAGCTCTTCAGCTTCTTTATGATCACCACCTTTCTACTATAGCCTTTTTTCTCCCTCTCTCCTACTGTGTCCAATTATGCAGGAATTCTGAAAACTATTCCTCTTTGAATCTCTTTGTCTTTGGTCTGCTATGTGATTGCTAGTTTGTTAGTCATTCTTTGTTTCATTTATCTCCTTATGTAGACATGAGCACAGACTTACAAAAAGGCTAATCAGTGGTCTTCACACCTTCACAGTTCTGGATCTAACCATTCAGTGTGAAAACCACACACACACCTCTTAATGAGATATTCATGAGGAAGGCACAGTAGGGCAGAGCTGAATTGGAAATAGAGAAACACTAGGCTTGTGTGTGTCAATACACAGAGCTGAGGACCCACACAACAGGAGAATACAGTGAAATATCTAACTGTAAAATTATGTATTTACATGCTTATCACACATTCACATCACAATTAACTGTAGGCTTTTTGCAAACAACTGAAAAATAAAAAAAATGTGACAAATCCCCTTCTGCTTATTAAACAGTTTTAACAGGTCATGATGAACCTTGAACATTGCTGTTTTCAGGACATTTAGTGAAAGTGTGTTTCTGCGAGTAGTGGTTGTGCTATTGTTGACTGACTGCTTCTCAGATTTAAGAAGGGGACTAGCTTTACAAATCACTGTTTGTAATTTGCAAACCAACTGCTAAAATATGCAATGTACAGTATTTTTTATTGTACATTTTAATAGTTTGATAGGTCTAGGCGAATTTTACCACCAATTTCTGATCATTTGAAAGAAAATCACTTTAAAATTCTAATTCAACATAACATACTTCGGTGGACACCAAACTGAGGTTAAGTCAAAATGTTTTGCATTGTGACTTAGGCTTAGAATGAAGACATGTTTAGGGAACACAAAGAGAGCTATTATGATCTCTATGACTTTACATTTTTACTGGTGGTTTGCAGGTGAAAAGGCACCTTCAGTTCAAACTGAACCTTTTTCAGATGTAAGAAATAACCTTTGTAATTAAAAACATAAAAAACATTTAAAAAGCTAAACGTGTGTAGTTTCACAGATGTGTTGACCATACTCATCATCTTAGTTTTGTTGTTTACTGATCTCTGCAACTGACATTACTTAAACATAATTTATAGTGTTTCTGCTTATTACACATTTTTCCTGTATGAGTGCAGCATATCTAAATATCATTCAACAAACAAACAAATCTAAGAAACTGCTTTGATTTTAGCTAATGTAAAATTTTCTGATGTGGTAAACTCTACTTTTTACTCTGCAGCAGCTCTGTGCCACATTTGAAAAGCAGAGTCACCAGTCAAATATGTTTTTGGTCTTTTGATTTCTTATTCTCTCTCAGAGTATGATATGCAGCAGGATCTGAAAGTCTGAGACCACATTAAAAATCAATGATATTTTTGTATAAAATAATCAAAAAGTTTAAAGAAATTTCAATCAAAGCATCTCTTAGCTTAGAACACATTTGACTTATGACAATTTCAGTTATTTAAATCCTGAGTCACATATAGGCCATCACAACCACTACTAGAACATCTAATTAACATTTTCTATTAATAAATCTCATCCGTGTGTGACTTGGTAGAGGTGAACTTAATGGTTTTGTCCTTTTGTACAAAAGTGCATTTGAGAGTTCAGCCTACAGGTGGAGAAAGTTGGTTAATTTAGTATGTATCTAAGAAGATGTATTCTTAGTAATAGAGCAACACATTTGTATGGCAGACAACCATGCATATCATTTTGACATGAATTGGCTGCAGTAGCTCCAAGACTTCATCAATTTTCAATTGTGTTGTCTGATATTTCTACAGACTAATTTTTATGCCATCAGAATGATTTGAAAGATGGTACAACCACAAAAGAAATCAAGTCTAATTGGACATTAATTTACTTGTTTATCCGCTGCGATCAGAGGTTTTCAACAAACTGTTTCATCACTGGAAATATATTTTATACAATGTGATTAGAGAAAGCACATTTGCATGTCATTTAGTGATGCCATTAATGACACTGCTTTTTTGTACTCTACAGCATAAATAGAAGTTTGTGTCACAATGTGTGTGTGTGTGTGTGTGTGTGTGTGTGTGTGTGTGTGTGTGTGTGTGTGTGTGTGTGTGTGTGTGTGTGTGTCACTCCTAAACCACATGAGTGCATGTAGCTGTGCCACAATGCAGTATTAGGCTCTAAGCCAGCAGGGGAAATAAGTACGAATGACAATTTAACAGGATTTTGTATCCTCCACAATATTGCTCCAACAGCCTCTCATGAGTCAACCAAACAGAAAGTAGCATTTTGCAATTAAGAGACCCAGCTCTAAACAGAAAGAAACAGCAGTCAGTTTAAAACACTTGTACGTTGGCAAGAGTAGGTGATGGTCATGCAGGAAATAACATAAAGCACTCAGGGAAGTGAGACAGAGAAAGACTGAAAGGGTCTCTTTATCTTTGTGTATGTGTATAAGTAATCAGCCATGGCCCCCAAAAAATTACATTTGTATACAACTAAACTGCATTTCAGATTACGTTTTTGTAGAGAACATAATTGCTACCCGATTACATTTTCTGTTAACATAATGATCATGTGTTCAAAGTTAACATATCTTTGTCCACCAAAATATCTGATCTACATCTGGTTTTCTGTCAGCTAAAATATCCGACGTTACATTTCAAGACATGTGAGTGTAGAGATATTAAACTTATGGTCGGGATCAGGCATCACAGCAGTGGGTTAGGGTCAATAAAAGACAGTAGGCTGGTTATTTCATACAGTGTCTTAAGGCACACATCTGCATTAAAAATTAAAGCAAAACACAATCTTTTTTCTAACCCTAACCTCAGTACTATTCTTGCTTAAACCCAACCTCAAAGGGAACTTTGGTCTCAAACTCAGGTCTCTGGCATGTCAGTCCTGCACAGTGAAAACCTGCCACCATCTCCAACCACCTCCTTGCAAATCACTTTGCTTTAATAAATGTAGCTCGTTATTCATTCATTCATTCACACAAATATGTTTCAGTACAACGTGACAATTACGTTCTACAAAAACGTAATCGGATTGCAAATACGTTTTGTAGAAACACATTATTGGGATTGGCGTTTAGTTGTATATGAATGTCATTTTTAGGAGACAGGGTTGCAGAAATTGTTTGTTGTTGGCTTTTTTGTTAGATATTGCAAAATATTTGCACCAAATTCCAGGTGCAAATCAACAACCAAAATAAAATTTGACATACTATTTCTAGTTGTTCTAGTTATGTTCCTTTGGGTTCAGTACAAAAAACTTGATGAAAATCCCACTGATGTTCATAATCACACAAATAAGATGAAAATCCACAATTGAAACATACCAAAAGTATGTTATGTGTTATGTGGTTCACTCCTTGTGACAAGGTAAGTGGGCATTTTACTGGTGTCAATATTTCTGTGTTTAGCAGGCTCTTAGAAACACAATTTCTCATAGTTCGCAGACCATCACAGATTAAATCTAGTTCAGACATGAAATAACAGAGGGTCAGATAATACTGGACAGTGTAGAAGTTTTTAAACAGAAAATTACAGCAAATATATTGAAATGATAATAATGACATGAGAACAGAGCTGGTGGATGGTAAATTTAGTGTGTGCAATGCTGCATTAGTGTTCATAAAGCTGTTGTTTGTGTGTTATAATGCATGTGTGTTGCAATATGTCATTAGTGTTTTTTTACAATAACATAACATTTACATTCTTACATTACAAGATTCTTACAATACATCATGTCATAATACAGTATCTCATGTTGTCTTGGTTATACTGAGATGCAATGTATTTCATTACACTGCATTATGTTACATTGTGTTAACAATGCATATTGCTGTGGTGAGGAGCGGAGCAGCCGCAAGTAACAGTCCCCCCTTTTCTTTATTGCTTTGACTAAACTGCAGGCTGCATCTCAAAACGTGTTTATTATGCCTAATGCTTTCGGGAGAGACAGGTGGCTTTAAAAAACAGATTGTGCATAAAAATTAGGATAATACAGCATAAAATTCCACTGTCTCCCTGTGTATGTGTTTGTGCATCGTTTTTTCCCTTCTCTGTGATCGAGATGATCTCTCCATATGTGCTGCCTGGAGACACATCAAAGAAATATAATTTTAAAAAAGTCCTCCAGTTTACCTTCTGATTCAACTTGCATCTCCTGGAAAAATAACATATGTTTAAAGCTACAACTAGGCAGCAAACTGGACCTTCTTCATTGCAGAAACGAGACACATGATTAGGAGTATGGTTTTGAAGGCACAAAAATAACTTGGTAAAATTAGAGAAAAAATCATGGTTTGGGTTTTAATAAGTGCTTCGGTAGAGTTAAATTACCTTTGTTGTCATGGTTTTAATAATAACAGTTGTGAAATACAAGGTTATGGTCAAGGTTATGAGACAGTCATTGTTAAAAGTCAACCTGAACCTACTCGTTACATGGACACTACAGCTACAGCCAATAACAATCACCTAACAATAAACATATGCATCGAAATAAGCTGCTTCATCAGACAACCCACAGGTTTAATTTGTTTAATGCAAATAACAAATACTTCAATACTGAGAGTTTGATGTCTTTTTAATTACCCACATCTTTGACAGGGATTTATTTGTTTTGTGTGTCTGTGTCTATACCTGTGTGAATGTGTCATGAAGCTAAATATGCTGCAGGATTAGTACTTTCATTGTTCAACAGCTCATGTAGGTGTAAGTGTTAAGTTTTTCATATGGTTGGCTATGCTTTGCTGGGTTCTCCAAAGGGCTTTTGTGTTTGGTTGTAAGACCTGTAGTCTTTCATAGGCTACATTTAGAAATACGTTTCATCTGTGAGCAGCAGCTTGTGGCTGAATGGAGCATGAAGAGCATTAATCCTTCACCACCAGTGGTACTGTATGTCTGACTGGCTGATGGGGATTTCATTTAGTGTATACAAATAGTCTGTCGCAGACACAATAAATTGTTGGTTGAGCTGCCCCCCCTCTCTCTTTCCAGCACATTTGATACTGCAACCAATTAGAGTGTGTATTCAGCAGCGCCCCAGTGTATTGTTGTTACTGCCGTGGTCACAGCATCAACCACGCCTCATGTACACTGAGAGTAGGTCTGCCTCCCTGATTCCACTCTAATTATTCACTGGAGAAAACCCAAATTTATGTTGCATGATGTTAAGCCACTTGGGCCTGTGGATCTGAAGCCTTTTTTGTATCCAGTTGGTGGCAGAATTTCATTTGATATTACTAGCTTCTATTTAGAAAAGTTAGCAAAACCCATTAACATTTAATAAGTATTAACTTTTTATAGCATCCGTAACTTTATTATGTGAGCCACATAACTGTTCCAAGCCTGAATTTTAGTAACTTATTCAAGTCAAGATTTTACATTCATTTTTCACTCACAGTTCTCAGTTCTGATTTGGACTCTGTATAGCTTAATAGGACACACGCAATTTGACAACTGTAACACACAATGCATGTTCTGGACAGAAGTAGTCAAAATAGTTGCTAAGATATGACAATCTAGGGATTCAAATGTAATATGGTTTGCTTTTCAGGAATTTTAACCCAGGAACATACAGATTAGTGGTCTGTGCATGAGGATTTTGATGGGTAATGTATGGGCAGGCAAAGGGGGAAGTGTGGAAACACTTCTCGGTTTCTAGTCTCACAGATCTGTGTAGAAATTAAGTAGACTTGTTGATCACAGTGTGAAAGCACACTTAAAGTTAGAGTTCTTTATTTCATTATTTAGTTTAAGTTTTTTTACTTTGTGGCTTTGTTCATGCAACACTAGTAGCATGCTGTCAGTGTGGGTGTGATCGATGTCTGTAGGCAGCTGGCAGAAGAGAGCAGAGTTACTGTTAAAGACTTTGGTCTCTGAAAAGCTCACATTTAGTGTGATTAATTCTGTTAAATGTCAAGGCTTGATAAGGATAGGGACAGTCCTTTGGCACCCCATTTGCTGTGCCACGCTGATAAGGAAAAGTAGGCTTTTGACTTTGATTTGTCTGAATACACTTATAAATGGGCTGTGATGGATGTGACTCAAGATATGATGCCACTATGTGTGTGTCTTGCTATATAGATGAAAGGGGTGTAAAATATTACTCCCTTCAAATTTCAATTCAAATAATCACTGGGAATTAATTATAGCAGTAACCAATTTGCTATTTCTCAAAGTATGGGTAAGAGATGACAAAGACAGTATTGTATCGATTTAGTACAATGAAGTGTTCTACCTAACTGACCTAACTACAAAATAAACTCATGCTATTCATTTAAGGGTATGATTAAAGTGACCTGAGGCTTAAAATATTTACTTGTTTAGAGCACACATTATTACAGGTGATACATTTGGTACCCAAAGGGCCTCATGGTAAATAGAAATGTGTGAATGAAAGTGTACAGTAAATGTTCCTATGTAGATCTGAAAGAACATGCACCTTGTCATGCATGTAATTTCTCCAGCCATATTATGATCATATATAATTTTTTTATATACAGTATGAAGACTTAACTATGATCTATTTAAAATATGTAATAATACTATACGGTATGATTTTGGGAGACCAATTTTACACAATACAGTTGTCCAAAATGGCCAAAAAGTGACATCGAACGGAACACAGAAAACCCATGAAGCTAAACATATTTATGAAATTAAACATATTTAATTTATAACTCGATGGAATTTTTTCATGCAAGTTTTAATGCCAAGAGAGTGATTAAGAAACTGAATACAATATATATAACAGGGAAAGATTAGAAATTCCACAAATATTTCCCCGTAAATCTATCCAGTGTAGTCTGCCTTTACTAATTTACTGATGCAGTTCTGTTACATTTTTCGGTTGTTTTTAATTTATTGATTAGTTTTCCCCAGAAAAACTCATTTGATTTTGTTTTGTATTTTGTATCCACAAGAAAATTTATAGGACTGAAACACTTCAGCTTTACACAAAAAAATCATAGATAATTATCCAACAACAATTTTCCTACATTTGTACAGGCTTTTATTTATTATGGTTTATTCTTCTAGACATCGATGAGTGCAGTTTGCAGACGCACACCTGCTGGAATGACAGCGTGTGTGTGAATCTCCCGGGAGGCTATGATTGTGTGTGTACGTCTGGTCCAGGCTGCAGTGGCGACTGCCCACAGGAAGAGGGAATAAGACGCAATGGAGACGACTGGAAACCCGGCTTTGACCACTGTGCTATATGCTCATGCAAGGTACAGATGATAAACACACATGCAGATTCACTACACTAAGTAATGATGGTGATCACACGTTGATTGAATGTTAATTAAGGCTTTTATCAAAACTGTGATGTAAAATGATCTCCCCTATAATTTCCTGCAATTAAATTGTTAATATATAGTATAGTGAAGAAAGATATCAAGAATAAATAGTAAGTAATACATATGTGGATGATACAGAGCTAAATAAAAACTTTAAACTTTCACCTTTCCAGTCAACTAGTATCACTTCTCAATTAGCTAAGGAAAGGCAAAAGAGAAAAAAAAAACGTAGGACAAAACTAAGGGCAATCACAAATATATAATACACAAGATATTAAGTTCCTTGAAAGCACCTGATTTTTACATAAATTGTATTAAAGTAAATACTAAGTAGAGACCATGGGAAATTCAATTATGCATGTGTAGCATGAGTTATGACATTTTACTTCAACGTGTTACTAAATACATCCAAGTTACTTCCATTTCGCTGTCAAAATATGTATAAACGATATGTAAATCATGTTATCATGTCAATATGCTGGTTCAGTGACTTCCTTCGTTTACATCCTGCTGTCACTTCCCGTTCAAGATGTTTCCTCTGCAAGACGTTTATATATCACATGGACTGAACTTTGGTCCACTTTGTGTGACTTTTTTGAGATGGATGACCATCTCAATGTAAAAATTGTCAGCTGCACTTTCCTCTGTCTTAACTCAACAAATGCCCACTTGAAGCATTGCAGAAACAGAGCTTAAAACAGTTTGTCCTTCAAGAGCCAATACTGTTAAGGTTGTTATGTGTGACATAAACAAGAGAAAATTGCTTTGCTACAAGATAATATCAAAAAAAAATACAGTGTTAAATTTCCATTTCAGGTTCATTGACAATTAATATGGACTTTTACACACATTTCAGATGAGAGCTGTAAAAATAGATGCAGCATCTAAATATAATAGAATGGAGAAAAGAAACACACTTGAGAAGCCAGTGAGATGCCCTTCTTACATTGGGGATCAGTGTTCACGATGCCTTCAGCTGTGGAATCAGGACTTGAGTCAGATGTGAGATGCTGACTGAATGTTAACCAGCAGTGATCTGGTTTCTGGGGACCAACTGTGAAAACCACTGGCCTGGTGCCTGCGAAGCACCATTTAAGTTACTGTACTTTGTTTAAAACAGAGAGAGCAACTGAAGACAACTAGCTGAAATAGACAGACTATACACTTAGGTTAGAAATATCCACATTTATGCACATAAAGTTGTCAGTTTGTCTGTCAAGCATGAGAGGACGGTTGGTTGCTCTGTGTTAGAAATTGAAAATGTTTTTAAATGAGGTTAAGGTCATACAGGACAAGTGGTATGTGAACTAAAAGGTGGAAACCTGAGAGCAAAGAACTTTCTTACTTAACTTTGACCATACTGTATTTAGTAGAAAGTGAATTAAATAGAACACGTTGAGTTTAGACTTCTACAAAAGTGACCCAAGGACTAAAAGACTTCTAAATTAAATTAGTTCCAGAAAAAAAAACATACAGAATGTTGTCATCAAATTGGTCAGAAAACCAATGGTGTTTTGGTTACATGGGCGTGCAAGCTTGGTCTTGCTGGCATTAAAGTAAACAGTATTTTCTTTCAGAAAATCGGACCAAGGCCATCAGTACTCCCTGGGAATCAGTGGTTACTGTAGCAGGACAATATGCATCAATAAAACACTGGCTCTGAATTGCTGTTTTAATGGTAGCAGAATTATTTTATGGCTCTCATACATTTCCTAACAGCCATTTAATGCAACATTTTTACATCTCCATTACACTGCCGTCCCTAAGCCAGACAGTACAGGCTGAGCTGAGTAAAACAGACCATAAAGTTTTCTCCAGGTAGAAACAAAGAGCTAGCCACAGACTGTGCATTCCAGCTCAGACACAGTTCACAGCTCTAATACGTTACTGTTCAAAAGAAAATCTGAGAACTGCTACAATGCATTGAAACCCACCACTGGTAGTGTATGATTGTATGATGGTCACAAATAGAACTGTTGACCAGATCCCCCTAAAGGCACCAGAGCTCAGTTTCTAATATGCACCTTGATCATATCACGAATTTAACTCTTGGATTTGTCGGGCAGCAGTTCCACATCGATGAGCATGTTTGCTTATTTTTTCTTTTACTGAGATTAAGTAGGTTTGCAGTTGGACCTCACTCACTCAGTAAGCAAACATTTAAAGAATTCAGTTCTCTCTTCGTGTGAATCTATATCTTGTTATCCACTTTGAAACATCAATGCAAAGCAATCAAACTTTATAGTGCTGGGGACAGTTTTTAGCAGACATATGGTATTCCCACAGTTTATTCAGAGCATGTAATTGACTTTACACAATAAAAGGTTAGTTTCATTTGATTTTAACATTTTAAAAAGAGCATTGAGTCCTCTCTCTCTCTATATATATTTTTTTATTTACATCACACTGGGTCCGAGGTCTTTTGTTTATTTTGTATTGCTGAAAGTTAGGTTACTGTGGAGTCTTTCTTTTACAGGAGGCTCTGAGGATGCACTTTACCACAATATGAAGTTTCTCTTGAAAGAGTTTTTTCTGTGCTCTGTTTTTTGACATCAGCTACAAACTACCATGTTTTCCCCCTGACTGCTGTGACCTCTGTTGTACAGGATGGACAGACATACTGCAGAAGAAGACCCTGTGACTGTGGAGACCCTGAGGAGGATCTGTTCTGCTGCCCGGGTTGTGACAACAGACCCAGCAGCCATTGTCTGGACCAAAGCGGACGCACACTCTACCGCAGCGGCGCGTCGTGGATGTATGGCTGCCAGCAGTGTCGCTGCATGGTCTGTACATAAAAATGTTTCACATTCACACAAAGCTGCATAAATTTTGCTAACAGTTGAGAAATCTTATTACATGAAAAATATTTGTTAGTAGAAACAGATGACATCAAATCTCTCAGAATCTCTTCATCAGCATGACGCTCAGAGCTGGGCTTTGTTTAATACCTGGCCCTGATCAGATGCACTGCTGTGTGCGGAAGGCTCAGATAATTGCCACCTTTCTAATTAGAGATGTGGCAACAAATCAGCATGTGAGCTGTAAATGCAGATTCCACATAAGCTGATTCACACAGAAGCCCCCACGCAGTAACATTTCTGTCACCTTTGTTTCTCTCCCTCAGGAGGGGGAGGTGGACTGCTGGCCTCTGGTTTGCCCTGTGATGATGTGCGAGTACACAGCAGTGGCAGAGGGCGAGTGTTGCCCACGCTGCGTCACAGACCCCTGCCTGGCCGACAACCTGTCGTATGACATCCGACAGACGTGCCAGGACCCTGCAGGCATTGTCCGCCTCAGCGGAGACACATGGCGTATGCCTAACTCACCCTGCACCACCTGCAAGTGTAAGGTAGGCCAAAACAACACAACAATCACAATAAAGCTTTGCTTTTCTGCGCAGCATTGGTGTTGGATTTAACACTGGTATGGATAATTAAGAGTTCAATCAAAAAAATTTAGAATTTGTTTTATTTTGTTATTTGTCAACTAGACCACTGTCAAGATATAAAAATCACAGAATCATGACTTGGTTCATATTCATGTCAGTTTTAATTTAATTGTAATTTTAGGCTTTACAGGCTGATGGTTCTGAAAAATATTTTGGAGGTGGAAAATGTGGTATAATGTAGAAGGTTAGCTAATGTGTGCTGGAGGATATGCAATCAGCTTGTCTGTCTTCCAAAATGAATGCAAAAAAAAATCTGTCACAGATGATGTAAGCGACATACAATAACAAAAACAACTAAATATGCAGATCACTGTGTCAGGAACATGTCACCATAACTCAGATCATTTCCACGCATTTAGTAAAAATAATCCATAGTCCTTCAGTTCCACCTCTTTTTTTAGTCATCAGAATTTAGATTAGCCAAAAAGAGACACATCAAACATATGAACCTAAAACATATCTTAACATTTGATTATTTTGCACGGTTACATAAAGTGTATCAGTAGACTCTATATATATTTACAACAAAACAGTACTAGGTGCACTCACATGTGCTGTGGTCACAACTAGTGGTTATAGCTACTGTCGCAGAGCTACTGTAGTTGTCGAGCCATAACACACTGAGCCATGCAGACAGTTTATGTGCTAATATTTTGAGCTATTGTCTTCTCAAAGCCTAAGGCCTATTTTTCAGTAGAAAGTGGTTCCAATGGAACGTGTGACACCATGACAGCGAACTCGAATATTATCCAGAATAACCGGGACCTTGTCTGTTGGTATTCAATTTCTAGTATTTGTCACCTCTTGGAGTCACACATTCTAAACTTTGTTCACTTTCAAAGTACTAGAGTAGCAGCATAACTCTTAGAGTGATTTCTTCAAAGCATAGCACACACAGCACCCCTGACACTAAATGACTAGTCACCACTTTTGGTGGGAGGAAAATACTCTTTGTGTCAAGTCACTCATTACTGATATAATAATCATGGTCATGTTGGTTCCTCTTTATTAAAAGTCTATATATTGACTTATTGTGTTAACCCAGGCTATGAATTGTGTTTCATTTAAAAAATGATACACCATTGCAGCATCTTTAACAACCTCTCTTTCTCTTCTTCCTTGTCTTTACATGCTGTGTTGGTCAGAATGGGAATGTTTGCTGCTCAGTGGATCTCAACTGCCTTCAGAACAACTAAAGCTCTCCTCCAACCGCCCTCCTCTCCTCCTCCTTTCACTGCGGGACTCCCACCCCCCACCCCCCACCCCCCTCCTCCATCTGATGACTCTCCCCTTGGATTCACAAGACAGACTCACACACACGTGCATGCCAGCGTGTGCACTGAAAATACAAACACACACTGGACAGACTGAGGTGTTGAGGCTGTGCTTTTATGCCGTAACTCTGTCAACTAACAGTGAGTGAGTGTTTGTTATTGTGGCTCAGGAGGAGACTGGGGCAATTGTCGCTCTCACCACAGTCACTGTGTTGTGTATGTTTCTTTTCGTTGTTAACATTTCACTACATGTTTTAAGGAGACCTGTGTAGCGTTATGTTTCTAACCACAAACTAGACACAAGATGTGAGTGAGTTGTCATTAAGAAAAACTTTTACAGCTGGGCAGATGGCGAGGTGCTCCAGATGTCTGTGTTGCCTAAACACAGGCTCACTACTGCTTGGTTACCTACAGGAGGTTTTCACAAAACCTTTATTGCGGTAACCAAATATAATGCATCGTCTTATAGTACAATGTCCTCTTTTACTGAAACAGTAGTTTAATGTTAAAATAAAACCTTGGAAAGTAAAGAAAAAGTAAAGTTACTCCAACTCTGCCAATGCAGGAACAGTTTCCAGCTCAGGACCAAATGCTCTTGTGGAATGGCATTTTCATTTTGTTTCCTTACCCTAAGTTTTGGGATGTCCTGATTTGTCTTTTACTATATTTTTGTTTTATAAGTATCAGTGATTAAAGTCATGTCAACTCCAGGGGGCGCGTGTACAAACAGAAGAGCAGAACAGAAAAATCATGGATTTGCCTTTTCCCACACATAAACTGTTATGTGGAAACGCAGTGTATGTGGGGGTTGAAAGGCCACACCTCACAGACACAGCATGAATGCTAAAGAGATTTAATATAAGAGCTGCAACCTTTATAACAATGCTGATATTTCATGAATAGTTCTACATGTCTTATTACTTAAGACATTACTTAATTCATTTATTTATAAACTTTATCTTTCTCTTTTTTATTTAAAGTTGTATCATTACCATTCTTTCCCCAACAGTAATCTTTACTCTTTATCCCAAACTGTGAAGGAGCCACTTTGTCTATGGTCTAATGAGTTGTGGAGAAAGCACAAGTATTGATATGCAAACTGATGTTTAAGTGCATTTTTACTTCAATTTATAAAGAGTTGCGTGAATAGAAATGGGGCTTGTGCATGTTCACTTATTTTAACAATGATTGAGCTTCATTAAACAGAACATACATGTGTGTTCCTAAATCTGACAGAAAGAATTTGTATGTATATTTCTGTCTTTGTGCGTCAACACTGTCTCCTAAAACCTTTGTTCATATACAACTAAACTCTTTTGTGATTGCAGTTTAGTTGTATACAAACAAAATTTTAGGAGACAGGGTTGTTGTGGTTACACACAGTTTCATGAATCTACAGTTATATGCATCAGTCCCCAGATGTTGACATCATTTCAGTCATTGATATTTTTCAGATAGCTCAGATAGCTCTACATTCTTCTCAGACCAATACAAAAATCAAGCCTCTGGGAAAAAAAAGTGACAAAGTGCTATATCACAAAATGTAAAATTCTTCTAAACTGGACAGATTTGTACAATACTGCTATCACTGATGCCCAGGTGGACTGAATGTCATCTAAATAAAAGAAGACATACATGTTTCTACATAAATATACTGTATCATAGAAAGCCAACATGGCATGTACCATTTTAAATACAGTACTTCCTAACATTCTCTTCCTAACAGTCTATGAAATGTGACCTTTTGATCAACAGTTAGTATCTACAGTTCATTGAGAGCTTGTCAGCTGTTGAGTTGAATATTTCATTGATTCCTATCAGCTCATAAAGTCAGAAAATATATTTAGCAACTATGTAAACGTTTGATTCTGATTCACAGTGGACTGCTGCAACTTAAACACTTGGATGTCATCATACTTAGGGTTAGTACTTATACATCACACTCATATTCTCGTTATCACTAGTAATTCATATTTTCTGTTTAAAGACAACATCTTGGTAATGAGCTTAAAAGTAAAGGTTATACACTACCAGTCAAAAGTTTGGACACACATAGGAATTACCATGTTTTTCTTGTCTTCAGTTGTGTTATCATCACTGCACATGATTTTCTAATGATCAGTTCTCCTATTAAATTAATACATTTGCATTAGCAAACATAACATGCTATTTGAAGACAGTACTAATGTTTGCAGAATTTAGCCCTCTGTATGTTTATGTAAATATTCCTTTAAAATTATATGTTATGATAGTCATTTACAATATGAACAATGTCTACACAATCATTCTGATCAACTTGATGTTATTTTTCTTTCACAAACATTTCTAAATGTGTCCAAACTTTTGACTGGTCTGACTAACCCTAACCCTTAATGAAGTTGTTCTTGATACCGGTCTTCATGAGTCCATACCATGTCATTTTAAAAAGGTGGTGCAGTCTTGGCATAACACAGGCAGAGATTGAATTCCCCTTTCAAGTGTGAATTTCCAAAGTGTGCGCCATTATCCACATTTGTACAATTCAGTGTGTCTTACTCATCTATTGATAGCATCACAAATGTTTAGATTCATTCACGAGCGGAGCAAAAAACTTTATCAATCCCAGAGGGAAATTATTTTGCCTTGTTACAGCAGCTCTCAGTTCCAAATGAAAGAAAAGAATCACAACCAGAAAATATCCACACCAACACAAAGACAAAACAACATCAATACATAAAACTCAATAAGTACCAAGAAAATCTAAATATGAATGAAATTCATTAATAAAAGTCTGTGGTGAAATGTAGTGCAATGGAAAGTGATAACATAAATATGACATAAATAATGATTATGATCACTCCCACAAGCCAAGAGCTGCAAATGCCATGCCTTGCATAATGGGTATAATCATCTAATCAGCCATTAGATGTAGATGGATTTTACTTCATACAAAGTAGTTTATTACAAGCAAATCACAGCCCCTTAAATGAGAGGTGCATCTTGTTTAAATAAATATCAAGCCTCTGAATTTGGACATAGCCTTTTTTCTGTCCTGTTGATCTGTTAACAATTCTGTCTCCAGCACGTTTCCCTAGCTTCATTGTCTCCTTTGTAATTAGGCTGACTGCCAGATAGGTACGTGTACTGTAACAACAGTCATGATATCGAAGGCATATGAAAGCAGTGTGATAATGCACAACTTATTCCTGCAATAAGAACAAGCACCAGCCACAGCTGTTGATTAAATCAGCTGAGCTGGTGATGACTTGGACTTGTCTGGCTCCTCAGCTCCGAACCATATGGCGCACACAGAGAATGGCAGAGAGGCATAAAAAAGGATAAAACAGGAGAGTGTGGCTAATTAAAGCTATGCCACGCAGGCGTGGATCTGAGTATACCAGGAGGTCACCAAGTATCAAGTCTGTTTACAGATGGCCAGACTTATTAAGGCAGGAGAGTGTGGTGCTTTCCTGCTCCAGTTCACACATTGATATCTCTGATGCTACTGTGCTCTGCTGCCCTCTCCTCTCTCCACACCTCTCACTATTATCCTCAAGCTTGTCTTGAGAGCACTAATGATTGCATCAAGTATCATTGTTATCACCCTGAGTCCATCACTGTCATTTTTTTCTCCCACAGGAAACCAGAGGGAATTTCTAACAGAGTCTCAAAGTTTTGGGAAATGAACACTGACTTTCTAAGAAGAAAGAATTATGGTTAAACTAAATGATTACCTGTTAACAACAAAAATATGACATGCAAGGACCTATTTAGTAAACTTATGTTATAAAATCATTCAATCTGTAGAACAACTGTTGTTTTTCTAAACTCATTACATCAGTTAGCATCCTATTTATTTTTTGTTCACTTTCTCCTGCCAATTTCTTATGCAAAGCATCGGTACAGGTACCAGGACATGTTTTCTAGATCCATTTGCTTTCTCATAGAAATGACTTCCATAGAGTGAGATATTACTTCACGGTGAAAATTACATCTTAGTCTGGTTTTGTGTGAAGAGATTTAAATCAGTTGGTACACTTGGAACTTTTACTGCAATTTTCCTGCACCAGACACATTGTTGAGACATGATATAAAGTGTTTGTTGTGAGCAGTTCCAACCACAACACTAACATATAACAACATATTTGTATCATAGCCAGGAAAAGTGCACTTGTGAATTAGAACGACGTGTCAGGCATGAGATGAACAACATTCAATGAGGGCACAACAGGCGTCTGAAGACAGGAAAAGATAATGGACAGACGACTAAACAACTTTTTGTTCAGCATTAAGACCACTGGCTCCAGTCTAGAACTCATCCAAAACTCTTGTCATTGGTACACCTCATGTTCATTTGTGCACTCTAATGATAATATAACAACAGTGTGTAAAATGTCTGAGAGCAATATATCAGTTGAGAGATTTTGAAATGTTGTAGTCTGCACTAGCTATAATGGAAAAACTTTCATGCATTTTATTTTGAATCCGAACTGGCGTCACGGGTGACCTTGGTCTTTGGAGTTGAAAGTAAATATCTCTGCCATTTCCTTCCTGCTGACCTTCTGCTATTTAATGTCAAACTAGTTCATGTTTCTGGTTGTTTCTGATCCCTCACAGTAGCCGTACAGAAAGATATTTTTCTACCCTTTCGTGTACTGAACAGATAATTTGGTCCTCTCACAAACCTTTGGCAAAGGTGATGTTGATTGTTCAGCCTCTAGAGGATACAGTGGTATGCAACCAGGTGCACTAACACATTTCCCTCCAAGCCACACTATCCTTGTGTTGTCTTTGTTTGCTGCCACATCTGTTTGTATCTCATCTGAGAATTTCTTTTAATTCTCTTCCCTTTTCACAATGCCACTTGTAAAACTAATTGTCAACTGGGCACAGAGTACATACACAAAAAAACGATATGACTTAAATGGTATGTGTCCCATGAAAGTTTATCCCAGCAATCGAAAGCAGACATTTGTAAAAAAAAAAAAAAAATCACTGAAAACAAAGTTTTGAGTTCTGTTGTTCTGTTAATTTCATATGACATATAATGATGACCGTAAAACACACAAGTCTGCGTGTAAAAGTTTTTACATACTGACAATATGAACTTTTTTTTTTTAATTTTCATTGTATTCACGAATAACATAAATTTTAGTGAACTCCTTTTCTTTTTGTTGGATAGGTTCTGTTTTGCTGTAAATACTCTGTAAAGTGAAGGGTTGTAAGTTGAGTATGAGAGAGAAGCAACATTTCTATTGTTTTTACTATTCCTTTATTTTTGTATTCTTGCCTTAACCCTTTTAGTATTTGTCATAGTTTAATGTATTCACTGTTTTAGGGCAACAATATGGACTGAACTAGCCTATGTATGTACAGATCTCTGATAATGTCTCTCATTAAAAGCTTCACAGGAGGAGATTTTGGAAATAAGAAAAAGCTTAAACCAGCGTCTGGTCCAGATGTCTTTGCAAACAGACAAGAAGATTGGACAGACTATCCGTGTCGCTGACAAGCCATTGCTTTCTTCTTTTTTTTTTACACACATCTGTATGAACTGAACTGAAAAATCTCTTCATGGGAAGCAGACAAAATAAAACTATGTACACGTGTAAAAACAAATCTAATGTTGAAAATGCCAACGTTGTTCTTGATTCAGTTCCTACAAAAAAAAGCAAGCCATTGTGTTTCTCCTTTAATGTTGGACTTTTTTAAAAGAAGCAGTTTTGATTCTTCTAGATCCCAATGAGATCCTGTGTTTATTCATGTTTTTGATAGAAAACTGCGATGGAGGAATCCCCCAGGTCTGTTCATTGTTACTTCTCCAGATCATTGTGCCCAACTTAATTGTACTCAAAGGGTTAAGTGTCATTTGACTTAAAGACTGTGTCGTGATAAGAGTTTGCTGTAAAAACAATTCTCCAGTTAATAAATATTTTAGTTGTTTATTTTATTCTGATATGTGTGTTTGGCTTCAAAATGGTATGATGAGTTGAGCTTCCAGGTTCACTGGAAGATGAATCACGCTTTAAAGGTAGCAACACAAATTCAGCATTGGTTTATACTTCACAATACAGTATGCAAAAATGTGAGTAGTTCTGAGGAACGACCTGAATCATGAATGACTAGTTCCTGAATAATTCCAAATGAATTATGATCAGTTAGCAGAGAACACACAGGGGAACTAAATAGGATGAGTCACCCTGCATGAAGTTGTACAAACATTTAATAGTAAGTTAATTATCAGTTAATAAAGAACTATTCAGTATGTCTTATCAATTTACTCAAAACAAAGCTAAAGCTTATGTAACAAAAACCTGGAGACAACGAGGAACTGTTTATTCACTAATGTAGTATCTCATCACTTAGGTTTATAAGTATGAGACACCCAAACAGCTCATTAATGAACAAAAACAGTGTTTCCGCAGAAATGAAAGTCAATCCCAGTAGAAGTATACAGTCCTGGGAAAGTTTCTCATGTTTCTACTTCTATCAATACTGCTGTTCTCCATGTCCATAGGGAAATGGATGAAAGGCTGCATTGCTGTAAAGATAACTACATCCTTTTGATTTTTTGATGGAGTGCTGCTGTTCCACTAACAGGACCAGGAACAGAAACGCTTTTGAAGCTACATGAGAAGAAAGTAAAAGCTGCACAACATGGGACCTAATGTTATATGGTTTCTTACAGAATCATACTTGACAAACAATCACACATGGAGCAGATGTAAGAGTAGGACACACATAAATTATTTTAACTAAAGTCACACTGTGTAACTTTTGAAAGAAACAATAAAACA
Organism: Ctenopoma multispine; assembly: GCA_034779795.1. Classification (NCBI taxonomy): domain Eukaryota; kingdom Metazoa; phylum Chordata; class Actinopteri; order Anabantiformes; family Anabantidae; genus Ctenopoma; species Ctenopoma multispine. Next base: position 16,748,299 of record JAUYWH010000018.1, on the reverse strand, counting down.
CAATAGTCTTTACAAAAATCAATCAATTCATAAGCAGTAAAATCCATACTTGCTCAGCTGAATGCATTTAAGGATTTTACCACAATAGCTCTCCTGATTTGGTAGATTATGATGATTTTTTTCTAAAGTATACAAGGTCTAATCTCTACCAAGTTACGTCTACATATTAGCATGTCAAAACTGGCTAATTAGCACTAAGTACAAGTAAACCCATGAGTGAGAATGTCATTAGTTTGCGATAGTAGTGGTGAACAATTAATCCAAATATCGAGTATTGATACCAATGTTGGATTTGAATTGGGACTGATACTAGCATGATGAGATTCATACTTTACTTTTGTGCAACTGTTTCATCAGAAAGTCCGGACCAACAAGCTGGAAACCCGAGTTCAAGACCATAGTCCTGCATAAGGTTGGCTTTAGGGAAGATGAGTACCGAGGTTAGGATTAAAGTAATCGTGTTTTGATTTCATTTTTAATTAAGACGTTACATGTGTGAGGAAACAGTTTCATTTTCTTCTATTAACCCAGCCCACAGTCTTACCCTGATCCTAACTCAGTGCTGATGATATAACACAGACTGAGCTCTTTGGTCTGGTACCAGTTTGGTATCAACGATACAGGTCAAGTATCAGGTCTGATCAATACACATCACTACTTATTTGTAATCACATTAAGGGATAAGGGTTTAGAAAGTTACTACAATTTGGAGGAAGCATGAATGCCTTTACAAATCCCATAGAAATCAATCCAATATTTGTTAAAGACTTAAAACTAAAGATGTCAACCTCACGGTAGCTCTAGTCTAGATCATATGTGTCAAACTCACTGTACACTGCATGTCCTCATTTGACCTCCTCCATATAACGATGCAGTTTCCAATTTCCTAAATGTTTACTAAACATATTGATACTTTATATAAAATTACTGTAATAGCAGGTATCAGGTTTTTTTTTTTTTACTACACAACAATGTTGGATGTAAATATTTAACTCACATCCTTGGTGTCATATCTGGAAACTACTGGAATGTAAAATTAAGATCTATGGTTTTAATAATGTGCTGTAATATATGCTTTTCATTAAAATGGCATGTAAAAGTGTTGTTGTTGTTGAGGTAAAGAACTAATTGTCTGTAATTAATATTAGCACAAACTCACTGGAGACTTTTTATAGACTATTATAGAGAACTACTATGTCATCAGTCCCAGTGCATCTCTACAAGCATCTGCTTGCTACAAATGATTGTGAAAGGCTTTATCTTAGATGGTGAATTGAGATGCCTCTGAAGATGGATTCTCTCTAGTCAGCAATACTGGGGAGGGTTCAGTCAATTAACCTGTTGTCAGTCAAACTGTAAAGCAAGTGCACTGTTCACTCTGTTTGTCACGATCATAGTGAATGGTGGCCCTGCTGTCTGTCCCTACTGCCGCTCCCTTCGGCCTGGGCCACCACCACCCAAAGGTGCTTACCATTCATGGGCTGAAACTGTGGAGGGCAACAGAGAGGTGATGGAGTGACTCCCGAAGCAACAACTCTCATTTACTGTATAGACACAGAGGGGATGGAGTGAGGAAAGGGGGATACAGCTAACATCTTTGCATGAATGGACTGACTTAACAGCAAACAGCTGAAAATGGCTTTTTAGATCAGCTTTAATTAAACTTTAAGAGATGTCTTACTGTTCCTGATAGATTTGTTGGTTTAGAACAAAGGATGAGAGATAGCACTTTGGCATTAGTTCAGCAAAACAGTAATTCCAGCAGCCACCCTACTAACCGCTCCCCCTCCCTTCCGCCAGCAGTCAAGAGTGATCGATTTCTTTCTTTTGGCATTTCATGAAAACCCAAGGCAGGTATACTGCAATGCAAGATGTAACAAAATCATGCTCAACCTCAGGCTGAGAATTACATAATACATAAACCATGTGCATATTGCTCATGTTATTACAACAAGGATTAAGCAGCTTAAATGCCTTATCGACGCCATGACCAATCAATACGTGTATAATTAAAGAGTGCAGCTGAGCCAGTGACAAGGCAGGGCACACTGCCACTATTGATCTGTGGCCAGATGTGTTTATTTAACACAGTGTCATGGTGTGTGTCTAAGCATATGTGTGTGTATACTTGTGTATATATGTATTTTTGTAATAATCTTTCTAACCTGTCATCACTTTACCAATGTTAAATTAGATTTGATTTAAAAATAATTAATCTTTCTACAGGTTTTACCAGAGGAAAGCAGAAAGAATTAAAAAAAAAGTTATAACAATAACGAATATCAATGACCTTGTCCCATGTTCAAGCAACTGTGAAATTTGGAAACAAAAAGAACTAAAAAAGGAATAGCGTTTTCTGTTAATGGCATAAGTCTAAGGTGTATAACTTATTGATGTTCCCAGGCTGCTGTATAGGAGAAGTCTGTAGCAGCATGTACATAAATTGGGCCTTTCATTCCACCACTGATAGAACTTTCCCCACTTTCTTGTAAAGTTCATATTCAGATATAAAGAGGTAGCATTAATATAGCAATCAATAAGAAAATTAATTGTATATTTTCTGTATGAGTGGGCACTTAACCAAAACTAGTACAACGTTTTCACAGAGAAAGTAGAGAAAGAACAATAAGAAATCCATACACAACTGTTTGTGTAGAATCACTTTATTGTTCACAAAAACTGAACCCGAAAACATCTGCCTCTGGCCCTGGATATCACTGGTGCGGCTGATAAAACCAGCAGGAAGTCAGTTTGACACGACACCTGAGCGTGTCTCTCTCTTATACCCCAAGCAAAACATTCTTCCCCAGGTTCAGCTCGCCCTTTTTTCAGCTGCAGAGTTAGATTCAACTGGTTCTCACAGAAAAAGAATACCTGCTACTATCTGCAGTCAAGGCTAAATATCGCCAATAACTTTTAACCCTCTTGAGGCAGACGTTGCTGATTTGCAACAGTTATAAACTAACTACCTGATTACTCCACATAAATATGTTTTATTTTATTTTAATGTACTACCCCATATGGTAATTCTCTCCAAATATCTGATTTTCCCTGTTACTAAAAGTTAATTTGAGGCTGAAAGGGTTAATATCAATATCTTGAAATTTTCATTATATTATTTTGTTAATTACTGGATGGAATCAAACATCCGTCTTATACCTCTCGTCTTTTTTATTAATTTTTTTAAGAGTGGATAGTTTCAGACATAGTTAAACAATTCCTAAGTATGTTCTTTGTCTTGACAAGTTAGTTAGGTTAAGTTAGGCCATATCAGGGCTCTTTGTTTGCAGTAACTCAGAATTTACGGAAACTGAAATGGTGATTGCTGCTGTCTTCTCCTTGTAAGTCGCTTTGGATAACAGTGTCTGCCAAGTAAAGTAAAGTAAAGTAAAGTCTGTAATCTGAATTTGGACATAATAATTGAACTGTTTTCGTCAAATGAAATCATATTTGTTGAATGCCAGCAGTCAACTATCCTCCAGTCTTACCCCTTCTCACCCTGTTTTTGTAGTGGAGGAATTTACTACAAAGTTTTGATTCACTTTTAGATCTGTTAGGAGAACTGAAGACAGCTAAAACATCCGGGTTAACCCATGATCTGGTTTGCAACATTTTTGCACTATTTGACCAGGGAGAAACTTAAAACTCAGACTAAACACAATTTTTGTTGTACCAAAATCTACCAAGAAAGTGATAGCTTTCCCTAAAATCGTGATATGTGTTTGTGGCTTAAATATGCTTCAAACATTCAATGAATTGTGTGAGCAATTGTTAATAGCAAGCACTCTTCATTGCAGTGAGCGTGCATCTATGTGTTTTTGCAAGCATTTCTTCATTGCTGGAAGCATGTTTGTATGTGTTTGTGTGTGTGTGTGTGTGTGTGTGTGTGGGTGTGTGTGTGTGTGTGTGTGTGTGTGTGTTGCAGTAACTGCCTCAGATGTAATGCTCAGAGAGGAATCACCACCCGCATCTCTGCAAAGCCCGTGCTCCAGCCTGGTCAGTAAGCCATGAAGGGACTTTTCTTCTCCCCCGAACACTCCTGGTACCAATGTTCCCTATTACCATAGTAGAAGCAAATGTCTGGATCAGTATTGGGTGGCCTTCTTCAGTCCCTGTCTACTTTCCACTGTCTGCTGCCTTGATTGTACTTTTGGCTGTTGCTGGGTAGCGGCATGTAGCAGGGTCAGTGCAGCAAGATACGGTTGTTTTTCAGACCTTTCGTTCTTCTCCTGCTTTCCCTGTTGCAGCTATGTTTGTGCAAGTCTGGCATGGCGGTATAGTTCGAGAATCTGTGTTGGCTATGAATCTTCTTCATAGCAAACACATTAGGCTTTTATGCTGTGTGAAACCTCTGGGAGCAGACCATTTAGGAAGGCAGAGCAGAGGTGGTTTTCCCAGATGGAGGCACTCTCAAGATCAGACTGTTTTGTGATGCCACTGTGAGTGGTAAACGCTTCTGTGAGGTGGTGGAGGCGGTTGTTTACTTTTTAGCGTCAAGTGGATTTTGAAATTTCCATTTTAATAGGAAATTAAAAAATAGTGATCCCCTAAATTATCAAAGCAAAAACCTTAAACAAGTTACATATTGCTCACAGTGTATTGATGTCAGTTACACCACTTGAAAGATTTTTTACAAAATAATATTGAGAGTTTTTCTGTATTGTATAGGGTAAATCTAAAATAGTGATCTCACTGTCAAATAGACCTTGTGAAATGAATTGAGATCAGCACATATGAAATGAAATTATAATCAATATATTACAATACATCAAAACTCATGGCAACTAGACTTATTTCTAGTTTGGTTGAAGCTACACGGACGAGTAGTTAAACGTTTCAACCTAACAAGAAAAAAATCCAGTTGCTAGGTCTCAACTTTCAGTATACTTCAGAATACTGCTATGAAAAAACATCTTATTTGTTTAAAGTGTTTTCAGAGTAAATATTATTGCAATTTTGTTCACATAGTAGTACTTATAAAAATAAATAAAAGTAAAAAAAACATTTGAATTCTTATTACATTTTGCTCCTAACAGTGCAATTAATCACGATTAATCACAGAAAAATCATGCGATTAATCACAATAAAAAATTTTAATCGCTGCCCAGCACTAGTTATTTTGTAAACATGTTACTTATTTTTACTACATATTTTTGTTTTTTTTTATTTGGAAATAAACTAAATAAATATAATATAAATACATATAAATGATAAACTAGAAGTTGCACATTATTCTATATTTTTGTCTGTCCGATTACATCATTTCTAAAAAAACATAATTGAGACATTACGACAGTAATAACAGTTACTCAATACTTGAGTAGTCTTTTCATCAAGTACTTTTTACTCTTACTTTAGTAATTTTTTGGATGACTACTTTTTACTTCTACTTGAGTAATATTATTGTGACGTAACGCTACTCTTACTTGAGAAATTTTTTTTGCTACTCTACCCACCAATGGTAGTGGTGCTTTTGGCTGTTGTGGGCAGGCATCGAGGAGTGAAACCACAGAGCGCTCTTGATCTGTGGATAACGAGAAGAGATCTGCAAGTGTGGTGGTGGAATAACGTTAGACTGTTTTGTTTCTTTGTGTTGGTTTTTGTTAGTGCTAGTTTTTTTCTGTTATAATTGTTTTCTTCCCTACTTTCTGCTTCTTTCTCCCATAAACTCAAACACTGTTCAATGTGTTTCAATGGCTTCTAAATCACTCACTGACACCTTAATTTTCTTCCCCATGCCTTTCTTAACTTCCTCTAGTTTTCCCCTTAAAGCATTCAATTAAACTTTATTTAAAGTAGGAAAGCCAAATTTATCTGTCCAAGTGCTCAAGCATACAAGGCTGCTGTTACCGTGTTTCTTCCTCATTACTTCTACAATGGGCCCCTGAATGTGCTGAATCTGTTTTGACCCTTCTACTCCCATAGTTACATTAATGGAAGCTACTGCAGTATTTTCTTTACAATACAGACGTCTCTGTAAGGCTGATAAATTTTTGCCACAATCAATAAAAGGCAAATGCGTATTAGGTACATTAAATACATGCGTCAGTTACATTTAACACCTCTGGATCAATTCAGATTCTTCTACTAATTAATCAACAGTTTTAATACATTATATAACCGCCTTTGGAGATTTGGAGTTTAATTTGGAGATTAAGGGATCGTTGCATCTCAGAGGTGAAGATCGGGGGGTGACTGCAGTCGGTCCTCCCTTCTCTGAAATCAGCCGAGGTTGAAGGCTGAACATTATTGGCAGTTCAGGATTATTGATCTCCGTCCTGCTGTCCTCCCTAAAATCCACACGTGAGCCCCATGTTGCGCGCCAAATTGTTGTGGCCATTATCTGAAATAAGAACACTTGAGCAGTAAACGTGTCTTTAAAGGTTTTAATTTTCTTGCAAGAAAGGAGCAGTTTCAATACAGAAAGTCAGTCCTTTACTTTACTTTACTTTTCGGGCTCTGCAAATTGTGAGTTACTACAAACAAAGAGCCCTGATAAGACCCAACTTGTCAAGAAGAAGAAACATGCTAGGAATTGTTAAGTGCTAGACAATTATTTGTGTGTGTGTGTGTGTCAAAGACTCATTTGAAATACTTTTTAAAGTGTTTTACTTCGTTACTGTACTTAAATAGATTTTTCAGGTAACTGTACTTTACTTAAGTATTTATTTTTCTGACGACTTTTTACTACAAAATAGTGTCATCTCTGGTGAAAAATATGCTGGTTTGACTCGCGTCAACGCCGGGTGAATACAACATTTTCTAATCCCAAAAAGTTGACGCGTTAATTTGCGTCTTGTGTTTGTTCTCTCATTGAAACCAATGTGCGCGAATGGTTTGATACGCGTCAGATGCTTTCTGTGTGTGTTGGGCTAGACACAAGGAAAACAAACAAGCATGCAAATGAAAATTATAGTGGCCAGAAAATTTTTCAACTCCTTTTTCATTATTGTGCAATTAATTGATTTATTGTTTATCGCGACAGGCTTATATAGAGCTGAGTGTTGTCAGCATAAGAGTGGTAGGAAAAGCCATGGGACTGAATGATGTGACCAAGTGAGCGAGTGTATAGTGAGAAAACAAGGGGGGCCAAGGACAGATTCTTGTGGAACCCCTGTGGTTACCTTAAAGAGTGTAGATGTCTCACTTCCCTATGATACCTGGAAGGACCTGTCTTGAAGATAGGAGGTGAATCAATTAGGTACGGTTCCTGTAATTCCTAAATCTGACAGCGAGGTGAGAAGAATTTGATGGTTAACCTTGTCAAAGGCACCAGACAGATCTAGTAGGATGAGGACAAATGATCTGCGAGCAGCTAATGGCAGAGTCTTAGTGAGAGAGAAGTAGAGGGGGGAGGTGGAGGAGGGTTCAAGAGGCTGTTGAAGGTAGACAGTCAGTCTGTAAAGGCTCCAGACAATTTTAACAAGTGTCTCTCTCTTATACCTAGGGATGGGAATTGATAAGATTTTTATGATTCCGATTCCATTTTCGATTCTGTTTGACAATTCGATTCTTTATCAATTCTCCTATGTGTTAGTTGCCTGCCGTATTAACGTTACTGTTGCTGCTGGTTTGAGATTCACTAGTCTGGAGCAGATCAAAAACATGACATTCATTTAAGGTTTTGTGAGCAAATGCTTTTGCATATTCGTAGTGTTTCCTCCCTTTGATGAAATATCTACTTTGCAAGTATTGCAAATTGCCCTGTTGTCATCCTTTCCTTTTCCTCACAGGATAGGTAGTCCAGGTAATTTCTGAGCTAACTGACTCAGACATATTTGTTCTCACATGCAGCCCATCCAGGTAATGTCTAGAAAAAGTCAGAATTCTAATGCATGTGTGAAAGCAACTTCAGTAATGTGGGAAATCAATAAAACATTTTCAACACTTTATCACAAAGTAAAATATATTGTAACTGATACCATACAGTGTACAGCATTGTAAGAGTATCTACAGAATTAATGGCAGCAGGAAGTCTTCTGGGTAATTTGGTGCTTTGGATTCATATTAATATGATAGCACGTGTGCCAGATTTAGCCATCAAGGTGGATACTGTGTCTGTTAGAAATTATATGAGAGACGACTAAAAACCAATTAAACCATCAGTCGTCAGCCTCCACCACGACCTTCACACAACCGCTCTGACCAGCACCATTAATTTTCTGTCACAACTTATTAAGCGATTCCATTTACCAATTAGGCAAACAGATTTAAATTGGAGAGAGCACACAGCCCAGAGGCATAGCCATCCACAAGTGCCAGGGCCCATTTAGAAGAAAAATACTAGACATAAATAAATTCTTTAAAAGACCTTGTATGTCAGGAGATGTCAGCAGATCCACTGGCCTCTAATGTGCTTGTTTATCACTGTGTATAGAGACTGCTGATAATAAGTTGAGCAGGCAGCTGGCGTTTATTAAAAAAACATGCATTCACAATCAACTGTTCAACAGCTCGAGGCTCCATTACTGCCTCCAAGGCAGGTTATGAAAAAAGACAGAAACAAATCTGTCAACCCCCCGCTCCACCTGGAAACAAAACATTGAACATCTTCCACCATAAAGACAAACTTTAGATGTCTTTAAAGTTCCAGTTGCTGAACTAGAGTTCATATTTGATAATATATTCAGTATTATGTTAATGCAGACATAAATGGATGCCGTTTCTCATTTAAATATTAAGCTTATGTTACACCAGTATGACACACAGCTCCTTGAAATAACAAAAAAAAAAGTGATTGCATAACACTGAATAATGATGTCTAATTATACATTCGCCCAACTCCCTGTGTCTCAACTCTGTTTCTGTGATTTATTTTCCATCAACCATGCTGTGAAATCCTTCATTTGGGTCCAGGAGAGAAACTGAGATCAATTTGAAATATCAATACACCTTCTATGATAATCTTACAGATTCTTATTAGACATGTTAGGTTGCAGCCTCTAGCACCATCACATTCATCTGAACTGTCACTTACTGACAGTGAGTATTTGAATATGAAAAAAGCAGAGCAAGACAGCATCCAGTCTGAATCACCTAGAGAGAAGAGACTGATGTTTATACCATGTGTGATCATTAGAAAGAGAGTATGTACAGTTATTTCTACTAAATGCAACAAGTCTGACAACCTACAGATGAAAAATAAGCATATGAGGTGAAACACAAGTGTTAACAAAGCTGAAAGATGAGTTCCCCAAATTCCCTACTACTATCTCTGATGGGTTCCGGTTCCATCCCAGTAGAATCAGAATCAGAATCAGAATTTATTGGCTATGTATTCACATGTGCATACAAGGAATCTGTCTTCAGCTGATGGCGTCTTTCTAGTAACTCACACAGTAAGTAAGAAAATAAATGGTCTGTTGACTTCACCATTAAGAGTGGGTAAGGAAAATACTACAGTTTGAAAAAAGACAGTTACCAAAATTGTGTTTCCCTTTCAGAGCCAAATATCTCAAAACCTTAGCAGTTAACTTCGTGTTCATGTAGCTGACTTATAATCTACCCTGACCTTTTAACTTTTGACTCATCAATTTTTTGTGTAAACATAAGAGATTACATTTCCTATAATAACATAATGGTGTTTGCAGTTTAGTTACATAGGAGACAGAGTATAGCTCTAGTATAATCAGGATATTTCTTTAAGTATATAGGTTATAAGTATATAAGTTAGTATTTATGCTATAGATTGAAAAAAAATGCCCATTGATCAAGATTCTTTATAATACAATACTTAGTGAAAATATTTACATCAATAATGTTTATCTCTGTGTGGGCTCATGTGCACACACATACAGATTAAACAGAAATGTTCATTACATGCACTGATGATGACAAACATGACAGTGCAGAGTTTGTGCATGTGTGTGTGTGCGTGCGTACCTCTGAGAAGGCAAAGGTCTGCTCGGTAAATATGACTGGAACAGATAATGCGACCCTCACTGGGTAATGAGACAGGAAGAAATGTTAAGGGAGCCTTGGGAGAGATATGTAATGAAGCATTGTTTGTGGGACGAGAACACACACACACAGGTAATGAAGCACTGTAGGAGGCTGAGCCTGGCTGAGGCTGATAACATCCCGTTGTGCCTGATGGAGGACAATGGACCGTAAAAATAGAGCCACATCGTCTGTGCACCAAACTCTGCGATCATCACCTCTACAGGCACACGCACACATGCACACAAAGACGTATGGATGTACCTGAAAGAGGGGCTTAAAGATAACAAGGAGGCGTGAAGGGGATAAGAGGTTTGAAAAAGATGCTTCGTTCTCACTGGGCTGCAGTTCTGCCTCTCGGCCAATATTGATCATCATCAACATCAACCCCTGAGCCCAGTGACTCCCACCAACTAGTTTAATTAAAAAACACATTTTCATAAGTGGAAAGCTGGGGCTTCTTAGTGGGAACTACTACATATGGATGCCTTCCAGAAAAAATATTATGGTAGCTTAGAAATGTTCTCATGGCACCACTGCTAAGATGGCTGAATGATTTCTCTCTTTTTTTCCATTTTACTCCAACAGTTTTTGACTGCCAGAGGATTAGTACACTGTATCCAGCATATTTAACACAGTGTACTGTACTGGTGCTGGTGTTCAGGGGCTGTATTTGATTCTGCTAGCTTATTATTTTGTGAGGGGATTAGCCAAGGTTTGGAAAATCCTGCTCTTGTCTTTGGTTCTTGTAGCTCTCACACAGTCAGAGCAGAATGGGACTGCAGCTGTACTTGCAACACAAATGAAGTTTGTGTTGTTTTATCTGGCTGAGCAGATGGAGAACACCCCCTGTAGTCTAGACAGAGTGCTTACCAGCAGCAAAGGTTCAGAAATTATTATGTGGCTTGTTATGTTTGAAACGGCTGTTTTGTTTGCTGGAATAATGAAGTGATATTGATATGGCTCAGGCAACAGAGAAATACGAGTACTGGAAATGGATTCTAAGAGTCAATTAACCTCGGATAGATGGGGGTTGAAATGCACTTGCTTCCAGACTTCAGTCTTGAATTTTGGATCTCATGCAAAAGGAAGCCCGAGGAAGAATGTCAGCTTCCCATTATGAAAAGACTGGCATCCATTTCCCTGAGATAATTTAAATTATATGAAATAAGCAAGGACTTTTTCAAATAAAAATGTGTTTCCGATATGGTGAACTTAAGAATAAAAATTGCAACAGGAGGAAAAGAAAAGTTGATGACACATTTGAGCTTATTTTAGCTACACTTGCTGCATAGCTATATATTTTGTAACCTGACAAACAGCCTAATCAGTTGAAAAGAGATTCTTCTGTCATAATCCAGACATGCTGTTTCATGTGGTGCTGTGAAGCACTGCAGAGTCTCTAGGAGGCTATAAAGGAACATAATAGAGCTCTGCTTTTAGGTGAATTGTAGCATCCTTACATTATCTACATAAAAAGTTGACTAATATGTCTATATTTTGTAAGCTATTCTAAAATGTATTATTTAGTCAGATGATCTGTCTAACCCACAGATATACCTATGTGCACAGCTAATAACAGGCCCTAAAAACAACATCAGGTAGTAACATTTTTAGCACCGCAGCTTACTGGGTAGGAACAGGAACGTATATACAGTAGATGACAAACAAGATAAAAAATAAGATAAATAAAAGTTAAAAATAAGAAAAAAAAAATGAATTGATTTGGGCTTATCCAAAAGGCATTGTTCTGAAGTTGGACACCTTGGCCCAAGTATGTATTTTCAACTATGCCAGCATAATTTCAAACGTTATCTCAGTAGTTTACGTGCTATCCTTCATGTGCTGAAGTATGGAATGTTTAACTTATAGTAGTTGACACCTGCTGGCTGCTTGGCTAAGACGCCTGCTGCTTGACATTTTCATTTCACTGTATGTGTGAGTACATGTACACTCACTGGCCACTTTGTTGTACACCTGTACAATATAATGCAACCCAATACAGCAGCTCTGTTCTGATTTCCCAGTCTTTGTTGAAACTGTTGACGGTGATAATTCCAGGTGTTTTCAATGTTTTGTCCCCTTCATTTATGTAAATAGAGTAATAATACTCACAGTATGTTGTGTAGTGCTGGTTGGATGTGGTGTGATCATTGCATGTCCTCAGTCAGCATGAAACCTTCAGAGGTCACTGCAGGGGAGGAGGAGCTGAGTGAAGAAAAGGAGAAGGAGACCACAGCATTTGACATTTACTGACCTTTGCCTGCATTATCAGACACTCTGCAGGAGAGAACACTACAGACAGAGCATGCTTCTCTCTCCTTCTCTCTTTCTCACACATACACACATACCTTAAAGAGTATTTCGTAACAAGTTGCTTGTTAATTGCTAACATTATTTTCATAGTCAAGTATTCTGCCTGCAATTCTTGATTAATCAAATAAGAAAGATCCTACGCTAAGAGTGAATGACATTTACTATCTTTTGTTCTTTCTGGGAGTTAAACATCAGTGAAACATTGTACTGTATTTTAGCTTGATGCAGTTATTGTATGTATGTTATGATTTTCATTATCTCAAACTGAACAGCTTGAAAGTTGTCCAGAAAGGCAGATCAAAACCCCAATTTGTTTGCAAAAAAAGCTACAGTCTCCTATGCAGGGATGAATATATGATTTAGGGTTGTGTTGTAAAGAAACATTCCAAGTGTTGAGAAAATATAAGATTCCTCTAAATACCTGTAAATTTTGGAAGCAAATGTCACACCATCTTTAAAAACATAAAGCTGAAGGAGGATGACTTCTATAACAAGATAATGATCCTAAACATACCTCGAAATCTACCCCTTGACTACCCCGAGAGACACCAGCTAAAGGTTTTGGAATGGCTCTCACAGTCCCCTGACTTAAACATAACTAGAAAATATGTGGTTAGGTCATAGATGTATTGTGCATGCAAGATATTGCAGAAAGCAATAGAAGAAAATGTCAAGCAGGAGAACTGAAAGAAGTATGTGAATTGCATTTGCATAGGCCAACAGGAGTGTTGAGCAACTGTAAATGCTTGGAAGAAAAACACAAGCAAAATGTGCATGTGTACTATGAGGAAAAGGGGTTTTAAATAAATCAAACATTGATGTATTTCAATAATTTCTTGCATTCTAATACTACAAATATAACAATATAGTCCACAAAGAATACATTATTTAATTAAAAATGTGATGCTGTTACATTTGCCAAGGCAAGGAACAACTTAATAGATTAAGTTAGGACAGTGCACTAGTTAATATACTGATCTAAGTTACAGATCTAAATTTTGCTGTAAGTCCTTTATTTGTGTCATAATTTATATGGCCAATAGAAGCATCTAGGGACGATATGTATCCCAAAAAATTCTGGTTCATTTTGACATTTGTCTTTGATCCAGAAGGCTTCATCAGTACTGGCTAGAGTAGCAGGTTTTTTAAACCCTATAGAATCGTTGGCACTTTCTGATCACTTGCGGGTTGTTGTTCCCCCTAGTTTTCATGTCTGTCAATGTGACCACCTGAGCCACTGTGTGAACAACTGTAAAACTGTCTTGGTAATGATGAAAAAAACACGTTGTAAGTGGATTATGCGGGGGGAACAACCCACACGTGACCATGACTCGTTGACTCCACGGGGTTTAAAAAACCTGCTACTCCAACCAGTCAGTCAGAACTGATGGAAGGTGAAACATTTTAACTTAAAAACAAGTCCAATTGACAATGAACTGAAATTTTTGGGATTACTATGACTTGGACGACTACTTTTGGTTAAAATAATTTGTTGGCACAAACAACATTCAGGCTCAAACAGGAAGATAGTCTACAAGGCAAAGCAACTTTATTTACAGCATGTTTTGCTATGGAAAAATGAAATATAATTGACTATGGTGAGAGATAAAATAAAAATCGACATAGACAGATCTGTCTTTTGTACGTTTATTTCCACGCAAAGAAAGGCTGACAGTCATACAGAGTGCTGGCGTAGTCTGCAGAGTGGAAAAAGAAAGATAGTGAGTGTGTAACAAACATTAATACCCCTGCATACAAGTGGGAGGTTGTGATACTGAAAGAGTGCAGGAACAAAGAGTACTGTCTGGGATCCACTGAGATATGGTTATGAGGAGTCTGACATGACAGTAGGAAAGGAAATTATATAAGTACATGGGTCATGATGAACAAAGAAAAAGCAAAGTACAGATACCTAGCTACACTAGACTAACTAAGAAACATTGGTTTCTATGTTAATGTTAACCATATGCCATCACATGTTTTAAAGAAGTAAGATGTCCAGCATAAGAATGACATTCATGCAAATTAGATTGTTAAGGGATTAAAATAAAATAAAATCTATTAATGCAAAATTAGATAAACCACTTTAGCCAATCTCAACTGTTACTGGGCAAGAGGTAGGGTACACCCTGGACACCAGTCTCTCACAGCGCTAACATATATAGAAAGACAAACATTCACAAACCATGAGCAATATAGAGTTACCAATCAACCCCTAAACCCTTTTGTAGAACGTAATTGTCACCTACTGAAATTCACTTTTGTGAATGAACGAATGATGTGCTACATTTATTAATGCCAAATGGTTTGCAAAGAGGTGGTTAGGGTGGATAACTGTGTATACTGTGCAGGACTGACATGCCGGTGACCCCATGAGGTTGGGTTTAGGCAATGTAAGTACTGAGGTTTGAAAAAATAATGTGTTTTGGTTTCATTTCTAATGCAGATGTTGTGTTCGTGAAGCGGCTGTGTTAAATTACATTTTTATTCATTAAGCAGCCCCCAGTCTTTCACTGACACTACACTTTAATATTTGCTACACTTACATATCTGCATGTTGAAATATAACGTCAGATATTTTATCTGACAGAAAAACGGATGCAGATCGGATATTTTGGCAGACAAAAATATGTTACCTGTGGACATTTTATTAATGTGTTCTGTATCAACATATTAAACCTTGAATTTGCAACTTGTCATTCACGTTAACTGTGAACATATGATCATTACAGTAACAGAAAACATAATCGAGTCACTAATACGTCCTGTCCATAATCGGGACTGCAGTTTCGTCCTATACAAATGTAATTTTTAGGAAACAGGGCTGCTTTGGACTGTAAGTCAAAGCCATAATCAGTGCCGCCTCTGTTGAGCCAATGTTGAAACACAATACTCGACTTGTTGTTGAAAGAGCCAACAAATAGTGTCATTTGCAACCAACACACCAAGTAGATATCAGTCAGAGTAGTATTTTGTACACAATCCATTAGGCTAGTTACGGTAAGTGTTATGTGTAAGTGTAAGGGTAAAGTTATTAAAGAGAAAGAAACAGAAAGTAAACCATTATTATTTCAAATGAAAGAAATCTGCTTATTAATTAATGATGTTCACACCTTTCAGATTTTACAACTTGTACTGTATTTTGAAAGATGAAAAACACCCATCACAATTTCCCAGAATACCAGATGACAGGAGTGGTGGAAGGTGTTTTTGTTTTGGGTGAAGCTTTGTTATAAGTAGTAATCTAAATGTGTCCTAACAATAGACCCAACAGTCCTGTAAAAAATAATTATATAGTAAATTTATGTCAGTGGGGTATTATGATTAAGATTAATACGTTGTAGTGTAATCTCTAGCAATTTAACAATGTAAAAAGCCATAAATTCTGCACTGACGAGGTCAGGGACATGGAGTGGCTCTGAAAACCCAAATGTTTCCCACAGAAATCCAACATATATTTTGACTCTGATCATCCCACATTAAACATATGTTTATCACAGTGCATTTTCCACGTAGGCCTTCAGTGCTATCCTCTGAAAATTAAAATGCCTTAACATAACCTCAGGATGACAATAGGTCTACATGCTTTTGTCATTTGACGTAACTACTCTATATTTACAGCAACAGTAACTTTTTTCACCAGTCACATTTACTGATGTCCAACAAGCAAACAACGTCATAATAATTATAAATAACACACTCAGGAATCAATTCAAGCCAAGCTACAGCGCCGACAAGCCAACACATTTGACCAGATATGACAGTCACAGCCATGTGATTATCGTTTAAACCAGCAGAAACGATCTAAAACAGCAAAATTCAATAGCTGGTAAAGTCAGATAAACGTCCATTAAACTTACCAAAGCTGCTCATTATTTGAAAACAAAGTCCATCCTCTTGTTAAGTTTAAGTAAAACTCCGCTCAACGTTACGTACTAGCTAGCTTCAGTTAGCTTAACGTCAGTTGCTTAACGTCAGTTAGACATTTGTTAAAAATACACACAGCATTAATATAAATGGATATTCATTAAATTAAAGATATGTTTTCTGGCTCTGACTATCTCTAGGCTTTGCTGGCCCTGACAGTCAGCCACTGGTTTATTATTACATCCATGACACGTGCAGCCATGTTATGTTAAGAGCATATTTATTTTAAGTCAAACCATAGTATTTTAACTAAACCTAGGACCTAGGAAGAACCTAGGAACCCAGAAAGATTTTTGTGAAGCGTGTGTCAAGGCTTGTATTGATGACAGTACCTGATTCAGGAGCTGGTTCACGGGTTTGGCATGTGATTCGAAATAAAAGTGCCAGCAAAACGCAATGGACCAACTCTCTAACATTTTGTGGATTTGAGACTCTCCCTAATTTGTTTCCACTTTCCCTTTAATCTCGCCATTGCATCATAAAGATATATGTCATATTGATAAATTCATGATTTATGTATTGGCATCACAAACATCATTCATTTATTTATTCAATTCAGAGCTTCACACACCAAAACCGTGGCGTCATTACAGTCACTCTGCCTCTTTTATATTAACTGTCCACTTGATGGTGCAGTAGAGCAAATGAAACACCTTTTAAAGGCTAACAGACACCAGCAGCATATAGTCTAAAATAATTTCCCCGAGGATATTTTGGCCTTTTTTCATAAGTAGTTCTCCACTGCATGTTTTCTGCTACGTTCCTGCAAATTTAGCAGAAAATGAGTCTCCATAGATATATGTCTCAGGACACAGTGTTTGACGTTATTCTAAGTGGCATAAAGAATTGAGCCTCCTGATGTGAATCTGAACCATATTTAAAATTGTTTCACATAGTTTCTAAGGACCGTCTGACATAATAAAATATCAAGAAACCATTATCAAATCTCATTATCCTATAGCATGCGTCTGTAGCCATTTTACCAAATATAGTATAAGAAAAACAATTCAAAGCTACAGTCAAATAATGTAACCATGTCAAATGACTGTCTGAAGCTCATAATGCCAGAAAACCTAAAACTGCACCAGAATCTCCAGGAATATTTTACCACTACCAGGACAACATTTTCATTTAATTTTATCATATATCTCAAATTCTTTCAACCGTTGCAACTGCACAGACTACGTGTGACAAAAGTAAATAATGATGTATACCAGTAAAGATGTACAACAACTGGAGAAGAATTTGGGAGGTAAATAAGCTAAAGAGAGGTTCCAGCCCTGTGATTGTTGACCACAATGAGTGCAAATGGAAAAAAACAAGAAAAAAAAAGAGTGGGAAATGAAGCGGGAAAGAAACAATGTTGTGAAAAACTGAGCACAGCCAACAAGTCATTGCTAAACCTGCCTGGGGTTGAGAACAGAAAACAAATCCACCTCATTTATGGAAAATATGGAAAATATCCATCTTTGTGATGGTAGCGGAAAAAAGCTGCCCTCTCTGTGTGACTGTTAGAGCACGACACGCAATATGACTCTGCTCCTCGTAATATGGTGACATTTCAGTCATTGTGAGGCAGGAGGATTCAGGTGCGGCGAGACTAGCACTGCCCCGGACAGTGTCTCAGCTTTCTGCTTGAGTGCAGAGTTGTGCATAATTACAGAACAAGTGTCTGAATTTGGTGGAGGGAGTCGAGTCAAAACAAGAGCAAGAGGCAAAGAGTGTGTTTAAGGAAGGTATTATCACGTTATGTTTGCTGACTGAGAACAACAGGAAGGCTTGTTATATTTAAATTTATAAATATATGAATTTTATAGAGCAATTTTGAACAGAAGATAAAACAGAGCGTGTGAACTCACAAAACTGAAATGACTACATACTAAAGTACTTCAGCTTCTGAACCTTTATAAAAGGGTTTTGTACTATTTATTTTATTTAATTACAGTATTTAGTACCATCGTTTAAATAAAACATGATAAACGTTTTCTATAAAAATATCTTTCCTAATTAACATTCAGTTCTCGTTGGTTTGGAGATGCCTTAGGTTTCCATTTTAGATTACACGTGTGGCCACCACAGGACCATTCACAGCTCTTGTTGTTGCAGTACAGACAAAAACTGTGAGCTATGAGTACTCATTGTGTTACATTGTTAAAAAAATGTGGTATTACTAAATGACTAAATGCTGCTCACTGCATGTGAAATTCACACATATTTCTGGCTTTTAACATCACACCCAATTTGTTCTGAGTAAATCCCGTGTGAGAAAATCCTATCTGAATCACAAATGTGAAAGATGGACTTCATTGATAGCAAAGACTATTATTAGGCAATGACTGGTATGCAAATGGAAGCATACTAATTTTGTACTGTCAATGAGTTCTCCTCCAAATCAGGATATTTTTAATCAAAAAACATGATAACACATTTGATACCATCATCTTGACTGCTGATATTCTGCAGATTACATCCAGTAATCAGTAATGAGCTTAGCTTATAGTTGTAGCTTGAGAATGCTTAAGTCAGCTCTTAACGGAAAATGATATGAATGTTTAAACCCTTAATTACAATGTGCATAAATGCGTGTGCTAGGACTTTGTAGGTGTGTTGGTAGTAAGGAATTTGCTTTGCTCGGCTAAAAGAACCCACTTTAAACCTTGGTCTTAAACCTTTACAACCAAACAAATTTGATCTCTGTGTTAGTGTATACAGAAGAAAACTATAAGCATTGAATTTTGTACATTTAACAACAGGCTTATGGGTAATGGAACATGTACCTTTTAGCAACAAATGATCTGAATGAATGATGCAGACTAGGAGCATGCACGTTCAGACCAGTGAAGTGCACCCAGTTGCGTTGCTGTTTTGCTGTGATGCAGCTTAGTCAGGTCAACTGCACATTCTGTACACCAGCGCGATGTGGCATTCCCTTTCAAAGGCAATAAACAGATGTTTTCTATGCACAGCCATCTGACAACTGACAGTTAACTGAAATAACAAAATGTTCTACTGCAGAGACATGAAGGAGCAGCCAACGCAAAAAAGATTTAATGGTCGGCATTGCTCAAACGAGGAGATGATGAAAAGCAGAATAAAGACTGATTAGGTGGCTGGGTGTCTAATAGGAAATTGAAGGTGAAACGTCCAACCCCTTCAGCAGCAAAAGAAGAGTAATAGAGACAGCCAAAGCCAACATCTTCCAAGATCAATGCTTTCTAATCCAGGACACATGCATGCATTAATGATCTCTTAACCTCTCAAACCTTTTTCTTCAGCCCCCATACTCTCAATCCCTAACCTATCTATTCATTCAGTGCCTTTGATGAACACCTGAGGTTCCAAAATCCCAGTAACTCCAATGGACAGGATAAACACAAGTTGGCAACCAATGCTTTAAAATCAGCCTCCCACCGAAGATTTTTCTCTCCACAGAGGCACCCCCCTGTTGATAAATACCTCACAATTTAATGATGCAATTTTGCTGCAAAGTTCAAGATCATTACCAACCAGAAAATGAGAGGTGCATATGTTACCAGAGACTAAAAACAATGAGACTGCCAAGTGGCCAATGAAAAATATGGCCAAGCTTGGTGTACAGGCTATTTTATATTTATGGGAGCCCATTTGCTGCAGCTGATATTTGTAACTAAGAATGGGTAGCACACTGTGTTGTGTATAAAATGAAATATGAAGCAACTAAAACAAAAACTGTGAATATTTGGAGAAAGTCATGCAGGAATTTCCCATTCTAATTTGATGTTGATGTTACATTGTCTACTGCGAGCAGAGTAAATTATGACTGAGCTGCAGTGAAATGACCTAAAGTTGAACTCACAACACACAATGTTTTGAGGGTCCTCCTACACAGAGTACAATGTCTGTTTGCGAAGAGGGTGACAGAGAGATGATTGTGTGGCATGATATTAGTCAGATTACACCACATACAATAATGCAATAATTTGCCTTAGTGCTGAGAATTAACTCTGCAGCTCACCTTATTTTAAACTCAAAGACGTGTTGTGTGTTTGAGCTCAATGCTTAGGTTTTGGGTCATCTTCACTGCTCCCATCATTGACATTGACATTTTCAGACACAACAAGGAGCTGTTTAAAATTAGAAAGCTGTAAACTACCTGTCCACCACCAAAGCAAGCAACTAGTAGGTGAAGTTGGTGAGGCCCAAAAAGAACTGAAGATGAACAGGAATATATATTCTTCACATGTCTTGCAACATGACTCCAAATGAATGCTAATGTTGCTCTGTGCCTACTGGAGCTGTAAAATATTACCACAACTGTTCTCATACAAAGTAACTAAAAAAAAGGTTTTATGAGGTTATACGCCAGGAAGGAAACTCTGTGGGAAGCATCAGGACTAATTACCTTACATAGCTGGGCAGTTTAAACTTCTAGCCATAGATTTATAGATATAGACATTTTGATTTTAAAAAAGTGCACATAATGAAATTATGCATCCAACAAAGACCCTTACCAATGACTGTGTAATTTTATAGATTCATTTATAAAATAAACATCAATATATTTATAGGATTAGTTCAAATTGGGCCAACTATACTGAAGGCTACAAAATACATTGATTCAGTAACTGCCCAGTTGTCATCGGATGAGACAATTAAACAGACAAATGAATTAGACAATTAAAATTATAATGTTGTAATGCATTTGTCTGTGATAAAAAAACAGTCCTCAGTAAACTGGATGGGGTTTTTGTTTATGTAATGCTGCTTTTGAGTTTGGTAAAGTACCTTATGCAACTCACTCAGGAGTGCAAGAGAAGTGACCTATTGAGAAACCTGCTTGTCCTCCTACATTGTTCTGGACATCTTGTATGATGATTGACTCTAACATGTTTTGTACAAACCACCTCCAAATATAAAATTAAATTAAACTGATTCATTTAAATAGTAAGTACTGTTCAGGTTCTTCTTCAGCCGTTCTGACTTTTACTTTAATTTTTACCTTGACAAGTAAGAGTATTGTAGGATAGTATCAACCCTGCTACAGTACAGGCTGAGTTTCTGTGTGTTTTGTGTGCATATCTTTATTTCCTTTTGTGGACAAATTCTGTACAAATATTATTCTTGTGAGGACATTTTAGCCAGTCCTCACATGTTCATGTTAAGACTAGATTTTAGGGTTATGGTTATGGTAAGGAGCTAGGGAATCCATTATGTCAGTGAGTGTCCTCACAAGTATAGTTAGACACTGTGTGTGTGTATACATCGAAACTGCAGCCAAAAGCTACAAATGATATTATATGATAAAAGTGCATCTTCCACTATGATAGCAAGGTTTTCATTAACTGAAGCACTTTTTTTTATCTGTGGCAGAGCAAGCCTGTAAGAGCAAGTTAACAACTATTTGTACTCTCTGGCCTCAAATGACCTGCTTGTGTAATATTCTCCTGCTGGTTTTGTGATGGACCACCGAGGAAGAGTGACTGCTACACCTGTCTGTGACTGCTGGATAGAAGCTGACAGTTGCAGATAATCTATTCCCTGGGCAACGTGAATAACAAGCCAAAATCCTACATTTGAGGAGTATCTTTTTTTTTTTTTACCAGTCCTTTAAAACAAATATATTAAATTTATGTTGTGTTTTGTTTGCCTAGATTGCATACAAATCAGATAAGGACGTCTTGCCATCGTCAACTTTCTTAGCATGATGAAGCTGAAGTCAGTGCCACCAGATCTACCTTGGATGATTTATCTACATACTTGCTACATGCTACACGCAAAGAAGCAGCAAAATAAAGCCATTGCTAAATGTGAAAATGTACATAATAAAACTGTTATTACTTTCAATTTTAGGATACAAACCAGACCTGTCTGTGCTGGATTCTGTGGAGTCTTTGAGGACCATGAGACCTCAGTCACTGTTCACCTAGATTCAACATCCAGTCAGTTTTGAGAGGTGTCATGTAAGAGAAGCTCCCAGATAGGCGTTAACTGCAAGAATCATAGCGTAAGAGGGACTTGTCTTTCTCCACAGCCGCTAATTTCCAAGAGTGTTTAGACTATTTGTAGGCCTGACAACCATTTTTTGTTTTGTACAATGCACACACTAAGATATTAAATGTTAACTGGTTTTCTGCTATGACACACTGTAGAAATAGTAGACATTTACTTAGTGTAAAAATGTGATGCATTACCTACCTCCCATTTTCTTTTTTGATAATAAAGATAAGTAAATTGAATCTCTACTGAATAAGTTATACTTAATCAGTCACTAATTCATTAATAATAATAAATATAAAGTAGGCTGTTTTTACAGTTTATCCTCTTGGGCCTGTTGTGTTGGCTGCTTGCAGGTTTTACTCCTGAGGTTCTCTACATGATCCAGTATGTTCTGATAGAGGGAAACTGCACAGCTTTTAAAAGCATACAAAGAGGTCTGCCACCTGACAGCCCACAGCTCTGATGCATGAGATAGTGAAATGGATGAGATACACTGAATTTTTCCATGAGGTCAAGGCTCTGCACAACCCTAGTTTTACCTCACCGCACCACATAAAGGCACAGCAAATCCCTCTCAATTACACTGGCATTTTCCCAAGTTAGATTCATGGTAGTATTATCAGAGGCAGAGGTATAGCAGATGATTAATATTCTTTTGATCGTGATTTTTAGATATTAGTGATAATTAAGCCTAAGTTAAAAAAAGGGCTAATAATTTTGGAACATAATTGTATATGGATCTCACAATTGAATCTATGTCTGCCTACTAATTTTAAGTCAGACCAAAGTCATTTTTTTGCATTCACTTGGCAGAAAGTTTTGCGCTATAGTTAAGCTATCCATGTTGTCTTTTGAAATCCATACATCACCAACACGTGTTTTTTTCAGTACAGCTTTGTAATGGTTAATAGAGTCGTATGAAAATGATCCTGGTTTGGATTAGGTAAAACAAAAAGTTGCTTTTTAATGCTTCTTGTTTTGGCAAGATCTGCAGAAAGATCACGGCGAGAGAGTCATCTACACTGTTAATACCATCTAACTGCATGTTAAAAGCCAACTCCAAGAATATTATTCTACACCAATTAACCTAGTAACTGTATAAATATGTTTCTTAAACATACTCTTTCATTCTGTAAGTGCCTCGAATGAATTCTCACTCGCCTCTGCCTGCTCTTATTTCTGCCTTCATTTGAAAACTGTGACCATAGTATAGAAGTGAGTTTAATCAGTTTGATGGGCTTAATTTTCTGACCAATGGCATATAAAAGCTGATTATTAGCTGACACTAATTTGTTGTGTGGGTGGGAAACATTTTATGTAGACAGTGACACTGGATATAATAAAGGTTTGTGAACCAAACTGACACTTGACACTGACACTCACTGCTAGTTGAATTACAGCAATTAATTTCATCTATCTTTGTTTCTTCAACACTAACTAGGGATTAAAGAACAAAGGGTGCAATAAAAGAAAACGAGTGAACAGCGTGGAGTTTAGAGGACGACACGTCACAGCAGCAAGGTCTTAAATTCTGATGAGGAGCAGGATGTGACAGGGCCATCTCCCAGACTCCAGAGAGGTTTAATCATCTCTCATGGTGTCACATATCGTCACTCCTCACTGCAGATTAGATAAATCACTCCTTTTAATAAAGCCTTTGTGGGAGTTTGCAGACTCTCAGAGGAAATCATGATCTACAGTGTCTCACGCTGTGGTAATGTCAAATATCTACATAAGTCCCTTACCAATAATACACAGGTATATTAACTTGTTGGTCACAGGAGGTCACAGCACTCGTGCTTGTTGCTATTTACTTCTAAAATGAAGCTGGAAGTAGAAGATAACTCTGCAGCCCTGTGGCACCTTAGGTCATCAGTGCAATCTGCTGCACGTTTAGGCAAAGCCACTAAAACAGCCAACAGTTCAGAGACTCATTGTAAACAATAATGTAAGATAATCAAAGATCCTGTCAGGTTTTGTCAAAGAAGGAGGCCTTATGTAAGCTCACATTTTTGCATCTGAAAGTTTGCATATCCAAATATGCTAAATGTTAAAAACACTGTATTGTTTTTTTTTTTCAGATTGCTTTTTAAATGTCTGCTATCTGTAATAAAAAACATTTAAAAGTGCTGAATAACTATGTAATTATAAATTATATAAGTGCAAACATAATTTTAATGTTTTGACATAAAGTGTCAGTGTCATTTCACTATTGCTGGTCCCTTTCTTTCATCCCACTCTCTCTCTAATGATAATGCAGGAGGACATAATGTAGGAGGTCGGTGGTTCTATGTCTATCTCCTTATCCCCTTGGCCTCTTTTGTTTTCAATTAGTACCCAGAGCTTGAGGGCTCAGATGAGGACAGGAATGTAGGAAAATTCAAAGAAGCCCCATAATTGACAGAAAATTGCAGCACAACACATCCAGCACTGCAGACAGTAGAACTTTTTGTGAGAGCAATATATTCATCAGAAACAAGAGCTATTGAGATTCTAGTGGTTCTGGAGTTTGGTCACTGCTGTGAAGTTTCCTCTTTTAAATCCAGACAATATTCTTCCTATTTAGGTTTGGAGAGGAAGCTTTTTAAGACATGGGTCAAGTCTATAGTTCCCTTTTAAAGTTGGAGTCAGCATTCCTAACTCTCACAAACGTTAGCAGTCACAGTGAACAAAAGTTCTAATATAAAAACTGTTACTGTTTACAGTAAATTCATGAATCTCTCAGATAGTTGGACAGGCTAAAATCGTTGACATGTTTTGTCACTGGTATACGTGAAAGGAATGATAGATGAGACACTGAGGACTATTCACCACAAATGTGTTGCAGTATCTTTATTCTGTCTGAAGTGACAGAGATAAACAAAAGTTGTTATGCTTTACCGGAATTCCAAGCTAATTAATTAAGCTTCCAGGGTGTTTTTGAGGTGAGTAAAACATAGATTTTAATGAAGAGCGGAGGCTGCAAGGTTTCTGTGGTCCTCAAATAATTTGGACTATTCATTCCTTAATTTAGAAAATGACATTTTGACTGCTGGGCTGCATTTTCTAAAAGGCCCTACAGGATGGTTGATCTAAATAAGTAATGAATGGCATCTGAGGTCCTGAAAACAAGTAAAACATCCTGCCAATTTAATGAGCTAATACAAATTGTTGTACCATCATTGTATAAGATAGCCACTGTTTGAAAATTGAGGAAAATTCGATTTGCCTGAAAAAAGTAAATATGCCAAGTAAAAATGCATATAATAATGGAATAAGAATCCTCACACATTTTTAATGAGATTTCTTTGAGCTACATTAATAAATAATCTTGTACTAAATATAGATAAAAAGGACTCAGTTGTAATGTCAGTTCTACAGAAAGTGCAGCTCCCCTTATAAAGTGTTTGAGCAGTTTTCTATTATTATGGGCTGCAGCTTTTGTTTTAGTTCACTTTCAGCATTCTCATCACCTTTGCTATCAGTCAATATTGATATATATCACCATCTAAATCAAATCACTATTATGTCGATGTTAAAGATTCCGTTTTACTTCTATGTGAGATGGGAAGATATAAGTTTAATTATGGTCTGTTGTTGCAGAGGTGCCCTGCGATGGACTGGCGATCTGTCCAGGGTGTACCCCGCCTCTCGCCCAAAGACAGCTGGGATAGGCTCCAGCACCCCCCGCGACCCGATCTCGGATAAGCGGTTGATAATGGATGGATGGATATATGTTGTAGAGGTTTCACACTGGTTTAAAGGGAGCCACCATTACCTGTCTGTGGAAACAGGATTTCGATGCCATTTGCAGTGCACACTACTCTGTTTCTAAGTAAGAAATATCCCCACGCTACTGAATTCTTCTGGTCCCTTCTTTTCAACAGTCTGCTCATCTTTTGAGCCTTGGGCTGTGTCCGTTGGGATGTCTTCTTCAGTAGCGCAGTCTCACAGTTTCTGTCATCATTTTCTCTTTTATCTCACTCTCACTTCTGACGTACTGGTGTGTACAGCTGCAGTAGAACAAACATTAGTACGTGTGCCTCTGTCATTCAGATGGCTGTTACTCTGTTCCAGCCACACGAATGGTTCGGCACAGGACTATTATACTACTACTACTACTATTACTATTATATTATTTCGCAATATTTATGTTTGGCATTTTATCACCCAGCTCAATGTAAAATAAATAAATTAACTAATAAATACTGTACCCTAAATGCACAATTAATAATTTACACCACCATAAGTGGAAACCGATGAGCTCCACTTGGTGGATTAGCTGAAATAGCGAGA
Organism: Ctenopoma multispine; assembly: GCA_034779795.1. NCBI lineage: Eukaryota > Metazoa > Chordata > Actinopteri > Anabantiformes > Anabantidae > Ctenopoma > Ctenopoma multispine. The sequence goes on along the minus strand of JAUYWH010000018.1, from coordinate 16,721,866 downwards.
TCACTGACTTTTCTAGCTACATTCAGAAAAAAAGGAAACCTAATTCTTACTGAGTTTGGTCAAGGTGGAAGATGTTGGAGGGAGAGACTGAGTTCTGGCCTGCAGTCAAAACCTGACTGTCTATATAGATGAATGCAACGCTGTCCTTCTGTCTGAGATCCAGATGAAAGAAGGATTCAGCAACTGAGAAAGCCTGACAGTGAAAAGTCCTACCTTCAAGTTAACTGTCATAGCTATCACAGCTGCCAGTTGCCATAATTATCACAGAGGCCTTGAACTGATTGCCAATAGATGATACAAGGTTATCTTCATGACAGGCCTATTCAGTATCAAGAGACAAGCACAAGGCTGGTCCAAGAATTTTTAAAGCCCTAGTTTCCCTCCTTTTTCAATCCCTAACCTCCCACACTCTTCTGGTGTCTCAGGAAACTAAGGAGGGGAACTTCACCTGAATACTTTACCAGAAAATATTAGGAATATCCGATATTATCGGCCGATATTGGCATTAAAATGTAATATCAGAAAATATCAGAAGCGGTTTTTACTCTTTTAATCACTCTTCAGCCCTTTCTCCTCTCTCTCAAGATTTCAAAATATGACAAATCAGAGGTATAGTTTTTTAAATATTTTTGTTTGTTTGGCACACCTTGCAATAATGTTTAAAGTTTAAGTATGCATGATAGGAGATATGTGATGTAAGTTACCTAAAATGATTAGGGTTATTATTAAAATGAAAAGTTACCTTTTTTATGAGGGGGGACCCTGCATATATTGGTATCACTTTATATCAGTATTGGAAATTAAGAGTAAGACAATATTGTTATATTGGATATCGGTAAAAAATATTGAACATCCCTAAGAAATATAGATTTTTCAGTATCTCACCCCTTGTAGTTCTCTCAGTGATTCTCTCAGATTCATTATCTGATCCAAACAGTCACATTTTTGCCACAATAAGATTTAATAAACCTTCAACAGATTAAATCATCTGCACTGAGTTATGTATCACCTGTGTAGTGTATGCAAGTCAAAAGAAATGTAAACATTGGTGAGGTAAGGTTAAGGGTTTGATTTAAAAAAAAGAAATCTTGCTATTCAAACAGTGTCTTTTGGATTTGTTTTCATGCACAAACACTATAAACAGAGAAACGGAGAATCTTAATTGTGATAAAACCAATGTATAAAGGAAATGCTGAGAATAAAATAAAGGATAATGGGAAATATTTTGTGAAACTATTTCATGAACTATAACATGAAATAGTTAAAATAAAAGGGAAATTGTCTTGTTTGTCTTGCTACAAAGACATGACTTTGTCATTAGACAAAATGCTCCTCAGCAGTGCTTTTCAGTGGGAAGTGTGAACATCAGCATTTTTGATACGAGAACTTTCACAGGACGAGATCATTTACCAACTTCTCAAGTAGGTACGTTCATCAGTTCCTTCGGTTTTCACGCATATTAGTTCGTAACACGCAGGTGGAGAAGGTGTTGCTTGTATGTTTTCACAGGTTCTGCAGAGCCAGCTGTTGGACTGTCACTCCCACTGTTATAACCAAGCTCTTTTTTTCCTCAAGAACCGCACACTGCATACTGCTATTCTCTGCCACTGCCACAAGTGTTATTATTATTAACAACCACCGTCTATGAATAACAATGCTACAGCTATTTGTCACAGTCAATACAGAGGACAATTTAAGTTATTCCTTCCATTGTCTGAGTTTTCATGTAATTCTAGTTCAAATTCATCCATACTTTTTCTGAAAACTCTAGTAATTCTAGAAAGATTTTTGATGAGTGATTGAGAACAGTAACAGTGATGTTGCATTTTAGCATTTTAACAGGTACCACTTCTACAACGCCTTCACCATGAGTGCAAGATAGGATCAAAAACAAACTCTCAATTTCCACTTAAATCTTACAAATTTTCTCTTTATTTATTGTTTTGCTTGTTTGTTAATTTGTTTTATTTTACAGAGCTGCTAGTATGCTAACTAATGGGGCTGTTTTATCTTTTCATTTCAATATGAGAAACAAATAAGAAAAAAAGAATCACACTGACGGTGTCATACATCCATGTTCTATCCTAATCAGAAAAAAAATGCCTGTCTGTCACATAATTGTGTCTGTTGGCAAATAACTTAAAGTAATGACATAACAATGAAACATTTCTAAAATATATGAAACATATGTAGTATATATAAAAGTTTGATAGGAATTACAAAAAAGTTAAACATACATTATGGCATACAAAGCAAAAAGAATAAATAGACACAAACACATTCAGATTCGCAGCATAAACTTTAGGAGGTGGAGCAGCTGCTAAAGTTGCAAATGTATTTTTCGACTTCATAAACTACTGTTTACATGTTAAACAAATATAAGCTCCGTAAAGAACAGTTGACCATAGAGACATAGCACATACAAATGTGAACATTACACTACCAGTGTCCAAAAGTTTGGACACACATAGGAATTACCATGTTTTTCATGTCTTCAGTTGTGTTATTACTGCACATGGTTTTCTAATGATCAGTTCTCCTTTTAAATTAATAAATTTGCATTAGCAAACTATGCTATTGGAAGACAGTACTAATGTTTGGCGTTTAGGCCTCTGTTGTTTTCAGCTACAATAGTCATTTACAATATGAACAACGTCTACACATTCATTCTGATTTATGTGATGTTATGAAATCTGCTATTCTATCACAAACATTTCTATATGTGTGCAAACTTTTGACTGGTAGAGTCTAATATGAACATGAATGAACGTCCTTATAATTAGATCCAAGATAAAGCTCAGCCAACTCCTGTATATTTTCTGGTGTTCAGCAGAAACTTTTCTTATGCACATGAGAAAGTTTCTGGTGCGCACGAAAGAAGCACTTTCTTGCTCATGTCCCTTTAGGGGCTTTATATCCAGCAGTTTCTGTAGAGCACTTATACATCTGGGAAAGCCAACAACCACAACCCACTGCTGTGTTCCTGAACAGACCGAGCTAGACAGGTCTACTTAAACAAAATATCTGACAGAAACTGGACAGACAGCAAGAGAAGATGACATAAGCATAGAGGCAGATGACAAAGGCAGTGAAACAGAACCGCTACCCAACTGAGAGAGGGATTGAAAGACAAGAGCTGGCAACAAGTGTTGCTGTGTCATATTTCACAGATGTATGTGAGCATTTGCCAGAGCACTTATTATGAAGCTACAGTATAAGGTAGGAGCCTGTAGATGATAATGCTTTTCACCTGCAAACTGCCAATAATTATAACCACCCATAATATGCAGTTTTATTTAATGTTTGTTTAAATGCATAATACTTAGACCAAACTAAACTATGAGTTCAGTGCATGCACAGCATTTTATGTTAGACAGCCTGATTTTATGTTATAGAAACAGCCTTTGCTGAACGGTTTTACAGTAGCTGTGGATAATAGAGTCAATTTAAATGCATTAGCCTGACACACGAGTGGACTTGGCTGTGTATCACTGCAGGAGGTCACTGCAGGCAGCCAAAGGGCAACATCTACTGAACTATTCTGGGGCAAATAAAGCCAAAAGCCATCAGGTCCATCTAATGATTAACTCCCACCCAGCAAATTTAATTACAGAAGTGCCACGATTTGAAATATATGTTAAACAACCTGTGATATTTCAGATCTACTGAGCTGATTTTAAAAAAACATGGAGAATGGTCAGGGAGGGAAAAATAATGTATTTTAAAAAAAACACAGTGCGCACACACACACGCTGACACACACACTGTCAGCACAATATTAGCTTTAAAAATGATTAGTTCTAAAAATTGTTTTACCAGAAATATGTTCCCCAACATATCTTAATGTGAAGAGGTGCCACCCTGTCATCCAGTCTCTTTGAACAGCTCTAAAAGCAGTGCAGTGTTTTTGAGCGAGGCTCACTATTATATATATATTCTCATTTATTGTAATATGTACTTAAAGCACTGAACATATCGTGGCGAAGCATAACAGAGCACTTCAGAGTAGGAAGGTTAACAGAGCAGATTAGATTGATTTTGATTCTCATGCTAGCTCTAACTTAAATAATAATAATTATAATAGTTGCTTTATTGATCCCCTTGGGGGACAGCTGCTAGACCTGTGTGAACGCTACTACGGGGTTTTGGTGTCTTGACACCTCGAGCTTGTCAAGTGAGTGCAAAACCGCTCACCCTTGAATTGAAAGATGACTGCTCGATCCGCTGAGCCGTCATGCTGCCCACCTTGCAGTTCAGTTGCATATTGTAGCTTTTGATAAGTTTTGGTTACAGCCCATTAGGAATAAAACAATAGTTGCTCAGAAATGACTGACAGGTATACAAAGTACACAACTGTTACACTGGAGACCTGAGTTCACCTTCAATTACAATCTCAACAATGTATTTGCAATTGCAGTTTAGTTATATGGAAACATAATTAAGGTGTGTGTATATAGCATTACAGCTTTACACCAAAACAATAATACACAAATTGCCAGACTAATAATTGCATAACTGTTGATTCATTTCTGGCATCAGCAGCTTGCACAACTGTGAGAGACAATTTAAAGCAATTTGATATTTCAGAGAAGAGCCTGATGTGAATGTATTTTTGAATATAACAAGTAAAAATGAAAACATTATCACTAGGCATATTGCTAACCTGCAACATTAATTTTTTCTGTTTAATAATTGGTCTGGCATATGTGCTGCTCCTATATGCAGTAATATGTGTGCTGATGATTACAGAGTTTTTGTTGTAATTATGGTGATGCTCTACAGTTTCTCTGTGTTTCTCTCTTTATTATTATAACAATAGAGACGAATACTTTAAATCATAAATAATTAACCAGTTTACTCATAATGATCTTCATGACCCTGTCTAACCAAGTATAGGCAGGTTTAGAAATGTATTAACAACATAAACTAAAAATGAACTGTTCCTTGTGTGTCTCTCAGGGTCAACAATTGCAAAAGCAGATTCTATTTTATAATCACGTCTATTCACATGGCAACACCCTAATGACCAGGTAAAGAAACTTAAAGAAAAGAAACTTATTTATTTTATTTTTTTAATGACCAGGTAAAGAAACTTATTTATTTAATTTTTTTAATTAAATCAAGGATTAAAAACTGTCCCAAATGATCAGTTTTGTGCCAGTCTACCTTCACAGGTTATGAAACACAAAGGGTTCAATTTCAGTTCACTCTCTTTCACAATGTACTTCACTGTGAAGCTGACTTGAGAAATTGAACTGGGCACATGCAGAGGGGAAATGACATTCTTCTGTCTCTTTTCACAGAACAGCAAAGTGGAAGCCAGGGTTAATCTTTCTTTGAACACCCACTCACTTTCTGAAAACGGATTCATTTATTCCAAAAGCGTCAGGTATAATGTGTGGGAAATGTTAAATATGTGTGATTCAGTATCTGCAAATCAACTTTAACTCTTTAACAGTTATGTACTTCACAGATTGTCAGCACGTTTAACAGGCTTGGTGTCTCACTGACTTTCCACACTGCTAATTTCTTCCTCCCTGGTTTCCTCTCTGTTTTGATTTTTCAAAGCAGGCCAGTTAACCGTGTGGTCAGATATTCACTTGTGGCATGCAATGGGATGAAACTGTTTAGTTTTTTTTTTACATTGTGCTCATTAAATCACTTAAGGTGCAGATCGACTGTTGAAAAAGAACATTTTGTTATAGAATTTTCTAGTTTGTTATTGCTGGCATGTGTTGATCCAGGAGGGTGATCCTGGTGTATTAAAGAGTTAGACAGCAGGGCAGTGGTGTCTTCTCAGAAGTTATGTTACTCGTAAGTGGTCTTGCATAGAAGACAGCGTTTCATACTCGCCCACTGTGCTGCCTTGTAGTCATTCTACAGCATCTTGAGGCTGGTGCTTTTGTTTAATTCACTGATGAAGTCAGAGACTAAGATGGGAGCAAGCAAACATGGACCCACACTTTGTGTACCCAATAATGTACACATTGCAATTTGGTGAAAACTGAATGTTTATCTCAGAGTTCATTCATCTATATGGATAAACAGAACTGTTTGTAGTACATTTTTGCATGTCTGGTGTGGATTTTGGGAATGCAGTGATATTTCAGACATTATAAAGCATCCAGCCTGGGGAACGCCCTTTTCTATTTCAACATGCACCAAAGCACAAAGCCAAGTCCATAAAGCAATTGTCGTCTCTGTTTGGTAAGGAGCAACTTGAGTATAGCCTGCACAGGCCACTGACCTCAACACCATCTGACAACTTTGTACTCAACAATGTCTTCTAACGATGGAGCACTTTGTGATCATGTTCTTATGGTTGTATATATTTGTTAAAATGAGCATTGTACAACAAATTCCTGTTTAAGTGGCAACAAATTATTCAATCTTGAACCTAAGTGAAAGCTATATAATTTTCAGCATTACAACTCAGCCCTTATCTTGCTCACTGCACTTCAAATCGTCTTTGAAGGCCTGGCATCTTGAGCTGGAAAGCCCGGTGAGCTCGTCATTGACAGTCAGGGCAGCTGCATCTGAGCACATCTCGCCGCCAAGCTCAGCAATGCAGCACAGATGGCATCAAATATACTGCTTAAAGTCATCATTCACTTTAATGTTGCAGCTGTCTGACTGGAGGAAGGCTGTGGCTCTCCCTCTTTCTGCGGACAGTAAAAAGTTACCTGTGTCCCTTCGCTGACTCACAACAACCTGCTCTGTATTCTTAACCAAGGGTGAGGGACAAGGTGAACAAGAGAGAGTAGACTTTATACTAGGCAATTTTGTAACTTATCAGCCTTCTATATGCTCAGCAGAAATAACAATGTACCCACCTACACCTGTATGTGTCTCACAATGGCTGTTTTCAGGAAAAACCCTCCAAACTTTTTCTTTTGTCCACACACAGTGCTTATTCTGTCTTTTATTTTACAGTCTTGGCAGATTGATGCTTGGGTGAAAAAATTATATATAGTCACTGATAGCTTTATAAGAATGAATATATGATCTCAAACTAAAATACTTCAATCTGATTTGATTTTTGTCCCTGAATCACTCCTTTTGTTCGCAGAAAAACTATGGTGTGCACTTTCTTTACAATGCCTTGTGTGAGATATAGCTGCCCCGTGAAGGTGTGATATTTGCAACATGGCGACTCAGAGAGATAATCCTCACTATGATGTGATGATTCAACTGGATGTGGGTTCATAAAGGACAGACAGAGAGAGGGCGGAAGGGTCCCCACAGGATTTTAAATAAGATGTTAGGAGAGAAACCAAACACACCAGCAATTTGACTTCACTACTTTCTAATCTGTCTGCACCTGCAAACTTCAAATGAAAGAAAGCAATTGAATGAAGAGACTGAATCTAAAATGAAATCCTTTGTACAATATCTGTTTCACGCTCACACATTCAGGGAATGTTAATATTATATCTGGGAAGAAATTCTTACTGATCCTCATATACTGTGGGCTTGGAGGAAAGTAGGACTGTCCACCTAAGTCCTCAATAGAAAGCTGTTATATGGTCTGACCAGTATAACCAGTATAATAGTTTTTTATGGATTCAGCTCATTGTTGTGCAAATCAGTGGTTTTAATTCACTTTCACTCAACAAATTATGTAACATATCCAGCATCAGAAGGCAGCTGTTAGCACCTGCTTAGCAATAAACAACAGATAACAACTAGTGGTAAACACGCTTTAGCACAAAACATTTGATTTATAGTCAGTATATAGTGAATATTTAAGTCAGGAGTTTGTGGGGATCAAAAGGAGACAAAATATTGGAATAATTGTTTAATTGTAGTACAGTAAAGAATATATTGTTGAATTTCATCCTTTTATAATTTATGTGCAGTTTAGCTGACCTGACCATCGTCTACTGCTGCAGGCAGACCTTATAGCTGCTGATGTAATTACAGCTCAAGTTATGAGAGATAATTAGAGCCGCTGTTCATATTAATTTATACTTTATGTCGATATAATAACAGACTTGACTTCCACTAATTAATGGCTGCATTATAGCAGTGAACCCACAGGATTTGACTTGCCAAGCCAGACATACAGGAAAACCGTGAATATAAGCAGTAGAGATATATAAGTAACTGTAACAAAGTCGATTGTTTTGTGTACTTGTAACTGTAATTAAATTTTTATTGAAGCATTGATGTTCAATTAATTTCAAGTATTATTCTTTTGGTCAGGCTTAAGGTGCTATGGGTTCAGTGTCCAGGGACACTTTGACATGTGGCCTGTGCAAAATTGTACTTTCTGAATTGCATAACTATAGTATAAACGTTTACGTCAGAGCAGAGTTTTTTTCAGCTTTCAGCCTCCATCCTGAACACAGTTTTGCCGTTTGACTTACGTGGTTGGATGCTTCCCAGATGACAAGTTTGGCATAAGAAGGCACCGAGATGGCGACCACACAGAGCTGCGGGCTCCAACTGCTGCTGTTTGTCTCAGGACTCACCTTGAGACACCAAGGACGAAACATGACTGAGGACAGAAAGCAGAGCAGTGAGTCAGAGTAAGGAAAAGACCAAGAGACCATGTTGGGGCATCAAATAAACATCACAACAGGACTGTGGTGCAGCATAGGAATTTGCTGATATGACACTGTGCGGTGTCCTAGTGTGTTTCAGAATAAAGATGTGATCCAAGCAGTGATTAGGGATGAGGACAAGAAAAGACCTTTCAAAAACCTGATGTTTATTATTACTTCCTTGATTGTCTGTTGTTGTTTTGTTAAATGTTATCTGTGTTGTAAAACACAGATAACTTTTATGAATTGTGCTCCGCAAATTGGCTGATTGATATGTCTGTTGAAACCTTCCTGCATGAATTGACAAAACTCTGTTATATTCTTTTTTTGTGTGTGTGTGTGTTAAACTTAACTGTGATGTTTGCAGACACGACCTGATACGATGTCAGGCTGTGCAAATTTGCTCTGGTTTCTTCCAGTTTTCTCATTTTTCTTCTGTCTCTTTCTCCATCTCTCTCGGTCCTGGTCTCACAGTGCAGCTGATAATAAGCTGCGGTCACACCTTATGGTCTGCTCTCCATCTGGATTCAGCCACAATCGAAGGAGGAGGACGACAAGAAGGAGAGGAGGGCGAGTTAAGAGGGGCAGAGGAAATTTGGGTCACGCTTGAAGCCATAATGATGGCATAATGCGCCAGCACAATCTCTGCTTTGCTGCAGCACTGAATAAATTATAGATGTAACACCCTTTGCAGATAATAACTAATGACTCATTTCCACACCCCAAGCAAGAGGCACAATATGAATCTGTACCCAACAAGTTAGACAAATGAAGCTAACATGCGACATTGAAATCCTCCCCCAACCACACACACACAACTCACAAACCACAGTCAATGACATTTCACAACCACCTTCAAGGCACCCAAACAAAGATTGATCAGAGTAAAGGTATCAAGCAGGAGATTATTGGACAGAGTTCCCTCAGTTTCTATTACTGGCCCTCTAATCTAATAGTTTTTAAGGATATGTTCTTAATGGGCAGCCGTGCAACCTGCGTGTAATGTGTTAATGTGGGAGAGGGCATCCATCACGAACGGACCCCAGAGGACGTGAGAGGACAGCAGGTAGGTTAATGTCAACCTGGATCTAACTGAAGCTCACATCTATTCAGCATTCAAATCTCTGGTGACAGTGCTGAGTGATTTAGCTGCCTTCTGCTTCTGTCTGCTGTCGTCGACATCTCTGATAAAAATGCCCAGCGTGCACGGGTTGACCACACACACTACACACTGCACAATGATATGGTCTCAGTGGGTTCTCTGGGCCTCTCAGTCAGGCTTAAAAACATGCTTCCCCCCAAAAAAGTGAAAAATCCTAGCATTATAAGATGTTGGTGAGATCGGTCTAGTATTGTTGATCAGTTTTACTTCTTATGTCAATCCCTGCTGAAGTTGCTAGTTCTCAAAACAGGCAGAGCTGGGCTGGCTTTTTGGATTTGCTAGAAATATTTAAACTCTCTGTGTTGTCTGGCATGCTCCATACTGACACCCCCCTAACCTACTCTGGGACTATATTTGCTTAGGAAGTTCAGTAATGTTAGGCCACACATCTTTGTATTTATTGTCGCAGGTTAAACTACCTACTGACTGTGTATTATCTATGCACACACTGCACTCCCATGTCCCTTAAATTATATATTGGATCTCTCTATAAGCAAACAGCCAGTCTATTTTAACTACTCACTCCCGGTATATTTGCTGGGAATGTTCCGATTTCCCTAGTTCACTGAACTAACCTTTGACTCTATATTTTTTTCCACAGTTACTTGCAGGTGCCAAATTATGTGCCATCAGCATCATCTCACATGCTATTGAGGGTTGTGCAGACAGATGAATGTAGCCTATATTGTCTGTTTGCTTTTTGTGTATTAGGTGTTTATAGTCTAATAATGTCCCTATAATGGAACAGTATACCACCTACCGACATACCATCAGACTGGAAGGCAGGGAGTGGATGAGCTGTGCCATTTAAAAAAAAAAAAAAACATTCTGGGGACTACACTTGGCCCGCTGGCTGCCATTTGGAGTCATCCATCTGATGGCCTAAGAGATCAGAGTCTAATCTCTCAGGCCATCTCAACAACCTACTACATCTGTGTATGTTCTAAAAATGCTCAGATTCCTCTTTAAAACTTTAAAAAGAACAGCTAAGACTGAAGGTGCAAATGTGGAAATTAGAGTTATGAGAAAATAATTATGTTTCGATCTCTAGAAATTGCTACTACTACTCTGGTGGGACAACAAATGTTCTACATGTGAGGATACCATTCATTTTCCCATAGACAGCATGAGGTGACTGTCTGGTAGACATGTAATTTCACACTTCCTGACTGCTCCATCACCTGTCTGCCTCCACTGGTGCACAGGCATCAGTCATGATGAATTCATAAGCTCCACATGAATATGAAAATCTAAGGGTGGGGGGAGGCATTTTTGACTCATCTTACCAGAAAAATGAAACTGGCATGACATGATTTCAGAGCAGAGAGGTACTGCAATATTTTTGAAAGTCTTCTCAGAATCAGAACATGCACTCGTTACTTTGATTTGCCAACAGACATAAGCTTTATGAAAAATAAATGGCAGAAAGCCGTCTATTTAACACCACCCTATTTTAGTTATATTTTCCTGAGGTGAAATAAACAAACACACTTTTCTCCCTTGTGTTCCCTTGTGGTTTTTTTGAGCACCTACAGTGGCACAGAGCTGGATAAGAATGTGCTGCATGCTGCTTTTATTAGACAAGTAGGATTTCAGCCAAAGGCATTAGCTGTTCCTAATTATTATAAATTGTTTCCATCTTTAAGCACCTTCCTCTTAAACTTACGATGACTCATAAACAGCAGTCAGAGAAGCCTGTGGTCTGGAGCTGAAAATGTATCTCATTTATCTATCTTCTCGGCTTCTCAATTCTAGAAAGGAAGAAACCTGAGTGAGGAAAAAAGTACATGAATGATTCATTTGTATCATTGTCTTTTATGCAGCTATAAAATATTTTTAAATTAAATTCATCACTGTAGATTGCCTTCTTTATGGCACTGACTGAGTACAAATAGAGCACAGGGGAACATTAGTGGTGCATGACAGAAACCGTGTGAAACAATCGTGCATTAACATTTATCTTTTTCGTCTGTATTTCAGACATTTTCATACACAGACAAAATATTGGTGGCTATGAACTTTTGTAGGAGGCTCCTGTGTATTTTCACAACCACAGAGGTATTATATCAGATACAAGAGAGATGTTTGAGTAACAATAAAAAGTTTGAAATAGCTCCTTTTGTATACATTTAACGTTACAGCTGCGTTAACTAGCAAGGTAATGTTAGTGCTTGTGCATAAAACCAAAACCATGCAATTGTATTCTGTTACTATGGAAATGTAATTGACATGTTACTCTTAGAAGCAATCAGTGTGTTGAGTTGAGCACTCTCTGGATGCCCCGCATGGAATTATTGTGACTAATTTGGAAAGTAGAGGACTCTTTTGTGGGTGGATGGATGAATGGTATATGTTCACTTTCATATTCACTTTTTGTGTCCTCTATGTCAACTAATTTTCTCGTGCCATATATATATGAAGCTATTGTACTGCATTCATGAATGACAAAATTGTTTTTCGATCCAATATTTTACATAAGCAGAGTAGATCCTGTAGCTTTATGCATTTATACAGGTAGTATACTTTAAAAGTCAAATATGACTTTATATTAGGGGTATAAAGAGTAAGACTCACTGCAGAAGAGGTAGGATGTCTCCAACAGGTTGGCAGCGGTTGGTGGGGATGCAGGACCGTGGATCTGTGTCACAGCTTCAGTCTCTATCACACAATTGTTAAACTCCTTTATACTGTCCTCCCACACTGTTTTTCTTTCCTTTAATTCTTTTAGTTGTCTGATAAATCACCTGCATCACTTCTCAAAACATCTGAACATTTCCTAGTTTTAGCTTTCTGTACAAAAGTATCAATATTCTTTTATATGAATTGTTCAGTATTCAGTATTCCTAGCTTTGATACTACAGAAAATGTTTAGTATCGGTGGAATGTAACGCACGTGACATCACAGTCATGGCATCACGGCCAATATAACCTCCATCGGCACACTGAATTCAGCCCAGTGCTCTCTGGACTACAGTCTAGCACAGTCAGGTTCAGTCTGACAGGAAAAGTGCCCAGGAGGGAGGCATTGTTCAGCTCTGTGACACAGCATGACAACTCGACTCATATTGACAGGTTTAAGTTAGCAGAACACCTGGGTTGATGTTAGCTGGGATGTGAGTGCCAAAATTAGCCAATATCTCTGTACAATCACCAAAATTATTGAGAGTGAATTTGCGTCTTGTTAAAGTTTATTGTCTAGTTAGACAATTTTTTATTTTTGTTGGTGGTTCAATTCCTGGTTGAACCAGCTCCGTACTAGAGCTCTTGAAGTGCTGCGTTTGACACAGAGCATGAAAATCTTCTGACCAGACTGAGGCACAAGGTGGGAATATCTGACACAGCATTGAACAAGCTGTTATTGTATCAGACAATATAAAGTCTTGTGTTTCTATTAACATTATTATTTAGGTCTTTCTTTTCCCCTACAGAGTATATTGTGCCTCAAGGGTGAATTGTTGGTCCAATCTTATTCTCACTATATATGCTTTCCTTGGGTGATGTTTTCATAGACATTTCTTTTCACTGTAAAGCCGATGATACACAGTTGTACCTCCCTGTTACACACATGGACCATAGTTCTTTACAGGAATGAGTCACCAATATACGCAACTGGATGTCATTTCTGCAGCTATATTGTAATAAAACAGCAATCCTTGTTATTGGGGCCCAAATTTGGGTGGGTGATATAGCCTCAATATTTTTACAATACTTTAAGATTTGCATTTTATTTATTGGTGCAAACAAATGGGGTATTTTCCATCCTTTCCCCCACCCCAGTGAGCTGCTGTCCTTGACTGCATTTAACAACTTTCTCAAGTAGTTGGGGAACAGAATTTCGCCTACATGCATGCTGCTTTCTGACCTTTTGTCGTAGTTGCTAGTTTGTGAGGCTGCACTGTGCTTCCTAAGGGTCACGGTGGTGATTTCCGTCCAGAGTTACATGATACCACAAAGTAACACTTTATTATGAGGTAAAAATTTATTCCGGAATTATTGTGGGCGGTATATGGCACCCCTCTAGCCCCAAAATAGTACAAGTAAAATACTGCCACCTACAGGGTGTTTATGACAACATGTTAGGCTTGTTGCTAGAAATCTTGGCACTCTTCATTTTAATGTAAGAGTTTAACATATTTTAGTTAAAATACCTACACAATAAAATCTGATCTTGATCTGAGTACATGTCTGTACATGTCGCCGTTGAGAATAAAATTTAAATAGTACAAAGGAAAGATGATACAAAACATACAGAAAAAAAACAACCTTTTTTGACATTCAACTCATCTTTACAAAAACTGCAGAACAAAGATGACTGAATCATACACAACCAGGACAGCTGTGATTCTGTGGCACTAACGCAAGGAAAGGATAACACGTCCTCAAAGGATGAGTTTAAGCACAGATTATCAAAATGATTATAAACAGACTGAAGTATATTAAATTTTAAGCAATTGTTGCAGCAGTATATTCATACTTGTTCTTATTATGCTATTCCTATATTCCTAGCTGTAACATTTAGATAATAAAAGGTTATAAATAGCATACTGGCACCAGGGCATGTATGTACAGAGTTTACATATCCAGAGTAGCACAGGATATTAGGATTTCTGTTTGGTCAAGGAATTTCAGACAAAAATAAAATAAAAAATCTTACAGGTTTCTCCCTGCATGAGTTGTGTTCAAGAAGGCAAATCCAGTGTTTATCATTTATCTGTCCACATGCTGAAGAACACTGATGTTCAGCTGCCATCTGGTGGCTGCCATTTCAAACACCCTTTTTCTTTACCTGGTTTAAGAGCTCTCCTTCACATCATCCCCATGTGCTGAAGCCGTTTTTGTGCTACAGAACTGTCGCACAATCCCTTAAAGGATTGTAATACTTTCAGCACATAACATTTTACAAAAGTGCTTATATCTCCACTATTTATTTTTAAGCTCTTGAAGCGTTCTGATGTACAGTTACATAAAATGTCAGATTTCCATCTCTGGCAGGTCTACATCCTTATAAACTTGGTAGATTTATGCTTCATCTATTATATAGAGTCAAAACAGTATATTCCTAATTGTATAAGAATAAATGTGTAAGAACAGTAAGTATTTGGCAGTAGATTAAAGTGGTAAATATAGTCATCTTTCATTCATTATTAAGTTCCAGTTTACTCAAATCAATTACCTTCATTAATAAAAACAAATGTTAATTTTTTTTATTCATTTTAAGTTTATTCAGCTAGATGACAGTTAAGCATAAACTGTGGTTTAGTGATGCACTACACTGAAAGAGTTCTGAAACGGTAATGATATCAAGCTTCAGTAAAGACTTTCATACTTTAGGACTGAACCACTGCAACACCCTATTCCATGTGTGTAGGGAGGTGCTGCCTTTATCTTCACTCACACGTAGGACTATCATGAAAGATTTCATGCTATATTCCCCAGCTCCAGCTTTATCTAAAGGCATACATTATCAAGCCAAGACACTGAAAACATGCAGATATTTATGAGCTGTGGCCTCCGATGATGCAAAGCAATCACAAAAAATGTAATCCCTTCAGAGGAATCCACAGACCTCCTCAACCCATACCACCTCCTCAAAACAGCCTCAGTAAAAGCAATTACTGTGATGAATGACTGCTCCGATTTAAAGGATTACTGAACAGTTGAAAGTTATGACAAGGACTGTCAGGAATATGACTGAGTTTGCACATATTTATTACAGTATTGGCCATGTTCTCTGTGGTGATGATAGCAAAGTCAAAGTTTAACTGAACATAAATGTAGAAAAGCTGGACTATGTTGCTCACTAGCGATAAGCTCACAATACAGCTAAAGATGTCTTGCAAGTGGTCATCAATAATCATGCTGTGAATGACAGAAAGCTACAACACTGGTCATGTTGTTCACCATTACCTTTACCACGTTCTCTGGTCAGACACGTCATCATTCTGAAAGAAAGATTCAGAATAACAATTAAGAACAAAGCTAGGAATTTTGTACTGTTAAAAAGTTTCATCATCCATTTTTCACTCAACATAAAAAAAGAGATAAGATAGGACTTTATTGATCCCACAGCTCAGGACATAAAGTACAGAAAAGGTATATAACAAGACTAAAAAAGAAGAGTACAAAAAATTTGAATAAAAAATAGAATTAAAATAAACACAATATATACACCGGTACACTATGTACACACATACGCAGTATGCAATATGGGTAGGAGTTGTGGAAAATGTGCA
>JAUYWH010000018.1:16643642-16705825 GCA_034779795.1 Ctenopoma multispine | reverse complement strand
TCCAAAGGACCTCAGTCTCCTCAGCAGGTGGAGTCGACTCTGGCCCTTCTTATACAGGACGTCTGTATTTGTAGTCCCGTCCAGTTTATTGTTGAGGTGAACACCCAGGTACTTGTAACAATCCACTGTCTCAATGTCGAACAAACAAAAACACGTGTGAAAACGTGTGCATACCTTTTGTTTAGAATTCCAGACAGATTCCAGCACGTTGAATTTGAGCAATGACAACAGGGAGCCGAAGCAGAGACTACAAAAAGAATACAAGTCATAGGAGGCCGACAGAAGAAAACAAAGTCTGATGGTACTTTTAACATTTATAACCTTCCCATTTATATCATTTGCCAATTACCAGAGGATCTCTTTAATTTTTAAACTGAAACAATTAATGTGTTGAGAACCAATCCAAAAATCCCAGTTACAATATTCTCCTCCCCCCCTTTCCAGGACAGTTTAATCCTGGCGTCAAACAGATGTTTACAGTTTGACACCGAGCCACTGAAGTACAACAAAAGGTCAGACCCTTTTTTATCCAACCAAACATCACATGCATGCATTTGAATACCAACTTAGTTCTTCATTTTTTTAAGTCAATCCTGATCATGTAGGATGAATCCAGTCGTGTGGAGCAGCTCAGGGATCAAGGACAGGTGATGTGCAGAGCAGGTGACAGGCCCACCTGGTCGTGACCTCCGACTGCACCCGTGGCATCTGCTGCAGAGCTGGCAAGGTTTCCTGGGTGAGAGCCTGTGAGAACAGGGCACATTTATAAACAATCAATTCTTAAGTTCAGGAAGCAATCAAGACACAAAAAAGAAATAAATGTTTTGTGTGCAGTTTGCCAGCAACTTTAAGAATGAATCTATCAAATTAGTCACGTAGACCACATTTGATCTGCACAGTGATCAAGAGAGCATCTAACTGAACATGGAAGCTGATGAATGACAAATACAAATTACTAAGTTATCAGCAGACTAAGGAAGAAATGATAGGCTGTGCTGCCTGTTCAGCCTATGCTGGCTCAGCGAAAACATCGTCACACTGTACATTGCCAAGACTGGGCTGAGCATCTGCCATCAAGGACATTGCTTATATTGTGCTGAGGCCACATTTTCTGATCACAATAAAAGCCATAGTTCAGGCCTGTGGAAAAACACTTACTGGCAGGGATACAGCATTGTCATCCTCTTTGATATTACTTTAATATTCTGCCTGATCGGGTCCTTGAACTCTTCCATCGGGCTGAAGAACAGAACACAAAGACGTAAGGGGCAGGAAATGGTGAGAAAACTCATTAGCAGGAGATAAGGGTTAGAGGAAGTGACTCAGATGGCCCCTGTGCACAGCGGGTGTCACCACAGGTTGTCAGGACAGGTCTGCTTTGCCACTGCAATCAGCAGCCTGACTAACAGTGCAACTCATCACTGTCACATCCCAGCAGTTTTCATAAAGTACAAGGAATGTTTTTTGGGCAGTCACAAAAACTACCCAAAAACTGTATTGTGTATCCTTGTATTCATGTCACTACATTCTCATCAGATACAAAAAGCAAAATATATTAAACAAAAAAAGACAGTTCCAAAGCTTCATCTGTCCATGACTAACTAGTTGTAGCAGATGTTGTTCCAGACAACATGGTGGATTCTGGGACATCAAAAGTATTGTGTGAGATGAACTCAAAACAAAGTTTTGATATTAGGGTATATTAATAATTCTGCAATACTTACATATAGCGCAACCAGAAACAGACCTTGACGAATCAAGGAAGTGGCCTTCAAGTCAGTGAACCGATGATCCTGGTGGAGGGAAAGTGAAGGGAAATTAGCTCATCAAAATCCACAGTTCAGCATCCTTCCACTTACAGTGGTGCTTGAACATTTGCAAACCCCTTAGAATTTTCCCATTTCTACATAAATATGACCCAATATGATTTTCACATAACATAACTAAAACTACCCAATTAAACAAATGATTTTTTTGTAGTAAAACGATCTAATCTTTAGGTCAAATGTATGTAAACCTCTAGAATGATCAGTTCAATTCAAAGAGAAATTAGAGTCAAGTGTTTAAGTCAGTGGGATAGTAAGATTTAAACTAGCAGTTATAATAAGCAAAAAAGACTGAGTCAGATGGCCCCTGTGCACACAGTGTGTCTTCAGGTTGGGTCGAGATGGGGCGATGATGCCACTGCAGCAAACACCCCAAATGATCAGTGCAACTCATCACTCTCAGATCCATCACCCCAGTGATTTTAATACAGTATGAAGCTGACTGACATGCCTGCAAGGTTGCCTTACGTCATGCATCTAGTGCTGACATTTCTGCTCGACAGGCGGCTTTGCTCAGTTCCATCGTCCGCCGCTGCTGTAAATAAGGGTTTATAATGTTCACGACAACACATAACAAGCATGACCATGCGTGCGAAACATGGTCAGTCTCGGTTAAATCGGTAACCTGGTCTGTGTGACATTGAAGTGCAATGGGTGGCTGCTACTACTAACATTTGCCTACAGCGTTACAGTATTTACCCTACTAGTAGTTACAGAAACGATGGTTAAAGCAAAAGACCGAAACCAAGTTAGCATGACTGTTAGCTGATTAGCTACGATAGCACTTAGCATTAGCTACAGTTGAGCAACTCTAGCTAATGCTAAGTGCTATCGTAACTTATGAGTAACTCTAGCTAATGCTAAGTGCTTATGAGTCATAAGGCCAGTCTGTCCTTCCTGCGACAAAACGACCGATCAAACAAAGCATCATTTAAATTACATGCATATACACGAAACAGTTACTTACCTTAAATAACAGCGCTGCAAAAATTGTCTTCACAATGTGTCTGACTCAAGTTAACATGAAACCCTGTTCTTCTCATTTTAAACAGTGAATCTGTTCACTGATTGGCTCAAGTATCGTGACGTTGGTATGTGTTCATTGGACAGTTCAGTTTTTTTATGTTAAACCACCAATGATGACGAGACATTAACGTGTCACGTGGCTTAAATCCCTGAAGCTCTTTGGTTGAGATAGATTTGAATTAGCTTAATTTTAAAGTGAAGTTCGTAGCTTTTATTTACGGTACTTTAGATTTTACTTTTATGGAACAACACTTTAACGAAATGAACATATACCATTGTAAATATACATTTTTATTTTTACTCTGCACTATATGTAAATTAGGACACAGTTTGGCTCGAATTACGACGTGGCTCCATTGAACTTTCTGGACATATAACGACACCACCCACTACGGGTAATAATTTATTCCTCGACTGCCACGAATCATGTGTTATATTCGGGAAATCACATATTTTCTGTATAGTCATAAGTAGTAAGAGATACAGAGGCCACTAAATAGTATATAATGCCCCCCGTATTAATAACCTGCAAAGTAACTAGTGAGGTCAGCGTCTAGGATTTATTAGGTTGAGGTATTTAGAGCTGGAGATCTCAAACTTAAACCTCAAGGTCAATCAGATATTTATTGTTTTCTTAAGACTAACGTTTAACACCGGTTGTGGCAGACCTCCATTCACCAGATTCACACAAATGCTCCACATATATTTATCAATATGCCATCAAAGCAGTTGAGTGTTTTGTATTACTGATTGTGAAAAAAATGACATGCCATTGGGTGCTTATAGGGTACTAGAGTTTTTGATGCTGGTTAACCAGTCATATTTTTCAAGACTAGGTAGCACTGGACATACAAAATGTTTTTTTGCCTGCACCTCTTGTCACTGTAATTAGCATCCTTGTGTTTGGACTCTGTGTGCTTATGGGCTGTTCTCTTTTGGGTCCTCAGACATGTTCTCCGATTCCCATTTTTCATTCACTTGAAGCACTCTGCCCAATATCTACACTTAATATGAACTTTTAACTATTTAGAGTTTTGTTTATTGCTATGTGATCGTTGTGAAACATGAGGACGTCGTTTACCTAAGAGCAACAAGTGCACAGATGAGTGAGCCAAGAGTTTCACTGAAATGCAAATGCAATTTTATATTAAAAGATAGCAAAGGGATAATTCACTATATCACACAACACAGCTTGTTAGTACTGCCATGGAAATACATATACAGTCTTTTCATATTTACACATCAAGTGGCAACCAAACAGAAATCATAAATACCTCTTTTTGTTAACTTTACAACAGCTTTATGCAACCAGTATTTCAAAAGATAAAAGAGAACTATTAAATAACTGGCATCCTCCTATCATTTACAAAGCATGGAAAACACAGTGGTTAAAATAATCCAGCAAAACAACAACAACAAAAAAAAAGTTTTTCTCCAGTGAGTAAAATTAATACAGGTCTAAAAACGGTCATAAAATCCCTTTGTACAAAAGACTATACAACTTGAATAATGCAATATCTTCAACAGAAATGTTTGTTTATATCCGCATGATAAAATCTGTACAGTTTTAGCATTCCTGCAGCAAAGTTGGAGGGACTGTGAGCCGGCATGATTGGTTACGGTTCCGCTGTGATGCTTTGTAGGCCTGCTGTCAACCAACTGTTAGAGGCCACAGTTATCTAGCTGCCAAGACCCTCTTTCATTGGCCTCAGTGCTTTGTGTAGCAGCAAATCAGCAAGTTGCTGAGCTTGTACCAGATACTTCAAAATACATGGTTCTATGAAGTCTAACTGATATATTTGTCAATATAACAATATAGTATTTCATTCTACCATATTTCAACAACAGACAGAATGGTATTCTAAAGTTAAAGCGATGCATAATATCTTGTATTAAATCCATTTTTCAGTAAGTTGTCAGTGATATATTTCTAAACTATAAACCTCACTGTCTGATGGTGTCAGACATGCACATTGTTCCTAACTTATCCATTTGTTATACTGTACCTGTGGCAGATACGCCGAGTGCACCTTTGCATTACCGATTTAGAACTGATGCATCAAAACTCAAACTACAAAAAGAACAAATGTTCTCATTTACCTCCATTAGTGTTTGGCCACACAGATACTGTAGGTTGTACAAGTATGTACCAAGTTTTTGATATATGTTCCTCTACAACTTGCCACTACCCCAATACAAGAGCCAATAAGAAACTGTAACTTATATGATAATTTTTCAGTAATAAAATAGAATTTGACTGAAAGTTTGTAGTGAAGCTAATCTCTAAAAATCAAATCTACAAGCATGAGATCATTGTGGGTAAAAGTGAAGAACTAAGGATGAACAAGGAGGCTGAGATTTAAGTGAAGAAAGTGTGTGTATATTGTAACACTGGTGAAAACAATGCATTCACCACACACTTTTGAGAAATTTTTTTTGTAGCATTAAAAATTTATTCTAATATAAAAAAATCAAAGAGCTTCAAATTGTCATAGTAAGTGCTGTTGTAGATAATCATTTTTCAACATACTGACAGTAAACCCCAGGAACATGTTTCACATTTTTTGGAAAGGCCAATGAAAGCAAAACTCAGAAGCTGCACTGACAAAAGTTCCAAGTAAACCACAGAGACATATATCTAACACTTGGGTAAATAAAACCACAACTATCTGCAGGGCTGGATAGCAGTAATTGAGAAGATATGTTTTTTTTGTGATCTGGGTGACCAAACTCAAGTAAAAAGAATACCATGTACATTTTAAAACCTCTGAGAAAATAAATATACAGCTGAAGGAGGCAAATGAATGAAATGTTTGGCACTTAGGCTGTTACTTCATTGCGGCTTCCTCTGCTATGCCCACACATCAACAATGGTTCAATTACAAAACTAAAACAAAACAAAAAAAACACAAACACATACTTACTCACACACACACACGCACACGCACAGACAGCTTCTTTTAGGTTATTTTTGCAAAGGATGAATGGACTTCTGCAAACACCTGAGTGCCAGCTACAGTAAAGTCCTTGCTTGACTCATTGGAAGCTGTAATATAAGAATTTAGAAGCATGTCTCCCAACAACGAGGGCAAGTCAGTAAAGTCAAACAAAACTAAGAATCCATAATAAAGATACATTTCTATTGAACTGTAAATGCAAAAAGAAGCATGGAGACTGTGAAGCCCCACCCTTTGGCACTGTCATAAATACAACTCTTGAATACCCCAGTCCTGCAGCACAAAGTTCACAACAATACCATTCTCTGAAAGTCAGCAAACCCACTCTACAAGTACAAAATGTTGATAAATAGAGTTCATAAAGACATGAGTGGCATTAGAGTGAGCATCATGGTTATATTGTCCAGGGAGTATGTCATTTTAGTGTTGTCCAGAAAGTTGTACACAGAGAAGCGTTGGCCACAAGTCTGCATCCTTTGAAAGGCTCCAGATAACGCTTGTGTCTCTCCGTTCACTTCCTCCCTAGACTCATTTGCTTTCTTATTCCAGCATGCTCATTAGTTTATTATGTTGCCTAAAAGCAGTAGCAGTGAGGCTACTGTTGGAGGACTGTACTGCGTGCGAGTGTGTGTGTACAAGTAGGACGGAGTCCCAGTTTCAGAGGCCGAGAGTTGTGTTTATAGTAGCTTTGTTGTGTTTAACCAGGTTTATACATGTATGTACCGTTACTCTACGTATACAACTGTTAACTGTGTTTGTACCTATTTATCTCTGTGTGTTTTACCAGTTAGTGTGTGCATGTATGTGTTAGGTTATGGAGGTTGAAATTAAGCACAGAGAGAAGGGGGCCTCGTCACACTTCGCTCTCAGTGGAGGGTTTTCGCATGGAAGCCCAGCCTGTGTCCGGGAGGCTGTGTTGGACGTGCCGTTGGGGGGTGATGGCTGAAGGAGTCAGGGTGGTTATGGAAGAGCATTCAGATGCCTCCTCCTGAAGAAGCTGCTCTGTCTCGCCATCATCTAGTGAAGCACTGCTAGCCTGCAGGGACACAGTGTCTGTACGAATGCAGGTGTGTAGGCCGCCTCGGGACGGCTTGATCTGTTTTAGGTCATCCCAGTAAAGCTCCTCATTGGACAGAAGACACACACCCTCCACAATGCGGATCTTCTCCTTGTAGCCTCCATCCACACCACCCTGGACAATAAGACACGATTAGTTCAGTCAGAGCAATAGCCCCTATATCAGCAGATTAAAGAGAAAATCCACCCTTAGCTATTCTTCATTCTGTTAAATAAGTTATTTTTAGTGTACTCACTTCCAAAGAGCCACCAACATGTGGAATTCCTCTTTTTTCTTTGTTAAATGTAAAAATAATAAAAGCTCAACCTGTTAAAAGTGGATTACTCTTTAAGGATTAATGAGCGACCAACTGCACAACATATAACAAAATCAACACTTCAAACAAAACCCATGCACAGTAAGTTTGCTCCTTTCAGTTTCTTCTGGAGTTAAGTTTGACATCTCTAAATAAAGGTGCTACAAGTGTACAAAAACAGGAGAGTTGAATTCTTTTAGCAATCTTGTTTTTCCAAAGCAAATGGAGCCATGTTATAGTGCAGAATGTGCAGTGTTTAAGAAAATGCCTTGAATTCAAGAAATGTCATCAAGTTACACACAGCAGCATTTTTATGGTAGTTGTAAGCTTAACAGTTAACAGAGATTGATATAATAACATAAAAGCACTGAGATGTAGCACCCTTAACAAAATCTACCTTTAGATTTCTTTTTTGTTAACATGTCAGTTTCACAAAAAAAAAAAAAAAAATAGAGAGAAAATCATTACTTCTGGAAAGTTGCATGCAGTGGGAAAAAAATAGAAATGAAGGAAAACAAAGAAAAGTCAGAGAAAACAGAACTGGGAAGGACACGACTCCTCCATGCTGTGTGCAACTACCTCTCCATGGGACAAGTGGGTCAAAAGATAAAAGGGGAGAGGGAGTTGTAGGGATGAGAGAGCTGCAGTAAGGGAGATAGAGGCGGAGGAAAATATAAAGCTGAACACAATCATTATGATGAGAGACAAACAGTATTGTCTCCTTACACATACATTCTATAGAATATGGATTCAATTAAATTCATTCAGATACTAATCAAACAAATGTCAAACTTCAGTGTCTCTAGTTACCTCTTTCTTATATCGAAGCTGGTTGTATATTGGAGGCTTCTGTGACGCCTCAATCTTAACCTCTTGTGTGGACGTCCTGTATGAAGGGTTACTATAGGTCAGGTTGCTCACTCCTGGGTCAGCAAACTTCGACTTTTTGTGTCTGTTGATCAAAATCAGGATGAAAACAGCACATGGATTATATTTTTAACTATTAGTTGTGCACTAATGTAGGTAATTATACCCTGTTTAAGGCCAGGGTAAAATAAAAAGCATTAGGGGAACAGGAAACTGACCTGTAAATAATCAAAGCAGCAATGAGGATCAGAAAAGCCAGGATGGTCAGAACTCCACCAATCACATAGCTGATATGAAGTCCTTCTCCTGCAACAAACAGCACAGATCTTAAAGACAGGTATGTTTACAAAGAAAATCTGGTGACATTGCTTTATGGAACATGAGATACTATTTTGGAAAATTATCTGGCATTTGTTTTGGATTCAGTCACCTTGATAATGGACTTTGGATGACTTTAGTATTTTTATTTGTTGACTTCTGTATTCTTTCGAGATGACTGAGAAAAAAAAAGCTAGCTAAACACATGCCTGTGCTTTCTCTGTATTTAAGACACATGAAAAGAAAAAAAAACATTTATTTTGCTTCTCTCTTTTTACTGTGAATAAGATGGTTAATGTGAATTTTCTAAATGTCTGACCTGAATATCACAATGTTCGTTTAAAACTACAGCAGTGTGCAAACTGATATGGAACTTTTTCATACTGTATACTGACCATGAGGAGCCTTCACAACGTTGTTTGAACAGCCTTCTACATTTAAGTTCTTGTCGGTGCAACTATAAAAATATGATAGAAACACATCTTAGGAAAATACAACATACTGTTACACAGAGGATTATTATTATTTATTTTTATGTAGTATTTCTTGTAAAGTAGTTCTTAGTTCTGCACAGGAAGCTGGCAGCATCCCGTGCAAGATGTTGCTATTTGAAATTATTTTAATGCATGCATGGGCATGATGAAGACCTACTCCATACAGATGGACAAGCCTACAACTGTGTATCTCAGTAGGCTAATGTGAAAGTATTCCGAGTTATGTTAAGCATAGCTATTAATTGCAGTCAGTTTTATTACAGTTTGCAGTAAGTAAATAAAGTGATCCTTTCAGAAAATAGCTTTCCTTAAAATAACCACTCAAATGGACAAACAGACATACTTGACCAGTAAGGGTCCCCTGTCTGGAGTGTCTGTTGGAGCTTTGGGGATCTTGTTGGGTACAGGAGTGCTGCTGGTTCCTCTGTCAGAAGAGGTGGGGATGTAACCTGAAACTGATCAATACATGTACGTTAGAACCTGCACAAGCTGCAGAGTGTTTTAAGTTGTTAGGGTCAGGTACACTGTGGTCACTCACTGGTAGAGCAGGGTCGCCCGTCTGGTTCATCGGGGCATGCACACACAAAACTGCTGGTCTTTGCAAAGCAGAGATGAGTGCATCCGCCATTATTTACCCCACAGAGGTTGGTCCCTAAATCAGAGAAGAGGAACATTCACAAATGCCATCATATGTCCTGTGTGGTTTAACTAAAACCAGTGTTTTTTCCTCCTTTGGTTTACGTTAGGAACTTTATTGTCCATACTGTGAATTATCTTCAGTTTCACCAAACATTTTGTCTGAGAAGGATAAGATTTTAATGACCAGTCAAAAGTTTGGACACACAGAAATGAGCATGTTTGTGAAAGAAAAGATCAAATTGATCAGAATGCATGTGTGGACATTGATCACATTGTAAATGACTATTGTAGCTGAAAACAACTGTTTTTTTAAAAGGAATATTTACATAAAAATACAGAGGCCTAAATTCCATAAACATTAGTATTGTCTTCCAATAGCAATGTTATGTTTGCCTATGCTAATGTATTAATTTAAAAGGATAACTGATCATTAGAAAACCACGTGCAATGATGGAAACACAACTGAAGACATGAAAAACACAGGCATTCTATGTGTGTCCAAACCTTTGACTGGTAGTGTACACGTTTGATGTAGTCAAAGTACAACAATTTTCAACTCACATTAACAGATCAGTAGTGTTTATACAGACTGATCAATACTGTCTGACTAATACTGAATATTTTAGTAAGAGAATGACAAACTGTTAAATTTCTTTGTATAATTATTGTTAATTGGAAGCATCAGAAGAAAAGGCACTTTACCTGTCTGTCTGTTGGGTGACACCACTATAATGTCCATAAGGCCCTCCACATTTGCCAGCACAGTTTCCTTGTTACGGCCGGTGTGTTTGTCCACTCGTTGGATGGACTTAGTCTGCCAGTCTGTCCAGTAAATCCAGCGATCTTGCTGCGAGAGTCGGGAGAAAGGAGTTAGAGGGGAAGACACCGGCTTCAACTGGGGAAACGTGGAAGGAAGAAAAGAGGAGAGGAAAAACACAGACAAGGAGCGGGGGCATGGGAGAAAGAAAGGGGAAGGAGAAAGGAGGAAGAAAAATGAGGGTCAGAGTGGAAATGAAGCAGAAGAAATGGTTAAGTTGAATGGATTCAGTATGAGGACAGAGAGATGACTAGTGAGAATCACGGTGAGCTCATGAGTGAAAAGGAGTAGGTGAGTAGAGGAGGTAGCCAGAAGAAAGGGTCAGCCCAATGACTGACAGCAGGGAGGAGGTGTGAGGGGTACCTGTGTGAGGGCGAATGGGTGGGTCACCGGGTGGACAAGGACCTGACGCAGTTTCCCATTTAAGTCAGAACTCTCGATCCTATCCAAGTGGGCATCGACCCAGAAGATCCTGGAGAAATCATCAATTATTCATAAACACACTTCTACTTGTAAACACTGTACATACTCTGTACTGTGTTAAATCCAAATAAGAAAAAAAAGAGATTGATGGAAAAAACTGGACTCCTAGAAAGATAGACAGATAAATCTCTTACCTTCTTGTGTCATAGTCTAGTGTGAGACCATTGGGCCAGCCTAGGTCGGTGTTGACCAGGACTTTTCGGTCAGAGCCATCCAGGTGGGATCTCTCAATCTTTGCAATGTGACCCCAGTCGGTCCAAAAGAGGTACCTGCAGACACAAGGCTGCATTGGTGAGAAGGCTTTCTACATAAAAATAAACTGGAAAAAATATCTGTGTGACTCATGATAATCACCAAATGTCTGAGAAACAACCCCTTCTCTTACCCTTTGCTAGGGAACACGGCAATGGCTCTGGGTTCATCCAAACTGTTGTTAACGAGTACTTTGCGGCTTGTTCCATCCAGGCGAGCCACCTCAATGGTGTTACGCCCAGTGTCCGTCCAGTACATGTTTCTGGCAACCCAGTCTACAGCCAGGCCATCTGTAGTCTTCAGGCCCTGGCTGATCACTGTCTCCATGCCAGTGCCATCAAGGTTTGCCCGCCTAAGTACAATCATATGACATAAGGTTACTTGATTAACGCCGATATACATATTCTTGTAATACCAGTAAATACTGTGAACACAGTCTTCCCTCTTGTGTCTCAATGTCATCTGTTTCAGTATAACGATTTCTTTCTGATAATTAACATTGACAGCATTAACAGTTGTTTTCAATGTCACTGTCTTTACCTTTTCTTTCCTCTTCCTTTTAATTCACTTTGCAAAGTGACATTTATTTATGCAAGCACTGAATGAACACAAAAACTTTATCCACAAACTGTAATTCTTTCTTTTATCTGCATTATTGTTAAAGTATCCCCACAGACGACTTTAAGATAGATAATCATCATACAGATACAGTAATACGATAATTTGACTGCAGACATTATTTATGTTTGTACCTTATAACATCTAGGGTGACATCAGTGTAGTAAAGTTTTCCGTCCACGCTGTCGTAATCAAGTGAAATGACGTTGTGCAGCTCGGGTACGGGTACATGCACATCTGTGTGGTCGTTTGTGTCCAGGGAAATTCTGCGCACGCTGACGCGGTTGGAGAAAAGCAGGTATGTCTCTGGGGAGTCATCACAAGACCTGCCGTCTCCCTTGAGCAAGATGCCAGTAGGACAGGCGCAGGACGTGCCATTGGGACGAGGTAAGCACAAGTGGGTGCAGCCTCCGTTCCTCCTACCACACTTATTAAAACCTGAAGAGACCAGAGACAGAGGGATTGATATGAAGAGACAAAAATGCACAAACAATAAAATAGAAGCTCCAAATTACTGGATCCTACATTTCCCATTATGCAACACTAATATATTTTACAGTTCTATGCTTAGACTTACCCAGTGGCCTCTCCCTGTCCACTGCCTGGATATCCATCAGACCTGGCAGGTTGGCCCGCACTGTGATGGTGTTGGCCCCAGTGTTCTTGTCCGCTCTCTGGATGCTGCGGCTCTGCCAGTCAGTCCAGTAGATATGGGAACCCAACAAGGTTAAACCATATGGGTGCTGGACTGGAGTGACAAGGGTGCGACGATTCTGCCCGTTCAAGTCAGACGCCTCAATACGCTGAAGAGGACCAGATAGATGAGAGGAATCACCACCGTGATTATACCCCATTATATCCGATTGAGTTTTACACTTTTTAGCCAATTAGCGTCATTTTACTAATAAACTTTACAACATCTACTACTTTCCACAGACTTGCATTGCTACATTTAGTCATCATTATTTACATTCTCTGTTTTTTATTAATTTGGTACTTCTTTATGGCTCTAAGAGCATCTTTGTATTGTCCAAAAGGATATATTATTCTAGCTTCATTATGCTGTTGTTTTTGGACTGAAGTATTTCTTTAAAAAGAGATATACATTATCCATTATATACAAACTTGTATATTTATGAGGTTCAAACTTGTATGTCATCACAAGCCACTACTGACCTCAGTGTGAGCATCAGCCCACAGCAGCTGGGAGCCAGCCTTGTCAATGGCCAGGCCATTGGGCCAGCCTAAGTTGTTACTGATGAGAACCACACGGTCTGAGCCATCCATCGCTGATCGCTCCAGCTTAGCGTGCTCCCCCCAGTCTGTCCAGTACATATAACTGGAGAGGCAGAGAGAGAAGGAAAGCGAGAGAGGACATGCTTGATCATGAGACACAGTAATAATTAGAAACAGAAGTCAAGGTGCTGTACAATGAGTAATGATCATGACCAGGACGGACAATAAAATATTACTCATGAAAATCGGTCTAAAATGTATTTCCATTTTTTCCAATGTTATGAAAGATTTGATAGAAAATTAAAAAAGCAATCATGCTCTAGAAGCCCCACCCCATGTCATTGTAGAGAGCAATGGCTCGAGGGCTGTCCAGGTTTTGCCACACAAGGACTTTCCTCATGGAGCCATCCAGATTAGAAACTTCAATGCGGTTGGTTCCTGTGTCTGTCCAGTAGATCTTTCTGCCAACAGCATCCACAGCTAGACCATCAGTCGTCATCAACCCTACGGAGAAAGACACAGAGACAATATTGGAGTCATAATACTACAACTGGGTCGAGTAAACAGCATTGTACCCATAAGCCATCCTCCTCACCTGTAGATATGATGTCTTCATGTGCTGTTCCATTGATGTTTGCTCTGCTGATTTTCTTTAATGTACTGTCAGACCAATAAACCTTTCCTGAAAGACGTGCCACAGACACGTTAGGACAATTTCTGCAACAATATACGTCTGAATGAAGCATTCTTAAAACAATGAGAAGACATAAGAACCTTCTTTGGGGTCAACCCCGATGGCAATGGTGTTTTTCATGGAGCTATTGACGGCCAGAACCACATCAGCAAAGTAGGGAATATCCAGAGAAACCATTCTGATGTCTGTCCTCCGTGCAAAGATCAGAAAGCTGCTCATCCCTGTATACACACACACACACACACATATATATGTATGGGTACACATCATAGCCCCTTGAGATCAGAATACAAAGGGGGCTGACATGCTTTTATCTTCTTGGAAGTAAAGGTTTTTGACATTAACCCCTTAAACTTTATGCTGTTTTGTGCCTTTTTGGCTGCTTTTATACTACTAATTCCATCATGCCTTTGTAAAGAAGATTTTAAGTATAATGTTGCCATGGATGTCAACACGCTACAGCAGGATTCACCAGAGGGACATTTTTTTCTTCAAATTTTGGTTCATATCCACCATGAAAGTCACGCTGTATTAGCAACTGTAACCATGTATATACAGACAATACATAGCTGGGTTATCATATGCATTACAGATATCAGAGACATATAGTGTAAACTGCTGTGTGACGACACCTCAATTAAAATTTTCTGGTCAAGTGTTTCTGAAATGAGGTTATTTTGTACCAGGAGTGCAGGTCTTTCCGTCTGTCTGCAGGTTGATCCCTGTGGGACAGGCACAGCTGGAGCCTTTAGGAGCAGGAGCCAAGAGACAGAGGTGGCTGCAGTCTCCATTATTCACTGCACAGGGGTTATGCACTACAAAAGGAGACACATAAACAGACTCAGATTATCCACCATCCTTGTTTCTAGGTCAGTTTAGAGGCAAGTAATTGAAGAACTAGGAGAGACAGGACAAATTGAGAGAAACAAAACAGAAGTGCACATTGTTGCAGATATAGACAATGTAAATCCTTTAGGCAACACACATCAGTGGTATCAGTGAGGTTTCAGTTTGGTATTAGCCCCTGAGGTTTTCTGCCTACTGATCTGGGTTCAATTTACCTCTAATCCTCTCAATGTCAGTTGAGACACTGAATCTGAGCTCTGAGAAAAAAGAAAGTGATAGGGTGTTTTCTTTGTCACATGACACTATCCAAGTCCACCTGGACATGTAAACTGTGATCCAGGAGAGTGACATATTTTTCATTTTACATCTCTGTACTGCTGCATACAGGAATTTAAATAAATTAACAACTATGACTTTTAAATGTGTTTGAGTTTGAAGGTGTTCATAACCATTATGAATAACAGGACATGATTAAAATTCATTTTAAATGTAACTGACCAGTGCAATTTAAATTGTGAGTGCATTGCTCTGGCTGCTTAAGCTAATGCTAACAGGACAAAATGCCAAGCTGGGGAAAAGAACAGAAATTATCTGCTAAATGTTGTCTGCTGATGAGTTCCTACTTTGTTGTTTTAATGTAAATGTAAGCTAAGTCTTCATTTAAACCTTGCCATAAGTGTTTCATTAATTTCAGATGCTGTACAGAGATAAAACAATGAAAACTGTGTCATCGTCCTGCCACACTGTACGTGTATAAATCAGATTTGATCTAGTATGTGGATGCACACAGACCTGTCTCACGGTGTCTGTGGAACATGTGAATGTCCATGAGGTTTTCCAGGTTTTCAGCCAGTGTGTGCCGTCCTAAGCCAGTGAGCTTGTCAGCGCTCTGGATGCTCTTGGACTGCCAGTCTGTCCAGTATAGCTTGTCCTCGTGTACAGTTAGACCAAAGGGATGAGGCAACTGGCTGCCAATCAAAACCTGTGTGAAAAATAGAAACAGTGATCCAGATGATCAAGTTTATAGGTTAAAAGAAATTACTAAAATGTGTTCATTTTAAACAAATGAGGATAAAAATTAAGTCATAATATCTTTAATCCTTTACCTGTCGGTCAGAACCATCAAAGTTGCCAAATTCAATAGTCTTCATGCCAGCATCAGCCCAGTACAGGCGTTTGGTCTCATAGTCGATGGCAAGTCCATTGGGCCATGTCAAATTGGATGAGATGATGACAATACGACTTGAGGCATCCATTCCTGCACGCTCAATCTTTGGGTTGGCACCCCAGTCAGTCCAGTACATGAAACTATGACGAAAGAATTAAATGAATGAGAAAGAATGAGAGAACCAAGGAAGATTTGGAGTTTATATGTTACATTTTTAAATGCCTCACCCTCCAATTGGGTCAACAACAATGTCCCTGGGCCGGTCCAGGTTCTCCCAAATCAGGACAGTCCTCATGCTTCCATCAGCATTTGACACTTCAATACGATCTGTACCTGAGAAAAGACATGACTGGTTGATATTCTCCAACTGACTGTACACAGTACATCAGAAGTATGTACACAAAATGAGGCGGTTTACCAGCATCAGTCCAGTAGAGCTTGTTGGTCACCCAGTCAATTGCTAAACCTGCTGGGCTCTCCAGACTAGTGTCCACCACAACCTGGGAAAACAGAATACAAAGGTCTGAATTCTCCCAATTTGCCACTGACATGAATGAAGCATTTTTTTTTTTACAGCTACTACTCTATCTTCTAATGCATCAGTAGTGATCAATTCTTATACTGGTATTATTGATTTATATTGTTGTAGTGCTGGCTTAAGTGTGAACATAAATGGTTGTCTGTCTCTGTCCAGGATGTACCCTGCCTCTCACTCCACAGCTGTGAAAGGCTCCAGGCCATCTGCGACCCTTAATAGGATAAGCAGTAATGGATGGATGCACAGCTTTAACTGTACTAGTTGTGTTTGGGACTGACTTAATGAGGCCACTTTTTTGTAAAAAACAGTAATATCTAAAATGAAATGATACACTGAATTTGTGCTCTGGACATCATTGTGGACCGAATCTAACACAGATCACCTAAACCCTACCTCCATCCACACTACATCCATCCTCTACAGAAAATTTACTGCTGTTGCACATTCAAATCAGCCCCAGTAGATGGCAGTAGTGCATAAACATCTGGTCTTCTGTTTCCATCTGCTAAGCCTAGGACAGATGAGAAATTATTTTTCAGACAGACTTCTGTCCGGCTGGAGACATCACTGACCTCCTGCTTGGTACCGTTCCACAGTGCCCTGTTTATAGAATCAGTGGTAACATCCGTCCAGTAGATGTATCCGTCTTTGGAATCCCAATCCAGCGCCACGGCATTGCGCACATCAGCCAGAGGGATGACATCATCTGACATGTCCTCTGTATCGAAGCTGATTCGTCGGATGTCCGTCCTTCGGGCAAAAAGCAGGAACTTGTCAAGACCTGATTAAAGACCAAAGGTCTTCTGTCAGTCTTCTAGGTTTAACAGTGGGGTCAACAATGAACACAAAAACAACACTGCCACAGACATCCTGCAACCCGTAAAGGGCAAATCCAACCAATCTGATTTTCTATTTCAAGCCCTACAGCTGTCACA
This sequence comes from Ctenopoma multispine, assembly GCA_034779795.1. NCBI lineage: Eukaryota > Metazoa > Chordata > Actinopteri > Anabantiformes > Anabantidae > Ctenopoma > Ctenopoma multispine. The sequence goes on along the minus strand of JAUYWH010000018.1, from coordinate 16,688,738 downwards.
GAACAGTGAAAAATCTACCAAAAAAAATAAATAAAGAAATATTCTTGTAATCCTCTGCATAATCCTCTGTTTTTTCTGACAGCTCTTTGACTGCAAGGCTCATCATGAAGATTAAATTTATGTTAAAGGATTATCTTTTCTCATTTAGCTTCTAAACACAAACTGACTATTAAACGTGTAAAACCTTGCAGCCGTCTAAGCAACCAAACTACTGCTAAAGATTTGCATTTAAACTTGTGAGATGAGCTGCTCTGGCAGCCCCGAAGATGACAGTCTGGACGTTACAAAAATGTGTTTATTGATCGTCATAACCTCTTAATTCCAGATTACAATTGATTCCAGGTTACTAAAATATTAATTAATAAATTCCATCACCAAGGCTAATATGTGGTTGTGTGAAAACTGGCTCAATTTCTTACATACTATAAATAAATATATAACATACACTTAGTGAAACTCACTATTAGCGCAGTTGAAGTGATCCACCTTCTTAAAACCTGTAGGACAGGCACAAGTGAATGTCTTGTTGCTGGGGAGACACAGGTGGCTGCAGCCTCCGTTGTTGGTGCCACAGCGATTTCTGCCACCTACAGGAGACGGAGAGAGAGAAATAAATTTTTGAAGAAGCCATTATTTATTTGTTTATGTTTTGCATCTGATCATGAACCTTGGCTGCATGTCATCCTCTCTCTCTCCTCATGTTGTCCGTTTCCCTCTCTACTGTGGGCTCCAAAAAATGCCAAAAAAAATATTTTGGAGAGGTTTAATATTTACAACATGGGATCTTGTTTTCATAGTTTTAACCATCATTCATACTTCACTATCACATTTTACTGCAAAACTTTTATGTTTCCAATAACAATGAGACACAGTGAGAAACCAAGGATGAAAATATGTGTTAACAAACAAGCTTTAGAGAAGTTAGGAGTTTTGACAGACCAAGTTTCGATTGTCTTCTTGCTTCCACATCTTACTGCATGTCAAGCTAAGGTAATTCTCCTCTGATGGTAGCTTCATAGCATGCAGGCATCTGCGCTATTGGTTTTCACTTGGCAAGAAAGCAATAAGGATCTTTCACAAAATATCAAATATTAATTTAACTAAATAAATATTAATTTAATTATGAACGTATACTGAATATACTGTGTGCATTTCATTTCGGGAATTCATACCTGTGGTGAAGCCTCCTTACTTTGTTTAATTGATGCAGCATTGAAATCTGTTCAGAACATGAACTCACATGAGTCTTAACTAACACAGAAGTACCAGAGTTCCCTTTGCCAACACAGAAGCAGCTTCTGCTTCATTATCATGTCAGAGTGTAACAGTGTTTTATCAGCATGATAAACAAAACTTGATATTGGACAGAACTCAAGTTCAACATGGTTTGTTATCAAAGAATACAACTCTTTGCTATCATGCTGATAAAACTCCACAAGTGGCTAGTTCACCGCAGGGTCTAGCACTAGTGCAACAAATCATTCTGCAGTTTCAGGTTCGCCACCGTGTGAAAACGGTTTCATCGTCTTTGTACAGTTGTATCATTAAAGAAGGTTTTCATTCTCTGGCTCTGTCCTCAATCGGCTCATCTTTCACAGTGTAATGTTACGTTTTTGATGTTTTGTTGCTGAGCACTTTTTCCTTCCCTTCAGCTTTTGGCTAAAAACATGGATGTTTAGAACAATAGTGGCTCTAGTGTTCTCACCCAGAATTTACTTTAAAAAATAAATAAACCCACCACAACATCCCAGAGAGATTTGAAAGGAAGTGGGTAAACAAATAACCATCACACACGCCACATGAATGGACTTTGCTTTTGCGTAAAGCTGAAACTGTACAACATAAAAGGTCTGTTCTGCACTTTGTATGTTATGTTATGTCTAAGCTTTTTGTAACTCAGCATTTAGCTTTTTGCTCAGCTGTATACCAACCTGTGGGCTGCCTCTGAGGGTGCAGGGTGTGAATGTCCATGGGGAAGTGCAGCTTGTTGCGGATAATCTCCTGGTTCTTGCCGGTGAATTTGTTGGCGCTGTTGATGCTCTTGGTGTGCCAGTCGGTCCAGTAGAGGCTGTCCTCAAACACTGTGATGGCAAATGGGTGGGGCAGGCCTAAAGAGAGAAAGGTAAAAGTTCAGAAAGAGATATTCTAACTGAGCCCCGGGACCAGGCCAGTCAATGTCCATTAAAAAAACTGTTGTTGAAGGAAATTTATCATCATAGTAAAAAAAACACAACAATAAGTCTGACATCCTTAGAATGAGCAAAAATAATAATTTCGGAATGTTCCTGTGTAGATTTGAAGTCTCTTTCCAAACACAAGAACAAATGCTGCATTTGGTTTGTTCCACCAGCACTCTCCAAACATCCTCCCATTCATTGCTGTGGGTTTGGCTGATGTCATATCATCCCCATTTAAAGCTGCTTTCAATTACTCTGTCTCTCATCGGCCTGTAGCTGTTTTAGTTGTGGCCATAGTGCTCCATCGGTTTCCTTAAGTTATGTGATTTTTCCGTCTAGAATCTGAATGCAACTTCAACAAGATAGTATGGACCAAAACTCAACTTCGTCTATAACAAAACTTTATTGACTTTGTAGATTTGAAATATTTTATACTACTTACAAGATGTGTTTAAAATATACAGTGTTGTAAGAAAGAATTTTTGCATATTTGTCATACTTAAATGATTCACATCATCAAACTAATTTTAACATTACACAAAGACAACAACTGCATCAGGGCCTTTAAAATATTTTGTACAAATTGTTGGCTTGTGCTCAGTAGTGTTCCCAGTCGATATCTGTGAACTCCCGGCCTAAATGCTAACATGTGTAACAGGGAACTCCTTGCAGATTTGCTTCCACTGGGAACATCTGTTTAGAGTGACTCCTCCGCACTCGTCCAAATTAAAAGTTTCTTTCTCTCTGTTCCTTAATCCTCTTGCAGTGAAGTAGCTGCAGAGGCAGTTGGACCAGAGTGCTGAATGGATGGAAAAAGTGATTTCTGTTGCTGCGCCGAGCAGCGGTGGTGGTAGTGGTAGTGGTGAGCATGCTGGCGCAGGGTTTTTAAAAGCAGCAGTGCTTATTTAATGACAGTGTTTTACAGCATAGCGTAAATGTCAAGTGGTAAATGGCTATAACTGGAGACAGACTAGAATGATAATGAGCCACCAGGATCAGATAAATTGTGTGTGTGTACTTGACTGTAAGCACAGTGAGAGAAAAGTTTGAATCATTTTAATCTACTGATGTGTTTAGGGGCACGAAACTATTAGTTTAATAGCTCTGTGGTCTGGGTGAAAAAACTACATTCACTTTGCCTTAAAAAATATTTCCTAAAAATAAAATTTCTACTACAAATTAGAAGTGGATTATATCTTAATTAGAGGATGATCAGTAACATAAAATGTTGGAAATAAGTAGACATTGTGATGTTTTAAAATTGTCTGTCCACCAGAGAGCACTGGCTCAACTTAAAAATGTCACAATTCTAAAATTAGTCACTTCTCTGGTAAACTCCTTTCGTCTTTTGAAATCTGTTGCTCATACACTCAGCAAAGCTCACCTTTGATTTGAATTACAAGGCTAACAGATTTTAGATGACATGGGAAACACTACACAACCTTGCTGTTTGCGCCTTTTGTATTTTTTTTGTAATCGGATTGTGATATTGTTTTTACTGAGCACATACTGTACAACTTCCATAAAGAGGAGCGGAAACAAAACATCCACTTGGTTCCTGACAGCTTACGTGTATATTTATGTGTAATGTGTGTTATCATTTAACATTTATCATTGTGTGTTATCATTTAACCATTACTTATGTACTATTTATTAACATGTTTTGAAATAAGTTATATTTCCATAGTTCCCTGTGACTAAATCCACGAATCAGTGATTTTCCATGTTCGCTTCCATTGCAACAGAAATGTTTTTCATGTTTCTTAAGCATAATATATTTTTAAAATTCAAAACAACATGGGTACATTTCCAATGAAAAGTCAGTCAACCAAAAAATGAAAAGGAGCCTCTACATTTTCCCTTGTTCCCCTGTCTCAAACAGCTCCAGGTGTGTGAGGTGATACTGACTGACTGTGTGTGTGTGTTTTTTGATCTTATCTTAACATGAGGGAGAAAACAGTACGCCCTTCTCCCTCCCTCTGAAACATCAACAGCTAGACAGGCGCCTGATTTTGATACGGTCACCTTCTTCCTTTTCGTCTTTGCAGCTCCACCCCCCACCCCCAGCTCATTCTTTCTGGGACAGCTGGTGAAGCAGCTGCAGGCAGACAGGGCATCAAACGTCCCACCCAACCTTCACTGAAATGTCCCCTTTAACCCGCATGTGGCACCTCCTGGTCCTCTCACGCCTCAACTGTCTACAAGTTATCAGCAACACAACAGTGCATCCTGCTGGCGGAACAATGCTTAGATTATAGTATGATGACTGTAAGTTTAGTGCTCCTCTTTTTATGTTGTTCACAATACAACAAACCACATACAATTATGCTATACAGTGCTGGATAGAGGTGAAAGGTTTATAATGTTTGTTAAAAATACAAATGGTACAACATTTAAGAAAGCCTTCATTTTTGTAACAGTCCATACAAGTGTACCATAGTGAAATCTAACACATTTGTTAATACATGTAGAGTTTGCCATTTCCCACAAGGGGGCATTGTTTCATTGGTCTATTATCAGAACAACCTGGAGGACTAATTGGACATTACTATATTATCATGCAGCGGACAGCTCTTTGTGAATGAGGTGTCACTGCAGTATACAGCATTAGTCTTTAGGCAGGTGCACGCGCACACACACACACACACACACCACCTCGTCTCTTCCTGTCGCTCACTTGGAGGCACACAGGTGTGCTGAAAGGATAGGACCATTATCCATGACACACACACACACACACGCACGCACGCACGCACGCACGCACGCACGCACGCACGCACGCACGCACGCACGCACGCACGCACGCTAACATTCCTGGGGATAGAGGCTCAGGCTCAGAATGTAACCATGAAACTACACACACGTCCCATTTGTCCTGTGTGTTGTCTGAGCAAACAGAGGCTGTGCAGGAAGGACAGGACCAATTACAGCCTTTTATCCTGAGAGCACACATCATTAAGGAGAGCTCACAGGGCTCATGGTGCACACTCGCGCGCACAGATCCCTGACTGACTGACAGATCAGACTGTACAGATTTTAACAGAACGATTTCCAGCATGCAAAGCTTTACTTGTAAAGTAACGGTAAGTAAGTGTTACAGGCCCAGGCCTGCACTAACAGTGGGGATGTTAAATCCCCTTTTAGTTTCAGGCTCCAGTGTATGAACATAAAATATAAAAAGAGGCACACACAGCTTTATGTTGTCATTTATGGCATCTGGGTTATTGTATACATTTCAGCCTTAAACACATGCATATGGTTTTAAATGGAAATAGGGCACTGACTAAGACCACATTCTACAGTGAAGTAGCATCAATGTGCTACATTCTACATCTATCCAATTATGTGTGTTTCTCTGTGTGCGTCTATAAATGGTCCCATCTTTTTATCGTTGTGTGGACATTTTTTTGCTGATACTGGTTGAGGGTTAAGACTTTGTTTTGTGGTTAGCAGTTTAGTTGAGATTATTAAGGTACAGAAAACTCCATTATTCAAAATCATTACTTTGTATTTTTGTATGTACGTATGTCTTCATTAAAAAAAAAAAAAGAAATTATTAGATGAAGAGCAAGATAACTGCGGAGGTCTACCTTGGCTAATAACAGCCTTGCGGTTGCGTCCATCCAGGTCAGCCCTCTCAATAACATGGTGCTTGGCATCCACCCAGTACATGCGACGAGCAGCGTAGTCAATGGTGAGGCCGTTGGGCCAGAACAAGTGTGTGTCTGCGATGACCCGCCGGTTGGAGCCGTCCATGTTGGAATACTCAATGCGAGGTGTGTTGCCCCAGTCTGTCCAGTAGATCTTACTGAGGAAGAAAATTGAACAGTCATGGTTAGGTTCTCGGGGCCGTGATCTAAATCTCTTTCCTGCCACTGCAGCATAGGAAACAGGAGAGGAAAAACACTTAGCTGCTGCCAGTTTCATAAAATACTTGTTCCACACAGATACAGTACTTGCCTGTGGGCACTGCTGTGCTGCCAAATGTTAATCCCTGCCCTGCTGCTACATTACAACTGGGACACATTCAGAAGATCTATGTATACATGAGTGTGTGTACATTTGAAACCATAGTAGTGAATTTTTTTAAAATCTTGAATTGAACAGACTGTATGTGTGTGTTTGGACTCATACCCTTCTATAGGGTGCAGTGCAATGGCTCGGGGTTTCTCCATGTTCTGCCACAGCAGCACCTTGCGATGTGTCCCATTCAGGTTGGCCACCTCGATACGGGACGTCCCAGAATCTGTCCAATACAACTTGTCATGGATCCAGTCTATTGCCAATCCACCTAAAAACAGAGGAAAACATTTTAAATGTGTCTAAATATTAACCTTAAATTTTATTTAATTATTTTTTTTTATCTTATTTCCTCTTCACACTGTCCTTAAATGAACAGTTTGAAATCGTCTACTGCTGGCTTGCCAACCTAATGCTGACAATAAGGCACTAGGAAACATGCTCACACAATGTGTCTAGCAACACTTTTGACCAAAACTATTAACAGACAGCTCCCCCTAAATTACAAAACATATTTATCTTTATGTACTACTTACACCTACGAGATTCAACATGTTGCCAAGTGAGAGCTAGGGGTGCCAAGTAAGGCCATTTCTCTCAGCTTGCTGTATTCTTGCTAAGCTAGTTTAGCCAAGACATAACTTCAGCTCCATGCTTATAACATGAGATTGAGATGAGGTATGAGATTGCTTGTCACTTTTAGACATCAGTAAGCATTGTCTGTAACTATTTGTTTCATCCTCCTCATTGCTGGGGTTGAGATAACAAGAGAGAAACAGAAGGAAAATAAAATTTTCAGTTTAATGTAATACTGCTGTGCTCATATATGAACAAGGTGATGGATGAAGTGAGTGACAGCAGACAATATCTGGACAGAAACCAGCAGCTTTTAATATATTGGATAAATGATAAATGAGTCTGTTGTCCTACATCTGAACCTGCATGTTAATGGCTGCAGTACCAACCTGGGCTCTCCAGACCAGTGGAGACAACCTCCTCTACATTAGAGCCATTGAGGTTGGCCTTCATGATGCGGTCCAGCGTCACATCTGACCAGAAGACCAACTCATGGCTGTGGTGAAAGTCCAGGGCAATGGCATTCTCCAGGTTGTTGAGCAGCAGGGTGTACTCTGAGCGATGTGGCAAAACCTGGCGGATGTCAATACGGTTGGCAAACAATAGCACCGGTTCTGGACCTAAAGTACGATGGAAAGGTATACAGGGATGGAGACAATGTGAATTAAATTTCAAATGAAAACAGCAAGAAGCAAAAACTGAATTCAGAATTCATAAAAAAAATGTTCAGTTTGCACTGATGGTCACTTTCAATTTTAGCAAGTATTAATCTCACTGGAGGTGAAGGTCTGGGTCCTGGCTGACAGCCCTGACCTGGGTTTCCAGCAGATTGATGGGCTGCTGTACCAGGCCCGTTGCACCTTCACTGCATATTTAAATCTAGCCCAGACCATAAGCCACACTTGAGTGCAAGACCCCAGAACAGGGGAATGGATCCAGTTACTGCTGAGGTAAGTATAAACACTATGTAACCTTGTTTTTATTGGAGGTCAAACCCTGGCGACTTTCTGTGGTCTTACTGAGGAACAAATTGTGTTTCAGTCCTGAAACACAGATTGATTTTTACCTAGAGCTTTGCAGCTGCGCTTGTCAGGCCGTAGCTCGTAGCCCTGAACGCACCAGCACTGGAACCCCCCTTCAGTGTTGGTACAACCCTGGCTGCAATAGCCTTCTTCAGCACACTCGTCCACATCTGGAACAGACCACAGGAGAAGAAGACGAGAAGAGACAGAGATGTTAGGGTCAACTCCTGCAGGATTAACAATCAATTCAAGACACAAAGTACACAGAGATGGCAGGAAGCTCTCAAACACGTTACACAAATTAAATTTTGGTTTAATTTCTTGATCATGTTACCAAAATCATAGAATTTGGAAACAAATATAGATTAAAGTAGATTTAATTGTCTCCATGAATCTCAATAATCCAGCAAGAATCCTAGATTGTGATAAAATGGATTCCATTTAAACTTCTGTTTTTGGCAATAAAAGGTCCAGTAACTAAATTTGACTTATGCTTTTCATATGTTACTTAGTGAACATATAAAATAGAAGAACACATGATTTGCCAAGTGGCAGGACTAAGTAGCATTGCAGCACATAGTAATGTCATATTTAAGAAGTCAATGAAGGTATCATATATAACACCATCTCACTGAGCAACACACACACACACACACACACACACACACACACACACACACACACACACACACACACACACACACACACCCTGGCAGGTTTTGCTGTCATCCATCAGTCTGTATCCTGTGTGACAGGTGCACTGAACCAATCCTCTGACCATCTGACACTTCTGGGCACAGCCTCCGTTATTCTGGTTACAGTTGCCCTTGCTGGAGCGTGGACCTGCACGACGCATGGAAACATTACAGGAACATAAACACAGCATTCTGACTCAGTATAAATGTAACCACACACAGTAAAAGTATCTGACTCATCTGGTGTTGAGCCTTCAAATATTCTTGGCTCACAAACACTGGTAATGTGGGTCAGTCTGGTCCAGGCTAATAATCTAAGGCCTAAATTTCACCTTGACCGACACTTGGATAATTTTACAAGGGTTCCAGAAAATGAACCCTGATATTTGTGGTGAGTTTCAAACCTTTTTCCAGTTTTACCCCTCCTCCCCCCCAAAAAGGAATGACATAAACAAAAAACATACATCACTTTATATGAACATGGGAAACCGAATAATAGCACTGTAATAAACTCTATTAAATATAAGAATTATATGTACAAAATGTATATAACAATACTATGTCATTATATTAAACCTCCAATTAAAGATTTAATGTCAATTTGTCATGAGTTTCTCCAGCAGCGTCAAATTTGTTAAAAGTGAAATTAACAGCTAAATGTTATTCTTTGTGAGCTGAAGTTAACCTTAAATGACGGTATCCCTCTCATGTAAGCATTTGTACTCACGGCAGTCGTGGTGTGGGTGTTCATCGGTCCCGTCTCCACAGTCGTTGACCTCATTACACACCTTCCTGTGACCAATACAGCGTCCATTCCCACACTGGAACTGATCAGGAGCACATGGAGGACTCTCTGCAGAGATATATGAGGATATATCCTGTGAGACAACAAAGACCTGCCAACCACGAGGAATGTTTCTACAGTGTTTTACTGCAGCATTTATCCCTTAAATTCTTGTACAGAAATTCCTGGACAATGTTGTAATTAATGAGCAAGATTGTTGTGTTTTCATACTGTATTTAGAGGATTTTTAAATCAGCATTCTGCATCTTAAAGCTGCACTTTATTGTCAGAATTAGGCATAAATATTTCTCCTGAGCTAAAACAAATTTCTATGCTTGTTAAATCAGTACTACCTTTTTAGATTTATACTAATATTGAGCAATTTATGTTAGATTTTTCACATGTTCAAAACCCGAACTTAACCCTTTATACAATCATGCAGACAGTGGTAAGAACTGGTCCATCATCCAGCATCAACTGTGTCCACACTCACATCCTCTTACTCATGTCCCACACACAGACACTATGATTATAACAACCACTCTTTGTTTCCAACTCTGCCCTTTACTTAACAAAATGCTGTTACTCCTACATGATGTGGTATGAAAAAGTAGTTTCAGCTTTAAGCCTACTGCCAACATTTATTAAGAGAGCTAAAGTGTTTTATTTTTCGTTTTCCATTAACCTCTCCTATCACAGTGGACCCAACACTGTAGTGTCCAAGACTACATTAGAATGTAGATTAGCAGCGTGTTTAAAAAAGATATCTTAGTGTATGCGGAGACCTCTAACAGTTGATGCTTAACTACAGGTAAACATCCAAATGATCATAAAAAAACGCCATAAAAGTCATAAAAAAAACATCTCTAATTTGAATATTTCATTACATAATGGTGTAGTGGTGCAGCAACATGACACAGAAAGAAATCATAACTTGTCAAAGGCATAAATTACGTAAATGTAAGGTTCAAGAGGTTTGTGCAGAATTATCTGAAATTTCTTTGCTACCAAGGCTCAGGTGGAGTGAAAAGTGAAAACTTTCCATCTTCATCTTTTCTCTACATCTATGCACAAATCTACAGTCTACCTGCCAAACTGATAACACCATATACTTTAAAGCAAAAAAAAGTGGGTTTGTCACCAGAGGGTTGTTCTAAGCTGTTGTCATGACTACAACTGAAGCATGCGTTATATTTAGCTTCTACAAACAAGAAAACAGCCACAGACTTACCAGTTTTCTCACAGCCCTCTTCATCGCTGCGATCCGAGCAGTCGTCCTCACCATCGCATCTCCATGACAACCGAATGCAGCGTCCAGTTCCACAGCGGAACTGATCGGCCGTGCACATGGACGTAGCTGAGGGGAAACATCATTCAATCAGGGTAATAAGAGATATTTTAAGTGTCTGCTTTGTTTTCCCATCACAAGCATGAAATCAGGTAACCCTAACCCACTAAAACTGACATTAATCAACAATGATTAAAAAAGTAGTTCTGCAGGTACACAACAAGTTGTTTAGTAATCAGCAACTCACTGCAGTTCTTCTCGTCGGATTGGTCGTCACAGTCAAACTCGCCGTCACACCTCCAGCTGGCATTGATGCAAAACCCACTGCTGCACATGAATTCAACTGATCTGCAGGGCTGATGGGAAGCTACAAACCAACACATACAGTAAGGCACAGTATATGGACAGTGTTTTTGCACAGAGTTTTTGAAAATTTTGCTAATATTTGCCACCACAATGGATTTAAAATAAAACAATCAAGATGTGATCAAAGTATAGACTTTTTAGCTTTATTTTAAGAGCTTTTATAAAAATGTGGCATTTACCATTTGAGAAATTACAACCATTTTAAGCAAACTATCTCAAAATTAAGATATTTGGTTTATACTTGGTTAGACAAATCAAGAAATTCAAGAAAACATGACCAATGTTTTTTGCTGTTTTCCGTCAAAACATCTGTATACACCATGACAATATTGGATTTTTACACTGAAATGTAAAAAGAGCGAATACCAAAACACAGAAAACAATCCAATCTAAAATAACCTAAAACTGTCTGTCTGTTTTTCCAGAAATTCAAGTGTGGGTGGTCTTGCACTAATAATTAGTTTACATTTGGGTCTTACTCTATAGGGAGAGTGATATGTCATTTTTATTGTAAATTAGAACTACAAATGGCCAAACAAAAACACCTTTCCTTAAAAAAAGAAGGTTATTCTCTACAACATATAGCCAAGAAAGGAAAGACTTCTAAAAAAGGCAACATAGACTCCACAGATGCGACTAAACCCAATCAGGACAGAAGACACAGTGGAAGGCCTAAGTGCCCATCTGTTCAAGAAGACAAGTACTTAAAAGTGTCCTCCTTGAGAAACAGAGGCCTCGCTACTCCTGAATTGGATGCATCATTGAGTAAAACAATAGAGGAAACAGTGCGCACAGACACTGTGTGTAGGAGACTCAGATCAGCTGGCCTTGTGGACAGAGTTGCAGAGAAAACCCGCAAAAGGAAAATCAGAAGAAAAGTTTGCATTGGACCAAGATGCACAAACGGTGAACCTTAGGTGTCTTGAATCAAGTCTTGTTGACTGATGAGTCCCAGTTTCATGTGTTTGCCCCCAAGCAAAAAACATACATTACAGAGGTCAAATGCAGAACTTATGAAAAGACCACGGATGCCTGTCCCACACCATCAGTGAAGCATGGAGGTGGAAATGTGTATATTAGGCAGTGGGAGCGTTGGCAATCTGCATCATGTGCAGGGCAACCTCAATCAGCACAGATATCACTTAAAACTGAGAAGGCATTGTATTCCCTCTGGGCAATGACTGATTGGGGATAACTTAATTTAGCAGCAAGACAATGACCCCACGCATTCTTCCCAGTTGTGTGAATCATCTGGAAAAGAAAGCAGCTGCTGGGATACTCTCTGTGGTGACTCAGCCGGCTCAATCACCAGGTCTGAATCTCTGAACCCCTTTAGGCTACTGTGGGAGAAATGTGACAAAGGAGTTTGGGAGCACTGCCCAACCAGCACTTCCCTATTGGGAAGAAATCCCACCTGAATCTCTGCAAAAACTAATCAGTGCCATAGATTTGTTGTGTGATCCATTTACTACAATTTAATTGAATAAAACCAACAAAAGATAGTGTAGGAAAGAAAGTACATAGGTGGTTCCAAACTTTTTCCTACCAGTATATACTGTATAAACGATTAACTGATTAAAACACAAAGTTAACTGAACTTTAAGGAAACATTTATAACACAAAGTTTTACTGACATATTCATATAGAACAAATAAATAAAAGTGCAAAATGAAACTTAGTTTGCTGTCCTCTTGTGATTGATTTAAATAGAAAAATACAGAGTGATATTTCTTTTTCTTCAACAATATTTTGTTAATTTTGGCTGTCCTATGATCACTTCTGACTACAGATCATAGCTGGCCAATCTTTAAATCTCCCACCACATCTCTACATGTGATCAGATCAAAGTGAAGCTCAAACTGGCAGGCAGCAGATGAGGACGGAGGTGGACGAGAAGATTAAAGTGGAATCAAACATAAGCATCTTAAATCCTGAGAGTGTGTGTGTGTGCGTGTGTATTTCTTTGACAAGTTTCCTCCTGACAGCACAAGCCGGCACCCATTGAAGCTGAAGTGGGCGTGAGATAAGGAAAAAAACGAGTGACAAGTGAGGGAATGCAGAGGAGGAAAGGCCAAAAAAAAAAAAAAATAGTGAGATGTTGCAATGCTTCGAGCATTTCTGTACAGGCTTATCAGCTGGGCGTGAGAAGAGAGAGATGATCAAAACAGCAGGTGGCTCTCCCACAGAGAGAGAGAGCCTTAGAGGCCACAAGAATCATTGCACATACATGTGATTCATCTAGCCTTTATCACAGGTGTGTGTGTGTGTGTGTGTGTGTGTGCATTCATGTGACGTAGAGACAGAGAGAGGGAGAGAGAGAGAGAAACATCTCTAACAAAGCGCCCTTCATGTGTCTGAAGAGTCAATGCCAAGGAATGCTGTCTGAGGATGGGCTCTCTTTGCCTCTGAGGAATGTCTCCTGTGTGTGTGTGTGTGTGTGTGTGTGTGTGTGTGTCTCAATGTCTTTCAATTGTCTTTATCAAATTTAATGAAACTGAGAACCAATTTACGTAAAAAACAACGGACATGATGTCTTTACAGCTGGGATGAGTAAATCAAACAGAACAATGTGCTGGGGTTTCTCCTGAAGTATCCATCATCTAAAACCCTAACAAAGCATTGAGAGCGTGTACAGCAATGTTTATTTTTCCTCTCTTTTTTTCTTTTTCCTTACATTTGTAAGCTTTCATACCAGATCAACTTTCCAAAAAACAACGTTCAGTATGCATTTATAGCATTTATAAAACCTAGTTACGGTAAGGGGGAAACAAGAGCGAAACAGTATAAGAAGCTCAGTCAACTAACAGGACCTCAGAGATAATGTTACAAAACCTTGAAGCTTGAAGAGAGAGAGACAAAGAGAGAGAGAGAAGGGGTGGGTGGTTATAGACAATGAGCTAATGAAACGAACATGTTAGAATTCAGAGACCAGAGCACGAGGAGAGTGATGCTGAGAGATTTGTCAGCAGCAAGCAGCGTCTCCAGAGTGAGAAAAGTGAAACATGATAGTCTGTGTTAATCAGGACCATGGCTTCAGTCTCTGTGTGCGTGCGTGAATGTGTGTGTGTGTGTGTGTGTGTGTGAGATACAGTGACAGAAAAAATGTGTTTTACAGTTCTGACAGACGCTGAGCTGCGGCCTGCAAACAGCAGCTGTTCCTGAGCTCAACTTGCCACCAATGAAATATCAAGATATGAAAGCAACACTAAACAAGTACAGTTTGCCTGACGTCCCAGTATGCAAAATCTTAAAATGTTATTTTTTTTTAGTATCTTGATTAAATAAAATTGATAATATAATATTTAATTTAATGTCAAATATTAAATAACAATTTCAACTTAAACCTAAAGAACAAACTAGGAAATTACTAAATTAAGTAAAAAAAAACAGGTGAAACAAATGTAAGAATTAGCTGCAACCGTATCTGTCAACATATTTTTACAGCTACAAGATTCAAGTGTCAACTACAGAAAGGATTCAGTTGGTTCAACCACCAAAATAGGCTGATGCTTAAACTTAAAGACTTCCAATGATGTGTATGTGATCTGTAATGTGCTTTGAAACTGCAGTTGAACTAGTGGAACAAGCTGTAGAACATGAGGATGAGTCACTGCTTTGGGACACATGTGGAGCAATACCACTGGGATACAATTGGGTGAGAGAGTGGAGCAGAAGAGAAGCAGTAGTGAAGAGAGAAAAGAAAGCTGCCAGAAGGAGAGGAGAAACTTAACTCTCATTTAACAACATAACAGAGGACTGAACTCCCAGAGGAGCTCCGTCGTCGTCTCCTGCACAAGAGGCAGTTTAGTGAGAGCCAGGAGCACTGCTGTGGATTTCAAAACGTGTTTACTTGTGCATGTGTGAGTAAGCGTATAACAGAAGCTCACAGCAGGGCAGGCTGGATCAGTCGCTGTAATAATTTGTTTTGTTTTGATCTTGGACTTTTCATAGTTAGGACATTAAGCCTGAAGTCAGTGTTGGCTTTTCCTTAATGTTAGATTATGAAGTATGTCTGTGTGAGTTATGAGCTTACAGCAGTCCGACTCGTCTGACCAGTCTCCACAGTCGTCATCTCCATCACAGTGGTAGATGTCCAGGATACAGCGGCCATATGCACACTGGAACTCCTCCACGCTGCAGGTGGCTGTCATCACATCAGCGGCTGCACAAATACACACAGGACACAAGCTTGTTAAACAGATGGCGATGTTGGAAAAGACGGTGAAGCAGCCCCCTGTCTGAAACTTCATCTGTTCTCTGTTGACTCTTTCAGAAACTATACATGAGATGAAGGTGAAGCTCCTGTCTCTGCAAAAACTGTGAACATGTTTTGTAGTAAACAAGTTACTGTAAGTTTTCATACAGGTGCCAGCAGCCACATTTCATGACTGCAATCATGAGACTGCAGCTGAAAACATTTATGATGGGAGAATCTGGACGCTAAATCCTCCTTGACAAAGACAGTGTGTTCCTGCTTGAAATTGTATAATAATATAATAATTATACACAATAAACTTTCAATTATTGAATTTCAGTCCGGCTTTGGATAAGTACATTGGAATTGAGGACAAACCACAGCTATGAGTAATGGCTTCTCTTTTCCCTCTTGTTATTCTGCTGCCACAGAGATACATTCCCCGTTAGACATCTTTATGAACAGTTGCTGTCTTATAAATACCCTTTCCAAAACTTGCTTGGCTTATTTGGTCTGTTTGGCTGCTACAAAAAATACTCCATCATATTTACGAATTAAAATTGTTCCAACTACAAAGTGAGACCAATACTTTCAGAATTTAACATAATTGGCAGTCTGTCATTCAGCCATAGTGTTCCAGAGTCAGAAGAACTTACGACAATTTTCCTCATCCGAACCATCCTTACAGTCCGTGTCTCCATCACAATACCAATGCTCAGCGATACAGCTGCCATCTGTGCAGCGGAACTCCTTATCCGAACATTTACGCATGTCTGTCACAGAAAAACACACACACGTCATGTTTATAAGACAGTGTAAAGTGTAAATGAACATGTGCTCGCATACTAGTGCTTGTGTGTGTGTGTACCCACCACAATTTTCATCACTGTTGTCCCCGCAATCATTGTCGCCATCGCAGTGCCAGAGGCTGCGAATACAGTAGCCATTCTGGCAGTGAAACTCGTCCTCCTCGCACTCCCTGGGAGCTGAAAGAAAAAGCAGGACAGAGGGTTCACAGGACGATTAATGAGGACACAACAAAAGCAAAGAGCAGATACTGTACAAGAATGTGATAAGAGGAAGCTGTCCCTGAGCTCTGCTGACATTGTATCTAAAACTGCACTGACATCAGAGAAACTGTGGCCCTCTATGTCAGGCTAAAAGCAAAGAGCTGAGGAGAAGAAACTAGGATTTTTCTCTCCGTAAACAGGCTGAACTCTCCCGGGGCTGCAGGTCTAGAGCTCAAAGACTCTTGTGCTTCGATCTCAGCACAAAAGACATCCGATCAACAGCTACAGCAAGACAGGGAGGAGTAAGGCTGTATAAAAAGAAACTTGGTGTGTGTGTTGGTATGTGTGTGGTTGTCTTTACAGTCACTGACTGATTTGATTAAAAACATTTGCTACAATAATGACTATATTTACACTGCACTTTTCCAGGATAACTAACAAATGCTTTACAGAAACTTCCGCAGCAAGCCATTTTAATGATTGGTTGTAATACAAAAACAAAAAAAAAGTGGGTCATCTCTTGGTGAGCAGAGAGGCTGTGGTCAACTTGAAATAAAGTTCCTTACAACAAATGTTTAGAGAACAGGTTCATAATTCTGTCCGTCTTAGAACAACAGACATGTGCCCATACAGCGTGAACACAAACATGTTTCACTTGCCAATACAAATCTAAAAGATGCTTCTTATGCACGTGAGGGGCTAAAGTCCATCGTCCTCTCAACAGGTAATCATGGTCAAGGAAAATACCAGAGTGGAAGGGAATTCTACTATATTAAAAACTTTGGTGGTTCTACTACTACGTTGATATCAATGTGATATCAAATTCTAAAGATGGGACAATACTTGTTTTCTATGGTACAGAGAGTGCTGTAGTAGGTAGGCTTAGCTAAGCTATAACCAAGTTTGTTACCTCATATCGTCATAACTGTCAACATGTGAATGCAGTTTAGGTGAATAGGAACCTAATTTTCAGAAACAGACAGGTTCTATCTTTGTACTCAAAACTCAGAAAGACAACGTCTCAATGAATGTACAAGTTACTTTACATTTCTGAATTCAGGACCGGTTTAAGCTGATTTATGTCTTTACCACTGTGCACTGGGTGCTGAGGGTTAGGAAATGCTTCATTAGACAGTTAACCTTGAGACTGCAGATAAAAGACACATTTGTCATTCACACCAACAGCCTTGGAGAAGCAGTTAGACAGAAGTCACTCCATCCAGTGAACTTTCAGCACTGTGACACTGACAGTGTTTCACTTTTAAACCCAGTCATCTATCCAAACATTCATCCACTTTGCATCTTTAATCATACCACTATTGATAACAGAGTGAATGGGTTTTCAAAACACCACTTTCTACAGTTACGACTGCAATCAATGGTAAAGCCTGGGGCCGAGTA
This sequence comes from Ctenopoma multispine, assembly GCA_034779795.1. Classification (NCBI taxonomy): domain Eukaryota; kingdom Metazoa; phylum Chordata; class Actinopteri; order Anabantiformes; family Anabantidae; genus Ctenopoma; species Ctenopoma multispine. Next base: position 16,671,204 of record JAUYWH010000018.1, on the reverse strand, counting down.
AACAGCTTCGTCAAGGAGAACCAATGATGGATGGCTCCTGGCAGGAGGTAATCTATAATTTATCACTGCCGTGTGAGAGTGTTCGACAGCTGAGACAAACAGGGAGAGATAAGAAGAGACAGAAACAGATGGATGCCCACAAAATAGGGGTATGAACAAAAAAGATGAAGTTTCTCTTTATTTTAGTGAGGTGTTTTTTTTTATCATTTCTCTGTGCTGCACCATGACAACACGAGAAGACGCTACTGGAGATAAACTTTTGAGATGGGTGATATGAAATAAGGTCACATAGGTCCTAGAGTCTACATATCTATGTGTATGTTTTATAGACCTTTGGAGGTCAGAGGAACTCTCTGCAGGCCTATGAAAGAAAAAATAGTGTTAAATAGCACAGGAGATTTCAATATTTTATGTAAAGACTAGAATAAAAGGTGACTTTGACTGCAGTATAAAAACAAATAAGGCAAAGAAACAGTGGTAAACACCATATGTAACTGCACTCCTCTGGATTGCAGACTGGCTAATACTGATACTAAGGTTAATACCAATAGTAATGTCAAAACACAAATTACTAAGTATTGTCTGATGCGTTTTTTCCACAAATACTTATACAAACACAAGTAAATAACATAAAAGAATTTAATATTGGCATTACTGTCCAACAGCTAAACCTTATAGGACAGCACCTACACAGACCTCCACTCCCAAAACCACAAAAGAATAAAAGGATCTAAGCACAAATGGGTGGACCAAATGTAAATTACATTTTGCGCATACTATTGACAAATACATAAATTGAATCTATTGTTGAAGTTCTGAGAAAATGATTGATTCTCTACCTCTTTACCTCCCTCCCTCGCTCTCCCTCCCATCACTGTGGTAAACAAAGAGAGGTCAGAGGTCATGAAGCCTTCAATACTCTCACCATTCACACAGCAATCAAACGTCAAAGGGCAAAGGCCACAGGGAGTCATTACAGGTCTGTCTCTGTGTGCATGCACAATTTTTTATTTTTTTTGTGATAGGACTTTTACATTTCTGAAGATCTCATGTTCCAACACAGAGACACACACACACACACACACACACACACACACACACCAACAGAAAGACACACCTCAGTCTCTTTGTTTTGTCTGAAATCCTGACAACTACTTTAGTTCCAGCCAAGCGTGGAGGATTGTCTCCACATTTCTAAATAATGAAATAAAACTGCTGCATCGCAGGGAGAAACAACATATTGGGAAGTGAAAAACTGGCTGGGGTGAAAAAAAAATATGAAGAGAGAGCATGAAATAATAAGTAGTTTGGGGAACAGGAGAGGGAGGGAAATTTACTGGGCATGGAGATGAAAAATTCATAGCTGGCTTGTAGCAGATGGACCCCCCCCCCATCAGAAGTGATTCGATGTCTGGCTGCGGATTCAATATATGGGTCAAGAGAGGAGGAATTACTGGATGATAGACATGTAATAAAACTCACCTAGAAGAGAAAGAGCTACCCTCTATCTACATGAGGTGTAAAAACACTACACATGTTGGTTCATGGAGTGTTTTATCAGGAAACCCCTATCGTCACATGATCAAATACATCAGCAGCTGACAGACGTCCAACAATTTGGTATTGTATATGTTTTACAAAAAGAACTAACACTGACATGTTTTTTTGGATGTCTGCAGGGTGAAGACACAGACACACACGAGACTCTTTCTGCCATGTGTTGTCTCTGTCAGGAACCTGTCACTTGTTGTAGCTATTTCCATCCCAACATAGTGTTAAGTGCAATTAAGCTGAATTGCCAAACTGACACCGTGAGGGTGATGGAACGACCGGCCTGCAGTGTATGCGGCCTACACGCACAGAGCATTCAGAGTCATTATGGGTGAACACAGAGACTAAAATTGGATGATATGTTCACAGAATGTTACCACTAACTCCACCCTGACTAATAGAACAACTCACATCTGCACATCTAGCGTTCCTAGACCTAATACCAGCCTCACAAATATACTCAACGTAATTTAACATGCCATTTTTTTTTGTATATAACATCAGAGGGCACAAAGATTAAGTAAACATTTAAAGTAAGTAACCTGACCAGATATTAACATTCAGTACTTTTTAAAAAGTCATCACATACAGGTTCTCAAACAGTGCAAACAATGTATAATCTCATAGTTCAAGCACAGATAACCCCTGATCATACCTAAATGGCCATATCCACAACATACCATTCAAAATACAAAATAGCATTTGTATAACATGAGTGTCTCAAAACCATGGCTGACAACCATTATGTGCAGGTTCAGCGTCAACACAGTATTATGCCGATGCTCAAAATTGGAGTAGACTGTCTGTCTACTGTAAACTGTCCCGCCCCCCTCCACAAAAGGTAAAATCACCCACTACAGGCTATATGCTGCCTAGCAGGAATCTGTGGGGTATTTTTGACACACACACATGCACGCACGCACACACACACACACACACGCACACACACGCACACACACGCACACACACGCACACACACGCACACACACGCACACACACACACACCACAAATCAAAAAAGGAACAGGATAAACTGAGGGCAAAGGTCAGAGAGCATCTTGTGTGTCGACTGTGGGAGTGCCGACCTCTGTCCATTGTGTGTGTCTGTGAGTGTGTTAGCCAAACAACTTCTTCAAACACAAAACAAACTCGTGACTGCGCATGGCTGCTGTACAATATCTCATCCCCCTGAGCCTGACAAAGCAGTTCCAGTGTGTGTTTTTTGTGTGTGTGAAGGCGCATATTAATGTGACCGCCACTTTAGTGAGTTTGTGTTGACAAGGGAGAGGAAGTGTACTTACGACAGTCCTGTTCATCGGAGTCGTCCTCACAATCGTTGTCTCCATCGCACACCCAGGAGCGACGGATACATTTACCATTGTCACAGTGGAAGTCCAGCGGAGAGCAGGTGGGGAGCACTGCAAACAAATGAGGAGAGACAACAAGAGTGTCAGCGGGAAACAACAAGAACAAACAAACAAACCGTGAAGCTGAGAGGAGACAAGACACTGGTGTTTCGATTTTCTCATTCCACTTCACATGAACTTTCAACACATTCAGTGAAACCATTTGAAAAAAAAAATGATAGAAACATGGAATGTTGCTTGGACAAAAATAATGTCAATATGTCAGCTTGGGCTCTGGGGGCTGTGGACACTTGACGATTTTCGGATGCTATAAACACACAAGACAAATCAATAAACCAAAAAAGTTTCAAAAGTAAACTAGCCACAGGCTTAAGATAAAATACACCAAGCGATTACATTGAATTAAATGAGATGTTAGTGCACAACAGTGACAGCTTTACAACAGTAAAGCTGGTATATTACAAATCAGTATCACAGCCTTTAAATGAAGCAGGATTTCTTCTCTGTCAGGCCTAAGTTCAGCCAAAGCTGAGCCTGATCTGAACCCACATGACCTTTCTCCCACCTGCTTACCCTGAGACTGAGCTCAGCTCAGCGCATTCCTCCTTAACTTCATATCCGCTCTAAGTGCAGCTACTCGCTATCTAAGCAGAGGCTGAATGACTGGCCCTTTGTCATCCACAGACAGAGCTAATTTAATTACAGGCCAGAGAGGGATGGAGGTAGGTGAGTGAGGGGAGAAGAAAGGAGGAGAAGGAGCATGTACTTCTTAACAGTGGACTTACACCAGTCTGTCAATACAAGACATAAAATATTAAACAAGCAGAACAGACTTTATGAAAAATTTATGACATCACACAGAAAGTTAACCAGCAAGGCAGACAGGCAGACGAGTGAGGGCTCAGTGAGTGAATTAAATAAGTGTATGTGTGCTGGGGTGTGCCACAGGTCTCCAGGGAAAGTAAAGCCCCACTGACCCACATACCCCTGCAAGAATTTTACATTATTCAGAGAGAAACACAAAGAGAGGGAGACATAAGTAACTCTGCTGCTTGCTGTATCTCTCTCTGTGTTTACCCCTTATTCTCTTCACCTTCTGATGAACTTTTTCTGTCTAAATTACTTGTCCATACTGGTGATTTGACTCTTTTTCAACTGCAATTTATAAAAAATGATCTAAATCAAAACATTATTTCTTCATTTCTTTCCTTCCAGACAACCACTGTATTCACGTCAATTCAGTACATTGTGAAAACCAACTTATAGAGACACAACATGTGCTTTAGACAGATCATGTTCCATCACGTAATGAAAATAATCTCTTTTTTGTGATAATTGTCACATCTAACAACACTGTGTGCACACTGTTCTGGAAACTTTCCCATATATAAATTAAACGACTAACTTTAAAAATTCCTTCTCAGCTGACAGGACTAACCTACAGAAGACAAAGCTTAGCCTAACCGGAATAAAGTTTGAGTTCAGTATTTGTCAGAACTGCAGTAATAAGCTGCAACTGAACAGGATTTAAATGAACAGAGATCCATTATCGAACCATGCTGAGAGTCTGTCAGTAGATTCCCGACACCTGCATCCTGCCTGGAAACATCTCTGGCAAACTGCAGAGGTCTGATACATCTCTGACCAGGTGTCAGCATATTTACGGCCTCAAGGAGAAAAATGCTGCTTTTGAACATCTCTCATTTCAGTAAAGACAGAATATACAGACAGCGCAGCAAAAACATCACATTCACACATGCAGACGCAAGCTATTGCTGCACAGGCAAAATAAATACCGTTCTCCACAGCACAGAAATATTTAGCCACCCAAACCGGGACATATGCAAAATATATGCTAATTAGTGCTCTACACTCTCTCTCCCACACACACAGTTGTGTCTCACTATACTTGTGAGGACACTCATTGACATAATGCACTGACTACCCCCTTACCCTAACCTTAAACGTCACAACTAAACGTCCACACTAAACACTACACTTTATCGTAAGGCCTAAAACCTAGTTTTAATCCTAAAAATGTTCTTGCATGCACTTGTGAGGAGCAGCTAAAATGTCCTCACAATACCAAAATGACCTCACCAGCATTGTATTAAAGTATGTGCACTAGTGTTGGTATTAAAATTTGTCTACACAAACACAAAGACACACAAACACACACACACACAAACAGAGTAGTTGGGGCCAGCTCTTAGTATCAGGTGGATCAGCAGGGAGCATGCTGGGAAGGTTGATGAGGTCTCTGGGCGCTTTGATCTCTCTTATCACACAGATTCTGCTCAGCTCAGCGCTGTCGTTCCCACTACAACTGCATTCCTCTGAGGCTGATACACACAAGCACACACACACACACAAGCACACACACACGAACACACACACATTAATTAACACACTCAAGAGCCTTTCTAAACGTAACTTTGTTCACTGTGTGTTATTCATTGCATTCTAGGAGTCAATCCATGATACACCTTTCCCTACATGTACTTCCCTTCCATCAGCTTCATGCCTATGTGTCCAAGATGCCTTACCACTTCAGTTGACAACAATATTGATAATAGAAAAAGTAAGAACGCTGACAGAATTACGCCACAGCAAAACTGAATCATTGATGGTGTTACGGTGTTACATTTCACAAACACAGAATGACAGATGCACACCACATTGCATTCTGGTCCATTTCCTGCTCTTGTGGTGCTCCATTAATTAATATTGTCACCTCCTGTTGTGCACATTCTCATAACAGTAGCAACTGACAGACATGCTACACAAGATACACATGTTTTCCAGGTGACATCAAAATACAAACATATTCAGTGTCTCAGTCGCACACTCACATCTTCCCAGAATATTTCTACTGTGTATTAAACACACACCCTGACCTTCAGTGATAGACTTTTCTCATCCAAGCTACAGAATTTCTTCTCTCATTCCATAGGTCATTCTACCCCCCCACCCACACACACACACTGACCCAAATTTTGGAAAAATATTTAGATTTACCTTCATTTACTTCATAATTTAGCGACAAATTTAAGACTTACAGGTGATGGTTTGTAGTCCTCTTCTGTCAAACACAGAGTCAAAAAAATCCCTTTTCTGAGTAAAGCCAGTACGCAAGAGAAGAATTTCAGAACACCTTTAATGAATGTCCTTGGATAAAGACGTTTCTTTAGACACTGTGACTCCACTGTCCTACTTTACATTTCTGTCGCAAACCCAGCATAATGCGATAATGGAATATTTTTGGACAGTCAGGATTATCAAGAGTTTTGAGTTTTATGCAAAGTAACTTTCACATTAGCAAGCGTCACATGGTAAATCCATCTCTATGGTAATTGAGTGACAGCTAGACTCTCAAAAACCAAAGCTGTGGCTAGTTATCCCTAGAGATAAGTGAGAAAATATCCATTTTGTTAACTGGGTGATTAAGTGCTTTAAGGCTTGTCACATTTGGTTTAATGACCTGGATCAGATCAACGTAAATAGATTTTGACAGAGCATTTTTTGGTCTTGACACACTAGAAAAAGTATATTTTCTATTCCAACGACCCACTGCAGTCTTAAGTAAATGAAGTCCTCTTCAAAAGTGCATAAAAACCCCAGACAATTTTCTTACAAAAGAGAAAACAGTAGTTTTCTTTAATTATGTAAAAAAGTGCATTGAAACATACTTCTGTGTAATTTTATGTTGCAATTTATTTATTTATTTTGTGTGTGCATGTTTGAGCACTGCTCCTAATCCTATTTATTTTACTATTGTACTGACTGACTGTATGTGTGGGTCCTTAAATTGCCTTAAGCAGCAGAGTTAATGGTCTCACCTTTACTGTAGCTCCAATACTGTCTAAACACGGCTTCTGACATCAGTTCAACAGATTAGAGGATAGACAGGTGAGATAGACAGAAAAAGAGATTGAGAGAGAGAGAATATTTCAAAGATTTCAGAAAGAGTTTCACTTCCAGTTCAAAATAGGGTGAATACTACAATCAAGTGTTGAGTACTCTCATCTCCACAGGAAACATTCATTTAAAGGGGAATCCTTTTTTAGTAGTCTGACTCCATGTTTGACACCAAGAAATCATTACGAACAGACCAACACACACCTGCATGGCTGAGCTTAATTGTAGAAAAAGTTGCAGCAAAGAGCACCTTGATGATGCTGCCAGAGATAGAAAAACATGTCGCACAAATAAATACATTGCATGAAAGGGAAAAGCTGTAGCTCCAGGATGAATAACATGCAAAAATACTCTGACTAAAAGTCAAACTCAATGCCTTCAACATCATGGGCTTTTCAAAAGACATAATTTTTGCACATAAGTTGCTGCAGCTCGTTCTTCACCATTTTTACTTTTGACACTCCACACTCAAATTATTCACAGTCTTGCATGTGAAAAGAATCTCCTCTAAAGCTTAACGCATTTGTGTGTGTGTTCTTTGGGGTCTGGATTCCACTCCTCTTTCTGTGCTGTATCATAGCTCTGTTGCACCTCAATTACTAAAACTCCTTTTCAGGGTGCTGTATAAGTTTTTTCTACATCAAGTTTTTTCCACACTTGCCATTTGTGTTACCAAACAAAGTTAAAATTATTAATTAACTTATACTACAAGAATTGAACTGTAAGGAAACTGCTAATGTGCAGCTGCATAATTTGTGACTTCATTGCTTTATCTATTTTATGTTTGAATGTAATGCTTAGATGTATAATACGGTAGACAAATCTCTCTCATTTTGATGTTGCCTAAAATATATTTGCTTAACTCTTTTTTGAAAATAGTTTGTGGAAGTTAAAAAGAAATGTTGAGTTTTTCTTAAAACAAAACTAAAATATTCAGATCACTAAATAAAAATGAAATGTCTAGAGTGATTTCATCATAAAATGCATTATATTCATCTCCTTTGTCCTGCCTGTCCAACTCAAACTAATCCCCTCTGTCCCTCTCATTTATCTCAGTCTCTCCTTCTTTACTTGCTCTTTATTTTCCTCTCATAAGCAATCCCAACAGAGGCAGCTTATCTGATTCTAGGCAGCTCTGGTTGGTAGCCAGCACATATTTCAGTCCATCAGAGCAGAGTGGCACTACCAGCAGAGTTTTACTTGGCAGTGTGTCAGGTGGCGGCCTGTGTTATGGGCTTTCTCAGTCTTCTTCCATCTTTACAGTAAACATCCCTCCTGCCTTGCCCTGATCGCAATACCTTGCTACATTCATAAACCCATCAAAAGCTCACTGCAGAGTTATCTTTGCTAGCTCTCTGAGGCTTTCCAGTCTTTATTACTTGATTTTAAGTGATGTCTCAAATAAAAAAATTACTAAATACAGCTTATCTATTGTTTTATCTACCCCACTATTTCTGTTTTCTTTGTTAAAACTATACAGACAAACAGATTAATTAACTACAGTGGAGAAAAATAACAGTGGCAACAAAAAAGTGAACTATTTGAAATTTTCTGGTTTTCAGTATAATGATCTTCATCAAAGTCACAAATATCAAAAAGCGATATTTCTAAGTTGATAAAACACAGTTGTGATCGTTCATGTCTTTACTGAGTCTTTATTGAAGTGTAAGCAAACCTGGAATCCAATCAATGAAACAAGAATGGTTTAGAGGTACATTGACTTATAAATGATTTTGTACTGTGGCTACTCCCCATAGATGTTGGCACTACACCATGACTCCAAAGTCACTCGAAAGCCTACAAATGCTCATTGAGCAGTCTACATTGTGTCTCTCGAGATCTCTTGAGTAACAGCTAAAGACGTGAAGGATTTATTGGAGATTGTCAATTTGTCAGTTCATCAACCATATGCAAAACGCTAACCATGCCTGATATCCATGCCAGAACACACACGCGCACGCACAAATGTTTGCCGGAATTCTGCCAAATAGCACCTTGACACTCCACAACCCTGCTGGCAAAATGTCTTGTGTGGCATAAGAAGAGAACCACGTACCAATATGAAGACATCATCCCAGCAGTGCGATATGGTGGAGGGAGCATCATGGTTTGGGACTGCTTTGCTGCCTCTGGACCTCGACAAATTGTCAAGGTGGAAGGGATAATGAGTTTCAAGTTTATCAAGGTATTATAGGAAAATGTCAGGGTTGCTATCTGTAAACAAAAGCTCAAATGAAGCTGGGTGATGCAGTAGGACGAAGTCTACCTTCTAGAGTGGTGCAGTCAGCTCAATCAATCAGAAGACAGCTGCTGGGGAATTACCTCAAGAGAACTGTTCACACCAGGCATCTTAAGAATATGCAGTTCTGAAAGGAACAATGGTCCAAAGTTCCTCTGACTGTTGTCTACAGGTGGAAGAAGTGCTTGCTTGAACCAAAGGTGCCAAAGGTGGTTGAAACTGACCTTTTTAAAAAAAATGAATAAATAAAATAAAATAAAATAAAATGTTTTTCCCACTTTCCCTTTTTATGTTTAATATGCATGTTCAACAAATACACAAAAGCTCATGACTGTTTATCAGTTTAGAAATATAGTTTATATTTGTGACTTTGGTAAAGATAAGATTCTGTTTCATGACCAACTATAGCAGAAAGCAAGGACAGCGCAAATAGTTAACTTTATTTGTAATGTTCAGAATAGCAATGAAATGCTAGGCAAAAATACCTCCTTACAAGAGTAAGTTCTGCATCCAAAATTTTACCTAAAAACTGAAAGTAGTCATATTATGCCTTTTGTGTTCTTACATTAGACAACTTTTGTGAAGTTGGGTGCCCATGTTACACATAGCCAGAGGCACAAAGCTTGAGATTACATGCTGGCTGGTAGTAAAAAAAAAAAAAAACAAAGAAAAAAAAGGCCACATTTCAGTCAGTTAGATTCATTCTCTAAAGTTTTTATCTGAATGCTAAACTGCTGGACGTCAAGTGGTGTGGAAGTCTATAACTGGCCATCCATTTTGGGCCCTTATACCCACTAAGTATACCAGCCTGCCCTACGTCTTAGCTGAACTGCTACTTTGCTCAAAGATAGTGCTAGTTCAAGTGCTTATGCAGAGATCAATATATCTGGCTGAGAGTGTTTTTCAGCTGGGAAGAAAAATTAACTTTGTTTACTTTCCCCAAAGATATAACCGTTACAGATCAGCAAAAAACTTCAAGCAATATTTTTATTAGTTCATAGCACTTCACAGACAACTGTTTTCACAAGCTGTCCCAGTATGCTGCAGGATTTTTGGCTAGGTTGGTGCTGAAGGACAGTGCTGTTCCAACTTGTGATTGTTTGGCCCACGGGAAGACCTCCACAGGCTTGCCAATCAGAATAGAGTGGGATGGGGGAAAGGTGCCTTAAAGACACAGCAGCTCAAATGAGTCAAAGCAAAAGAATTATAACATGTATTTGTACTTTTCTAACTTGAAATCCATATAATATTGTATTATCAAACCCCCAGAAAAACATATAAAATCCAAAATAAAGCACAATGTAATAATTTGCAAGACATTTTAATTACAAGTAAGATTAATGCAGAAACAAAAGGTGTTTAACACCAGTAAGTAAAACTCAAGTGGTGTCATCTGATCAACCCACATATTTTTATGTTCTAAATGACAAAAAATCAAAATGTGGTTCTAATGTGGTCAACTGATGACATGATTATCATTCACTGGCTGAATGAAGTAATTGTTTATCTAATGTTAACTTGCCTATCCTGATCCTATCCCCCTCCTACAGCAAGTAATTAATCTCTTTGCATATTATGCTAATGCAGGTATGGGTTTTGCAGGTTTAAATCAGAATCAGATAACACCCGTCTCAAAAAGACCAAGAACAAAAGGAAAGTGTTTTAAAAGAAGAAGACAGGCCAGAGAAGACTCGTAAGAGAAAAGGATCATAACAGACATCCTGAAATTGCAAATGAAGTATTGCTTGATGAAGGATCATGGGAACATTCTAATCAAACTTTCTCTTGGACCATGTCTATCCTCAGTAAATTCCTTGGCTGTCTACCCATTAAATCCACATATCTGTGTGTGAGTGGATATTGTGGCCTGACTGAGTTACTAGAATTAAGATAATCAAAATCAGCATCTTATTTGATAATCTATCCAAGAGCTGTCACCATATCGTGCTCAACTGCCCTTGAGTCAACTGCAGGAAAAAAAAAATCATAACTGTGTCAGTGACGCTTTGATTTTCGATAATCCGTTTAAGACAAATTAAGAAGAGCTTGGGTGGTTAATAGACATATACACATGTGCACAAAACACATTCAACCAAAGCAAACACAGCTGCGGTTGTGTGTCTGGTTATGTGACATTAGTTGAATGCATTTGTCTGCTTCAGCAGCAATGTAAATACATAACCTGCACTCTCATTGTGAAGTCCCAGACATCCAATGAGTCATACATTCAAAGTTCAAAAGCTGAGGGAAAAAATAAAAAAATCATGGATACTACAATATAAGTAAGCACCAAAACAACCATGCTGGCTGAGATAACAACAAAGTTAATGTAGTTTGTTTTTCTTGTTTTTTTTGCCTGGTATGAGGTAAAATATCTATCAACCTTCAACTCTGTATTTCCTGCCCTTTTATGAGGTGCCATCATGCCTGGGGCTGCAACTAACAAATTTTGAATCATCATTTTCAATTACTCCATTAATTATTCAGCCCGTAAAATGTCAAACCCAACTAGTGTATACCACAAGATCCCAGAGCCTGAGGTAATGTCTGCAAATAATTTATTTTTTCTGGCTGTCAAACAGACCAAATGAATTTCTGTATTTATGCAATTATAAACTACGATACTATGAAATAAAGAAAAGCAGAGGTAAAGGTACTTGACACGCTCACTATCACAGCAATTAGTTTGATTGATTAAAAATAAAGAATGCCACCAACTGAATTTAAAATTTGAATAAACTGAATAAAAAATTTTCAAAATCTTCCACTGACAATTTCACTTAAATTTGCCACCACAAAATTTAAGGCCTACTCATAGAAGCTTGTACAAGATTTACAAAGAAGGTAAAGCCAGGGATCAGACCAACACGCTCTTTGTCTATGCCCTCAATCAGCCTCTAATCGTGCCTTCCTCTGTGTGAACAAGTGTGCTCGCCTCGTTTACTGAGCAGGGAGTAAATATTTAGGAAGGAGGCGGAGGACAGGACTTTGGACAGGGTGGGTGCTAAGGGGGCGAGCAGAGGATGAAGAAAAGGAGGAGGAGGAGGATTATGCTAATGTTTCCAAACAACTATGGTCAAATCCTGACTCAGAAAAATACAAGACAGAAGAAAGACAGACACACAAACCGAGTGAAGGAAGAAATTCAACCACACAGTGAGAAATAAATGAGAAAGTCTAGGGTCAGAAGAAAAGTGAGATGTTTGAAGGCTTCCCGGGGTCTGAGGGCAGAAAGAAGAAGGATGCAGAAATAGAGAGAGGTGTAGTGGGAGGTAAAGATAAAGGCATGGAGAGAGAAATTGACACAGAGTAGGTAGGAATGGGGTCCTAATCTTCTCCACTCCTGCTTTCAGATCAGCTGAACTCCTGTGGTCACAGCTTCTCTCTGATTGGCTGAGATAGCAGAGACCAGTGAATTAAAAGACAGAGGGGGTATTTCTTATTTTTTGATCATTTATGTGTGTGTATGAGTCTGTGTCAGTGCCCTTGTGAGAACCACTTTGAGTTTTTGATATTTGGTGCAAGTAGACTCTGATCATTCCTCACTTATTTTGTTCAAAGATAGGATTAGTTTCTTAGAACATATCTGAAGACTTTCCAGTGCCCAACTTAAAAGACTTGTTTCAACAGTGTCAGGGCGCAAAAACTTGGAATCTACAGGTTTAGGAAAATTTAAATGAAGAACATTTAATTTGACTTCGTATTGAGGTCAATGTTTAAATATTAAAATAATACAGGCTTTCTAAATGAACTCTGAAACAACTGATGACAGCACATATGTTACTGGAGATTAAATCCAACTGTCCAAATAGTACAAATAGATAGCAGTAACCCAGTTACATTGGGCTTTCATGAGCAAGAGGATTCCTAAACTGTCACGTAAACAGGACACCTGGTTGCAGTTAAAAGGTTAGAGGATTAGAGAAACTGAATCTCCCTATGTAGACTTCTCTTAGAGAACACCAATTTCTCTGCCATGTAAACATGTTTTAAATGAGCTTTTTGTGCTCGACGAAAGACCGCAGACTGGGAAAGCAATAGATTGGAGTTGCTGGATGAAAGAGAGATCATAACATGGACTGCAAACAGAGAGGTAGCGAGACTGATTTTTTCACAGCACTGTACATCTAACTGGATAATTTGCAGTGAAACAGATTGTAGTGAGAGAAATGGGGATTCTGGAGCTGGTGTGCCTCTGATTAGCTCTGTGGCAGCAGCAGCAGAAGTCATACTTAACTCATTTTGTGACATCTGGTCACAATTTTAGATGATGTTGCGTTTCTTGCTTATGTAGTTAACATTCATTTGGATTGATAATGGCATTTCATGTAATAATGCCGTTGGATTGACTCTTTCCTCAGATAGTAGTATTGTCACTACTGGTCCTGGAAATGGATGTTCATGAATTTTGGGTAGTGTGGCTACTCCATGCCAAAGCTGCAATATCAAGAGGTCAAGACCTATAGTGGGTCACATGATTTATGTAGTTTCAGATAGTTCCAAGAGGGTAATTGAAATCCATTGTTTTCTATTCCCAAAAGCAGGATTTAGCATTTAAGTAAAATGCTAAGAGTAATAATTTGGAAGATGATCTAAAACAGCAATCGAGGAGGAGGTGTGAAGAGACAAATGGTAAAATAACAGAAGTTGCATACGTCTTCCCCAGTTATCCTGTCTTATCTGCTGTGTTTACTGTTGTTAGGAATATCAGTGTGATAATAAATTGTACAGCCTTGAACTGGGAGGCAAGATCAGGAAATCTGAGAGCCACATGAGAGACTACATGCGTTTTCCACCATGACAGTATCTGCAAATTTCAAAAGGTGTATAATATTATGGTTGCACTGTGAATAGACAGTTTACACTAACAATGTTTCAACTGACTCTTTAGCAATTTAAGAACCCTTATCATATTAAAAGAAAGAGATGGAGAGAAGACTTGGAAATAGAAATTGTAATAATTAGGTTTTGTTCATAGTTTGCCTGATCATCGAATACAGTTCAGACCTTTAATGATTCACCATGGAACACAGATCACAGAAGCTAGATAAAGTGGTATTGTATAACTGTAGGAATGGTAACCAAAATTATAAACACAACAACCAGGTTATAAAAAGTCTTAAAAACTTTTCCAAAATTTGTATTCAAATACCAACATCAAAGCTAAGCCATAGCAAAAACCAAGCAAATTCAACAAAGTGATGACACTATAAATCATAATAAGGGACAAAAGTTCAAGTATGACACAATTCTATGTTTATTTATTTTGGGGCAAATCCAAGATTCACCTCCTTGAGCTTCCAATTACTAATTGTTAACATGACTTTTTTTTGTCAACGCATGTGTGTGCGCATGTTTACCTATGTGTGTTTAGTGACACACAACTTCGCAGATGTTTTATTGGGTAACTTTGCATTACGTCAACAACAGGTGGGAGCTAACTGAACAGCTTTGTACATCTTAATGACATATGCAAAGCTAAATGAGTATGTTATTGTGACCACCTGAGCCAGAGTGTGAACGACACAATAACATACATAAAAGCCAGGGGGAAGGACAACCCACAGGTGACCACCAAGTACCAACTTGATTCCACAGGGTTTATAAACCTGCTACTCCTACCAGTCGTCAACGAGCTATAACAAGTCCAGTTGCCATTGAAAAACCTTTTTTGAGGTAACCATGACCTGGATGACTGAGAATCTTCACAGATATAAGGTAACATCATACCAGCCATGTCGCATATGTGTATAAGTTCTTAATCTTATGTGTAATCTAGGTGTTTACTTAAAGTAAGGAGTACTTGTTAAGTTGTAACACATATTTAAACAGGTAGGTCCAGACAAAATTTTAAGATAATTACAGTTAACCAGTTTGTAGATGTGGTTTTGAAAAATAGCCAGATTCCACTCAGTAACACAAGGAGTTACTGTGATTTCCATAAAAACCTGAATCACAAAGGCAGTGTGTAACTTTCCTTATTTTTTTGAGAGTTTAAGGATGTGAAGTTTACTGCCAAGAACATAAAAATGTCTTTCTAGTATAACTGTCCATATCATTCACAGCTCACACATTTGGCTTGTGATCAAACACACAAAGTGTGTTTGGCCATGTGACATCTGGAGCTATTTATACCACTTGAACTCAAACAACTGTATCAGTAAAAAATAAAATTTATTACATTAATTTGATGAAACTTCTGTGACTTACGTCATAACATCATTATTAAGTCGCACTAAGTCGGCTAATTATGGCCTTGTTCTTAACAACGAGGTTCTTAAGATGTGTGACCCAATAATTATATTTTTTAATATATAATAATAATAATTATAAATACTTTAATAATACCCTGGGGGAAATTTATGTGTGCAGGAAATGGGAGGGGGGAGGGGGGGTGTAGCTTTTAGAGTTCCTCCCTTTTGCACTGAGGATAGTGAAGCATGCTACCTAAAGCACAGCATGTCATTTATATTAGCATCAGATCTGCAGCATGGCTGCATCAACGTGTACATCTAAAGGACTCCTACAGTGAGCACAGAAAACCATGCTGACACTTCCTTTCTATTACTTTCTCACTTTGTTGGCAAGGAGGTTTTTTTAGCTCTACAGTCAGCAAACACATGTAACTCCATCTCATTAAACAGTAATACACATTACTGGCTGTTATACTATATGCACTTAGTTTCTACATAAATATCATCTGTTTTAATATGTCTGGGTTTTGAAAGGTGCAATAGAAATTGTTATTCCATTAATGATTAGTCTCCACTGTTGTTATTAATATTTGTTTCTCAACATTGACCTATGTATTTGGTAAACCCACATCTTGTGAGATTTATTCTGAATTGAGATCATGGAACATAAATGAGAAATTACAGATTGGCTACTTCACTGCTGAATACGTGAGGGTAAAATCAAGCCTGAGACTGACAAGATTGGAATAGCATCTGCAATGATGTGGGTGCTTGTACCATTCCCCCCTGAACAGAGTGGAGAGGCTACATACTGTATCAGGGCTGGGAATACCTCCGAGTCTCACAGGAAGAGCTGGAGAATATAGTTGTGGAGCAGGACAGCTGGGCTACTTTGATTAATTCATGTCTCCATTACCCACATCCATATATCTGGAGAGAGAACTGGTTGATAGGAATTTTACTTTAGTAGGAACTCTTTCCTTTATCCATTTAGTCCAGCTTATTTGACTATATTCTTTTGAATAAATAAGTCAGTAAAAAAAGATCAGTAAAAACAGGAAGAATATATGTTATATAGTAAAATGAACGTCACAAAAACACTGGGACAAGATATTTAAACCAAATGTTTCTTTCAAAATGGCAGATTTATGATCACCCTGCAAAGACCTACCCTCATCCACTTAGTGTACAACTCGTGACTCTGAAATACATTTGCTCCTGACCTTCACCCGCTTCACTCCTTTTGTTCAAATACAAACAGTTACAACCCCACATGCTTTATTCTACACACTAATGTCTGTGCAAAGTGAATTAATTCACGCCTCCCTCTGTGCAGCTATGAGACTTTATCTGGAAGAACACAAGCACACAGACACACACAAAAGAACTACATCTGCCCTATACAATTTCCATATGATTCCCACATCATAATTAGATCAGTATTTTACACAGACAGCTTAATAGACACAGTTGTTCACTTAGCCTCTGCTCCCATTGCAGCTCACACACACACACACACACACACACACACTCAACCCAGATACACACAACACAAACACAGATACACACATTCCTCAAGACTAATTCAGGACAAGTCTGCTTTATCTAGAAATTGTTTAATAGCTGTAAATGATAAATACGTTAGCTTTCAAATCTCTTCTGACTCTCTTAATTCAATCAGCCTAATGGATGCAGAGCCATGTGCACTTCGACTGGCTTACTGTATGTCCCCTTCAAACAAATCAGTTTCAATATGCAACCCCTTATCGCAGTAAAAGAGACGGTATGTAGTGTAGGGCTATCAGTGATATTCCTTTAATAGATTAAGGGAAAAAAACCTAATGAGGTGAAAGTATAACATGAAGTATGAGCAGGACACTATATTTGTGTGGGAATAAATATTGAAAGGTAAAGCCATTGCATTTTGAATGCTACTCTGTAATACTGTATATGTTTTGTGATTACGGTATTGACTGGAGAGAGTCCAAGAGGACAATTGCCCAACTGCCGAGCAATGAAGAAGATCAATCAGAGAGTAATAATGGATCACAAAGGTCCAGCTAGATGCTCAGATATCTGTCAGCTCCTTCCATGTGTCTCCTTGAATAAGTGACGTACCTTGGATCAATATGTGGCGATCAGACTTACTGAACATTCAACTGGCTAAAAATCAATAGCACTTAGCATCCCCTCTCCCAACCTTTAACTAGTTTAATTTGACAGCGGAAGACTGATGGGAAAAATGATAACAACACACACACAAACCGACTACACACCTCTCAAAGAGGCTTAGGAAGTGTCAAACAAAAGGGCAGCATCTGCTCCTCTGCTCTATGAACGAACAGGAAAAAGAAAAAAAGAACACACTCACACTGACATTTCATATCAATACACAGAAGTGTAAAAGGGGAGTAGTGAAGATCTCCTCCACTTGACAAACCGACATGCTCTGCAGGAAAATACTCCTGTCTGGATCTGCTGCCAAGACTTCCCTCCAGCCAAACGCTGTCTTGTGCCAAAAGTCACTCAAGCATTTTTCTGCACGGGGCATACACCATGCAGAGCGCTTCGTTCTGTTTCTGCATCAGAAATACTAGCCCGCCTGGACCAGTGACCCATTCACTGTTTCACTGGGTGATGATGGGATCCATATGGGCCCAATTATAATTTTTTTCCCCTTACTATTCTGGCTACCTTTGCAGGAAAATTCTGCCTGAGCACACTTGTACCTTTAGAGTAAAATTCAGAAGTCATGCAGTGACACAAATTTGCACCAGGGAGCTGCCAACTGAAACCAGTCTTTGTTGTGTGGTGGGAGTTTAATGCTCAAGGCGATCATGAAAATCTTCAGCAATCAATGATCTACTTTTTTCTGACTTATGTTTAACACAACATTAATCCAACCAACTCAAATGTCTGTGTAGCACTCTGCATTAAACACTGTGAAATACTTTAAGTTAATATCAAACCTCTGGTCACATTCTGGTCAGGGTTCTTTTTAATAAGGGTGAGAAACTGGGACCAATCTTTATATAAGCATTTTATAACTCTATTCCACTTTAGTCAGAAACTCGACAAACATCACTGTCAACTGGATCACACAGACCAAATGTGAGATAAAATCACATCAAAAAGAATAAACAGGTTTGTATAACAAAGAACTTCAGGTTTGATGCTTCCTTAATCGAAATCCAAAGCTGTCATGGTAACCAAACGGCAGGTGATGAAGGTGATGAATTATGACCACAGTGGCTCTCAATATTCCTTTACTTTACTTGGCAGACGCTTTTATCCAAAGGAACTTACAAGGAGAAGACTGCAGCAATTACCATTTGGTTTCCGTAAATTCTGAGTTACTACAAACAAAGAGCCCTGATAAGGCCCAACTTGTCAAGACAAAGAACATGTTTAGGAATTGTTTAGTGCTAGACCATTTTGTGAATGTGTGTGTGTGTGTGTGTGTGTGTGTGTGTGTGTGTGTGTGTGTGTGTGTGTGTGTGTGTGTTAAGCTCACTTGAAGTTAAAAACCTTTACTTTCTTTATACACGTACAAAGCTAGATAAAAAAAGATTAAATTAGCTAAAGTTAAACATCTTTCTAATTAGGGGTCTATGAAGGAACCAATGAGCCATGACCTTCAAACCAGAGTATAATATCCATTTTGACCATCTTGTTGTGTAAAGGTTGTCTTTTAGTCTTGGCCACATGGGTAAATGTTTTTTTTTGTCAAGGTGTATTAAAGAAAACATTTGTGTGTTTTAAGCTGATATTTTTCCACTGATTTGTTAATGGTGGATCAGTAATGACACAGGATGACAAAGACAAAAAAAAAAAAAAAAAAAAAAAAAATAGCATTTTTGTGAACTCACTGCATCCATCCTCGTCGCTGTGGTCTCCACAGTCGTTATCTCCGTCACACTGCCACTGGGCCGGGATGCAGGTACACTCCCCGAACGCACTGACCGCGCATGTGAAGTGATTTCTCCCACACGAACACTCAGCGCTGCCCTCAGCTCCTGCACACACAGAAAGAGAGAGTTGGACCTGTCACTCTGCTCTAATTTCTCACCACAGCACAGAGACACAACACTAGAGTCTGCACATCTTCAGACACATCACACCAAATAATGCTCAGGAGAGGAAAAAAATAAATGTTTGTCATTTTGCTCTCACTTTAAAGTCTATTGATGGCCATCTGTGTGTGTATTTGTCCATTTTGCAGAAGCTGGCCTGTCGCAACAAACCCAGTTTCTTGGAACACGCATGTGCGCGTGTGTGTGGTAACTGGCTTCCTCACAAAGGCGTCAGTCAACCCAGGAGGGCCTGGCAGAGAGAGCTCAGTAACCTTCAGATCCCTCCCACAGCACTAAATTAATGGCCTCTTTCTTTTCATTTCCCTCTTTTTCTCTCCTTCTCCCCATTCCTTGCTTTCTACCATCACCTCTTCACACTTCCCCTTCAGCTGCCTCCCTTCTTTTCCCCTCTTCCCCATTTTTCTTCCCTCTCCTCTTGTTTCCAGAAGTCTAACAGGAGGGAAATAAGGATGGCGTCATCCAAATCTTCCTGTTTTTAAAGTTGTCTCTGTACTTTTCCTGCCCAGTCTTTAGTGCCTGAAGTCATTGGACTCCGGAGGTGTGTCGTTTATCCTTGGAGACACAGACAGGACAATCACAGCCAGACAGGTACAGACAAAGGCCTGAAAATCCCCACCTAAGACTAATTCTCCACAGTACAACATAGATAGCTTATACTGCAGTCTTGTGAGCTATGCTGGATTTGTAAGTTTAAGCATATTATGTGAGTTTTATTCAGATGTGTGTGTGGGTTTGTACCGGGCTAAATTAGAGTCTGTGAGCTTGAACAGAAGCAGTGTCAACATGAAGCCACATCGCAGGCTGTGCATTTGTCAAACATACTTATGATAATAATTTTTAAAAAACAATTCGTTTCACCAACTACTTTCCAGATAAAAGTACTATTTCATAAAAAAACACATTACAATAAAAACAAAATATTTTACAAATGCAATATGACAAACATTCACAACAAAACAAAAGATTATTTTCACGCTGAAGACAACACTGACAACTAAACTAAAGTTTGGCTGATAAAATCGAGCAGGCTGATATACAGCAATGCAGCACCATCCAGCCTCACCTAAAGATAAAGAAATTCACTGAACAGTGGTAGGTCATGTTTAGTCATGACGTGAAGGTTTAAATACTGTCCATAGCATCAAAATAAGTAACAGAGAAACAGTCTCCCAGATGCAGGCATGCAGACACATGCAACATGGGCTTGTTTTGTATCAGTGAAAACATTTTGAAAACCAGTCACAGAGTTCCAGAGGTATTTCAGCCTCTTAGGAGGACAAACTGTACATATTTCGGTTGTTATTAGAGTACTGACAGAAAGGAAATGGCTGAAAAAGGGGACAACATTTTCAACTAGGTTAACTTTTACCTCAATACAAGATGAGGGGACCTCATCAACAAAAAGAGGAGCTGAAACTTTCACAGCTCCACCAAGCCCTGTTGTGAGACATAAAACATGATACTTGGAAATTAAACCGGCCCAGAATCTGAGCTCTCATTGACCGATCATCAGTGATAGGCAATCAAGCTAAAAACCGGCCAGTTCCAATGTCCAAACGATCAATTGCTTTATCACTAGTAGAGTGTTAGTGACAACAAGAAGAGAGGACAATAGCAAAAAAAAACCTTTAGATTTTTTCTGTTTATTATCATTATTGAGGCATTTTTCATATCTTTCAAAAGCTAAGGCAGTAAAACCAAGTAAATTCTTTAGATCGTCTAGCCCTACTTGTAACCCTGCCAACCAAAAAAAATCAATCACAACTTCAAAAGCTGGATCAAGAATGTGAAATATCCTGATGTTAATCCATGAGTCTGATGACAAGTGAAAGATCAACACACAGATTATTAGTTCGAGAAACAAAATGTAGATGGGCTAAAACTGTGTCTCCTTTATTCTTATGAACCTACTGAAGAAATACAGAGTCATGGCTACTCACTAGATTGTTATGCAAGTCTGCGGACAAACACACAAACACAAACTAGACAGTAGCAGTCAGCCATGTCTGCCCAGAGCTTTCAAGACTGCCAGCATGACAAGCCTCTGAAGCATCACATAGATAGCATATCACATGCTGGGCTGTTTTGTAGAGACAGTGGATATTAGAGCTGTAAATGCAGGTTTAGCAACAACCATCATTTAGTCTAATAAAGGAAGCGTAAGTGGAACAATCGCCTGAACTTTTAATTGATGGAGAGCAAAGATTTCTGTTCCTGCGAAGAGAAAGTCGGCAATATTTGTGTCTAGTTTGTGTTGTTAAGGCGCCACGGAAGCAGTCAGTGCCAGAAGCTTATCACAGGTAAGTGTTAATAAAGAGTAGATTGTTGGACTAAGTCTACAGTGGATCACTTTGACACAGTGAACTGTTCAGGTGAAGAGCAGCAGGCGCGTCCTATAATAAGGGTGAATTAGGGTGCTGCTGTTGCCAGGAATGTGAGTAAAGGATGAGTCAGCAACAAAATACAAGCATTCAAAAGAGGATAACACTACAGATAATCCCAACAGACAGATGCTTTTATTCTGGAAGTCAAATGTATAAAAAAAAGTAAAACCTAACAAACACACACAAAACGCTCACTATGGACTAGAGCACAACTTTAAAAACAAAATATAAATAGACCCAGTAAAAACTTAGATCTTTATTCAGTTCATCCTTTCACCTGCCACTGAACAGTCCCTGTTGTTTTTCGGTTTAATAGGTGGAAACATGATCTCAAGAGTTTTCAATAGTCAATAACCAGCACCACATCAAACACCCGAATAAGCCAGGTGATCAACCAGGTTCATACTCACTGAAAAATGAGGAAAGCTCCTTTTCTTTCTCTGTAATGGGTGATGTAGGCTGACGTGTTGAACCTGCTCTTCAGGCCAGTAGTGATAGACCAACAGCTTAACTCTCACTTCACCTGCTGCTACACGCCAGCTATGAGTCAGAAAGGAACTACCAGCAGAGAAAAAGAAAACAAAGACCACCAAAGATCCTTGTGTGCTGGTTACTACAGCCTGAAACAGGCATAGTGTGGAACAGGACAGGTGGTCCCGCCAGAGGTAAACACAGATGGGCCCACAAACCCATCCTGACACCACGGCTAAACACAACCTACCTACAGCAGCAGCCAGCCACCAAAAGTGTTCACCGACCAATTCAAGCCAGAGGCTGCCACATTATATGCTGCTCAGATCTAACCAGGTGGTTTCAAACTCTGTTTTACCATCACAATTTGAGGTTGTTAAATAGTTGAATGATGAGTGTTAGTTGAGGTAGGAGACGTTAGGCCAAAATACAGAATGGTAACCCAGCCCAGAGTGTAGGGTGGCCACACGCTTTGAACGTTTTCAAAAGGCTGGCAGTTAATTAGACGTGGACCTCCCTGGAGACTACCTGGAGGGTCGAAACTGTGTCTTTCGTTGATTGTGTGAGTGTACTGCTATAAAAAGTGATAAGCGGGAAATTGAGGGGAAAAATGAACCATGTAACAATACGAAGGGGAAGGCAGGAGACAAGAGGGAATGAGTCAAGCCTTTTGTCTACAGCCTGTCTTCCTGTTGCCCTTCTGCTGCTGGTGTCGAGCTGTAAAAGTGTCGCTTCAAAGAGACAGCTGTGTCTCAGCATGTCAGCAACTGTTCAGCATGAACAGTCCCACACCAGCTGCATTCATCTGCACTGCACGCCATCATGCAGCACTGCACAGTGACAATGGACACAACTGGCATCCCACCTCACTGTCAGGCAACAGTGTCCATTATTAGTCACTTCACATTGTGTGAGGTGCCCAACTGATCATGTGTACAGCCATCCTGGCTATTCACCTGTAATACCTATAATTCAGAATTCACAGTGAATAGAAGTAAAAACATTATTATAAGATGCCCCTCCCCTTCGTAACCTCAAACTGGGCCTACTGGACAGTTCAGACACACTAAGAAAAATTCACAAGCTCAGCAAAACTAGTGTTTGAGTGTTCATTTGCCACAAGTCCTTCAAACTACTTATGCGCAAAAAAAAAATCATCAGACATCATAGTTTTTGGTTAGTTCAGTGCTGTAGATAAAATGAGAGATTTAATACTAAAATCGTTTTATAGACAGTATGTCTACCAAGTATAATTTGTGTCTGTATCCACTTCACACAATCACAGAGTTAAAGTCCCATAAAAGTTAAATAATAGGCCTGGGCACATTAACACCGTTAATTAATTAACCCTGTTAATTATTTTAACGCACCCTTTCACAGTTTTATTTTTATTATTATGATGATGATGAAAGTCAGTCGCTCACTGGGTCTGTGAGCACACAGACAATGGGTCACAGGAGGGGTGGGATGTTGGCCAGTACTGGCTTTGGATTGACGTCTTTGTGCGTCTCAACCAATGAGAGAATTTGGGGATGGGCCTAAAACTGCTGCAGCGTTCTGCAACAGAAAAGACCTGAAGGTAACTTTTAGAAGGACATTTTCATTTTAATCTCTTGATAGAACAACAGGTATTTGTAAAATCTATCAATCACCGGCTAGAAACCGGAGACCGAAGACCCGGAGAACTTGGGAGTCTGACATATCACTTAACATTATCACATGTTGATGCAGCAAATCACCTAAACTACGGACACCAACACTGATCATGGCGCTCATGTGTTTCTTTTAATGACATCAGTCAAATTAACAACTGTATTTGACTATTTGTATTTGTGCGTGTCTGTGTGTTCACATCAGGGCACAGCTCTGCCGTACGTAACAGAGATCAGAGGAGAAAAATAAACGCTCATGTAGAGACAGAAATGACATAAGAAAAATAACATGAGGCTGTTTAGTTAGTTTAAGAAAAGAACAAGGTACAGACCTGTTGTTACACACAGGTTGTTCTACACTCTGAAACTAGTTTTTCTATAATAAACTAGATAGAAAACCAAAGCCAGGACATTAACGTCTATTTAATTTGATTACATTAATGTTTAAGTTGAGATTTACAATAAATATTTAACAGCTACAGTATAAAGGGAATAATGCTATGAACCATCTTCCATTTGTTTTGAGTGTTTAATGACTAAATATTGCAATTTTGTTCTTATAGCAGTACTTAAATAAAATTTAAAAAACACAACTACTTTATATATAACAGAAAAATCATGTGGTTAATTGCGATTAAAATTTTGCCCAGCACTACTAAATTTATAATTAAAAGATGCACTGCTCAAAGACAGTTTATTCTAAACATTCATCACTTTTCACTTTATACAGTCAAAGTAAATTATTGGTGGAGCATTAATGACTGGATTTCCACAGCTGCTGCTCCTTTATTATATCCATATTTTTCCACATATGGAAGCTCTAAAGTTTCACCAACACTCAAAGAACACATTCACTGAATTCCCTGTGGTTATGATGGCTCTTGGTTACCCTACAAGATGCCAAACAGATCATCATCCCTGCCTGTTACTCTCTCCATCCACTCTTCCCCCACCTACTAATTTGCCCACTGTAGCTCAGGTCCTGATGCGGCAAACTTGTAACCACAGCAGCACATGTTAAACCCTGCTGAGAAAAATACAAAAATGTGGAGGAACAACACAAATGAATAACACGTACCACTTTTCAGCCAGAGGGAAATTCTTAAAACGCTTAAAATATCCGGTTTGCTGGCCCAACAATGTAAACAGAGCACCAGACAAACAAGTGCAGTGTTTATAGCATATCTTCAAAGCATTGCTAAAAATCTTCCTGGACAGGCCTGTCATCACAAGCTCATCCCCAGTCACACAGAAAATACACAAAGAAGTGTTTGAAACATCCAGCAGTTGGTCAGCAGCAGGGTACCACTTCACACCTGCTCATCTTAGATTTTCATTAAAACTCTAGTCTTATCACATTACAGCACTCAGTCATTTTCTTATAACATGACTCAGCAGGAGGGTGTGTTTGAGCATAAGTGTGACTATGTTTGACTTATTGGTTTGCCTATAAAACCTTTATTCTCTTGAATTGAGGGAAAACAACATAATTGCATGCTTGGTGTTACATTGTCATCCTGCTGCTGAGGGTTAAAAATAAAGCAGTCCAAGATCAAACAGGGTTGGAGGAGGGGGTTGGTTGGTGAATGGATAGTTCTGTTATGGAGCTGTATACAGTACAAACACACACACAGTCGTCACCCATGGACGGCCAGCAGTCTCTCTGAAGTCAGTTCAAAGATAACACTGACTTGGCCTGGGATGAGTGTATGGTTGCTGGATGCACATGTGGACTGGCACTGGGTGGGTGCATTCAAGGCAGGAATATCTGTACTGTCACAAATGCAACTGTTGAGTTTTTGAGAGAGTATTCTCATGTTACTTGATCAATCAGTCATTCAGCAAGTACCTCAAGATAATCCACCATAATCCCACATATGTCATTTAGTCTGGTGTCAGGATCTCCAAAAACATGACTAGGATGCTCAGTAAGGCCAGGGATATACTTGTATGCCCCACACAACAGCAGCGCCATTGGCGTCATTGTTCACACACTTCCATGCTTAGTTTTTGGAGGATTTAAAGGGTAGCAACGAGGGGACAGACTAGTGCCTATTCATCCCTCGCCGAGAGCAGAACTTCGTCATAGTAAATTTCCAGCTTTGAAATTCACTCATAAACAGAAGCCATGGCGACAGAGATTAATGCTTAGATAGTGGCGGAGTAAACGGTAATAACAGCATAAATGGCAGGTTTTGCAGTCAGAAAAGCCAAAGTTTTTTCCCCCAACAATCATCACTATTGTTGTGGTCATTCAAAGCTGTTGCTGAGTTTATTTCCGAGTTCCCCATTGGGCTATAAGTGTACTGTATCATTGCGTCATTATGCTATGTGTGTTAGATTTATTTAAACAGAACTAGATGTAAACAATTATGTGTAAACCTTAAACAAATGTCATTTGATGAATGCAGCTGGCTAAGATTTACTTTTCATTTGTAATAAATAACCAAATGTCTAATAATGAAAATCCTAAATCTATTTTACAGCCAAAGTCTAATCACTTAATCCAGCAGAATCAAATCAATTATGTTTACAGCTCTGTTAGATTTTTCACTGTCTGTTAACTGGTTTAAACTAGTAAAGTAAATCTCTCCAGTCTTTTTACTTCTTTAAATAAAGATTTTAAAGACCTGTAACAGCTGAGGTCAGTGATAATATCTTGCTTTGTGTTATGCTGTGTGGCTTGTCTGGTCATAGGGCCATGAAGGAGTTGGGGAGGGAAAGGGGCCAGCCTGTTGTACTACGTTTCATTTTCCACTTCTGTCAGCCCTTTGTGAGGACTCTGGCCTCGGCTTGCTATACTTATGCGGCTTGAGACTCTATATGTGCGCATGTTAACGCATGTACACACTGTATACAATATGCACACAAGGGCAGGACTTTGTGTCATCATCAAGTTTTATACAAATTTATCATATTACCACTTCGACTTGCTCTGTTTTGTGTGTTGGAAAGTATTTATTGATCTAATAAGAAACTAGCGACTACTTTTTCACAAAGATGACACATGCATCAAAGGGACAGGCTCAATTAAGTTGTTTTGTTGCAAGAGGGATGCATATAGAATGGACAGTAGAATAAGTGCAAGCAAGGGGAGAGCTGCAGGAGGGGTGGGGTGGTGTTCGGTTTATTTGTTCATTGGCTGCTGAAACAGCAGCAGGAATGCTATAACACTGAGATGAAAAGAATGCTGTGGGCAGGAATAGACAGTTTCTACAAGGGCTAGATTTCAAACCCCTATCTTTTCTCAAGACTAAATAACATCTATTGCTAGTACAGTTTGAAATATATCAACTAGCAAAAAGTATCAATCATTTGTTGAGATTGAACACCTGGTCAAATTCATGGTTAGCATCCAAATATACAATACCAAAAGAAAAAGAAACTCTACAGCGTGTGTGTGTGTGTGTGTGTGTGTGTGTGTGTGTGTGTGTGTGTGTGTGTGTGTGTGTGTGTGTCAGCCCTGGCAGTGTAAACATAGCAGAGCTCTGAGCTCTGCCTCTGGCTGTGAACACTAGAGTTGCTGGGTAATGTGCTGAGTGAGCACTTGATGTACAAGCGCACTCTAATCTAGAGATTGTCTCTTTGGACAGCTGACCACACACACAGACCTGCACTCGTGCACACACACACACACACACACACACACACACACACACACACACACACACACACACACACACACACACACAC
>JAUYWH010000018.1:16632737-16643542 GCA_034779795.1 Ctenopoma multispine | reverse complement strand
ACACACACACACACACACACACACACACACACACACACACACACACACACACACACACACACACACACACACTCCCTCAACAGGGGCCTCTATTAGGAATACAAGGGTCAGAGCTTCAACTGAGCCCAGAGTTTGATGCTCGTTCCTGGGGAGAGTTCATTTTCCAATTAGAGCTTAATTTTTTCAGCTGTGTTGTGAATTATTAAAACCCCCAAATACATCTTTCAGTCTGTACCTTTTCTCAATTAATGTGTGGTTTTACATATATTGCACTAAAAGTATTTATTGATTAATCCTAAAATTGACTGACAGAAAACTAATTCACTTGATTTAAGTATTTTGATAATTAATTGCTTGTTTAAGTCAGTTTTTCCTGATCCACTATTTCTCCATCTGCTGTACTCTACCCACAACTGATTAGATTAACAGAGGTTTTTTTAGCCAGTCAGCACTCGGTGACTTCTGGCTCTTGATTAGTTCAAGTTGGGTACGACTGGTTTCAGCCCTTAGTTGAAGCTTGTGAAATTATTGTAGATATTTTCTGCCTTTTACTGTTTTATGTCTTTGTAAACAAAGTATGTTTTGGTCTGACAACACCTTGGACTCTGGGAACTTGGGCAGGTTTAATTTCAGGCATTTTCTGATGAACAATGCAGGAAGTAGTCTGGCATGCATCAGGCTGTTAAACTACAGAAAATCTACACAATGAAACACTTAGTATGTGAACAGTGTTGGTCCTGAACCAGTCATTGTACAAAATGAAAAGCATGTGTTACACTGTTATGAATTTAACTGATCTCTAAATGGATTTTCAGATATGATACTAAATAAAATCTGAACATCATGAATTAACATTGATTATTAACATAATCTGGACATTAGCACCAACACCTGGCCCTATGGGGGACATCCATGAATGTGTTCATAGATCATACATTATTAGTCTAAATTGAGCTATAAAGATGCTGGGAGATAACAGAATCCTACATCTACACCATGTGATGCAAACCTAAAAAATGTACAGTAAACCCAAATCAAGTTACTCGTCCCCACTGCGAAAATCTATTGTTTTGCTGAGACAAATCAAAACCATGTTTTTGTGTTGTAAAAATAGCAGACCTCACTGAGTCCAAACTGAAGTAGCTGAATCAACAGGAATGTTCACATTGCTGAGCCTGAACCAGAGTCCAGTTATAATAAAAACACCAAAAAACTGGAACATAGGGGTGCAAGGAATGCAGATTGACTGTCCACTAGAGTATAAAAATAAAGGGTACAAAGAGGACATCTTTGCCACACATGTGGAGTGATAAGAAGTCTGAAATGTTGTACCTTGCGTGTGTGTGTGCATATTTTCAGAATCAGTTCCAGTCCAGCGGAGTCAGCCTGTAAGGCCCCACCACCC
This sequence comes from Ctenopoma multispine, assembly GCA_034779795.1. Lineage (NCBI taxonomy): Eukaryota > Metazoa > Chordata > Actinopteri > Anabantiformes > Anabantidae > Ctenopoma > Ctenopoma multispine. The sequence goes on along the minus strand of JAUYWH010000018.1, from coordinate 16,642,137 downwards.
CCTACAGATCAGAGTACCGTTCCCTTGGATTTATCAATTACCTGTTCTGAAGCTGCATGCTGACCAACTGAAATCTACATGAAATACAAATCAAACCCAATCTGTGGCAGCCTTCAGAAGAAATTACTGCAAACCTCCTTAAAAGCATGAACACTGACTTTAATTATTTTAGTTTGGACTGCATGATTTATCATGATTAATCAAAACATTATGGTGTTTTGAGTTTAAATTTAGAAATAAATAAACATTGTGTGGCATTATGCTAGTGCACTAGCAGACCAGCTTAGCTTAGATAACTCTGGTTAGGCCTGTCCCCCACACGAGAAGTGATTTTTTTTTTTGTATATTTTATTGTGTTATTTTATATCCACTGCTTAAGGATTATTTGCCGTTTATTTCATGCAGTACTGTCTCTGCTTCAGAACTTCAATGAGTCCAGTGATCCACCGTCTTTCACTTCCCTTTTTGATTCCTGTATGAGAGCCCCACCTGTTCACATGGCCCTGCAGATTCATGCCCCTTTATGGGTACCAGAAGGGCATTTACCTATGTTAAGTAGGAACAACAACGTGCTTTCTACTATGAGGGATAGAATTCACCAACATAAAAATGAAGGTATAAGCAAATTCAGCAGTTTAAGAACACATCATGAATCTAGTTTAGATTTTTCTTAAGACTTTGATTAACAACATATTTAAGAACAAAAATTGGAAAGATATTGGTGAATGGTGAATTGTCACTGTATAACAAATTGTCCATTTATATCAAAATTGTAGACCTGAACTTATTACAAATTTAACCAGCACAAACAATTTATTTAATTATTTATCTAAGATCTGTTGCAAAACCAAAACAGTGATATTCTGAATATGACAACGTACCCTGTTTCTGAATAAGCCTCATCCCAATGCCAGATGCCAGATCATTATTAGCAGCTCCATTTGGTCCATGTCTATGAATATGAACTCAAAGTAAATGGATAAGTGTAATAAGAAGAGATTATTCCAGACAGGCGAGCTGAAACTCACTTTATAGGCTTTGACTGGATGAGGAGAGCAGGCACTGAGGTCCAGCACAGTAATATCCAGTTATAAACTGACGCAGCATGAAGGGTTCTGCTCCACAGCTTTAACATCCTTGCTGGCACCAGACGCACTATGATGTTAACATTTGGGATTTGTGGCAAAAACTGGGCTTGTAAATTTCAGATCTCCAAGTGAGAGTTTGCCAGTTTCAGTATATTGACCTTTCCGTTTTCTACATTAGTCCAATACTCAACCATTAAACTGAGCTACTAACTGTGAGGAGGGTTTACAAAAAGTGCAGACACAGACACATGGACATGCATGCTATCCTTTTTGAATTTAGAAATCACCCAAACTAATATTTATTTGGTAAACTTAATATCTTACTGCCAAACTAACTAATAGATTGTAACATTAAACGTTCTTTAAAGTAATAAAGAAATATTTAACTTGCATAACTCGACTGCATGCAACGTTGTTTAGGTTTCATTATTTTGAGTGTGGAAATAAGGTCATCTAAGCCTGTATTCTGGCAAACAACAATGGTGCGGTATCTTTGTTTGTTTTTTTTTAACTTAATGTCCTTATTAGGAAACAGATCAAGGCTTCTAAGACTAAATTATATCTCTATACCCCTATCCATCCCAATCATCCAATCTTTACTGGGAAATATTCCTTCAATACAAGTTGGTATGTTAACCAAGAATGTAATCAAAGAAATAATCAAGAAGAATTTTAAGAAATTAATTTCTTTGTTTGGATTTGTATCTCTTTCACCGTTAAGAAATGCTCATCTTGAACTTATGAAACCTCATATGACACACATACCCTCATCCCCCCAGGAAAACAAAACCCCTGAGCATTCCACAGAAGGTGGGAGTGGAAAGTTTGGAGGCCAATGGGGGTGGAAGGATGTTAAATTGGTGACTTGGAAGACAGCCTTTGCAGAAGTGAAGCGGACAACCTGTGGTTGGGGTTGAATTCTTTCCCTCTCTGGCTCCTTTTAGAAAAAGGAGAAAACAGCAAATACAGACCCCTCCATTCAGAGTAATTTATCCCTATGGCCAGACCTTCTTTACCAGCTGCAATAGCCCCCTTCCGGGGCTACCCAGCAGGATGCCTGTGAGTGGCGTGTGAAACTCTCCTGTCTCCTTCAGCTCAAAAGGGAAGGCTGAACAATGGCCCTCGCCAGGCGCTGGCTCTGAACAATCCCTCTCTCTGCATTGCTCTCTGCCTTACTTTCTCCGTCTCTAAAAGCAACCACAAGCTATTCCCACAAAAACCGCATTCCGTTATCCATCCAATATCATCCGCCAGCAGCCACTTCCTTCAACATAGTGTAAACTGTGTTCTCTCATTCATTCTCATTGCTTCTCGCTACTCTCCAACCTCAAAATCTATGCTTGGTTTCTCATGCATTTCTCATTGCATCAACTTCTCGTGTCATCCCCTTTGGTGACACTAAAACAAATGCTCTGAATCAACGAAAAGTGGAGCACAATGCCTCTCACATTTTTCTGGGTTCTACATTCTCAGGACCTTGTTTGACCCTCCCACTGCCCTGTCATCAAAATGTGGGAGACTCACCCTGCACCACCATGTCTCACCCTAACCATCTTTCCATCTTTGAAAAAGCTCTGATGAATTTTTACTGCCTGAAGGGGCTTGGACCAAACTCAGAGACTGGGTGAACAAAGCAATTATTGCTCTAATTAATAGCATACTGTATTTGTCAGGAACAAAATTACAGTTGACTTTGATTTACTGTACCCCATGTGAGATTTCCACAACACATGAAACACTACAGTGAAAACAATAAAAATAAGTGTGGACAGCAAGACAGCTTTGAGCCATTACAATAAACTCTTAGCCTGGGCAGAGGATGTTGAGAGAGAACGAGCTGCACTTGAAACATATGGTTCATCCGTTCGCATGGCGACTCTCCAACTGGTTCAGGTTGAGGAAGAGGCAAAGTGCATAAGTCTATCTGATCAATCAATGACAAAAAAAACTGTTTCTGCACTCCTCTGTGGGAGTCAGCTGTTGGGGAAAAGAAACATGGACAGTTTACCCACAGAGGGAGCCCCAGCAACAATTTGCACAGCTTTTGCAGGAAGCCATTTTCCCCCCCAGTACTCAACCATTCACCAATGGCTCCAACAGAGCTATTGAGCATTCACTAGGCACCTCCACATCCCCGACAAGCGCAACAAAAAGCATTTTAAAGCAAAACTCCCTGCAGTTCCCACACTATTTCACCTGTCAAATGCATACAAAACGGTCGAGGAAGGCCAAATGGTCCTCAGGGGCGCCACAGCACACCTCTTGCCAGCCTCAAACCACACTAAAGACGTTGTTATTTCTCTATACTAAAAATCTTTCACATCTACTATCACAAAAAACTATTCTAAGCCTCAAGGCCCAGACAGGACTTTCCACCTTGACAAGAATCACCTAAAGTAGATCGGGAAACCTGAAGAAAGAGCCAGACTCCCAGAGCGAGAAGATGAGTCATCTTGGAATGACGCTCAGGAAATCAATACAAACCAATTGTCTATTTAAGGAAGGAGAAAACAGAAAAGGCAAAGAAAGGGCAGTGCCAGAGATCTGTTGTGCTGCAGGAAATTAGAGATGTTTGTAAATTCTGAACCTTGCCCAGCTGATTGATCATTTGGAAGAAAAAAAAACAGAAAAATGTCAGGATCTTGTATAGCTACAAGAAGGTCTGAATTTAGACAAACATAACTGCAATATACATATGGCTAAAGGTTTGACTTACACTATTAGAAAGGTTCATAAAGCAATAAAGCGATTTCTGCACTCCTCTTTGGGCACAAATTGGGCAAAACTGTTCCTCTACTCTTCTTGTTTTTTCATGCGTTTTAATAGAGATATCAAATAACACCATTTCAAAAATGCACTATACTGAAAATAGCTGTAGAAGTTTCAGGGCAGCAGAGGCTTACGGCAGTTTTAGAGATTGACATTTAATCACAATCTTGCATTCAAAGAATAGAAACAAAAATACTACTGTTCCAAGTCCAAGCCAATGCTTATAATGGTTCTGAACCCCAGTGTCATGGATAGAGCTGCAACATCCCACCAAATTTCTATGCCTGATTAGTGTTGTTTGGCAAAAGACTCTAACAAACTCTATACCTTATCTAATGAAAGACGTATTTACCTCCTGTAAAAAAAGCTAAGTACATTTACAGCAATCTAACTCATTTTAAGAGGCAAGGCAAAAGTCTCAATAAACATACTTTTTTTTTTACAGTTTTTTTACTGTGAGTGTAGTTATGAAGAGGTACAGCTTCACTTACGCTAATTATAGGCCGTTTCTAACTGGCTTTGTTGCTATGGTGCACATAATTCACTTTGTAGCCAGGATGTCAAACTATAAAACTGGCTGTGTATATTTTCTGTGTATAGTCTAGAAATTCTGCAAATATCTGTTATGCAAATTCAACCCAAACATACTCAAAGGTATACTAGGTTTTGAGGTTTTTCGTTGATTTAACTTTGAAACAAGGGCATCATTTGAGCTTCTGTCCCAACTCCTGCTGCCAGAGCATTCTACGGTACCGCAGCTCAGGTTGACTCAGGGGGAGAAGGTAAAAAATGAGAGGAAGGCTTTCATACATCTGTTAGTAGAAATGACAGCAGCCCACTCTGTTGCCTTAGTAAACTTCCTGTTTAGATAGACGGCACAAATATTTGTTTCATCAGTCTGTGGTGCTAAATGTGCTGCAGCCTTCAGATCATGTTGGACTGAAGATGCAGTTACGTATCCCTTTCGGCTGAAGAACAATACTGCTCCAGTGTTATGACAACTATTAACGCATCACCCACAACAAAAAGGAAATTTCATTTGAAGATGCTGCAATCATTGAATCACAATATAATTATATTCTTCATGTTAAGCGTCACTTTGATTAACAATAAAAACTAAAGTGTTTGTGTTTTTCTCAGTCCCAAGCTGTGGGATGTCGATGTTTAATACCTGCCAGGAATGATGTGACTACTATTCTGTTTTGGACCTTCATGAAAAGAAAATCAGGATGTAACTCAATAAATGGTAATTTGGCCCAAGGCATTTCAGAATATGAAGACATCAATCTTACTGCCCCCCTTCATGCCCCTATCAGCTTGTGACAGCTGCTTCTGGAGAACAAGTCATCAACGAAAATGACATCACTGTAATGAAGGAGAAGGAGTACGAAGCAAAAAGAAGGAGGATGATATATAGTAAGGTCAACACTTTACATAAACCATTATGATGTGCACTGAACCCTGAACTTACCTATACATAACCCAGAGGTGCTGTATTTCAAAAACAAATCCAAACATGTTGGGACGCTGTTCAAAATCTAATCAAAGCAGATTTGCAATTATTTGCAAGTCTTGTAAACACATATTATATTTACAGTAGAAATTAGAAAACATTTAAGATGTTTAGAGGGCTGAAAGAGTAACTGGTACTAACAAGGAAGAGCTGGAAGAACATTTTGCAACTAATTAGGTAAATTGTCAACAGGTCAGTAACACGATTGGGTGTAGAAAGAGCATCTTAGAGAGTCAGAGTTTCTCAGAAGTAAAGATGGGTAAACGATCACCAATCTGTCTAAAGCTGCATCTAGAAATTGTAGCATAGCGTGGCTGTTATAAGCTGCACACACACTCACTGACACCAACCAACTAAATTATAATCTGATAGCTAGCTCCCTAAGCCTTTAACTCACCCTCTACACTGTTCCTGATGTGTGACATAAGATTACTCAACCCACATTCTCTGGTAAAAGCCAACTTCTCATCTTGTTTATGATGTAGCAGCCCTGACATGGTTTGAGTAGCTAGATAAATACTGCCTTTGTGTACCGGTGTTAAGGTAAGAGTTGCTCTTTTGCTTCCACCATGTTGGTGGGACAGGGTGGACTTTTTTTCATGTCTCTCAAATACAGCTCCATTTTCAGCTTGTGTCTCGCTACTAAGTGCATATAGTCTGCATATATACAAACTGCTTGATCAGGCCAAAAATACTAGAAAGAAAAAGCTATTTCCACTCAAAACATTTTCCCACAAATTGCAGCTGCAAAAATCTGTTCTGTTCATATTGATTCACAAGGGACAATGAAGGTCATTGTTCAACATACTATTGTTGACAATCATGAACATGACGTGTGCGTCTTGCAGTCATCATATCTTTCATTCAGATAAATTTGTTTCTGGCTCAGCTATAACAAACAGTGCCTGAGAGACCTTCTACCTCTGGATGAATGGAATGACAGTGTGATATTTTACTGTTAGAACAGAGTAAATTGCTCTCCTGACACACGCGCCTCAATTATCTGTTCTGCTCTGTCCTTTCCACACCTCTATCTTGCTGTCCTAAATCTCTGTCTCTCTTCATTTAATCCCTGGTCGCCTTCTTCTTTTTCCTTTTTTTGGTTTCCTTTTTCGCTTTTCTCCTCTGTCTACTCACTAAGTTGACAGACAACTCTAACCTCAGTAAGCATGACGTTAATACCGCTCCTGTCTGTTTTCAGCCACCTTTGATTAAAAGAATGGACCTGTCTGGGACACTCTGACACACACATACACACACAAAGACAATCTATGAGGACCTAGACTGGAGAAGACATAAGAGATGCTGCCTGAAGTCTGATATTAGAGTTGAGCCTGCTTGGGCCTACCTACTGACTTAGATGCCTGCAGGCTGCTAAACGACAAAGAACAAAAACTTCACAAACACACACACACACGTCTTAGGTTGGGTGTCATTTGAACATAGCCTAGCATGCATTTGATAAAACTGTGATGTGATGTGATTCTTAATGATTCCCACACAAGATATTCTGTATATGATCACCACAACAGCCAGTGAATAAATTAAATCTGAAACATAACAGGGAAAGCATGAAAGAGGAATCTTCACTCGTGCAGAGATATCTGTTTGCACAAAGGTAATTTATTATTCTCATTTTCCTTCAGTGACCCCCCCCCCACCCCCTGACTAGCTGTTACACATCTTCCTCTTTCTGCAACATCTGAAGCTCTTTAACTTCCCACACAACAAACACAGCCTACTATATCTTGAAAGTGAAAGGGGGAAAACAAGTCGTAAGATAAGTGTATAAGGAGTTACAAACTAGAGTGCTTTGCAAGAGAGTGGAGGACGACCACTGGCAACATCAGAGAAATGCTGATGTAATATTCTAGAATTTGATTAAAGACTGATCAGAGCATCATCTTCCTCTTCTGGTTCTCCATCTGTTTAACCCCCAACCTCTCATTCCCAAATGGGTTTTTTTCAACTTTTTTCTAACCTAAAAGAAATGAATGACACCGAATGACATTGGCATCTTGTACTCTCTCTTTTCAACATTTCCTTAGTGACGGAAAAACATCTGTGACCTTACATTCTGTAGGAAAACAAAGCAACTGAGATTCGACTGATGTTTAATGAACAACCTGATGATCCTCATCAGACCAACAGGACAAGTTGAAGCTATTCAGGTCTCCTCCCTTCTCTGCCGTCAACGACCCGACAACAAACAAAGCTCCTTTTGTATAAAAAGGAGACAATTATTGACCTCCAGACAGGCTGCAGAAATAAAACCTGTAATGATTAAAGAACCTTTTAGTAAATCATTGCCTGCTTTGCATGGCAAAACCCTCTAAAGTCGCCAGATAGACTGGAAATGAAGTAACTAAAAAGAAGTGTGGGGGGTATTTTTCTTTCTTAAGTGCAACAGCCAGTGAAATGAGATGTACTTGAGGCTCATTAAGAGGGGAAAGTCTGAATTCATTCAACTTTCCCTTCTCCACACACACACACACCAGACCTGATAAGCTGGGGTTCACTTGTTTCCTCTCCTTTTGAAGGTACAGGTCATTGGTAGGTTGGCTTGACTTCGTTTAGCTGGGAGACCCTGGGCTTCCTGTTTGCAGCCACCAGAAAAGCTGTCACTATAGACTTCTCACAGGGAGGCATTTTGTTTGGTTATGATATTTAAGGTGCTCTAGTTAAGTGCATTTGCCACGGCCCTCCAAGTCAGTCCCGATAACAGCAAGACATATACAGCCCAGCTTGCATACGATTTTCATTAGCTTAACAAAACGGTCATATTGGTTGATCCTAGTTGATGATGTGTGTCAGGTTTCAATTTTGAGATGAGGTTTCAGATATACTCCTTCATTTCATTTGCCTGCCTGACATCATGCTCCATCACTCCTGATCCGATTAGGATGTATGAAGGTGCATGACGTCACCACATTCAGATTTGGATTAGTAGCAGCTGAGGATTCACGTTGGGAAATATAAATAAGGTGTAGAATAAAAGGCTACAGGGAAGGTAGGTTAGTTTCATCAAGGAGGCAGAGGTGTGCCAGGTAACAAACCTATTTAAAAAAAAAAAAAGATTCAGCCGCAGTGAATAAATGTGTTTTGAGGATGCAAGAACATATCTGCAATAGAGTCCAAAAGGACAAGAAATGAGTGGTCAAAAGATTGTGTTTACAAGCTTCTAAACAGAGAAGCAACTTTTCTGAAGGCAAAAAGCTGACTTGTATGACTCCACACATCAAGGCAATTAAACTGATGAAGAAAACATCATCAAAAATGATGGGACTGATGGGACCTAAACATAATTGCAACATATTTGGTTCAAATCCAGATGGGCATTTTTGTGCAAATCTTAAACAGAAGCCAGCACCAGGCTAACTGAGCACACACATACACACATACACACACAGCTCTTTGTTCATTAATACACAATCACATGGGTTGCTCAGGTGTTTAAGAAGAATTTCAGAATAATCTAGTTCAGATAGCAACCATGTGGATTAAGTAAATGAAGCTGAGGCTTCTTTGGCCATCTGCAGACTTCACTACCGAGCTGGGAGCAATTAGCCATTAGCTGCACTTGGTGAAATTTACACACACACACACCGACTGAGAAACACATGTTCTCTCTCTTCCTCATATTGCGTATTTGCACACACGATATCGCTCTACCTAAAACACACACACACACACACACACACACACCTCATGTCTATCCCATTACAGGAGCCCCCAGGCCCAGCTAGAAGGCTGAAAAGCCCAATTTGTTTATTCCTGTGGGGATTATAGGGAGGGGTATGGGGGTGAAACACATCTAACAGAGCAGAGGGGCCCCTCTCTCAAAGCTCTTTAATTACTGCTCCTCCTCACCCGGCGAACACCCTCCAACACCACCTCCTCCAGGAACTTAACCACAATGAACTTGAGCTAGAGTTAACCGCACAGGCATGTTCAGTGTGTGTGTGTGTGTGTGTGTGTGTGTGAGTGAGTGAGTGAGTGAGTGAGTGAGTGAGTGAGTGAGTGAGTGAGT
>JAUYWH010000018.1:16612345-16632594 GCA_034779795.1 Ctenopoma multispine | reverse complement strand
GTGTGTGTGTGTGTGTGTGTGTGTGTGTGTGTGTGTGTGTGTGTGTGTGTGTGTGTGTGTGTGTGAGTGTGTGAGTGAGAGAGAGAGAGAGAGAGAGAGAGAGAGAGAGAGAGAGAGAGAGAGAGAGAGAGAGAGAGAATGAGAGAGAATGAGAATGAGAGAGAATGAGAATGAGAAAGAAAAAGAGAGAGAGAGAGAGAAATAAAGCAATCACTAGCTAAACTCCTATCCCCCATAATACCGTCCTCTCCTCCCCCTCCTTTTGAGGCATTCCAACTTCTACGGAGCAAAATCCCACACACAAACAAAATCCCATCAGCACCACCACAGCACACACCTGTAAGTTGAGTTCTGCATGTGCATCATTTGAGTGCCAAGGTTGCTTAGTCTTTGTGATTAAAATGAATTATTAATTTGTCAAAAACACTTGATAATGAATGTACAGAAAATGAAAAGGACTTTAATAAACTCTTGAAAACATATTTTAGACATGCGTAACACCAACCAGCAGTGCATTAAGTATACTACACATCAGCTTTTGCCCCAAGTTAATTTGTGGCTGGACATCTTTTAGTCAGTTTAAATGCACAAAGTAACATCTCTGGTCAATGTGTTGATAGTGACAAAATTAATTTTAATATTTTCTTCTGAAATTACCATTAGAGCAAGCATTATAGGAAATCATAAAGGCTCATACTATATTCCATTTTAGTTGTCGATTCCTACAGTCACAGTCCTACAGGCAGCAGGAACCACAGTTTAAATATATTAGAGAAACATTTGAGGATCTCTCTCTTCCTTATTTCTTCATCTCACTCTCTCTCACTCGGTCTTTATTTTCAAGTTCACCACCACCCCAGCCCTCCCAACACAACCTACCTCCTCTCACTTCATAAGAGGGACAGAGAGGGCAAAACAAGAGACTCTTATTCTGCAGACAGGCAAGGACGAAAAACTGTGAAGGCAGAGAGGGTGAGGGGCTCATTGATTGATTAGGGGCTGAGAGGGAAAAATTGTGGAGTCTCACATGAAACACAGAAGCAGCTAGAGGTGACTATTCACACTCATTAAGGGAAACTCTGCAAAGGCTTTCTTTTCACACACACATACACAAAGTTTTAAAGGCACACTGTTAGGGTGAAAACTAATTTAATCCCAGAAACCTGCAGCCAAACTGTAATATAGATTTTGCTTTGATACAATGTGTAGTATCAACAACAAATACCACTACTGGACACAGTATGTCCCAGGAAATTAGTCTGTTTTAGTTGTCCTGTCTGACCTGAACTGTACTATAAAGAGAAATAATAACCCCCTCAAGGTGTCAGTTTCAAACAAGGTGCATTGGTTGGATCATCAGGATTTGAAACCTGACACAAATATAAGTACAAAACTATTAGTATTATGTTTTTTTAATTTTGTATTTAATGTCTTAATTTATCATTTTATTCAGGACCTAATATTCTAACTAGACAGCAAAATAATAGCGCCATTAATTTCTATGATCTTTTATATGCTACATAAATATTATTATATATTGTTAATTCATTACATCTGGGCACTACTTTGCCCTTTATAACAAGTTCTCATATTGCAAGATCAGAAGCAACTGATATGTGATACTGTATAATATCTGTTGGCTAAAAGACTGTAAAACACCAAAACAGTGACAACCTCATGTCCCATCTACCCAAAGCCAGACTCCCTGTCTGTTGTTGATGAAGGAATAAGAACAGGTGGGCCAGTGGCTCCAGACGTAAGGACATGCATGTAATCATTACAACAGAGGGATTTGGATGTGCAGCAAAAAGTGTCTAATCCTAGGACATCTGATATCTCCTGACGTCATAAGTGACAAATTGCTCTGTGTAAAGCATGAGTATGAACTAGTATGGTTTTCTGTACATGATGCTTCCTAACCCATATATGTGGTGACAGACTTTCTTAACTTGCATAAAGTCAGAACAAATGTGCTTTTGTAAACAGCATTTGGAATATTCTGCAGAGAAGTTTATGTTCCGTTTTGGGCCAATTCAAAAGAAAGAATCCACTTTATTGACTTTTATGGAGTCCTGGGAAAAATATTTAGAGACTCGTGAAGGCACAGAAATCTTTATGCATTGTTAACTGAGCTGCCAGTGATATAGTGTAATCTAGTTTGTTGCTCAAGTCTACCCTCACTTAATCCACTTGTAATGTCTTGTCTTGATAAAATGTTTCCTTCTTCTCTTAGCTGCCCCTTGGCCTTTTCACTCTTTCAGTTGGCTTGTTCTGCTTTTTACTCCTTTGCATCAATTGGACCTTTAACCCCAGTCTATTTGTTATTCTAGTCAGTTTTCAAGTTCCTCCTCTCTGACCCTTGCTCACTTATTCCATCCTTCTGCCACAGTCAGTCGTCAAAAAGGGGAAACCAGAGTTTTACAGCACTGGTTGTGTTTTTCCCCTCAACGAACAGCAATGTGGTGGCCTCCTGGTCTGGAAGGATTCATCCAGATGCTGGGACTTATTTCTTTTTTATTTGCCCCTTAAGTTACAAGACAGAAAATTGTTTAAGCAGAGCTATGTTCCAACCAAATAGATTTGATGGTCTAGAAGGGGTTTAGATGAAATAGAGTCAGATAAAAAATAGAAATTACTGAATCAGAGTCAGAGTCAGAGGTGCATGGCTGTTGCAGTCCACGTAATCTGCTGATGTATGATATGTTAAGGTGGAAATTTGGGTTAAAATCTTGGATCTATACAATATGAATAGTGAATAAAAAAAGAAAATAACAAAAAGCAAATTCAAAATCTATCATAATGTGAAAATTCCGTGCATCAACACTGGCTTGAGCTACCTTGAAATCCATTTTGTATAGAAAAACTCTACTGTTTCATAGTATACTGTCATATCACTAATACTTACGGATTTTGTCTTTGAGCAACGTGTGACAATTGTGTACATCTATATTTTCTATGTAACAGTCCAGGCATCATTGCAACTGCAGAGTTGGTCAACGTTCAACGTGGGAGGAGCTTTGTGATCGATAGGCCTGCCAAGTAACATTAGTCCTTCTGGTCCTCTCTGGACACAGGAGCACAGGGACTTAAACTCTGATCTTATTTATGAGGACACAAAAGCAGCACAAGGGGTCTTTTGGTGGGGCCTGTTCAAACAGAAGGCCGATGTGGATGGGTCTTTAAGGGGGCCGGGCTGCACTGACTCTGGGGAAGAGAGCGGCTGACAGGTCAGCCCCAGAGCCATAAAAAATGGCTCCAGGATCAGGGGGTACCAAGGGAGGGTAGAGGCTCAGCTTTCTCCCTCTACTCCCCAGAGAAAAACCCAGAGACAAGCAGAGACTTACAGACAATGATTCTGCACTGTGGAGCTAAGGGAAGCCAAGAGTGAGCACTGGCTAGGGTGAAGCAAAGGCAGGGAGGAAAGAGGGTGGGGCACAGGAGGAAGCCAATCTAGAGGTTCCACCTTGTCCCAGCTGTCGCAGTCCTTACCTCTCCAGGCTGGCAGGGCAGGCTCTGATCTGGGGGGATGAAGGGCAAAGGATCAAAACCCTCAGGAGAGAAACACAATGGTTCCCTCCAGCTGGACGCTTCCCTCCTGTCACCTAAGTGAGGGGGTGCTGAGCTGGGACCAGTTTTGAGCGGTGGGTTTTAACATCATAAACCACAAAGCAGCAGGGTACTTGGTTGTATGGCATGTATGTGTTTATCTTTGAGACGGTTGGCTAAAGTCAGATGTGACACTGTGTGAGCCAAAGAACAGATCTGTCACGGCTGACATTGTTGCTTAGCAATGAGGTGAATAGAGGGAGAGAGCGAAAAAAGTAAGCAGGAGGAAAGCTGAAAGTGAGGAAGAGTAGTGGATATTAAAGGAGAGAAAACTATGTATGAGATGAGCAAAAAAACAAAAGCGAGAAGTGGGTGCACAAATTCTCTCATTTCTGCACGCTGGCCAACCCATGTTCACACATTCATGCATGTGTGTTTTGTGTGAGCTGACGATGAAGAGTTTGCAAATTTATCAAGTAGCAAAAAAGTTGCCCTGTCATCCAGTTTATGGCTGCCTTAACCCAACCATGACCCCTCGCTGCTCGTTCACTGACCTGGAAGTTGCACCCATTCAGGACAGCCATTTCTTAACTCTATAAAGGAGGCAGCGCAACTGAAGGAAACTGAGGGTGAAATGGAGGGGCAGAATCATTAACTACTAGCACAATGACCAGAACTGTGTCTGAGTCCAGCCCAGCGTTTTGGAGAGGTCAACCTCTTAAGATCTGAGCCCCACAGCCAGCAGCACACAGGGCCTGCACAGCTTAGGGAAAAACAGCCTTCTGACAGTAATACAGACAGAGGCAAAGAAGTCTATAAACAGCTGGCCATGCTTGCAAACAACAAAGGAAGAAAGTGCCTGGGGGAGTCCTTGGTTTTCCAACAACCAAAAAATTGAGCCAAATTGGACAAGGCATCGCTATGAGAAGTGTGAATGTTCATTCTATTGCATCAAATGCCCAGATCTGAAAAGAAAATATGAAAAACAAAATTTGTTGGACACATATCAAGGTTTTTACCCTAAGCTACCATTAGCAGAATGTTTCCCCACCCCTGCTATTAGTCTTCGCCTCTCCATGGCTCAGCATCTAGCCTTAGGGGCCATGAGGTAAGGCCAGACTGGAGACAGAGGCTCTAGTCTGAAGTGAAACTGGAACATGACGTCCGCTTATGGCAGTCAAGTTACATCAAGGACCACACAGCAGACTTGACTGAGGAAGGGAACATCTGGCAAGTCTCCAGTTCGTCTTCCTTCTTGAGCCAATGGCACCAAAAATCCAAACCGTGTTAAATCCAAAGTCCAGCTCTGTAGATAACATTCATTCTACTCAGTCAATGACACTATCCCAATGTCCCTGCAAGAGCTATACACAAAGAGCTGGTGTTTGGCAACAGTTCAGATAAGCCTTTGGAAAAGTCAACAGTGTGATACAAAGATGGGTGTGTGATGGATGAGGAAGTAATGAAGTGGCAGTGTGGAAGATAGGCACAAGGGAGAGAAACAGAGTGAGCGAATAAGTTTTAGATTTATCGATCAGCTAGGATTACTCTTCAATTTTCACTTTACTCATCCCTTCATGAGTTGTTATCCATTGTCTCTCGACAGCAGCCACTGTATGGCTGTCACTGAGATACACCCATAAAGACTTAGACATGCAAGTTTGAGTTGAGAATAACAGTACAGCAACAAGGACCTATACTCTTAGGCTTAACAGCCCTGTTGAGAGGTGCTCCAGAACAGACATGCACCTCTTCAAAAAAAGTGGACTAATCTGATTGCTCAACTGCTTACCTTCCTCCTTCCTCCTGGGATTGAATACTTATTCCTAAATGGCTTTATATTACAAAAGGAAAAAGAACAACATGGTCTAATAATGTACACATCCGGCTTACAATATGGCTGTGCTAACAGTGCGTTGTGACACGGAATTGCACCTTCAACACCCATTTATACTTAAAGCATCTTACATTGCTTTTGGTATAACAATGTCAAAGATATGCCAAAGTTCTCTATGTCAAGAACCTCTCAGCAGAGTGAATCAGTGATACAGTAGCACTGATGGTTCAGTTTCCTCTCATGAAGCCCACACAGCAAGATACAGATGCATGTGTAAAGCCAAAAATGGGATGAGTATATTTAGCATCTCTTCTCTTTGATGTTCTTCCCCTCTCCTCTGTCAGCCTGCATCACTCTCTCCCTCTCCCTCTTTTTCTAGTGCCATTTGCAGATATGAAGTGTCTCGCTATTCCAGAGAAATGCGAATCTCTGCAAGGACACTGTAAACACAGTAAACAGGGAACAACAACACCATTAAATTGTCCATGATTCAGCACTGGCACAGAAATCCTGACCTTCAGCTTTTAACAGGACCAGTATACTTGTCATTAGAGAAAAAGCCTTTTCAATACTGAATATGATGCATATACAGTGGTGTAGTAGCTTTAATGTGAAAAGCTCAATCAAGCTTAGCTACAGTGAAATTTTAATGCTCCTTATTGTTCTTGCTAAGGTGCACAAAACACACATGCAAGCACTGAAAGAAGCTAAGTCTTGATACATGTGATGGGCAAGTGAACCATACAATTATAAGATTTTCTCCATTTGGCTTTATTTTTAGGGATCAAGTAAAATCCACTCTAACACATGAAAACATTAAACTAATTACTACTAATTAAAGATAATTATGAGAAATATTACCTTTTGATTGTATTTCTTGATTTCTGGAGTATTTCAAATACTTCAGCTTCTATGCTTACATTCAAATTCAAACAAAACAACAAGATATGGTGCATTTTGAAGAAAGGATGGGATCACAAGTAACTCTTAGTACACAATCATCATGAATCATCACTAGTGTTGTTCTCTATGAGAAGAGACAAAGTGCTGATCTGAATGCAACATGTTCAGGCCACTTGTTTTCAAAATGCTTCAGGGAAATTGAGAAACCCATAAAGTTAAGTAGTAGATGAGGCAGGAAAAAAAAAACTATTGGTACATAGACAAAAGTAAATTACAATGCTTTGTCAATGAATAAGCAACAGAACATATAATCAAAGATAAAATGCAAAACTTGAAAACACTAAATAATTATAGTTTGTTATTTATATGTATTTGAATCATTTTTGTAACAACTGAGTTCATGTCTTTTGTGTAATAATGCACATTGCAAAGGATCTAAATGAACTAGCATCATTAAAGGGGCTGGTTTCACAAAGCTATACTCTGACTTTGGCTTAAAGCTCACTAAAAGAAAAAACAAAAAAATTTGCTGTTCACAAAGCTATTTAGTTTTTGCCTTGAAAAAAAAAAATATATCACCTTGCTCGTATTGTGAGGATTTTACAACTTAAACCAAACCATGCTTTCTCTGTTATTCAGTCGGTGCCACTAATTAGGCGTCTTTGGTTGTTATAAAAACAGAGAGTTACAGTCTATTGGCTACACTAATTAAAAAGCATTTTCAATCGCTCCCACTTCTCACCAAACAGATAGAATTAAATTTTCTAAAAATGTGTTAACTCAGTCAAAAACGTGTGGGGTCCATGGGGTCAAGTCTATAATATTCAAAGACAGCTGTTTAAATAACACAAAACTCCTGTTATTTATGTGTTTCATCTATTTGCTGCTATCTGTAATAACTGATCCGACTCCTGGTTTCACTGTGACCTTTCTGTTTTCACTTTCACCTGTCCTTTGTAGTTGGCAGGGGAAATCAATACAATCAATCAATCCATACATGAAAACACTGCTGATTTCTGCCTGCTGAGATGACTATTTTTAGCCAGTAAGTTTCTGAAGTATTTACAACAGATGTTGGCCACAGAAATGCTGAAGGGAGGTCAGAGTTGGTGTGCATTGAATGGAATGACACTTCAGTAGTACTTATGTAGACCCTGGTCTGTAGACCAGGCTAAAATGTGTCTGTCAAACCACCCCGAAAAGTGCATGAGGTTTGTCTTTAAGCTGTATCAGCAGCATTTGTGAATGGTTGCTTTGTTTCACAACAAGGAGCCATGAGCCATATGTCTGATCGGGAACATAAGCTCAGCACTTGATGTTTTCCCTAGACCTTAGGTAGGCAACCCTGGTCCTAGAGATCTGCAGCCCTGATTGTTTTCCAACCATGCCTGCACTTAAAGCTTCTGACTGGCTGAATACACCTGATCTAGGTAATCAATTGCAGGAACAACAGAGATGGTTGGAACACCTGTGGCTCTCTAGGACCAGGGTTGCCAAACACGTTTAAAATGATTTATATGCAATTTGTTCAGAAGGTTTAACACTGTTTAAGGCATTTGTATTTAAGCACAGGTAATGTTTTGGAGGCTATTGTCCACAGCATATTTTCTCTGTGAAGTATAAAACTATGACTAACTTTTAATCTATGAGCATTTGTTATAAACAGGAGATAAGATTTGGGGCGTACTACCACGTAACCACTGCTTATCTGTTCCTGCTCAGCAAATCCTCCCTATTCCAACTTCCACCATTTGACCACACCTATGTTTTGTGTCTTGGACTCCTGAACAGTTGCGAAACAAACTGATATTAAAACATTTACAGTGGTGTGAAAAAGATAACCCAAGTAAACATACAATCGAGTTTTTAAGTGATGATTTTATTTATTAAGGAAAAAAACTATCCAAACCTACATGGCCCTATGTGACAAAATAATTGCCCTCCCTATTTAACTGACCTAGATGACGGGACTATGATTAATCAGATTTTTAGACACCTAAGTTAAATTTTACTAGTCACACCCAGGCCTGATTACTGCCAGACCTGTCGAGTTCCATTATCAACAAATGTAAAAAACTTGAAACAGTGGTGAATCTTCACAGAAGAGGCCGGCCTACAAAACCTGCCACAAGAGCACAGCAATGACTTATTCAAGGGGTCACAGAAGAAACCCAGAAATGGAAGAACATCTAAAGAACTCGCTTCAAATGAGGTCAGTGTTTAGGACTCAACAATAAGATAGAGACTGGGCAATAATGGTGTCCGTGGCAGAGTTCCAAGGCAAAAACCACTGCTGACCAAAAATAACAAAGGCTCTGTGTCTTGTGTCTATATGGCTTAAAAATACAAAATGACGGTTTTGGAATGGTCTAGTCAAAGTCCGGACTTGAATTCAGTTGAGATGCTGTGGCATGACCTTAAAAAGGCGGTTCAGGCTCATTGGAGGGTTCACCCTCCAATGTGGCTGAATTAAAATAATTCCGCAAAAAGGAGATGAAAATTCCTCCACAGCAATGTGAAAGAATTAAAGCAAATGCTTGATTGAAGTTGTTGTTGCTGAGGGTGGCCCAACCAGTTATTAGGTTTTAGGGGGCAATTACTTTTTTACACAGAGCCAGGCAGGTTTGGACAGTTTTTCTTCCTTAATAATTATTATAATTAATAATTTTTTTAATAACTTAAGAACTTTATTTCGTGTTTACTTGGGTTAACTTTGGCTAATGTTTGTTTGATGTTCTGAATCATTTAAGTGTGACAAATATGCAAAAATAAAAAAATATATATAAAAATCAGGAAGGGGGCAAACACTTTCACACCACTGTATTTCATGCTACAGTGGACCAGCTGAAGTCACAGTCAGGCTTTTTCTACAGTGCTGTATGACCTATCCTTACTGTCCCTTCTGAATACACATCAATATCAGGGAAAGATCAAGGGAAATTGGAGCAACAGTTTACATTCCAGAGGTGCATCTATGTGACATAAGTAGTCAGGCAGCCAGTGTCTGTCAGTCCTGGAAGCACATAACTTCTGTGTCCTCCTCTGAAGGGCAACAGGAAAATGTTATTGTAGGAAAGGGGTGAGGGTGTGTAGCAGGGAATGAGCACACTCCTGCACCAAGAATAGCCATCACCCAAAACCCCAGACAGGAGGAGGAGCAGGAGGAGGAGGAGGTGGTGGTAATGGTGACACCCTACACTTGAGAAAGACTGTGTGCCTGGTTGTGTGGCTGGCATGGGATGTGGGTGGGGGGTTGAAGTAGCTAGGAGGGCAAGTGAGAGCCTCTCCAGGCATCCAGTCCTACACTAGAGACGGAAATGGTAAAAAAGGTTCTTAAAGATGGTTATAAGCTGATTAAAATAAATGATAGTTAAGAAATCTAGTTAAATAGTTTAAGAAATCTTACATCACTGTCACGGTTCTGTAGATTAAATGTACATTTTATTTGTAATGCCCAAAACATCCAGGTAGCAAAAATATACCATCTAGAACATCTTGACAGCAACAATACTGCCCAGTATAGAATTTGTTTGTTTGAGCTTCATTTTCAAACTTTGTTTTCAGATCATATAAAAAGAAATAATAAAATTATATCACACACTAATCTAAATTAGTAGTAAGTATATTACAAGATATTCACAGCAACACTCAGCAATCAATGCTATGCAGCTGCGGACAAAAGGAAGAGCACCAGCACTAAATCTAATTATAAAATGGGCTGGCACCACTCAGGCGGATGATGGTGTCTACCTGAAACTCTGGGGGTGGCAGCAAAGTCAGCTGGGCAGCAGAGAGTTAGAAAATGAACAGAGAAAAATGTGTTTCTGATTGTTTAGGAGTGCATGTGTATATTTGTTATACTCAATAGGGTTAGTTGGGTGGTGTGTGTGCGGGTGCATGGCACACTGCCAGAGGCACATATCTGAGTAGAGCACTATGGGCGCCGGGCACTAGGCGCCAGCTGAATCTTTTTATTCTAGCCCACTGCTGCAACTGCCCAGCAGCTTGACTGCACCCTGGCACCTGTCTGATATACATATACACACCCACAACATGACGACACACGTTAACAGAGACAAATAAATGTAGCATAGCAGAGACTCAGATTGTTAAGCTCCTGCACCTGTCATGGATTTATAATGAATCACGTGTGAAAGGAGGGAAATACCTCTAATATCCTGAAATCACAATGATAACCCGATCCAAAACTCATCCTACTATTTGGACATCAGTGGGGAAGTACAATAAAGCTCCAGACAACAAAGCTCAAACTGGATTTATAGCAAGCAGAGCAATTTTCTGAAAACACATTAACCAACTTCTGAGTCTAACCATTTAACCCTAAAGGCTACCAGACATAAAATGAATCCTGGGCAGGTGGACAAGAGGGAGACTAAAAAAAAAACTTGTTTTATGAAAGCAGCTCTAAAGTGAGTACCTGCCTCCCTGCTGGATGCGAAGGTTACAGTGATCAAACATTTGAACTACCCTGGAGCAGGACAGTTAGTTAGAGAGGCCATGACTGACATTGCCAGGAGGTTTTTGCAAGTGTGCCCTAACTGCTGATCTATGTATGTGAAGTGCACATTGAAGGGTGGCTGTGTTTATAAAGGTGTTTAGGGCAGGCAGGATACTGTATAGAACTTCATGGAGATGAAAGCTGAACTCTACAAAAGCCCTAGGCCATCCTACAAGGTAATTACAAATCTAACAGTAATATGCTCGTAAAAGAGACGACTTCAAACCCTAAGACTAAAAAAAAATCTCATTAGGAACCATCTAATTTACACATTGACCATATCATACATCTCATAGACAGATTGTGCTTAATCTTTCTGGTGTTGCTACATCCAAACTTAATTCTCCAGACACTGTCCGGAGTTTATGTGAAAAGGACAAAGTAACTATGTTTGCTTCCAGACCATTTGTTTTCCCCAGGTTGGGTTAATAAATGAAATTGTATATTATTTTATGGAGTCTTTCATAAGATTTCTGCACATTCATCTAGATTGGCAGATATTTATTGGCGTTTCACTACACAACAAAAATGCAAATGCTAATGGAAAGTGAGCTACCCAATCCCTACTGCTGCAATTGGTTTCTTATAGAATTATACTATACATAAACTAACCGAAGCCATAAAACTAGAGTGGAAATGAACAGCCCAGTTTGGACACTGACCAGAGTTTTTCAATAGACCAATCCAACCCCAGCATGCTGCTCCAGCTTACAGGGCTGTGTCCAAGCCTGGCTCTGATTTAAAAGTGCCCCAGATTTCCTCTCCCTCCCAGGCTAACACCTGGACAGGATCTGTAAGCAGCACCAGTCTTCCAGTTCTGGACGAAAACATCCCTGCCTGCTTTATCCACAATTACCTCATAACTTAGGAGCAATGAACACACTCAGCATCTGCCACCAATACTAACATACATATGCGAGAGTCTATGGGCCTTTCAGCCTTTTTCAAACTGAAAACAAGGAAAAAAACAGAATATATGATAATTTCCTGTGACAAGGTTGTTGTTTCTAAAGCAGCAACAAAATCTTGTTATAATCATTACCTATAAGAGTTTCAGGTCATTTAACATTTATTATTAAATGTCTCCAATAACTCATATAGCTCTCATATCCTCATATGAGTTGTGGGGTCCCTGCCACCTGTGACAGTCATAGACAGATGACACTTATGGCCTTGAAGAAGCCTTTGTAACAACCCACTTTGTGCCACGACTGTGATTTGGAGCAAGCTCTCTAAAATAAAGGTGGGCTAAATGGAAATGAGGACAATGTGCAACAATGGACCTTGGTGAACATTGGTGGATTTGTCTCTTGATGGCCGATACAATAACGTAAGTAGGCGCTGCTCAGAATAGAAGCCCCATAGATCAACCACCTAGCAACAAAAGTAGAAAATCATGCTGACCCAATTAATGATAACTCTCAGCAGAGCAGAATATTGTTGTGGCCCACCTCATTTTGCTTCAGTCAATGCAGACGGTTTTCCTGGTTCTGGCGGAGAGTCTTTATTTTCTTATAGTTCTGCTTCAATACTGACTCTGCCCCTGGGAGTAGCAAATACAGTCCCCAGGCAAAGTCAGTGTGCCACTTGTTATTTATACACTCTTTTTCTTTCTATTTTCGTCTATTGCTGCATTTTAAATGCATTTTAAAGAATGGCTTATTGCCGACATTCCATCGTTGCACTTTTTCCGCAATTCTACTTTTTTGCAAAATGTTAGCCTTCATCGTTTCCAAATTGTTTTGATTACTGGGTTTTAATTTCCCAAATTGTAGCACCTAAATGCAATATTCATATACCCAATACCCAATATTAACATGTGGTCATGTATTGCAATAAAAACAACATGTCAATTTTAGCACAAAAAAAAAAAAAAGCAGAAATTCCAGATTCTAATCAACAAAGAATTTATTGATTCTGCAACCATGAAAAACATCAACAACATTAATTTTACTGAAGCAGCAGTGTAGATCTTTGACAAGATTAGAAGTTCAATTATTTATTTTGTTAAATTAGTTTGATATTAGTTCAATTATTTTCACACTTAAGTATATTTTCCCACATTTACGTACAGAACCACAGGGATTATATATTGGCACTGAGCACTTCCAAAAACCAGGTGATCTACACTGTACTGTGACGCAATTTGTGTGGACACAAGCAGCAACTGAGATGCTACTGTTGCTTTGCTGCTTACACTACGCAATCTGTGTAAATACAGTTTTATGGCCGTCTAGTCCATTCATAAGTGAGGTTCACTTTGATACTGACTGAACTCCTCTATTTCAATATGTTACAATTGCTTGCCTTGTCAACTCTGAAAAAGTAAGCAATTTAAAAAGCTGAGTTGCCATCTCAAGGTCACAAACTATCACAATTAATAGCTCCAGCACACCTTGATGTCTGAATTGTTTCCCCCCCCCCCCATTCGTTGTAGTTTTTAGTTCTCGGTTGTCAGTTTAATGCAAATAAATACAACACTGTCTGATATGCCTATTATAAACCCTGACCATAAAACAATTGTGTCCCCTTTCATGGCACCAACTCTCGATCACTGCACTGTAAACAGTGGACTCAGTCAGCCATGGGCACTGCTGAGCTCAGTTCTATTCTGAAGGTGCAGTTATGAAACACTGAGTGGGAGTTGTAGTATTATACATAGCTGGCTGTGTAGGCCAACTCTTTAATCAGTCACTGTAATTGCCGGGATGGACTTTGAACCACAGACATATTTCTCTCTGCTTTTCATCCATGGCTAAACAACTATGGGGAGGGAGGCAGCAAGCGTTCAGGCCGCAGCGGTGCGCAGCTCTTGCCCTGGCCCCACGAGCAGCCAAGCATAGAGGAACAGACAGGTCACAAACACAAGAAAGGGTTTTGGCTGAGGGTGGGACGAAGAGGGAGAGATGAGGAATGGTGGGGGTGGAGTGGTTCAGAAAGAGGAAAGAAGGGAGAGTAGAGGCAGTGAACAGAGGGACATGATGGCATCCAAGTCCCCAGTGGCAGACTGAATGCTTTGAGGAGCACAAACAGGCCTCTCCTCTGAATACTAAGACCTTTCATAGAGGCAACACTGCTACAGAGACACAACTCCAAAGCCTCTCCTTTGAGGCCCCTGCGATATATGTGGGGCTTTCAACTGCCTGCGCAAGAGTAGGTCTAATTAGAAGTCGAAGCAATACAAGGGGGGGTTGGGGAAGTGGGAGAAGAGGAGCCGAGGAGACGAAGAGAGGCAAGGAGGGGTGCTTGATTTAAGAGGACATTGTTTTAACAAGTACATTCTGCCTCCCTCTTCTTTCTCCTCATGGCCTCCCCCTCAGATGCCCACACTCCACAGAGTCAAAAGGCGGCGTTTAGCCCCTGTGAACGAAGAGGGGCTGGGCTTGTTTTGACACTTTGTCCTCCTTGGCTTCTGTGAAAAGGCCTCGCTTCTATGGGCCACTTGAGTTCATTAGGGAGTGCAGTGCTTTCAATTGCGTCCCCATTCCAGCTCCAGGCCTCAATGGGGCCTCCAAAGCCCTTACAGTGTTTGTTTAATAAAGACCCTCACCACCTCCACAACTACCACCTCTATTTCCCTCATCACAGGCCAGGATCAGTGGGTGCCTGTCGGGTAGGGGTCCATTGAAATAGTCAAGAAGAAAGAGTGTGTGTGTTGGGGGGGGGGGGTAAAGACTAAGCATAAGCATGAAGACATATGGAAAAGAAGAAAAAGTGGGAGAAACATTTATCAATTCCATGAAGTATGAATTACACAGGTGCAGTTCTTCACCTGCATCAACTACTAGTGGTGAAGTCAGCACACTTTCTCAGGTCAAACACTGTGTATGTGTGTCCAGAGTCAGGTTTCAGCTCTCACACTTTCAGGTGACATCACTGTGCATCACTATCAAGCGGACAACAGCGAGAGATGTCACACTAGAAGGGGAAAGGCGCTCTGAGATCATACAGGCCCTGAGGAAGTCTCAACTGCGTGTTTGTGTGTACGAAAGAGAACATGAGCAATACTTGAAGATAATTACTGTGAGAAAGTAAAAGTGGGGTAAACGTAAATCTCAGTTTTCTGCTTACTAGCAGATAGTTGCCTGTGCTGTACAGTATGTCCCAAGGCACAGCAGTATCTGTTATCATGAGCTTGGCACTACTATGAAAATAGGTTGTGTTATGTGTGCTCTAGTTTATTACATTTATTACTAGCTGGTGTTTTGGGAGCCTTTTGTCAGAGGGATAAATGTAATATACAATAAATGCTCTGGAGGATGTGTGGTTTTGGTGTTAGATTTCACATTTAATAAAAATTAAATCCCATTTGGATGATTATTAATAAATTACCAAATAGAATAATTAGGACGTTATTAAGTTCATACTGCAGCACTAAAGTCACACCCTACAAAAAACAGTGGCGCATTTGTGCTATAGCATGGCATGTGCTACAGGATCATATCTTAAAAAAAAAAACCACACACATTTGAAGACAACACCTTAGGCTGTGGGAAACAGTCTAAAACCTAGCGTTTGGATTTGGTGACACAAAAAGCTAGTTTTTGTTTCAATAAAAAACACATTGCAACAGACAGAAGGACATTAGATACATGGCAGGTGTTTGCTTGCAGTTGAGGAGTGTCAGCTTGGAGTGGGAGGGTAAGGCAACGATGACACACCGTGTGCTCATTCTGTATGCAGTGTGATCAAAAAGTCATTCAGAAACGCCGTTCAGCTGTTTTTATGCAGAGCTGAGTAACACACCACTGTCAGCTGCTACATGAACAGTAGCTAAACGCTTGCTGATGACTGAACTTAATCATCATTAACCATTAAGAGCTGATTAAACAGCTTTGCCTCATGTTATGAAAGTCAGTGTGATTCAATTCACAAACACAGTTCTGCTGGTTTACGCACAATTGAAGGGAAGCTTCACTTTCCTCTGTGAATGTATTCCATTGACACTGGAGTTGAGGTTTTTATCTTAATCACTATATGCTGAAATACCAAAATACAAAATGTAACCAGATTTTTGTAAAGGAGACAATGTATTATACATACCCAGACTTGTTTTAGTGTTTAGTATTTAGTAACATATTTCTAGTTTTGAGGGATAAAAACTGAGAATAATAACCTGTATACACTATTTAGCTACAGTGTTTTAGATCATCAGGGGAAAAGTACAGGACTGACTTATTTTTCACTACATAGACACATAAAACCTTACAGGATTTAACACTCGCCAGTGTGTGTTTAGAAGAAAGTGTGCTGAGTGCGGGAGGTCTCATTATAAAGTCAAATCATATCATACACTTATCTTATCTGAAGCTTCAGATGGAAGCTGTGTGTGTTCTTAAACATATGCCTGAAGAGGCTTTTTGTGCATGCAGGCATGTTGAGGAACCTAAAGAGGCTTTATTCAAACACCTTTTGGAGGTGATCTATAATTCAGCTGCAGGCCCATATCTGAAGGATCCCCTATGTTGAACACCACACGTGATAAAAGATGGTGACCACAGGCAGTCTAGGACAGGTAAACACACTGGGCAAGAGAGGAGCAGCAATAGAAAATGAAAATAAGGAGAAAAGTCCCACACAAGAATAAAAGCACCTGTATTTGCATGCATGTGTTCAGAGTTGGTGGGCTGAAGACAAATCCCATGGAGACAAACGAGTCACAACTCTGACATCAATTAATAGAAAAAGCCCGCATAGATGAGTTGTTTGTGAGCTGCAGGGAAAGCATCTGTGCACGCGCACACACACAGTCCATGACCTCGGCATAGTGAATGGGGCCAAGTACAGTTAGTAAAGAAGCCTGTCTGTCTCAGCAGTTATTTATATCCTGAACTCTCACCCAATCTGTTTTCTATCTACTGTCCACATGGCATGCCTAACAGTTTTCTGTATTTTTTTTATTCTTAAAAAACAAGAAGACAAAAAGTTACCATCTGTTGACAATAAAATACTTAATACAGTATCAGCACATTTCCAACTTTTTTAAAACCTTACCTCAGTACGTTTACTCACAGTCTTGACAGAGGCAAACATGTCATGCAGAATTTTTTAAAAGATATTTCATAATCCAGCTACTATACAATAAAAAATAAATCCAGGAACTTTCATTGGTTGTAGAGCAAAGATCACCGAACAGGGGGATACTAATGATTCACTGTTGTCATTTAAATACAAAGCTTCACAACCGGCTGAACCTCTCCCCAAAAATGACAAGAGAGCAATTGTCCGCACTGAAAAATGGTTCAGATGGTTCTGCTGCCCAGAGAAAGAAAGTCATCTCCAAACCATATGTTTGTGTGTGTGGCCCGCTGTGCAGTTTAACCCATTAGACACGCTTAAAATATGGCTGCGCAACTTCCCTGTCGCCCCTCAGTAAACACTGAGCCCATACAGACACTGGCATCAGACAAGTGTCTTCTTTTTGTCTGTAAAGATGATCCCATGATGTCTTGGTTACACAGACAATACACAAGAATAAGTAGTTTATTTTTGATGCATGGCTGAAACCACATTTGGAGATGGTAAGGGGGCCTTTCATCACAACATTCCAACAAAGCCTTGATCATTTCTCACTAATGTCTTCTTCTATATTTTCAAGAATTTAATTAACATCACTGCAAATGCTTTTCCTGTAAGTCATAGAGGGAGAGGAATGAAGCCACTGAAGAATTAAGTTACTATGGATCTGTACGTGTGTGTCCTTCAAAATGTCTTTGTGTCCCTGCCCCCTCCCTTGGTTGTGTTCAGACACCGAGTCTCCAGCCCTGCTTATCTTTCTGTCCTCTACAGCAGCCCCCCGCTGAGACGGAGAAGCAGAGTTTATTACAGTCTCCAATAATCCCCAACCCCTGAGGAACTCACATTTATACTACATGGCCTAAAAACGCTGAACATCCCTTTCAATACCAACTTCTGCAGTGACGTGGCCTCCGTCCCATGTCGTAAAGACACCTGACAGTAACGGTATCATGTAACATCCTCTGGACTGGTGATGTAATGGCATATGACATGGAGTATGTTGTCTGAAGTTTCAGGTTTAGAAACTTTTGTAAAAAATACAAAGTGATGGGAATCTGTCTTTCAGGCTTTTGTTCCACGTTCTCATAGGTTTCATTTAATGAAAACGCCACTTCAAATACTTGTAGTGTGTGAAATCAACAACACAAACAGTATGCTTTAAAACCTTAACACAGATTTCTACCAGCAGATCATTTCTGTTGTTTCTCTGCCAAACACTGTTCCCTGCTCTGAGGGCTGCCAGTAGCTGACTTTGTTTGCTTGGTCCTGTGCTCTCAAAGCTGTTATCTGTGACATACTTCAGCGCTGTGAGCATGACTGAAACGAGCCCTTGAGCAGCGGCATCGTGTTCTGAAATCAGAAACGACCCCAAAGACGAGAGCTCGGGGGTCTCTCGCACAGGAGGCCGGCCATTCAGGGAGAGGGCCAGGTGATTTATAGGAAGGTGGAGGAATATGAAGAGAGGAGTAGAGGGGGTGGGGGGTATGCAATTCCAATCCCTAAGCAGAGACACACAAAGCACAGTGGGGGTATCATGTGACCCACTCTGCCTTCCCCCCTGTAAAAGCAAAACCCTGACCAACCCTAACCTAACCTGCTGGACCAGGAGGGTGCGCACACACACACACACACACACACACACACACACACTACAAAAATGACAAACACTTATCTAACACAGCAGATCTAGTCTCAGAAATATTAACGAAACTTTCACCCTCCTTCTCCTGCAGCCACGGAAAAAAAGTCAGTCTCCGCAGAGTGGAAGGTGAATGTGCATATATGCCAAAACAATCAAACCTAGCAGGGGTACAGACAAAGGAGTCGAGTTCCGCAGACCTGAACCACATCCTCTAAAACAACCATTCCCTCGCTTCGAAGAAAAGTTTTGTCGCCTTCTGAGTGGAATCTGTACCAAAAACAACTTATGGCAAGCTATAAATCTGTCTGTAGGCTGAGTTACTCGGAAATATTAACATTGCAACACCATTAATACCAACACAATTACTCTGAGGACACTTAATCAAATGTGGTGTAGGGGCTATTGTGCAAGACAGAGACGCATTCTAATGCAGGGTATGCAAAACCATGCCTGCGGGTTCTGTGAAAAGGCCATTATTGAGAGTGTGTTAGTCCAGGATGAGGAGGGCAATGTCAAGGGACTAATCAATCCAATGAGGGAATACAAGCAGCAAAAGAGTGCACAGAGGCAGGCAGCAACCTGAACCATAAAGCAGAGCCGCAGAGCGAGCACAAGGCCAAAATCCCCACCCCCTTTTTTCAACCTGTTTTCTCCTCACCTCCCTCTCTCTCTCTACTCCTACTGTACGCTTTTCTTTTTTAGCTTGTTTTGTTCTTCTTCTAGGTACTGTTAAACTGAGGTTTAAAAGGTTAGTTACCTGATCAAACAATGAGTATCAAATTTTACCTCAAAAAACCATGAAACCGCTTTGTGAGACACGTCTCAACTCTGGGGCTTCACATGGTCTGAAATGTTTTATACTATTCTCAATATCATTCCTGAGTCTCAGTACAGAAGACAAAACCACAATTATGTTTTTTCCCCCCAAGTCTTTTTTTTTAAATGAATAAATACAAAAAGTAAAATAGACAAATCTGATCAGACAATTGTTGCCACCACTCCATACTGCTTTAAATTCTCTATGCTGTTTTTGTCATGAAAGTTAAGTTGAACATCCATCATTACTTTCCACTTACTGACAGTTCACCTCTAGCTTACTTCTACATGTCAGTGTAGACAACAGCAATCCATTCAACTCCAAACAAGTAAAATGCAAAACCTGTGTCAACATCTCACATGTGAGGACATTGTGTTTTATGTCATTTTAAATTGAATTCTTCACATTTGGTGGCTTTTAGTTGAACAATGCAAGCAGTTCACAAGACATAGCCTCAAGTTCTCTGCAGTGAACATTTTTTATGACATAAATAATCACATGCTGCAACCCAGCAAGCACATAAAACAAACCATCCCCACTCAACGAAGGAGGTTTTTGGACAGCTGCCCAGCTGTCAGCAGCGCTGTCTCAGTTTAGCCCTTCTCAGTTCTGCAGGAGAAGGATCACACAAGCTGATTATGGATTTATCAGTCAAAATTGCTTTTGTGATCTAATGCGCCACATTGCCATAAATAAAACACCACAGGTTTTTAGTGAACCTCTGAGTCCAATCAATAGTTGATTAGTAAATGAGAAGAGTCGAGCAGGAGTGGGAGGGGGGTGGGGGGTTCACGCTGTCCCACAGCACATAATTAAACTGTATAACACACTCTCCAACACACCATTAGTCCAGCTCAGCCCATTACTACAAGGCCACTAGAATCGGATGAGAAGGCACACACACACACACACACACACACACACACACACACACACACACACACACACACACACACACACACACACA
>JAUYWH010000018.1:16570614-16612245 GCA_034779795.1 Ctenopoma multispine | reverse complement strand
ACACACACACACACACACACACACACACACACACACACACACACACACACACACACACACACACACACACACCATAGCCCCGGGTCATGTACTGTCAGCTAAGACTGGCAGACGCCCTTTATGATGCCATTTACTGTATACAATTTAGAATTTATAACCTCTAACACTTCACTCATTCTTTCCATAAATCCATAATGTATATCGTAATCTAAAATACAAGCATCTGATGGCATCAGACGTCTGCGGTCAATTTGAACCACTGAAATTTAATTTTTGCTTTAAAGATTTTATTTAGTCGATTAATTGTTCAAAGATATATTTATCTGCGTTGGTTTTTCCATGTATCGTGGAGTTTCCTGACCACTGGATGGCTGTGGTATGAGATCCTGTCTTTAAGAGCCACTAGCGCCAACATAATGTCATTAGTGTGAGTCTGACTGTCGATGTCACATGCGTTTAAATGCAATTTTCAGAGGCTTTTCTATCCTTACAAAGATAAACCTTCGAAAGAAAATGCTACACTTTGCGTTTCTGGCACAAAAATGATTAAGTTTAAAGATCCTGAATAGAAAATGGGAATGTTAAATGTTGTGTGCCATAATGTCAAATGCCAAGAACAGCAGCTCATATTCATGCAACAGATGATAATGTGTTTAAGACACGATACGGCCCTGTAAACGTAATTGCTTTATAAATAGATAAAAAGTGGAAGCAGGGGGAAAATGTTGATAACGACTGAAAGGATGACCTCAACTGTAAATAGGATGTGGATCATCCACAGGGAGCTTTTGTTTTCAATTCGATATTGAATCTTATCTGGCTGACATTTTGGAGTCAGTCTCCTGGTGACATTTAGGATACGCCACAATTACAGCAACCACCTTTTCAGGTCTAACCAGACAATTACAGGTGTCACTTTTTTGTTCCCTATACTGCCGGGTAAAACCTTTCTTGTCGTGTCACAGGGCACGGCACCAGCGTGTGTGTATGTAAACCCAGCGGGACTGTGTTTAGAAAGTGCTTCAGTAGGGTCCTTGCATTCCAGCGGCTGTTCTAACATGTTGTAAATACAAGGTGTTAGAGAAAACATAGGAAGGGGGTGGTGGAAATCACTCAGACCAAGTGCTGCTGGAGGGGGACACAGGATGTAGGTTATCAAAGATAAACAACCCAGTTCACCTGTAATCACGGCACAGAGCAGTGTGCTTGGTTTCCTTTTCAAAGAAATAAGGCCATCCACAGACACTGCAGTCACATCTCTACGAATCTGTTATGTTTTAAGTCAGTGGGTTATTTGCATAACAGAGACATGAAAGGACATTTTTAAGTAACACAGCTCAACTTTGTACCAGCTTATGAACCAGGCAAAAGCACAAAATTCATCACATATTCTCTTTCATTTCTCGCTCCAAGCTTCTAGGAATCTAAGACGGGCCAGGCTTAAAGCTGCTTTTTAACTGATTTAAATACAGGGTTTAATTATAAACCAGGAGTGATGACGATCTGCGTCAAGGTGGGGATCTATCAGGACATCGGGCATATGCATACACCCCTCATAATGTAGTACAAACACTTCAACCATTACCAAAACATTCAAACCAAACACAGTCCAGTGCACGAATTTACATGCAAAGTCCATCAACGTCTAGCAGCACGCATGTCTTACAGGACAGGTAGGGTTACAGTCAACTGTGAAAATGTCAAATTAAAAGCAACAACTCCAGTTAATAAAAAACGACGTGCTGCAAATGTTAAAGCTTGCACCATCGACTTTAACACTTTCACAGGCGTGTTGTCAAACAACATAAAAATAAATAACAAGAACAACTCTCATACTTTCCACTACAGTTTCTATTCGAACCACCTAAATTGAGCTCTCTAATAAGGGGAAACTTGGCTGCGGCGTGTAGATGCCTGAATGTGCAAGTCAAACCAATTCACTGAGCTGATAAGGAGGGAATAAAAAAAAACACCAGCGGTGCACAAATACTTCTTCCAAAACACTCTCACGTGTGGTTTCAAGTCCACTTCGCAGGGGTGTTTTTTTTATCTTAAACGCACGTTTTCTTACCTGGAGTCTGGTTGAGCAGCAAAGTTATCAGGGCGCCCCACAGCACCGCGGCCAGCTGCATCTTGTACCCCGCTTTTCTGTCGCTTCTCCGGGCTTCCCTTTCCCTTTTCCCTCGTCTTCTCCGCACAGTTAAATATCAACGGACTTCTGTTACTAGAAGACGCTCCTTCCTTCACACTAACCTCATACCATGACTGACTTTGAAGCCCCTTTTCTCTCCCCAGCCTCCTCCACCAGCTCCTCATGGATAACGCGACGAAACCTGGATTAAAAAAGTTAACTTTGAGGGGAAGAGCGCCGACACAGCCTCCAACATGTTGTGCTCTGGTTACCGACGCTGTAGCTACCAAAAGGAGCTGTGGGCTGAACCAAACGCAAGCTAAGTGGGGGCTAGCTGTACCCACTGCGCTATTTGTACACGAATTGTGTCATAAATGAACAACAGTGTCACATTTCTGTCATATTAAGTTTTTCTGAATACGAACCAAACGTCGGGAATTCTTAAATTGTTGTCTTTATCACGACTTATTTATCTATTCACCTTCATGCTTCCCTATCATTCGCGAAATAGTCTGGTCCAAAATCTCAGCTCTCGCTGTGTCATTTCTTAAATTACAACATCTTTTGAAGAGGGGCTGGTGGTGGTCAGCTATTCAGATGATAAACTCAGACAGAATCTGGAGCCTTGAGTGGGCTATGGTTCGTGCGGCTGAGAAAAAACTTATTTTCCTCCTCTCATTTTGCTTATTCTGTCCTAAACAATGGAGGTTAAAGAAGATAGGAAGAAAGAAAATGTTTCAGTGTTGTCACTTAAGTTAAAGAAAGTGATAGATGAGCATTTCTGCAGTGGGGTCTAATGAGGTTATTACAAATTCATTGTTCATATTTTCAGAAAGTTACTGAATACACCATTATTGAATTACAGGAAGTTATTAGGAGCTATAATGACACCATAAGACATTATTCCATGAGTCAAACCAAACATTATGTTGACACCAGGAGCCCAATGAGCAAAAGAGGGAAAGCGTTACATCAAAGCAACCATAATTTCACTGTTACAGATTTAAGACATGTCACTGATTCCTATAAGATTAGTGTGGTGCAACAGCACATCAGTGAATTCAATATGTTATAGCTTATTTTAATCTGACAGATCAAAAGCTAAGTAAGACATTAAGTACTGTATACCATAAGTCTATAAGTATACATCAGATCCTTTGAAATCACACTTCAAGGCCTTACAGCAGTCATCAAAGCATTTTAACAGTTTCACTGATAAAAAGAAATCCAATTTAAATGCACTATTAATTATAACATAATTCAGTCTTTAGCATGCCACCTATTTTTTGTCCTTGTCCTTATAAAGTGACTGAATGACGAGCACGTGCACTGCTGCACGCTCCACATGCTCGTGTCTCTTCTCTTTCCCTGGAAAGGAGGCTTTAGACCTCACTTTCTAATTATGAGGCAGCTTTAGTTGGGATGTGAGCTCCCTCGTCTCTAAACAGGACATCATTATTCAGCACACGCCTCCCCTTAACTCTCCTGTGGAGCATCCATCAGAGTATTGCCTTTCATCCCAATAAAAGTGGTCCGCGCCATGACTTATTTGTGATTTGATACACAGCATTTTAATGAACAATGCTTTGGACAAAGATTTGTATCAGTGCTCCAAAAAATCATAAAGACACTGATTTATTATGTTTGTATTCATTCTGTGTTTACATTACGATGCTGCATATAAGATCCCATTATATGATTTACTGTATATATCAGTTTCATAATCTTTTTGGAAATATCTGAAATCGTGCCCACTTTATGGAATGACTTGTCATTTGTGCAGTAATGAAGTTTGAATTAGCCTTAATATCTACTTTCATTCTTAATAATAGCACTTCTTTCACTTACTGTGTTTACAGCCGAGTCCCATGCATCGGAGGAGGAATATCTGTAGCACTGAATTACCAGTTACAGAGATTATTAAGATGCACTAATTAACCGTCACCTTCTATGAGGATATTAAACAAGATATATTTAAGAATGGGAATAAAGATAAGATAGAATGGGTTTTACATGTTTCTTCTTCTGTGCAATATGGTGCCAGTTGCAGTGACTGAGCAGTGAACTGATCCAGGATCAGGATCTGGACTCTTGGCAGCCAGCCCGGCTGCAGTGTGAGCGGATAGCAGCTGTGGCCCCTTTCAGCTCTTATCCTGTCTCTGGGTGAAGAGATGGAGACATTTAATTATAACCTGTGATTAATGTGTCCACAGCAGGCCGTGGAGTCTGTTTGTACAGCACCGAGGGCTTTCGTTCAGGTCTCAGACTTGTCTCACACACACAGAAACACACAGTGAGACTGACTTTATATGCTCTAGTACACATTGTTTCATCAAACTAATAACCTTATCACTTAAAGTGCCAAAAAGTCACACCACTACTCCCCTGACTTGTATTTTCTGTCTCTTACTAAGACACCAACAGGACATTTGACACCTTTTGGCCAGTAGAACAAATCGGAGTGAGTGTGTGTGTGTGGTGTTGGGAGAACAGCTGTGGGCTTATCACCTCAGATCACTGATAAATAAAGAGGCTGCCACAGATTGAAGATCAGGCAGGTGTTGGAGGCTTATTTTTATTTAATTTATGTGTAGTTCATGTTTACATGCATACCTGTGAGTGTCTGTGAAGATTCTCAGTCATCCAGGTAAAGTTGTCTGAAGTTTGAGTCATGGCAACTGGACTTCTTATTTCCAAGTAGAGGAGTGTGAGTTTGTATGCAGCATGCAGACATGACCGCCACCATTTGAACATTCTTCTCTGAGATTAACACAGGATCTCGTGAGCATCTCTCTTTCTCACGCGTTCACATGTACTCTCTCACACATATACCCTACAAGTCAATAGATATTTAAAGCATGGTAGTTAATTGAAACAGGGGCCATATGTTTCCATTTAATAGATAGTTATGCCAAAGTAGTAGCACCAGTTTTATGGCCAGTTTCAGTACATTTCCATGTTTCAGCCAATTTGACATCAGTAAAAAATAATACAATTTGGCTGTTGCATTAAAATGTATATACTTCAGCAGCTGGTCTTGACTATTTAATATGGGACATTCATTAAACAGCCTAATAAAAACTGAAATTTAACAACATCAACACAGATGTGTAACATTGACAATAAACAGATAAATAGATCAATCCATCTGTGTTTGAATAACTACATTAAAAATCCATATCATTTCAACTAAATTTTAGCGATCTTAATTAATATTGCCATTAAACTAGAAATTAAGCTTTTAATTAGCATCTGATAATTAAGTTCTTTTTTTTTAAACAATGTGTCAAATGATCACAAAAAAAATGTGAAACCCACAGAGAATTATCATCAACACAGAGTCTCTGGATTCATTTACCTTGTTGCTCTTTGTTTTATAGTACAACCGTTTTACAGTACTGTTTGATTGTCAGCATACTTGCAACAGTGTTTTCAGACTCAGCAGTCGATTCTTTCCTGCAAACAAGCTCTGGCACACTGCCTGACAATATTAGTGGGGCTCTGGAGAAGAAAGTGCATCAGTTAACAACTAAAATGCTTAAGCTATTTTTAGTCGTATCTACACAACAATTGGAGAAGACCAAAACAGAGCTAAATGGAGCATGAGTAGTGGTGTGGTGATAGGTCTCATATGCCTTTGCAACATGACTGTCAGATTGATATGGAGATTTTCTGCCCCCTAGGTGGCCAAAAATTGAATGCACCCTATGTTTCTTTAGTTAATTGACTGATACGCTAAACCATCTGAATGGCTGTGAATATTATAACGCTGACGGAATGTTTTCTGTTTCCTGTCTCCCGCTCTACCCTCTTTCTCTATTTCTCCTGGCCATGATGTAACTAGAGACACCCTTATTAAATTTAGCAGGGGAACCCAATCACACCACAGTCCACATGGCCATGACTGGCTGCTCTGCCACAGTCATGCCCACACACACACACACACACACACACACACACACACACACACACAGAGATACACACACACAAACACAGTGTGTCCTACTGTGGTTTGGTTGGAAGCCCTGCAGCCTGTTCTGTGGCCCGTCTAACTACAGGGCTTTTCTGTATGAGGTTTATTTTCGTGGATGCTCCACTCTCTCCATGTTCTCCTCATACAATGGGCTCGTTTACATGAGGCCAAACTCAAACACACATGCTGACTTGATCGCAAGCTTTCGCCTTGCTTCGTTGTTGGCCTTTCGATGCATGGGCTGGGTTTGACCGCAGGCTTGTCCTCGGTTGCAATGAGAAGGGCCTTCAGATTCAAGAGCAAAGGTGGTGTTATTTTAATTCCCATCAAATTTGTACTTTTTGTCTTAAAAGAGAAGATCATGGTATTTAAAGCTTACAGTCAACTTACTTGTATCTTACATTTCACACACAGACTTTGAGATGCTTCCTGTAGTTTCTGTTTGTTGTTTGTTGCCGTTGTATCTTAACTGTTCCATATATTTCAAACTGAGCTTACCTGGCTTACAAAGACGCTCTAAATGAGAACTAATGAGTTGTTTTTGACTCATTGGTTCTCACTGTTTCTTCAGGGTCAGATGTCGGTTCACCAAACCTGCCTGTACAAGTAAATTCACTAATTGTGGAGATTACAATAAAGTGGGCTTTGGGAAGAGGTTGGCACTGGGCCACATTTTACTTTTAATTTGAGATTTATACAAACCCAACAACATTAAATGCTTTTTACAGGAATCTGATTTTCTTTGACATCTCACACAACACAAATGATCCACCATTAACATCTGCAACAGGCGCACGAGAGATTTAGACATGAGTGTACTTAATCAGCACCTACACAAGCAAACACACTTGTTCCTGCAGGTGTACATCATTTGAATGAATCTGCGCATTCACGCGCAGGTAAACACACGTACATTCCTCCTCAGCACAAAGTACACACACTACAAAACCCACCTATACAGAATCACGCACCTGGCCTGTTGGCATCAGGTCTTAAAACCTCATTAGTAAGCCATCAGATCTTTTATGACTCACAGTGCTGGGGGCGCCGCTGCTACCAAAGAGGCCCCAGCACTGAGGCTCTATACCCAGAGGGAGTGAACGAAGGCCTGGGTTGAGGAGAGGTGAAACTGGTACAGCTCTGGAGGCTCTGGATGGGGCTTTCTGTTAAAGCTGCTGAAATGGAAACAGAGGCCAAGAGCTTTGTTATGGCTTTGTGGGTAGAATTATCTCTGAGGGTGAGATTAAGATTTTAAAATAGGATAAATTGCTGCTAATCATCCTGTGTCATGCTGCAAGGCTACATCTCATGCACATACACAGTGCTGTTTCTGAAACAGTGACTCTTCAGTGGTTCTATGGGGAAAATTGATACTGATAAGAAATTAGGTTAAAGGACTTTTATAATTTGTTTAAATTGACAATGTAAGATATGTGATTTTATATACAACTGTAAGAAGCCAAGGATGTATACGTCAAGACTGAACTAGATTTGATTTTATATGGATATGTTTATCCATGTAAGTGATAAAATGTCACTGAACTACTATTACACACTACTCTAAAACAGTAAAACATGTAACATAGACTCTGAGCCTATGAACATTAACATTATTACATTAGCAACAGTGTGAGCATTAAAAATAATTAAAAAAAGAAGCTATGAAGCTTTTTAAATCATATTTAACATATTCAGTTTGTATTGTTTGTGACACAAAGTAAACAGACTTATCAAGACACTTCTGGGTCTCTTTATTATGAGATTTAACAATGACAGAGAATTTGAAGAGAGAACTGTCCACTTTTCATTTTGCATTAGTTCTGTTCAGATCACAAAAAGTTATTCCTGGTACAACAGTGTTTTTCAAAATGACTTTTGGCTTAGGGCAATAATATAATAAGGGATTGTGTTTGCAATTGGAAGTATTTTGTTAATGTTGAGCAGCATGTTTGTTCCTTGCTGCCTGGAAAGCCTGTGGAGGACTGTAATAGAAATCCACCTCTGGCTGAATGCGTCACAGCCCCGACCACAAGGAATGGGACCAAATACTGACATCCAGCTCTGAAACTCAGAGCTACTGTAACACTCACATGTTTACCCTAGGACTGCTGGTGATTTAGTCTTCTAGCATTCACAGTTCATCCCCTCAGTACTGCAGCATTACCCCAAATCTGCAACTGATCTACTCTACACAACATGGATGTTAAGTAAACAGAGACAAAAGTCTTACAGTGTACATTCCTAGAAAATCACACTGTACATATACTCGTCTTTAATCTCTGATGTTCTACATTACGGGAGTCCTTATGCAGAACTGTAATTGCAACTGTGGCAAATCCATGTTGCCTTTGACTTCAGTTATTGATTTCCTTCATTTCCCAGAACACTATTCAACAATACTCAGAGAAGGCTTTATAACTCCATTCAGCTGGAACAAAAATACTTCACCGAATCAAGGACACAGAAACACATTTCAAAGCATTTTACATGCTTTCCTTGCTATGTTTTTGATTGTAACTTGGGTCATTTAGAGTTAAAGGTTAAAGTTAAATTTAGAGTGAAAGGGATTCTGAATGTTCTGCATGTGAAAAAAGTCTCTTTTTTGCTTTGTTTTCACATGGGTGCTCTGATCTATAAGAGGCAATAATGCACCAGGGAAGAAGACTGCTGCATTGTGTTTTCTCTAATTGCTCTTGAGCTGAGTATATAACTTTACTGGAGTCTGTCTGTTTCAACTGAATTGTACTGGACATAATTTAGAAAGGTATAAACCTGCGTTTACAGACAAGATTAAGTCATGAAGTCCAAGTAACTGGGGGGCATGGATAGTCATTGTAGTTTCTCCTGTTCTCTGTTTTTTGGTCCTAAACCTAACCTAAATGATTGTTCCACATCTTTTTTATAGTATATCTGAAAAAATCTTTAAACTCACTAATCTCTTATGAGAACTTGACATCCAAGGTTTTATTTCATCCCCCCTGAACACAACTGCACCAATGTAATTCTTTGCATTTTTGAACACAAGGCCATTTCTAGCCTGAATACAAATACTACATACAGTACAATGTTTTTAAAAATCTCAGTTTATGCTTTCCACACTATGGTGTTGGACTGCCAAAGCGACTGTAAAAACCAGAAGCTGAACTTTTATCCCATGTAGCAGAAGGCTACCCTAAAACATGCTTTCAAGTGTTCCAACATCAGTGAGGACCTAGTGTGTAGTTTGTAAAAGTGGAGTCAAGGTCGCTGAACCCTCACACATTTTGTTTGCATTTAAAAATCAATGTCCTGTGCAATAGTCCAGTGTGTGTCCTTCAAATTACATGTGAGTTTGATCAAACCCCTTTTTCTGTCTGTTTGAAATGCTCTGCCATCATTGATAACAAAGCTCTGGCAAAATCGTTCCTTTCACGTTTCAACAAAATGATAGGTCAGATGCTTAACAGGGTGTAATTACATGACAATTTCCCTCATCCACATGTTCCATCACAAACACAAAGCTGGCCGTCTGCTGTAAAATGCCCAAGAGTTCACTATAAATAGGCGTCTTTTCTATCGGCCCGTTCACCGCTGCCTTCTCTTTGTGCTCCTGGAGAATGGAACTTGTAATTGTATGCCGTTCCTTTTTGAAGCAACAGCACTTTCCCCGCAACAGCTGGAGAATGACGGTGATCACAGAGATCACATACAAACAATCAAAAACACACACACATAACAGTATACACCAGTAATGCATATACATGTGCGGACATGCTTGTGTGCTCAGAGAATCCTAATGTTCTGCTTACAAAAGCTTTGAATCCTCTGGGGTTTATAAGGGCTTGTTGGGTTTTTGTCTGGCTTCTTCAGTATGTCTTCTACCCACTTGGATATTCTTTTAACCTTCAGAATAACAGATTGTGGTGCATGTAATCTTCTATGCAAGCTCCCTTTCTTTGGGCGATATGGGCAGAAGGTGGGGCCCGCAGCTGTGTCAATAGGCTACCGCAGCCTAAAAACTCAGCAAACTGCCTTTTATGTTGGCCTTCTGGCTAAAAGACAGGCATGTTTACACTTTGCTCTTTATAAAAAAATCTTACACCTGTGTTTGGGGGAGGGGGAAAGTGTACCAACTTAATGTTAAGATGTGTGCACATACCTGTTGAATGATGAGCAGCACCTGTTGTGTAAAAGCACCCTGTGAACTTCGATGTCTTGACGTCTTATCTCTGTCAAGCATCGTTACAATGGAGGAGGAGAAGACATTTAAAAAGAAATTAAACCAATTTCTCCTGACTGAATGTTCAACAAAGTTTTATTTTGTAATAGGTCTAAACAGATTATAATCTTCCAGTTTGCACTAAAGAGGATTAGAAGATTTTTCTACTTTTCAAGGTTTTGATAAAAAAAAAATTCTCAACCAATTATTTATTTAAAAATGCATTTATTTAAAAATGCATTTATTTAAAAAATGTCAACAGCCTTTGGGGCTTTATATCAGTGTGGCCAAACAGTGCCTGTTTGAATTTTAACATACAAGCTGCAATTTGCACCATGGGACTCATTTCCCATGTATGAGCCTAAAAGATCAAAATACAAGTTAATAAATTATTCTAGTTCGATTCTGGGCCAGGCCTGAAAAATGAGCGCAGAACGAGTCGTTGCTGCTTAAATTGAACATTACATTGTTGTAATGTCAGTTCAGGTCAGTTTTCCTTTTGTAGGTTAGAGATATCTTTGCAATTGATATCTTGGATATCTGAACACTTACACAATAGAGGTACAGTGCAGTACAGGGGAGAAATCTTAAGTAATCTTCTAAATGACATAAAATAAATCATTTAAGTTTGTGTGGATTTCTCTCACAACCTAAAGACAATCTGTTTAAAATGTTTGGATATTTTAAATTGTCCTACACTCACATTTATGAGTGTGACTGTGCTTGTCTGTCAATAGTATGTGGTAGCTTTGCAGTACACAACCAGGCAACGCGTCCAAGGAGCACAGTATGATGTCCACACATAACGCACGTTGGGAGAGTTAACAGTCCCCTTCAACTCGTCATACAATAACTCTTAATTAAAAACACTATATCATGTCTTAAATGAAAATTTAAGAATATCCAATGATTGTTTGTGTGTACAATTTACAAAGTTGTTTTTTTAAAATGTGTTTCTTGTACATATTTGTATTTTAGCAAAAGTGATGAAAATGTTAAGCTATTTAGTTTATTGTTATTTTTGCAAGTGGCAGAAATAACTATATTTGTATATTTACAGGTGTATGTAGTTACAAAAATGACATTTTTAATCAAAACACTTATTTAAAAAAAATATATTAGATATATTTAAATATTTAAAAAAAAATTCTGAGAGTGACTAGTTTTACTTTAATCAAGCAACCCAAAATACAATTCTGACATATTGAGGCTCTAGGATGTGATAACCTGATGTTTAAGCTGACAGAACTCATTAAACAGCAAGAGAAACAACTTCATAGCTAAAGCAAATAAGTATCCTGGCACTGGCCCCAGCCATTGTGTTGGCACAGTTCAGATCCAGCTGACCCGGCCGCTGGCCACAGAATTCATTTCATGCTTCATCTCTTGGCCTAAAGAGCCGAGACAGAAAAGGCCACAGTTATAATTGTACTGCTGAATCCGGCGTGAACAAAACATATTTTTTACAAGGAGGAGACCAGAGGGGGAGATGGGCAACCATGCTGACATATAGTGACATATTCAGACACACACAAAAGATCTGTGAGACTTTTAATCAACAGTGAGTCTTTGACATTTCTCTGGCTGCAGTGTGATAGCAGTGCTCTTCTCATCACTTACACAGGCACATTTACAACAAACACACACCCACACTGCGAGCTATTGAGAGTTCAGCGTCTCGCGAATAGACATTTAAACATTTCATTGTAACAATAATGTAATGTAATTATAGTAAGAATAGCATTACTATTAATAAGACTAGTATACTGTGCAAATAAAAAAATAGTAAGCAAATGAACAGAGACATCCATAAGGCCTCACAAACCTAGTTAATTTGTCTTAAAGGACATCATGCTTGAATAGAAATTGTCATTTGCTGTCAACTGTTTGGAAGGAACATAATCTTCGCACTGAAATGTCGAAACCCCAATGTGCTCAATGACTGGGATGAAGAGAATAAGCTTAATGAAACATGAAGTTCTGCCTGCTGCAGTGCTGCTACTGCTGCTTCTCTGTAGCTTCTGAGGTCTCTCGGAGGAATATTTAAAGTAATTACACTCTGCCTGTACTGTGTAACGTAGCGACTGGGTGCTCTAAATTCTTGAAAAATCCATGAACATGCATTCTGGCCCACAGCATTTGTTTAGACAATTTGCTTTCATATGGTATTACTCAAGCTGCTGTGTCTTGAACACTTCTGACCGAAACAACTCTGTTCTTGAATTAGTGTGGTAGGGGTCTACGGAGCTGTCTGGCGCCACTGTCCTCCTAAACATGTCATTACTGTAACCACGAGGTCAGTGCAACACAACCCCTCACACACATCCTCTGACATACAAATCAGACCTACTGCTGTATTAAAACATGATAACATGGCAATAAAAACGTTATCAAACGTCTCAGAATCTAACCACAGCACCTATCACATCCAGCAGACTGTACCCCATCATGCTGTGATGAAGTTATGATGATGGTTTTGAATAATGACTCCTATTAACAAAAGAAAGAGAAAAATTAGCATATGTATCTGTCCCAGTGTAAACCATACGCAGCTGTTTTAATCATTAATGAAGCTAATTATATGTTTACAAACAAAACCCCAAAGATTAAACATGACATAATCCCATTTTTACATGGGGAGATGTGCAGGGCTTTACACTTTGTTATTACTATATTAGTGAGATTTAGATGTGTTGATAGGTGCATGTTTTTTTTTCATTTCAGGCAGATTTAATTGTAAATTAGTGTCTAAATATTAACATGTATCTATGAATGTTTGACATTTTTAGGTAATAAATTATGAATTATTCAATTGTTACATTTTTCATGGTGAAAACATCTATGACACAACATTTAATGTTGTTTCACTTCAGTGTTGCTGGTTTGTACTGAAAATGTCAGTAACCTCACAGGCAGTGAGAAATAATTCAATGAGCTCATGAAGTTAGATGGTGTTAACGTTGCTAACAAAAACAATCATTTCTCAGCAGCAGTGTAGAGGAGAAGGACTCCCACTAAGGTGAGTGTGCCACCATTAGTGTTTCATGACACTCCACTTTATAAATGCGTATGACATAATGATTACAAAATGTTGTGGATTTCAGTTTCAAAAGATTTATTTTTCCTTTCTGTAGACCAGACATGCATTCAAAATACACACCTGTGCAGTACCAGTGCTTCAATACTCTTAACAATGTCTTGTGGTTGAGTGTGTGTGTGAGTAAGAAGAGCACATGATCAGTTTTGCTTACAAGGGTGAAGGTTAACCCTGCAGATCATAAGGACTCCACTAGCAGTACATATACACATTCCTGCTGTATCAGCATGGTGACAGTGAGAGTGAGAAGAGGTGATTTTATTCTGGACACTGCAGCCATGAAAAACGAGGAAGTGTAGGAGAACCTCAGGATCCCAGTGTTGGAAGAGAGAGGCATACAGCTAGCTGCTCTGTGGTCTCCAAATCCCCCTGAGTCTCATTTAGTCTTATTGCTCCTCACCACTCCCCCCATCCCGTCCACTCCTGCTGCCCCTGCTCCCACCACCCATCCTGACAGATTGGAGGATATGAATGTCTGCAAATTGGCCTCAGTGGTGAGGTGAGCATGACTCCAAGACCATGGCTCCACTTTCCAACCAGCTTGTGGTCTTTCACCCAGCTCCTCTGACGCTGTCCCTTGTATTAAATTAGCAACAGACAGCAGCCTATTTGGGCGTATAGCTGATTATGGTCTTTGGGCTTTGTGTTTATATTGGACCATGGAGGAGTGCCTGTTAGCGGTTAATAATAATGCAAAACCATGCGAAAGGCTGCAATGTTAACTATTTCATGTCTTAAGCAGCTTGAGCCAGTGTGTGTGTGTGAGTGTGTGTGTCAGACGGTGCCGTCTTGTGTGAATTAAGTTTAGTTAAGTTTGAAACACTGTGTTAATATGTTAAAATATATAATAAACAGACACTCTGTCTGACTCTGACTCTAAACTCCAAGTTGCTCCCTGTGGTCAGGTCAGCACCTTGCACTGATAAATCTCATTCACTACCAGGTATTTTTTTTTTTACAATTATCCTAATTCCTATCACACCAGACACAATGTTTAACAATACTTTCCATTAACCACTTATTGGAAATGCTTCAAATCAAAATTAGCCCAAAGATAAACCAAGTGCATATCACTGTCACCATAAAGATATGTTGCAGTAAATTACCATTATTATATGTATAATTCATATATACAGTAATGTATACTGTCATATCAATGTCAGATAGAAAATCTGAAACTGAGTGTATGTCTCCAGGGCTGAATTTGTACAATATTAGTGTGAGGTTAATATAATTAAATGCTAATATCAATCAGCATGCTAATGTGCTCACAATGAC
Organism: Ctenopoma multispine; assembly: GCA_034779795.1. NCBI lineage: Eukaryota > Metazoa > Chordata > Actinopteri > Anabantiformes > Anabantidae > Ctenopoma > Ctenopoma multispine. The sequence continues at coordinate 16,597,568 of JAUYWH010000018.1, read as the reverse complement.
ATAGCTGATGTTTAGGAGGTACGATGCTTTTACTTAGCTGAGGTGGTTGGGAGTGTCAGAAGTCATAAATTAAACAACTTCAATTCTGACCTGATGATAACACTACAGGAAAAATTAATACACAATGAAAGTTATTACAATTATCCTGAGCAGAAAATGGATGTCTGAGCCATGTTTCAGTGCGAGCCACCCAACAGTTGTGATGCTTCGGTGAACAATAACATTTCAGCCTGTTGCTGCTTATGTCTGTACGTTTTATGTAGTAGATGCTGAGATATTTCACAGATACCATTTACATTACATTTAGACATGTGGCATCTAAAGCGACTTACAAGTCAGGTAGAATAACTCAAATGTTTGATCCGCTGGTGGTGCTAAAGGTTAGAGAATCACTAAAATAATGAGAATTTCTTCTCTACGAACCATGAACGTGTGTTTAAAATGTCATGCCAATCCAACCGGCAGACCAAAAGCCTTGCTGCTAGCATTGCTAAAAACATATAGCAGACAATGCAAGGCGGTCAGACACTTTTCCATTTACAAAGTGTTTTTATTTACAGTCAAAATGTCCATGCTTGCTTTGGGGGAGGTGAAAAACCAGAGTGCACTTTGATCATGTGTGATACTTGATTTGTTAAGCTCTGTATTCCTGAAAGCAGAAGCCCTGGCATCAGAAATTCTCACTCTCTCTCTCTCTGACTGTGTTCTTCTTTCTATTCTTCTGTCTCTCGTTCTTCTTGGCTGGGCCTCCTTTTGCCCTGTAGGAGTAGGATTAAGTTGCTGCTGCTGCCAATTCTTTTTTTCTGAAGGTGGAAAATCACAAAAGCCTCAAAAGCCCTGCAGGCTAGTTTTCTCCCACTGCTGATAGATTTCATGTTGCAACTTTCTCCACATCACACACACCTACACCCGAATGCACACAAATTATCAAGCACTCTCTCGCAAACTGTTCCTTAATTGTCAGTGATTGTCCCACACACAGGGGACACTAGAAGCTTCACAAGCCTCGAGTCTGAACCTGTCTCAATGGAGCAATTTGTTGTAAAAGAGGAATAGACAGAAAGAGGGAAAGAGATACTAAGCGCTCCCTCCCAGTATTCAGGATTCATCAGTCCACATTGTGAGCTGAGCTGCAAGGTACATCAAACAAACAAGACAGAATCGTCCCTTGATCTGTTCAATTATGCACTTACACACTTTAAAGGTGAAAAAATTACATAAAATGGACTTTTATCTCATTCTATTATCTCTGACAAAACATTTACTGGCTGTGGCTGAGTTGTATGTTATTTTATAGGATATATCCCGACATCACAATGAGCTCTCTGCTTCTTTGTGTCTTTTAATAAGATAATAAATACTTCATATGCTATAATGGATGTTTTATTATTAGGACAAGTTTAAAACTGATCAGTGCTTTTTACAGATGTTCCAGCAAATAGTAATTTTCAAGCCTGGATCTCACATTTTGTATTGTGTGTATTCCCACTGCCATGCTGCTATTTTTATATTGGAAGATGAATTTAAACATCTAATTTGTTGTCTGCCTCTTCAGTCAGCTGAAATGCCATCCAGAAGTCTACAATACACCTGATGTATGTATAAGCTTATTTCTGATTTTTTTTGTTTTTCTGAAAATGTCACCTGCAGCTGTTCCCCTGTAAAGGTTTTTCCTGCAGCTCTGCGTACATTATCATTTCTTTAGACAGTACTTGTTTAGCAGCTGCTAGAACTGGTACAAGTGACTGAGGGCATGGTAAGTCCAGCATATACAATACGTGTGCTGTATATATTACATTATTCAAAAAATGTTCATATAACACATGTTTGCTATTTACTTGTGTGTAAATCAAAAGGGCGTTGCACTGTTGTGTTGTCTGAGGTTGTCTTTTTAGAGGAGTGACTGTACTGACTATAATGATGGTTCATTGGTTAGTTGTTTGGTTCACTACTCCACCACACCACTACAGGGACATGATATAAAACAGGTTTTACTGTCTGTAATCATTCTAACCTCTAAAAGACCCCTTCCTGAAAGACTTTCAATGTACACAATGCCGTGCAATACAATGACGTGCAGCTCGGAAACATGGAAAAATATATTATTAATGTTAGATAATGTTGTTCACACAGACACTTCCAACGTCTCAAAGAAGCTTAAATGAGGGTCAACAACGACCCCACCCTACAGTAAACCTGCCATGAACAGGATAAATGATCACAAAGGGGGATTTTTTATTTTTTTACTACAAAGGATTAAACTTTGTTGGTTTAATTGGTTTTAATTGGTTTCATTAACAGTAACTTAGCTGTTACCTGATGATAGGTTCAGATAAATGTTTTAAAATGTTCTTACCACAAACAGGGACTGCCGATTTTGTGCCCCATGAATAAGACAAATGATAAATGATTATAGCAAGCAAAAACTGTATCATTGTTTAAACGGCCTATTTTTTAAATTTTTTATACACACTTGAAAAATTGTGAATCTATCCTTCAAGACGTCTGCTGCATGAAAAGCTGTGTATGGTTTGTGTGTGTGAATGTGGGCTTGAGGGTGAGATCAAAGTGTTGGCACTTTTATCACAAGTAGAAGAAAGCCAGTTTCTGTTTACATAATGTAAAAATGTCTTTGTTCTTATTATAGCTGGGCAACTTAGCAGCAACCACATCCAGCACACTGCTGCTGTTTGAACAAGGACGACCTTTCATTACTTCATCTTGAAATATTCACTTTAACCAGCCCAGTATTCCACCCAAACTTACCACAAGGGCTCCTATGTTAGCGTGGTGTTTAACATTACAAACAGTGCGTGTTGTTGTCATTTTTCTGTATTTGACTTTGTATTAAGTTAATCAGACAGGCCACAAATTTAGTAAAGTATAATCACAGAATTGTATTTGAGATGATTTGGTATCATTTTAATGGAATGCTTATTTTGAAAGTTGTCAACAAGATTAATGTGAGTGAAATTACCTATGGAGATTCTATCTCATGGGAAAAATATTGAGTGTGTATTTCTAGAGACACACTGTGATGTAATTTACACACTACGGTACAACAACGCAACATTTCAAATAATTACACTTCTCTTGACCTACTGTATTGACTTGTTGTTTATGCTGTTTCTATACTACATCTTCAGTAAAGATATTTTATTCAAAGTTTGACAAACATTAAGCCGACCCAATATTTAGGACCATAATATAAACACAGACAACATTATTATACGCCCAAAAAACGACTCGTAATTACACGATAGTTATATTTGACATATATTATTATGAGACAAATGCCATATTGTAAGAAAAATCTGAGTTGTTTCATAATCATGAGATCTTTTTCATGTTACTTATAAGATTACTTTTACCAAAAGCCAGGTCATAATTACAGGATACAGAAGTCATTATTCATAAGTCATAATGAAAATGTTTTTCTTTGGTGGATGCAATGTGCTTCTGGGTTGGGCCTCATGTTTTCAGGGTTTTGGTGGTTACTTTTTGAGTCTGAAGTGGTTTGTTGTGCTGAAATGCACACTGTCATCAAGAATAAAGCAGCTTTATAGTGAAGCAACGCTAATTTGGTCAGAACAGATCAGGAGGATGGGAAACAGGGTTCACATGATAAGTGGCTGTAGTTCCCCTCAAAAATAGGAAAAATATCCTATTCGAATGTATCCCAACATAATCAGATCCCCCAGTGACAACCTCCTCCCACACAGTCACATACACACCCCCTCCACATGCAATTTGTGTGGGTTTTCCGGTCTTGCATACATTCAGCAGTGAGGGTTTTAATGGATGGGGAAACCCTCTCTGTGGATTATAGATGACGGTTTGTGACCTGCTTCTGTGACTGATCTGTAATGAGGTGATAAAGCAGCATCAGGCTGTTTAAGGTCTAAATTATTCAGGAATAACTCCTGGAGACCACATGGTTGCGCTTATTACACATTTTGATTGAGAAATAATTTACAGACAAATTTCATGATAGGGAAACATTTTTGGGTTAATTTTACACAACAGTAAGCAAGTCAGTGGTGGGTGTATGAGGTTTGCTGGAAATAGGAATCCAATTTCATCCCATAACATTTGATACAGTTTAATCTGATGAGTTAAAGATGTTGATGTACTTTCTCCTGATGAAGTGTGGTAATTTAAATTTTTGGTGAACCTCCATTTCTTGACGTGCAAAATCTACTCCAGTTAGTGATTTCCCAGAAAGTATTTTGGCAAAGCCAACCAAGTGGTGAAAACATATGCTCAGCTGAACCTTCAAACACTCAATATAATATTGGGTACAGCAAGTCTTTAGAGAGCTGTTCCAAAAACCTTAATGCTAAATAATATTTTCAAATAATATCTATGAGATTCACAGAGACATAAACTCTGTATATTTGTTTAGGTACGCTTTTCGGAATTTTTTAAAACGTTTCCATTGAACAGCTGATAAAGTGGTGAACAGTAGTGTGAGGAGCATAAACTAAACCAGGTTGTACTAATGATACGTACAGTTTGTCTGTCCACATGAATAACAGCATAGACACATCTGGATATCTTATTATTTACATCATGTGGTACATAGTTTTAATGCTCTACTTCATCTGACACATTCACAAATGACATACCATATTCTGCTATCAAGTTTATTTGACTGACTTAACTTGACTGACTTTGAAAGGTTAAAGAAAACAAAAGTTTGTGGGTCAGGAAGTGACGTGGTCGCAGGAATAGAACCATAGATGAATGAACCAGAGCACTCACTGCAGGTAGGTGGATCAATTGGTGTGTACACAGGAACAGAGAGGTGAGTATATGATGAAATCCAGGTATTAATAGATAAGCAGTTTCTGGTGGGACTTACAGAATACCTGAATGGGAACTGAAAGGTGACAGCCGAGACTGGAGAAGGCTGCTCCGAAGTGTTGGCATCTGTCACCTGGTGAGCAACTGCAACACAGACACTAGAGAAAAACAAACTTAAATGCAGATTGAAAATGAATAATCATTTCAGGTATCTCCTCCTCCCAGGTAGCTGTGACAAACCTGATTCTCCTATTTACACACAGTTCCACAGAAATCCACAGAAATCCTCATCTTGCTTCATTTTTTTCCAAATAAAGTTCCTCGTTGCACAGATCTCTTAATTCCTCCACTTGATTTCTTTTATTCCAAACAGAGCTCCACAGAAATAAAGATTAATTTGAACAAATCCCTCTTTCTAACTACGTATTATTATTGAATTAGATTCAAACTGTAATAATCTGAGGACATTGAAATTGTTGAAATAGTAATAAACTTAAATAAACTTTATTAAACAACTTTCAGGGCTGCACCGTGACACACCATTACTCCTGTCATGGTCAGTCCAGACATGCTGTGACTTGTTTATGATGTTTCACAGACAAAAAACGTTGCATACATGTATAGATTCTGAATGAATGAATTGTAAATGTATGGTAAGTTTCTGCATGTGTGTGAATGCATATAATCGCCAGCTTCTCACATCAAATGCTTCTCAGTCTGCACTTCATTAATTGTGTATTCCAGCATCAGGTGTGTTTGTATGAGTTATATGTGTGTGAGAGGGAGTGTGTGTGTGTTTGTGAATGTAACCTGCGGCTGTTAAGTGCTGTGAGCCTTAGGAAAACATTTCCACTTCTCCACAGCTATGACTGCTCACACTAAATCATCACTAAATCTCCCACGCGCTACGCCTTCAGTAGTCCATGAATTACATGCTCTCTCACAAACACACACACACACAAGCACACAGAGGTCTGTAATAACTAGAATATCTCTTTGCTGCCACTTTTAATCTGTATGAAGTGTTTAATTATCGGTATAATCCTTTCACATCTCTGGATGTTTCTGTCATAGCAGAAGGAGCCTATGACAGAAATATCTGTCTTGTTTTCTTTGGTACCAAAGGTACCGAAAGTGCCTCAGCAGCTGTGAATGTGACTGGAGAATGTGATTTTTCCGGCACTGATGAGGTCATCATAATAACCATACTATCAATGTCTTAAGTTAAACTAAATCGAGAAGAAGGAAGATATTGCTAACGACATGTCCGCCGGACTGACGCAACCATACAATGAAAATACTCCAAACGTTGTGTATGGAGACAATTTGAGCTTCAGGAACAAGTAATAAACCACAAATATGGTCTGAACTTCTCAAAGACAGATTTACAGATTCCTAAAAAGAGTTGAAAGTGAGAGTTTTAGTTTATTACTTTGACAACATGTTGTTAAAACACATTCATTTCATTACTTTTTTTTTCTGTTGTATTCAAATTAGCAGAGAATCAATTACTTTCGTGGTTTTGCTATTTTCTCGTCAAGCCTGCTTTAAACCACAGGAAATTCCTTCCTTCCTCCCTTCCTTCCTTTGCTCTATGTTTTTAATTACAAAGGCTATTTCTTTCAGTTTCCTTATTTGCCATTGGTCTAAATGGTTTGTCTTAAGTAATGGGGACATAACCCACCTGAGAACTCACCTGAATCCAGCCCAGGGCAAATCTGAGTGCAGACTGGCTCTTGGAAGATAAAATCACTGTCAACTTTCTTTTAAAAACACACCCTACACAATTTGACAGAATCCTTAAAACAAACCACACAAGAGGAGTTTACATTTTTGTAAGCAACACCTTTGAGAAAATTCAACAATGAAACTGGGATTCCCACTTTCCTAATTAATTCAGCTCTGTTTCCCTCCCAGTCCTAGGAAACAAAGAGCAATACAAAGCTGAATGCAGGTTTGAGATAGCACAGATGTTTCTTTAAGCCTTTGAAGTGATTATTCACCTGTCACATGCCATATTTAAAGACAGGGCAGGTTTTGCACTGCAGCTAATGTGAGTTGTTCAGATTTGGCTGTTTTTCCCCAACAATCATTTAATGGCTGTGAACTGTAACCAATCACAGCTAATAGAGTCTGTAGCTGTCAGAGATAGAGATGAGTGGAGAAATAGAGTGAGATGGGGGCTGAGGTCTCTGGGGGAAAACAGACATGAAGACAAGAAGAGAGAGAGAGAGGGAGGGAGAGGGAGAACACTAAGGAGATAAAATTAGGGAAAGGCAGCAGCTGAGATTGGCTCAACGTGGCTGTTTGCTGTGAAATTACAAAGTCATTATTTGATGGAGGCTTAAACGTCTTATGCCTCCTCTGCTTGCCTTTAATCCTGTCGTGGACCCTCATGCTGAGGGAACTATTTCCAGGTGTGAAATGAATCCATCGTGGCACTGCTTTATAGATTTCAGAGGGCAGGAAAATGGAAACTTCAATTTGATGAAGACTTGATGAAGACAGCTCAGACAAACTTGCTCTAGCTTTGCTGGCCATCTGTGGCTAAGCTATTATGACCTGATTTGCCTGAGTGGACAAGGTAAAAAAATTCTGCATTAGTCAATAATAGTGATACAGATACCTTAACTCAGTGTCAAACCGCCTGAACCTGGTGATAAAGAAACACCTAGAACCCTGAGGTAGTCATCCAGGCTAGCTGTATGCCAAGGATAACTAGCATTCAAGAGGTTTATAGAAGCCTTTTTTTAACAAATGTATTGCGATTGGGAGATTATTGTAAATATATCTATATTTAATTTGTTACCATATGGCTACCATAAGCGCCTTAAGCCAAATCAGTGTAAAAGATATTGAGGCAACATATCACAATGAAAGTAAAAATAACAGTGAGAGCACATGCAAAACCACCTGCATGTTTCCAGCAGCTGTTTTCCACAGCTGCATGATGTGTTTACCGGAGTTTACCTGGAGCTATTCACATACAAAGGTGACACAGAGTTTAATCACAGGCAAGGACTCTTACTGTTCACAGCAACATAACAGCAGGAGCAGAACTTGAGGCAGGTAACAGCTAAATTCAGTGCACATTAGGCGACAACTTGCTGATCAAAGACAGTAAATGAAACTATAAGCTAACATCATTTCACAGGACGTTTGCCTGTAAAATACCATTGCCTCTGGAACTGACACATTATCACACAATAACAAGTCTTCAGCTTTTCAGTGAAAATATAACATTATCCCAGCACTGTGTGATAAGATGAAGCAGCAGACTGACGGTGTCACAAGGACGGGACCCGAAAAGGTGCAGACATCTCAGGTAAGTTAAGGAATTTATTTACACAATGATAAATGGATGACGTTTGGTGAGAAGATCAGGCAGCCTGGTGGGCCTTTCAGCCTCACAGCTGGAGTGCAACTAACACAGCGCAGAGGGGTGGAGCAGCTTCCTGGGAGACACAAAGAAATCAGTAAGTGAATGGAATTACAGCAGAGCAGCTAATGAAAGTGAACAGACTGAGAACATTGCAGCTACCCCAGAACCCAGAGAGACTTAGAGTGCAGGGAAATAGCAAGTGAGTTAAGAGGAGATGGCAGGTCAGCAGGTGAACTCCAAGACGATGACGGTGTAGGTGAGTTGTGGAGAGATAGGTGGGTGGCAGTTGAGCACAGAAGATGGGAGCACAGTGGGTGAGTAGTTGAAAAATGGCCAGGTGAGCACAGAGACGATGGTGGCACAGCCTGTAACTGAAGCAATGGCGTGGTTGTCTGTATTTTTGGCATGGCAGGTGAGAGCTGGACACCAGGTCATATCTCTGAGGAGACACATTCTCCTAGTTTGCACAAGCATCACCACTTTGGCTAAAACTTTAAAGAAATTGTAAATTAAAGTTGTTTAAAATGCTAACCTATCCATCAGTTTTGTTCTTCAGATTTAGTAACAGAGCGTTTTATAAGCAGTGCAGCAGCTTCTGCAGCCTCACAGCATCCATATTCATTACTGCTGTAATATGTCCAGCTTTACAACAGTTTGCTCTTTGTCCTCCTCACTCAAGTGGCTTCACCTTGGAGGGGGCCGTCATACCCTGATGCTCTGCCCTCACCCGCACAGTGCATACATTAGCCTTGAGTTGAGGGGCGGGACACTGGCTGTAGGACAGCAGGAGAGAGCAGGAATAAGCATACTGACTTAGTAAACACATACAGTCACAAGTGAATTTAAGGTTTCAGCATTACTTTCATGTACTAAAAACCTTTAGTGATATTCATTTTACACCACTGATGACTGTACAGGATATGTTGCACATTATGTTTTACTTTAGCATTAATAATCATTTTTGGCATCTCTCACAGCAGACAGTTCATGGTGGCCAATCTTAAATTTCACAATAGACAGAAATTGACTGACTAACTAGAGCGGAGATCTAACAGAAACAGAAGGAAAACTAAAACATTACCATACCTGATGGTAAAATAACAGAACTGCTTTGGCATTTGTAATTTTGGTCTAAGACCAAAATGTATATTGCCACTTCAAGAGTTTTATTCCAACATAGATTTTGAGGCAGAAAGTCAAAGCCACCTAAAACCCTCTGCAGATTCATTTTGGTTATTTTCAACAAAATTGTTCTTGATTCTCCTTTAATCTCCCACCAGCCTCTTACAGATCCATATATGGCAAGCCACTGCATCTCTGACATTTTCAAGCATGCACAACACTCTTTGTGACATTTCAAGAGATGGTAAAGTCACGAGAAACAACAGGATGGAGGATTCTGCTTGTTCTTCTACAGACAAGTATCAAAAGCCCCGGGCCTGCTGCTCTCATGATGGATGAAAGCTGCAGAATGTTTAGTCATATCACCGTTAGCCTCATTAAAACTCACCCTTGGGTGCTGTAAACAGATAAAGGATGATTAGTCTGTTCAGAGCTCAGTTTAGCTTCAGTCTCTGCTCTCAGCAGGGGAGGAGCTGCTGCAGACAGATACTAGATAGCTACTCATCAGCTTGTCCCCTGTAGTATGACCTGGATGACAACGTCACTGACCACAGGTCTCCATGTATTTTAGCCTCACTATGTAACATTTATACAACAATATAACTCAGTCGTAATGAAGCAAACAGCATCTCTGTCACTGCCTCTGTGCGCCTGGATCTTGATGCCTGGAACTTAATGGAGATTTAATTGACCATACTGTTCATTCCTGTTGGGCCAAAGGGGATCAAGATAAACAGAAAAAGACTTTGATTAAACAAAAATCATTATATAGAGGAATTTAACTGTCATATACACTACCAGTCAAACGTTTGGTCACACATAGGAATTACCATATTAGAAGACATTAAGTACTAGTCAAGTACTAATGTTTGCAGAATATGGGCCTCTGTATATTTATGTAAATATTCATTCTAAAAAATAATTGTTTTCAGCTACAATAGTCATTTACAATATGAAGAATGTCTACATATTCATTCTGATCAATTTGATGTTATGAAATCCACAAACATGCTCATTTCTATGTGTAACATTTGACTGGCAGTGTAGTTAGACATCACACACTCTCTGGCTCAAATCTGAATTGAATCTGGACCCACTTTCTAAATTTCAGTTCAACCTGACCCAGACTGCTTTCGAGTGACACATTGCTTCTCTTTAGCTGACTTGTCTGTTTGTATGCTAGTAGATGCAATTAGCACAATTGTTGTCAGATAAGGGATATTTTACTATATTTATGACTTGTTTACTCCAACACTCCATAGAAATTCTCCAAGCGGACCCTATGAATTGTGTTTGGGTACTTTTGCTCTACATCCAACATCAAGCTGCTTTTAAAATTAGCGTAAACCTGAGACATAAGTATGTGTTACAGACAAGTGTGAGTGATTTCAGATTAACAGGTGCATTCATGTAAAGGGAAACACGTTTTGATGACCTCTCACTTTTCTTGAAGTGCCACCCTCATTACAGAGTTTCCATGTATTGTAGAAGAAATATCCACTTTTAACAGGGATATTGTAATGAAAATTCATTACACCTCATTCCATCCAGGTCAAAAAATGCCAAGAAATCAAATAAAACTTATAAGATGATTAGTGCTGCACCTATTGATGGGCTTACAAATGTGATGGAGCAGTATGTCTGACATCGTGCAATGACAGAAATCAATTTTTTGTCAGCTTCCATCATCTGCCAGACAATTTAAAAAACACCATGGATCTCCATTGTCACATTAATGATAAGTGTTACTCTCTTGTTTCACTATCCTAACTAACCAACTTTCCTCAGGCTGAAGATGCTACTTGGATAAACAGTGAAACATTTTGAGCTAACAAGAAAGAAGTCCAGTTGCCATGACTCAACTTCCAAATATCTGCTCATAGTTAAATATAACATTTCCTTCCCCTGAAGGAACAAACTCGGTCTCTATAGCAACAGGATGTGCAACTTAATCATACAACAGCAATGTATGATTAAGTGATCAATGACACTGTCACTTTTGCTCTTACATTCCTGATTCATCTCACGGCCTTCTTAAGCCAATGGAGTTCAGGGTCCCTAAGTATGCAGTTTCATTTAGTTGATATAAGGAGTAATTCTAGTTCTACAATCTTTCTCTGGCTGATCACTGACTGGGGAAAAGGATGAAAAGGAGTGTATCAGAGTCCTCAGAAGTCTGTTCTGTTGCACTTGTAACCAACCCCAACTTGTGACCACAAGTTGAATACACTTCTACCTCACTGTAGAGAGTATAGATTTTAATACGTTGGCGGTTTTCACTGTTTTTAAATAAGCTGCTGAATTACTATGCAACACACACTTAGCCTACATTTTTTAAGCACACAGCACCTTTGGGAGACATCTCTGACAGCGAGACAACATGCGTCGGCGTTAACATTTATAAACAAGTCTCAACACAAAGTTAGTTCTGCAGCACATCTGGGGAATTCATTACAATGTTAGACTTCAACAGGCATTAACTCCGGCAGGAGATATAACCTCTGCAGAAACTTTTGACCGTGCACAGAGAGACATCAGGGGACATGGGCTAGTGAGTCTGGTAGTTGTGAATGTCAAGTGTGATGTGATGTTGATCATAGTGTGGGCAGCAAGAGATGGAGGGAGGAAACTTCTTTAAGAGTCCCGTCACTTCCCCAGTCGCTGCCCTCGTGCCAAAGTCAATGTTGTCTTAACATCCCAGGCCCAATTTCAGAAGCTGAAAAAAGCCTTTCCATGCTGAAAGGTTCCAGAGAAAAAAAAGGAGGTTGAAGCCCAGAGCTCAAATTAAAATATCACTTGGGTAAACAGACTGGGTTTCCTCCTGTGGTTACACACCCTCCTCACCCTTGTCACCTTTTTCTGCCTGTCACTTCTCACCACTCTCCTTTTGATCACTCTTATACCTCCTAGCAGCCATCTGTGGTTGCTTGTACAAGAGCCATTTACAGAGTGGATGGTTGTATTAGGCTCTGTTATATTCAGGTTAATTTATGAGTGTTGTATGAAGCATATGACCTCTTGAAACATAACTTATATATTTCACAGTTACTGCCTTTAGGGCTCCTTCACAATTCTGTCGCTTATACACACTGTAACTTGATCACAAGGTATTTTTTACAGTGACATTTTTAGTAGGGTTCTCTCTTTCGTATATGATTTCTTGCTCAAATAAATCAGAAAAACTGTTTTACTGGACAAGAGAGACAGAAGGATACAATAGGATTGATAGCTGTGTTGCTTGGAGATCTATTCTAAAAAAATTATATGTTACTTCCAAGAAGATTTTTATCATTGACACGAAGGCCACAAGTTTCTAGAGTTGGAGTTTTTCACACAACCCTGAATAACTGAACCACAGTTGTTGGAAAGAAAGGCTCTGTGCTGTCATCTGTAGTAAATAAAATGCATTTATGCATTTATTTATATTAGTGTATTAATTTCCATACAGTCACCTCTGCACTTTTGATGTCCAGCTGGTAATCAGTTTCTTGTATTGGAACTAGTCCTTTGGAGTTTTCTAGTGTTTTGACACTGCTGGCGTTTCCTTTCAGCTGTTTCAACGGGGTGGGTGTGTAGTGTTTACAGTTATTCTGTATGTGTTTAACCTATTTTGACTGACAGGGTTAGCAGCAGAGTACAGTCCAGTGGTCTTAGAGGCAGTGGTCCCAGAGGCATCAGATTTGACATCCCCCACCCCAACAGCTTTTTTGGGTGTGACATCAGTAAATACCAGGCTATGACATTTCCCAGAGTCTCCGGGCTGTCGGCAGAGTAAATCTGTGACTTGATATTTGGTATGACGTATAACAATCACTGGATATATTAATATTTATTAATCTTCTTGGGATATTGTGGACAGCCTGCCCCCTAGAGTCTTGTACAGGGACACCTCGACATGTGGCCAGGAATCTGAGAGAATCGGGAAGTGAACCACCAACCCTGGCATTTGTAGACTACTACTGACTGCCCTACCAACTGCGCAAACGTCACCCATATGGGCAGAGTGTTGGTGTACAATGGTAAATGAAATGGAGTAGGTTGGTTGGAGGATATGTTTTACTGCCGAGTTTTCTTCATGCATAGTTGACTGCATACCTACACTACAGAGGCACATGCACTTCTGTGGATGTGTATGTGGACATGTTCCAACGATGTGCATTACAAAACCTGCTGACGACCTCTGACATTGAGCAAGAACTGTTGAAATAAACGTTACATGGAAAGGGTGTATAAAACGAGCATCCAGTTTACTTGTCTGGTGAGTGTACAGTCAATGCAGCCAGTCTGTCCAGACAGATTTTTGGACTGGGCACAGAGTCTGCCTGGAATCTCACGGACTTGGGCAAATGACAAAATTTTACATCTTGCATACCGTAGCAGAGAAGTGGACAAAGGAAAGCAAGAACTGGTCTTAACCAGTTGACCTGTTCTTTGTCATATGGCATTGAGACAATTTCTGCTATCATGTAGTCTTCAAATGGGCCAAAGATGGATGTCTCCCTTAGGGCTGTAACCTAAAATACTTCAAATCTGCATCTTGTGCAATAAAGTTAAAAGTGCAAAGTTTGTGAAAACCCCAGGGAACATTAAAACATGTTGCAAGAGATGGGTATAAACCTTGTGTATTGGACCACAGGAAAACAATAGTCTTCCAGACTTTACGGTTTTGAAACATATTGGCATGAGATTATACAAAAGAAAAAATTGCCGGATTTAAGGGTACATGCAATAAAAACACTGATGGTGCAACAGTTACCAGGACCAAGATGAATCAAAGTCAGTCCTCGGGTTAATATTTGCATTAGTTGAAATTACTGCTTTTCTTTGTCACAAATGGTTGACCAAATTACTAATCAGTTTCAATTACTTTTATTTTAGAATAAAATAAATTCGTCCCCACGAGTGAGGGGCGAATGGAGCGGGAGGTCGACAGACGGATCGGTGCGGCGTCCGCAGTAATGCGGGCTCTGCACCGGTCTGTTGAGGTGAAGAGAGAGCTGAGCCAAAAGGCGAAGCTTTCTGTTTACCAGTCAATCTACGTTCCTACCCTCACCTATGGCCACGAGCTTTGGGTAGTGACCGAAAGGGCAAGATCGCGGATACAAGCGGCCGAAATGAGTTTTCTCCGCAGGGTGGCTGGACTCTCCCTTAGAGATAGGGTGAGAAGTTCAGACTCTCCAGTAAGTACTCAAGTACTCTGTGTTTAGCCCTGCATGTTTGGGATGGAGGGGATGTACTCCTATTGTGTTTGTAAAAAATTGAATTTATAGCATCTTTCGTTCTTTTATTTCATGCAGCTCAACATGCTTCGCATAAATCACATACCAGGAAAGAATAAACAATGCAAATAAGGCAGGAATTGTAGGAGCTTTTGGGAAAAAGAAGGAAATAAATAACTAACAATTAACTATTTAAATGCAAAGAAAATAAGGGAAAAGGGCATCAGTAATTCAAAAGTATAACAGCAGGAAAGCGGTGAATGAATTGACTGTTAGTTGGATCTGTGAGCCTTTGTACTATTTTTTTAAATGTACAATTAAACAAAGGGGACTCTTGTTAGGCAACAACAAGGTCCAGGAAGTTAAAAGCAGTTGTTAAAGAAAAAGAAGCTGTGAAGCAGCCAAGACAGGTGTGATGTGTTCATTGTCTTTTGTCCCACTCCGCAGTTTGGCAGCGGCATTCAGAACAAGCTCTGCTCTGTCTATTGTGTTTTTTAGTAAAGAAACCACATTTGTCTGGGTGAGTGTTCAAAGCAGGGAAAGAGAAAAGCACAGTCCAGCTTTATTTATTTTTTTGCTGACATCATTAAAATGATGTGATACAAATAATCAAATGCTCAATTAGGTTTAATCAAAAAACATTTGGGCAATTTATGAAAATAGCTTAGCTTATTATGTGATGAAGGATACTGTGTGAATTATGTTCACTACTACTACTACCATTTTTCAATTCCATGAAGTGCCATGTTTTTCTACTATACAATAGTTATAGGGAGAAGGTTGGATCAGGACTAGTCCAGTGTCCTGCATGTAGTTAGCTTCATATGATATATATTGTCACTACCAGTCAAAGGTTTGGACACACATAGGAATTACCATGTTTCTCATGAAAAGATACATGTCGTCAGTTGTGTTACCATCACTGCACGTTGTTTTCTAATGATCAGGTATCCTTTTAAATTAATACATTTGCATTAGCAAATTAGCATATTTGGGAAGCTAAAACACATTCTTTGTGTACTTGCATACTTGGCTAATAGAGCAGGTTTTTTCTCTCTACTGTTCGGTGCTGAGCAGGTAGTGTATGGTGGGTGTATCACGGCTTTTACAATGTGCGACATTAAATTTGCAGACTGTAAATGTGATCCCTCTCTGTGGTTTCATCACCATATTACATTACACAGTGTTACGTGAAAGTAATGGTTAAAACAGATTTAAGAATATGTTGGCTTAAATGGTGAAATTGAAAGTCCATCTCAACCTCTTAAAAGTAGCATTTACTGTTGCAAAGTATGAAGAAGGGATCGTAGCCAGACATGAACAACTTTATCTGACATGGTATTAATCTGTATGTGCCAAATAACCTTTCATCGTGACAGCAAGAAACCTTCAGGCCATAGAAAGATGTTGATTTAAAGTAAACTGGATCACCTGTTTCTAAACCCACCCCACATGTAACGCCCCTTTTTGGTGTCAAACTTGAAACAGATGTTTGGTTGAAGTTTTCCTCTGCTGCTTAATGATGGATTGGAAATTTAATGTGGAAGAGAGACAAAACCATGGTTATTTTCTTTCACCTGATTGTATGAAGCAGCCAAAGCATTCAGACTATTCCAAAGTCACCACTACTTCATTCAGCCCATAGGAAAGAATGTTTAAGAACACAATAAGATTTATTGTCTTTCTATAATTTGTGGCCAGGACTTGGCAAACATGCAGTTCAAGCATCTGAAGCCTGACCCGACTACAGTGATGGATTATACTGTGTTCTGGATCTCCACAATACACAAGAGGCACAAATCTTCTCAAGGCTCCTGTACAGCAACCATCAGTCATCATTAACCAATCAACATGTAACGTTTGCTGAGATGTAAGCAGATACAGTAGATGAAAATCCAGCAGCAAAAGCCTGTGAATGAGTGAAGGGGTGGGGAGAGAATTATTGGTGAATAAATACAGGTAGATCTAAAGTTCAGTGCACAAAAATTACAAATTCAAAACACATGTTCTCGCTTAATTCTTGTTGTGTTGCCTCTTGCAGATTTCTTTTCTCCTCTGGTTTTACAGCAATACAGTGGAAGTGATGAGAACTTTAACAGATAGACTCAAAGCACTCAGTGGTTCCTTATTTAATTTAGTTATTGCAGGGTTGTTGTATTGAGCTATATTGTGTGTTGTGAAGGATTAAGAAGAGATAAACTAATATCTACAGAAGAGTTTTAATGTAATTTTTCAATGTGTGTTAAGCTAAGTACATGTTTTATGCATTCTTGCTGTATTGATGTTGTTACTCATGTTAATGAAATAGCAAAACAAGCCTTTGTGGATGTAGTCATCTTTTAGTAAGACACCTCTGTGCAAGTCTTGGCTTGTTTTTCTCTGTCCCCTTTCTCTGCTGATCTTCATATGCCTTTGGTTGATATTTGCTCTCTCTCACTCATAGACACACACATACACGTATTTAAACTCCAGGAAATATTGTTTTGCTCCAAGTGGTTGAACATCTAGTAAATAAAAGTGCAGGAGGGTGAAGACAATGGTTTACTTTGCTCGCTCCCTTGGTTTAAAAATGGAGCTATAGGGATTCAAAAAGAGCGGCATGAAAGCTAACACCAGCATGACATCATGAACTCCCTAAACGACACATAACTAAGAATGGAAAAGGGCCTTTGAAGACAACACGCTCTAGTAAAAATGATTAGCTCCTTGTCAACAATGATTTAAAAACTCTCTTTCTCCAATCCAATGCTCCTATGTCCTGCCAAGATTTTCAATCTTTATCGTGCACAGAGTTGTGTGATGACTCCTAGTAACTCCAAGCAGCTCATCTTAACCAAGAAGTGAGACGTGGATGCAAAAACAATAATAACAAAGCCCTGGGGCAAATCACTGTAGTTCTAGAAAGGACTTTATGACATACATGTGTTAACATGAGTCTAACCAGCCTCTGTACTCTTAACACGGTTCAAAAATAGAATGAGCTCATTGGTTACTGCCCTATGTGTGCCTCAGGGAATGTTACTCTGATTTCTACAGTCATTGCAAGGTATAATAACACCCAGCGTGTTTACAGATCCAATAAAGCTTTCTCTTGTAGGCAGTTGTGGCTTGCTAAGTAAATATTTGCCTATCAACCAAGGGGTCGGTGCTTCCATCTCCAGCTGCTCCCAGTTCCACATGTCAAAGTGTCCTTGAGCAAGACACTGAACACCAGCGGTAAAACAGACAGGACGTAGCAGGATATAAGAGTACAATTAGATTAGTACAGTGAGAGGGGGAAAGTGAATTTGCTCCCAGACTCATCATCTTAGAGGAGGCTGGATGATGAGATAACATCTGTGGTTAACAAGTTTGTTCAATCAATCCCATCATCCCAGCCTGATAGAGGAGGAAAGTGGACATCTAGTTAACTTTATACAACTCTGAAAGAGTTCCATTTGTGATAAAGCCCAAACTGGTGAAAACAGTTAGAGCAGCTAAAGGAGACCACATTCATTATGGTATAAAGGGTTTTAAATTACTTTGTGTTGTGATGCAGAGAATATTCAGATAAAGATAAGTAGAATACATTGTGTCTCTATGTGTGTTTTCACAGAGGAAAGTTCATAAAACAAAAAAAATCAGAGCTCTGCTAAAAACACTTTGCAGCCATGACTCAATCATCTTTCTCTCTTCATACACCAGCCTATTTTATATACACATGCAGACACACACATTCTGCAGCTACAGTATCACTCTGGTATTCTCTTATCCCTTACACCCCAGATATCCCCAAAACTGACAAAGTTCTGCTGATAAAATACTGGGGGTTGAGTACGTGGACATGTTGCGGTCAGCACATAAAGTATGTGCGGTGGAACATGGCTGTACTCTCATGGCTTAGAGGACGAGGACAGCGTAATCTGCACTTAAGAGAGAACCGATCAAGTTAGCACTGAACTTTGGAGGCAAACAAAGGACAAACACAATCGGAGGAGAACGATGCTCCTCTACAGTTTGTTCTTTAACATGATGAGGGGATTGGCAAACAAAGAAGGTAAAGCTTTTTGGTTTATCTTGAGCCGTTCAACCAAGCTGCAGTGGAAGCAAAGCAAGACTTTTTCAGATGTGAACCCAACACTAGACTGGAGGTGACCTAACCAAGCCAATGGATTGTAGTAAAATGAGAAGCTCAATATGAAAGTAAACTCAACATTTCAGAGTAATAAGATACAATGTAGTGCTCTATAAAATGTCATAGGTGGGGTGCTATAGTGGCCTTGTGTCATTTTAATATTGTACCATACCATGTCTCTCTCACACTGTATTTCCTGCCATGTCTGTAATGTCTGCTGTCTTATGTAGGCATAAACCAATACCAGAACAGTATATAAATAAATGGTCAAGTAGAAAGTAATATAATAAGTAATATAAATATAAAAAATATAAATAAATGTTGTGTAGGGATGGTGTAGGACTATACAAACCAAAACCTTATCACTTGTTTCTTGTTTCATATTTTATTCCCACAATTTTACTAAGATAATTTTTAAAATATTCTGCTAACCAATAATTGTCTCCATCTTTATTTCCACGCTTTGTAATTATGTTATTGTAGTTTTGTTTCAGATGGTATTCCACTTTTTCTGACACTCTCCAGGAACAAAATCAAATTTTGAAACCTGAGTAAATCTAGCAGCCACACTAGGGATCTGCTCAGTGTTTCAGCCAGCTGCAGATCAATATTTTTACTGTAATTCCATCAAACTATAATTATAGCTAGAGCTCCTTGTGTGGAGAGTGTTTGTGGGGGAGAGAAATAAGAGTGACAAAAATCAGTTGCAGAGCAGTTCAAAAGAATTTACAGACAGGCTGGGAGATGGAAAGAAAACTAACCAAGGGACAGGGTTGGGGGAAAAAGTAATGCGTCTTTGGTCCAAACTACAATGGAAAACTTTTCAGAATTTTGTACTTGCTCCATGTAGGTTCACATACTTCAATTACAAGCCACCCAGGACTTGTAAACAGTTACATGATCAAGAGCTTTGGTTATATATTATAACCCAAGATTGTATGAGTTGGTACCATACAATCTTGTAAGTCGCTTTGGATAAAAGCATAAGTAAAGTAAAGTAAAGTAAAGGTACCAGCCGGGAATCACTCAGAGTCTTGTCCTTGCATTAAAGCACTGAAGAAAATTTTTTTGTCAACACCCACATACGTGTTTGAACCACAAGTTTCAAAAAGGCTGTTGGGGCCCTCTAGGAGGTCTCTCCTAAATGTCTATGGAATTGGGAGCGACATGGTGCCAAATGTTACAGCATCTGCTATGCTGCAATCAGGTAGAAGCCACAATGACTGCGGAGCAGAGAACAAGGAGCTGGAAAGTCTGCTACTTGGAGAGAAGGTGTTCGCCAGGTTGGCGATGTTGTTAGCCACTGCAGCTGTCATTACCCTCTCAGTTCGGTTGCTGTCAAAGCCAGATTACGTTGCGTGGGGCACTGCAAATTACACAGTGCTCTATCTTTTGCTTGTGTGAAACCTGGTATCAGCGTTGCCAGTTTTGATGAGAGGATGAAGCAGAACCATTCCTCTGGACAGGAAGAAGAAAAAAAACACAACAGAGAAATCAGGTAAAGTTGTGTTGTCTTCCCTTCGAGGTTGTCGTCAGCAATCTTAAGTTGGTCTAAATGCAGTCCGGTCTTGCTAACCTTGCTCGGTCTGTCTGTGTTTTGCTTGCTTGTCAGGGCTGTGGACTAATGGATGAAAAGCAATTTGATTGTCACTGACTACTGATGGAATATTGAATTTAAATTGTTGATTAGCTGGGAATAATGTGCAATATGGATATTCTTAATCTCAGTAAATAATAATTAAAGTATAAAAAGTATTTTAAGGAAACGTGGGGGATGCAGTTTGAATGAGCCTGATGCAGCTGATGAAATTAGTAATAGTATTTTAATAATTTACACATGCTGTGCGTAGGTTTTTTAGCTGAGAAGACTCTGCATCATCAGTCAGTACAAGCAAAGACTCAGATCATACACGTCCAGCATCAGCCAGTACTAGTGTTAGCTAATAAGGATGATTGTACTATTGGTGTGTACATTTTTAATCTGCTCTCTAAACTGTTATCGCACCTGTTCAAACAAACTAAACTAAAGACTGAAATGACTAAATAAGCTGCCCAGAAGTTGCTGGGTATGAACTTTGTGTGGGCCCACTACCTTCATTCTCAGCTCTGCTACACAGTAAACAGCCTAATGTTAGGATTTTATTTGGAAACTGTGCATTCCACTCAGAGAGAAATTTCACCTTTGCGGGTTTTGGCACGAACCAGCCCTGCTCCTGAATCAGATCCTGCAGCTTGTAAAATAAAGGGAATCAAGAGACTGGGAAGGCAATGAAAACACACCGCTTTTTATGATCTACTAATAACACACACAGCAGGAGCGGTCAATGGGATTTGTCTGTTTGTTTCTCATCTAGAAAGGCGCCTGGGAAACAAACAGACGGAGAGAGACAGAAAGTAAAATTCAGTATGACTTTTGTGATTTACCTGCTGCCAAAGATGCAGGCAGTAATCGTATATTCTCTGTAAGTCTGTTCTTTTTCCTAAATTTATTAAATGTTTTATTATCTATTATCTATTATCTATTATCTATATGTTTTGTTTGGACGTGAGCTACATTCAGTAGCAACTTTCTGTCGTGCAAAGTTGAGTGTTTCATGTCAGTGTTGTGTTGTTCAATCAATTGTCTCATATTAACAGTGAGAAACAGAGGTGAATACCTTAAGACCACATTTGTTATTGTCCACATATTCCAATAAAAGACCAGCACTTTTTCCCCTTTCTTTGTCTCTACAGACAGTAAGGGACGTTCTATAGCCAGCAGGGTGAGAGCAAAGCTGGACATCCAACTTGAAGAAAACCCAAAACAATTACTTTGTTAAGAAATGGATGACTCTCTCACCAGCTGATCCATAGCAGTCAGATTTTTCATTATATCCTTTATCCCATATTCTACCTTAACTACATGATGTAATGAACTGTGTGTTGTTCAACAGTTACTCAACTGGGACCAATGTTCTGGAGATCAACAAATACTACTGCAGCATGTGTGCCAACTCTCAGTCCAATAAATCAACAGTTACTGACACCAGTAATGTATCTATACTAATAGTTTTAAAGAACAAAAAATATTTGCACTGGTTTCTCTTTCCTCTTGTTGGAAGATATGAGCACTGAGAGTAAAAGACAGTTATATTATGATAGCAGAACAAGATATTAGTGAACAAAAAACATGTGCAAAGGTTCAGTTTAAGTATAAGCATCATAATTATGTAGAAAGACAAACATATACACATTTCCAAAGACTCTTTCAGATTGTCTTTAGGGTCTAAAACTTTTGGTAGCTTGTCACAATGCTGTTGAAGGCATGAATACATAGGTGTACGTTGGATATGTGTGTCTGAGAGCTTCACCTTGACTGTAAGCAGTACTCAAGAACAATAACACAACTTGAAAAGATTTTTTCACAACAACAAAAATGGAGGTTACAAATTATTGCTAGACATCATCTATGATGAGCAGCCACAGTTTAATCCTCTGAAGCAATTCAAGCAACTCCATATCCAGTCAAAGCCCGACGCTTCTCCTTCAAATTAACAATAGTTCCACTAGCATCAGCACAAATGTGACGAAGCCAATGTATTTCTTGTCTTGATGCCTCTTATGTAATTACCATTGTCAGTACGCGACTCTTAAATATCTACAGTCACAGAAATTAAAGTTGGGTTTTGTCAAAACCAAACTGAGGCAATCACATTTTTTGAAGATTAATCCTACAGGTTTCATGGTTTGTGCCACAGCAACAACAAAGAAATCCTGGAAAACACAGATAAAGTACAGCAGTAATGCAAACACAGAGATCAGTTTATCTTGTAGATTAGACCTGGTGTTCAGGCGATGTTTCTCCATAAAAAAATCTAGGTGCAACTGCTCCAGTTCCCAGGCTTCCTACCTGGATGTGGCTTAGGTTTATTGTTTCCATTCACAATTTATATGAAGAAAAGAATTTTTAAATTTATTTTCTTAAGATGAAAATGAAATTTTTTATTCAAAATGTGTAATACTGATAGGAGAAATCCTGTGCAGCAATTGTGAGGCTAAATCAAACATAATAATGACTGTCTTCATTTCTGTGTGTGCGAGACAATCGCTGTGATAGACCACAGCTGAGAGGCAAGCAGCCACACTCCATATCATATTGATTTAAGCTTAGAAAGGCTGCTGCGAGCAGACAAGATAGATTGAGGAAGGAAACAGTGGAGATATTACCAATGGTGATGACGATGGTGGGTGGTGGATAGAAACACAGAGAAGTGGGATGTGGAGCATGAGGAAGTGCAGATGAGGAACAATACACACAGGACACGTTTAATAAAATGTGCTGAAGTATTTCAGTCTCCTAAAGGCATCAAACTGCCCTAATAAGTTAAGATGATGTTTTTAGTGGTTAAATACGTGTGCTGCTGCTCTCCTGTAAGGCCGCACACAGCCTCACACATCTGCAGTGATGATTGATCAGTGTTTGATTGGGCTGCAAGCTGCTCGCAATCTCCCTCTCTCGCTAATCAAATGAAACCAAATTCAGAAGCCAGAGCAGCAGCCACTGATCTTTATTCAGATGTAAAAGAAAAAAACCCTCTCCAGCGACATTTTGTCATTCTAATCTCTCATTTGAGGATTTACTCTATAATCACTGCTTAACAGCTCATTTAGAATTCAGTATGTTACTAATATCTGAAGGTGAAATCCAGTCTTTTTTGCAGTTTGGTGGTGTCTTAGCCTGATCACTGTTTCATTAATGAACTTGTGATGTGATGTGACTAAGCCAGTGGTTTAACATACTTAGCTCATTAAAACATGTCTCATTTGTTCATTAAATAAATAATCATTTGTAAAGGTGGAATTTATTTTCCCCTACACAATGGCAAGTGATCAAGGTCCAAAGGCAGCAACTCAGCCCCAAATTAAGATGCTCCCTCCACTGTACTTCACTGTTGAGATAATGTTTTCCTAATTCATCTTTCATCTTTTTATGCCATACATAGTGCTGTGTGTTCTTCACAAACAATTCTATATTTCTTTACTCTATCAGTGTGGTCTTTGATAAACATCAGGCATGCTGCAATGTTTTGTTTGAAGAGCTTCCTCCATGAGCTCCTGCATGGATATGATGCTCGTTCAATGTTTTGCATAGGGTTGACTCATGAATAGAGATGTTAACCAGCTCCAATGAGTCGTTCAAGTGTTCAGCTGTTACTGTTACTTTTTCACCTCATTGAACTTTGTATATTGTGCCTTTGGGGTGGTGTTGGCTGGGCCCCTGCTTCTGTGGAGGGTAGTCACAGTACCAAATGGCCTCCATGTATAGACAACATGTCTAACTGCTCTTACTAGCAAGAAGTATTTTTTTTTACTATTTTACAAATAGAAAGTTGTGTCAGTGTCCTTATTCAAAAGTTTATTTTTTATAACCTTTGCATTCTCCTGTTCATTGAAGTGGATTAACTTGCATCCATGCAACACAGGAAACAAAGATGCTGAACATAAGACTCGACTTAGAGTTCAGTCTAATGAATTTGACTCTTGTCTTCAATTCAGGATTTGATGCCTTGTGTACAGCTACGGGAGGCAGGAGATCCTCTGTCAAACTTTCCAACTCCTTCATTTCCTGTTATACTTTACTTTTTTTCTTCTTGTTCACCTGCTTTTTCTCTTCACTATTTCTCTTCAACTCCCACAGCTTCTTGGCTGTATCTCCATGATCGCAGCACTGCGACACGTCATTAGCTTTCATCATCTCAGCAACGATGTACTGCAGGTAGGTAGAAAAGGTGGTAAAAAATGTGTAAAAGATTTTCCATCCTACATGTATGGCCCCTGTATATGGAGCCAATTACACAAAGTAAAACCACTAGAGTGCAATAAGTAGCCTTCTTAATTATTTCTCGAAAGGATACAAAGGATGTAATGTCCTGTTTCCATCACTGTGCCCCTTTTGTGTGGCTTGGTTGTATTATTAACCTTTAATCTGTCTATTGTAAGTATTTCTGACAGGAATACGTACAGATAGATAGTCCACTGTATCTGCCAAAATCAGAGGATCTTTATTAGATAATTATTATAACTATTAATATTTCTAAGGGAGGATCTTTATGTTATTATTTAGGTCATACTGCAGCTATCAAAGACAATACGTCTATTTTCGGGAAATGAGACATCCTCTCCTCTGATCCCTCATCTGAAGCAACTTCAGTTTCTAATGACAATGGCACAGCTGGATTTGGACTTTATTTGAACAGATATATGTCTACTGTTTAAATAAGAAAGGTACACAGTTATCTGATACAGAGTCTGGCAAATGAATAGAAGACATACAATTAAATGAGAAGGGAGAAGAAAAGGGGGGCTGGAAATATTCAGAACATCTTCCATCATGGTTTCTTTTTCAGTTAAACTGACTGTGTGTTAGCAGGCTTCTGGTGGTTTTGTCTTCCATAAGCTGTTCCGTTCCCCTGTGGTTTTCAGTAAACACTGTCAGTGTGGCACTCCACTGATAAACAGATTTCTGTGAAGCTCTAGATGCTTTTAGGTCAAAACATTTCACTTTCAGGATAACACTACCTTATAAAGTCTTGTGAGCAGATGAGAAGTGCAGCTCTGGGCTTTGCAGCTGTGAGTTGGGGAATAATTTATAGTGGATCTTGAAATACATAAATCCACATGGTAAAATAAGTATTTACAAGTGTCTTTCCATGTGGGTGTCAAGTCTATTTTATATGTCCTGTATAATATTACAGTTCTAAGAGAGACCTTCTCTCCAAACAAAGCTTTTCAAACGTTCAAGCTTTTAGATCCTGTAAGAATAAAACAAATCTGTCAGTCTGGGCATTTGCCAAGGACTCCTTTGTCCTGAAAAAGCTATTAGGTTAGAATTTGTAGCCTTTAAGAGGAGATACATAGTGTGGGATTCAAGATGCCTTCAGAAATAAAGAAAGTCTTTCAAGCAAAAGAAAGTTTGAATTATTGAACTATGATAATAATTAGTTAAAAAACTGACTAGTTATTTGGCTGAAAATGGATCATAAAACTATTTTGATGACCCAGTAATTGTTGAAGTAATCGGACACAATTCTGGCGCCTGATATTAGTTTTAGTTGTATATCATATCCATCCATCCATCCATTAACCTAACCGCTTGTCCTTGTACAGGGGTGCTGGAGCCTGTCCCAGCTATAATTGGGCGAGAGGAGGGGTACACTCTGGACAACTCGCCAGTCAATCACAGGACATATAGTATAGAGACAGACAAACATTCACATTCACTCCTATAGGCAATTTAGAGTCACCAGTTTCTCTAACTGTGTGTCTTTGGGCGATGGGATAGCCAGAGTACCAGGATGGAACCCACGGGGACATGGGTCCTTGCTGTGAGAAAACAGATGCCATCTTTATTGTGTAGCGTCTATAACAGGATCATTAAAATCAGCTTGTCTCACGAAGTGTCCATCTGCTCTATAGAGAGAACATTCAAGATCAATAACTATGAATAATCACTTCACCATTCTCCAGGCTCTACATACAGGACTAGTCATACAGTACTGGATTAAGCCCAAGGCACAGATATTAGTATCCACTTGCAGAGAAGCTTTTTATATCAACAGCACTCATATTACATAACCACAATGAAGGCTTTTCAACTGAGAGGCTCTTTGTTTTGGATCTAAACGTGCTGATTGTAAGTGAATCCATTTTGCCCACATACAAATGTGTTGATCATTCGTCTAAATCAAATCTTAAATGGTTAATGGTTAAATGGTTTAGTGTTTCTCAGTGGGCCCCTCATTCCTGTAAACAGGACAGTCACACCTTGGTTTACAGAACTATTAGGTTTTTTTACAACATGTATTAGATTCCATCATTGTTTAAATCAGTTTTGTTCCACCATAGCAGCTCTTGGCATTTTCATCAATGCCTGTGCTTACACAGTGATTTACACTAAGCTTGATGACAAACTATCACATTTTTGATACTAGGATTAGATATTAGGATTCATTTTTCCAAAAGATCTTCACCTGATTACAATACAGTTACATTCTCTTAAAAAAACATTGGGGTAAGAACAGAGCATCTAGTGGTGCAGCAAGATTTTTAAAACACGGAGAGAAGTTGTGACAACTGGGGAAAAGTCTTGCCAGCACTACTACAACAACATTTGATGATCCATATTGTCCTTGAAAAAAGATATTTCAGTCATTTTATACCTCTAAATCAATGCCTTTCACAGGCTCTGTGTATAAGAATATGTCTGTGAAGATTCTCAGTCATCCAGGTAAAGTAGTCTGAGGATTGAGTCATGGCAACTGGACTTCTTTCT
>JAUYWH010000018.1:16555669-16570465 GCA_034779795.1 Ctenopoma multispine | reverse complement strand
CGTGGCTAAGGTGAGGGAGGACCAGAAAGACATGGAAAAATGACACAAGGGCAAGGGGAAGACATGACACTGACAATCTGATTGGTTCAGGTGTTGGATCTACAGCAGTTTCATGTGAAATAATTGAGTCACATTAAATAAACCTTTTAAAGTCAGTCCTGAGTGCCCCACTTGAGTAAACCCACTTATTGGGTTTAGATTTTTTGAATAAAGTCGTTGATAACACTTGAGTCTAACATAAGTTACTGCAGATGTAATATAGTGGTTTAACTGACCAAAAATGTATGACATATCAAATGCTAAGACTGAAAACAGGCACTAAGTGTCGACCACTTAGTCACTAAACTGTTTTATGGAAAACTGGAGAGAAAAAATGTTGGCCCAGTAGTAACTTGTACACTTGGAAAAATGCTTCTTGCACAATTCAGTTGTCTTTGCTGTCTTCACCAGCAGTGACTGTGATGAAAGATGACATGGTGATATTACCCATATATCAGAAGGATGGAGAGACCCGCAACGGAAGAGATGGCCTCAAACCACCAAATAACTACTTTGTGGGTTGCCAGATATTTGCAGCAAGACAAAACTTTAACTCATCTTGAGTGCTGGACATGACAGGTGGGCTCCAGCTGAAGAAGCGACCTCAGAGTCAAGATATGTTCAAGAATTTACCATCCATTATCCGAGTACATGGATTTGTGCGACACACTTAACTCTGCTCAGACAAAATAAGGACCGTTTGTAACGTTTTTTTCCATAGCTTTGATTTTTTTGCTGTAGTGTTAGTTGGGGGAACATGGGTTTCTGAGACTGAGAGCAGAGACTGTTGGGGAATGTAGTTCAGGAAGCTGATGACGATCAGAGAGGGAATTTAACTGCAGAGGTAACTGAAGCAGATCAGGGTGAAGCTAAACAGGATATTAGACAGTTGAATGACTGTAGTCAGAGGAGATCGAGGATACTGAGCAACGGGGTTAAACAGGAAGCAAGGGTCAGAACAATGAAGTAAAAACAACAGGTTAACAAGTCCCAGAGACAGAATTCAAAAAACTATATCCTCAAAGTCCAGTATCAAGAGTACATGCAAATACAAACAGGAGTCAGTTCAGGCAGTGCTAAACTGATAGGAACAGAGACAGAGTTAGGTCCAGGGCAGATAATCAGGTCAGAGTTCCACAGATCCTGAGAGACAGGGAGCAGCGAAGCAGGGATAGATCCAGATGGGGAGTCAAAAATACAGAGACAGAGAGAGACACAGAACACACAGCAGAGAAAACAGGTCCATATCTGAAATCAAAAAGCAGCATCAGATCAGAAGCTCAAGGTAAATATCAGGGTGAGAGGTAAATATCAAGGTAAAGTTGGGGAAGCAGGGTCAGGCACAGAAAATCAGAACAAGGTGTAATGCTAGAGAGTTACTTCTGGGTTAAAATAAACAGACAATCTGACAGAGTGAGGCTGGTAGACCTCCTTGAGAAGGGAGAGGGACGGGTGCAACTGATTATGTGAGTGGCACAGGTGAGGGTGATAACACTGATAAGAGCAGAGTGAAGGGAGAGAAATGGCATGAAGTCGACCAAAAAAGATGAGCCAGACTGATCAGGCAGCCTGAAGCAGTACAATATGTAGTAATTCAAACCCAACTTGCTTTTATGCCTAAGTTTACCGGAAAATATTACTTTGGAAAAAGCAGTGTTTGTAGACAAAATTACAGTATTGGTGGGACTAAAACTCCAATGACATATGAACCTGACAACAATTCAAATAGGCCTTCGAACATATTTTTAAAAAAATATTTAAAAGAAAGCACATGGCATTGTTGTGAGTATTTTGTGATCATTACATTTGAATTCTCAATAATATTTGTATTAGCTGTCATTAAGGATAATAAGCTTCATCGATTACATGTTACAATGAAATTTGACATCTGCATTTAACCCATCCCCCACTCAGGGGGAGCAGTGGGCAACCACAGGCAGCTCCAAGGAGCTAATGCTCAGAGTCTTGCTCAAGGACACACCTGGTATGGGGGATTTGATCCTGCCACCTCCTGCATCGTAGCCTGATGCTTATCCCACTGAGCTACCAGGCTGCTAATATGGCAAAAAAAAAAAAACACCAGTATAACCCTTTAAAAAGAGTCAGTGCTTTAAGCTCAGTGATCCCTCATATGATGCAACACGACATTCTCTCTCCCTCCCAAATAAAAGCTCCTCAGTGTCTTATTACAGGGGATTCACATTCTCCCTCTCTTGCCCTCTCTGTTCCTCTCGAGTGAAGAAAAACTACTAACTAAGCTCAAGAGGTTCTTTGACAGCAACCACAGCTACTTCTTCTAGTCCTAATGTCTAGTCCTCAAGCATCCTAATTAGTGCCTTTAAGAAAATGCAGATCCTTATGCGCCACACCATATGCAGGACTGAATATTCATGTGGGCGCTGAGCTGACTGTCCCTGCTCCAGACCAAATGCTGTGTTTCTCTTGTCCTCATTATTCTGACACACTGACAAAAAGCAACAAGGCAAAGCACAAGAAAGGAGAAAGCAAAGTCAGTCCCTGGCAGGAGTTCATGCCAAACTTTACGACACTGGGAAACAGAAGGAAGGAGAAATTAAATACTTTTACAATGTGCTTCAAGCCAGTGACATCAGTGTTTTGCTGATGTCAAATCCAATATTCATGTTGAGTTAAAACCAACAAGCAGCTCACTTGATGACTGGGAAATATGTGCTTGTATTCTGGTGTAATTGCTGGAGGACTAAAAGTTTTCATTTTGTACCAATTGTGAGTACTTAAAATTAATGTTGACATTTTGCCAAAGTAGTAATGTTAAGATTTCCTAAACTCCAGCCATCCCCTTATAAACAGTGGGGATTTGGAAAATACAGCTCCATGTCTTTAAAACCTGAAGATACCTGAAAGCCATTCAGGAAACTTTAAAAAATCATCTTGGATCTTTACATCCTATATATCCTATTCCTGATAATATACACAACAGGCTTATAATTACAACTGTCTGTGTTGTTTTGAGATTGTCTTTCAAATAACGAACTGGACAATCTGCCCAACTGTTGGCTGAATTCCAACAAATGCAACTGTTTGTGTTTCCTGGCCCACTAGACCTCGTGGACAAATGCTGGGGTGTGTCGTTAAATATACTGTATGGTTCAATCCCAGCTCCTCCAATTCTTAAGCAAGACCACCCAAATGTAAATTCTTCCGGATAAAAGCATCAACCAAATGAATGAAATACAGTGTTCAGAGCTGTGAGCAATGTAATAGAAGTATTACAGTTGATATAATCACATCATAAAGTACTGAAGCATTTTGCTTCACCTTGGAGTTGAATAAGTCAAAAAGTTGTTGTCCAACTCTAAAAGAAAACATGTCCCTGATTAGCAGGCAGATAAGATAACTGATAACATCTTTATAATTGAACGCAGCTATGTCAAACTTTTTTTTATTATTGATCAAATAATGAGAGCCTCCTCTTATCTTGACACCATTAACACAAAAGAGGGCATGGTGTATGACAGGCATTTTAATTGGTGCTCAGGAAGTAAAGTGTGTTATTTAGTGAAATAGTTGTGGTTGGCAGTGTCTCATAAACTGAACGTTTGTTTCATGAGTCAGAATGACAGCATCAACAGAACAGTGGTGTCATGGCAAGTCACAGAGAGGCAGCAGCAGCAGTAACAAGCAAGGGGGTGGGGGGGTTTGTAGCATGTGTGGGTGAATGTAGAGTCAAAATAATTTGATGAGTGCCTCTAGTGGAGGAGGAATGTGAGGTGAAGAATGAAAAGCAGAGCAGCGCTGGCATTGCTAGTGCTGCCTATCCTTCACCCTGCTGCTCAAGCTTCCAGCAGCCTCTCTCTTGGACAAGCTCCAAGTGCCGCCAAGGTCAGGAGAGCATGTCATTCAACACCACTGTCTGTGTGTGCCTGTGTGTGTGTGTGTGTGTGATTTGGGTTCAGGGAGGAGTGAGGGAAGGAGCGGCATGGACATGTGTGCAAGAGCAAAAACATGCATAGACGTGTGTTTGTGTGTATTAGTTACTGTGGTAACAGCAAGAGACAGTAACAAT
The DNA here is from genome assembly GCA_034779795.1 of Ctenopoma multispine. Classification (NCBI taxonomy): domain Eukaryota; kingdom Metazoa; phylum Chordata; class Actinopteri; order Anabantiformes; family Anabantidae; genus Ctenopoma; species Ctenopoma multispine. The sequence continues at coordinate 16,566,381 of JAUYWH010000018.1, read as the reverse complement.
GGCAGCAGCAGTTTATTAGACCTGAATCGTTGGTATGTCAGAACACAATACCAACACAATCACTGATAAACACTAAAATAGTAAATGATAGTAAAATAAACAGTCATACCAAACATCCTGCATTGGTCTTTTTCACTGGGAAATAAAGCTCTATATTAAAATAAGACTTTTGGGAAATATACACTAGAAATAAAATAGGCAATAGAGGATAAAATATATTCTTTTGCAAATCAACACATTTTTACTATGCTGAACCAACACATGTAATTATGCACATAATTACAAATATATTGTGGCACAAAATTGTGAATCACATTAGTCCTGAGAAACTTGCAGCTTTTGACCAGGCTTGAAAACCATTGAATAATGTTCCTCTGGTTAAAACATAATGTGTTAACATCTACTGTATGTGTCTTGGCAGCATTTTCTCCAGAACAAGAAAACTGGGAAAATAATGTAATTTCACATTTTTATTGGCAGAATATATAAACATATCTGATTTGGGGTTTTTATCGATTGAATTTAACAGTTTGGAAAACAATTTGTTTATCTGGATAAAAACCAACCAACCAAAGCCTCTCTTCAATTTATCATGCTGCCCTTTCAACCATTCCCAGGAAAAACAGGCCAAACTTACACGTCCACCAGGTTGACCACATTTAACGACCCACTTTATGGGGGGAAGGAGGGGTTGTCAGAGGTGTGACTTTTACATCTGCCCACACCCTTGCCTTCCATAGTTTCATTTAATGAGCATATTGGCAGTTGTGAAGTGAAGCCAAGCAGGAGGATACATTTATAGTCTCTACCAACTTTCCTCAAACTGAAGAGGCTAGTTGGATGAGTAGTGAAATGTTTCAACCTAACAAGACAAAAGTCCGATTGTCATGACTCAGCTTCCAAAAGAATTTGTATACAAACCATGAAGTTTACTGGCCACACGGGACAGTCTAGAGAAAAAAGTCAGACCAATAAATTGAATGTCATCTGCCCAAGTTAAAAAGCTTCCTACTGTTGAGGATCCTGCCAGCTACACACTAACTCCCTTTCCTCTGTCTCCACCGTAAACTGTCTGCTGTCTACAGTTAGAGTGTGAGGAGACAGTGGTTTGGCAGTATGAAATAATTGTTCTGATGTCTGTCATCCTGCTCTCCAATCATCCCAATGGAGGGTCTCTGGATCCAGTTTAAGTAGTACTGACCTCCCTCATTCCATCTCTTTGGATACTTTTCCTTCTTTCTTCTTCTCCTCTTTCTTTAATTGTCATTTATGTCCGAATCACTGCACTGGCTACTCACTGCACACTAGAGTTACTACTGAAGAAACTTTATTTTAAATAGAGTAAGACTTTTTTTCGTTTAGGAGGTGTTATCTGTGCAGTACATCTTTCTAGCTTTTTATTGATAAGAGTGATAACATGCATTATTCAGCAATACATCACTCTTCTATTCCTTTCTCAAATCTTACTGAGAAGCTATGGCTTCCTCTTTGACATTGTCATTTTTCTATTTTTCTTGCTGGTCCTGCAGGAAATGCCTGCGCCTGCAGTGGTTTTTACAGTCTTATTGGGTAATGAGAGGAAATTGGGAGTTTATTTTCTTCAAAGTCAGACAAGAGAGAGAAGAGTCCCCAAACTTATTTGACTCCAAGCAGAAAAACAAAGCTTAGTTTTAATGTTTTAATGTTTCAGGCAGATTATCACAAATGAACTCATGGCTTGTTCTCTGATCAAGCTCTGTTGCTTCATGCTGAGAAATATAAAACTCAAATTTGTGTTTCCATCAGTTGATGAGAGACAAATGGTAAAATATTACTTCACTTTGTTATTTAAAATGCCCAATATGTAATTCAGAAATGAAGCAGGAATCAATGTGTTTTTCAAATTATGATGAAGAAGAGATAAACGTTTGTACGAATATTTATGATCACCCGACCATCACTGCTACACACGTCTCCTCAGGTAGCTTTACTTATTTCATGTCTCACGGTAACTTTCATTGACCATTATTATATATCTCCCTGGGGTGTTTTGTGGTCTTTTGTCTTATGATTATTCATGTAACAGTTTAAACCTTTTCAACCACAGATAAAGCATAAAAACCCACTGACCTTACACTAATTTGAACAATAATGAGTACAGAAATTCAGCTTTTGTCACTTTACAAAAGGGACTGACAAGGAACAAATGGAGGCCCATCAGCATTGAGTGAATGTCCAAATAATCTACATTGGTCCCATGTGGTGGACCACACTAATACACTAATAGAATAAGTGACTCTGCTTTCATGCATAACATTGTCCTAATGTAATTCTTGCTTTTACTTTGATTATAAAAATAATTCAATGTGCATAATGTGATTACTGATTGAGTGCATGCTCCTAAGTGGCTGCACTCAAAGTCCCTGTTGTCATAAATTATAGTTACTGCATATCAGTCCCATGATATTTCAGTTACTTGCATGCATCTCCCACATTATTAATCCAGAGTGGAGAAGTATGAGAGCTAATAGATTAAATAGAATAAATAATAGCTGTAAATAACAGCAACTGGTAAAATCTCACAAAGAGTATTTTTGTTAAAAGTTTTATTATGGGTATAGTATAATGATTTTAACTTGTTACATCTGCTAGTTGCAGCTGAGCAGAAGGATTTGTGGGTATTTCTGGAGATATAACCTGAAGAAGAGGATAGGAAATCAATATAGGAAATATGTCAGGAGAATCAACGGGATCATGAAGCTTCAATATTGTGTTTGTATTTCCAAGATGATGACATTTCAGGACTATATGTGAGTTCAAATAGTCCCTCTATTCTTAACCTGTCTCAGTATTTCATTTCTCTTTCCACTGACAGCCTTACCACAGCTTGAGTGTTTCAGCTTTCATAATGTACAGAAATATACTGTATTTTGCATGGTGTATTTTTCTTTATTCACACACTTTTGATTAACACTTAACTATTTGTAACTTAAGCTAGCTCTTGCATGAGACATATTCAGTTCCCCATGCTATGATCCCATCGTTTTCCTGCTCTGCTACTATTTGTCAAGCACTGTTCATTGTGTTGTTATGAATTACAATTAATGAGATTGCTCCAAAACGTCCTAATCAAGCACAAATAATTGAAATCCACATGAAATTGAAATGTTTGAAATGGCTGAAATGAAATTCACATTTAGATAAGTATAGGAGCAAGCTGCAACTACTTGAAGAGAATATATTTATAAAATGTTCCCAGAAAACTATCCCGAAGTTGAGTCATGGCTGTGTGTTTTCACCTTTGTTAGGTGAAAACATTCCACTTCTCATCCAAGTAGCTTCACTGGTCTGAGGAAAGGTTGTTGGAGACCACCTGGTGCTGGTTATTAAACTTTTTTAAGCTTGTGTTCATTCACTCACAACACTTAGTTAATGTCATGGAAAGACTTTGGTCTGGATAAACAGAGAAAAATTAACAGTTACTTTGCTTTTTATTGTTGCTGCTTAGTTGCACAGGATTGTGACTATTAACAGACAGTTGTACAGTTAAGTCTTCATGTCCAGCTCTGTTTTTCTATTTCAGTTGTAAGGCTTTTTTAGATCACTACCATTAATTTGTTACTGATACTTTTTGTTGTAAATGCTAACTAAACATTTTTTTGTATCTGTTTCGCATTAACACTGCTTCAGAGGTCATATTTCCCAACTGAGTTAGCAGATAGTGCTGGTTTTAGTGTTGCATGTGGTGTGTGGCACAGCATTTTTGTTTTTTCATTTTCTTCACGTTAGATCATTTTGTACTATTTTTTTTTCTTTGTATGCATGCACTGTATGTGTATGCGTTTTAGGAAATGTAGTGTCATGCATACAGATTACATTTTTCAATAGATTCTGATGAATCTAATTCTGCTACTGTAAATTTGGTTCCTACCATAAATTAAAATGCCACTGTTGCCAAGTAAATGGGGTTTACATGGTGAATATTATACTGCAATTTCTTTTTTTTTAGTGGATGAAGCACTATATTTTTATGGCTAAAACTGCAAGGAAGTAGGTGGTTATACAGAGAACATGACATCAGAGTCAAGGATTCATGTCATGTCACATGTTAAGGAGTCCACAATTATGATTTAATGTTAATAAAGTCACAGCTTGTTGTGTGTTCATGTTTGAAGTCACTGATGACTTTTAATATATAAGGCCTAAAATGTAATGTAAATATAATCGTAATAATTATTATGAGGCTGTTGCTGCTACAAGCACTTACGGTATTGCAGCATTGCAAGCAAAAATTCTGTATGAACATTTTGTATAATGGTAGGTGCATTAATTAAAGCATATTCATCAATTCTCTGATTAAAGAAATAATTTAAACATGTCCTGCTGCATTTTTGTCATATGTCTTTCATTTGTGCTAGGGATGTCAGTGATTAGGGAAATTTAAATCCCTAATCTGCATACACATCTACATCACTGTAATGGAAGAGGTATGCCTTCTTTCTTGGTCTTGTCGAGGTTGCTTTGTTTTTTCTTGCCTTTTGTGGTATTGTTCTCATTTTGTCGGCTCTAAAGAAATATGCTTTAGTGTTATATGCTGTACAGATGTGTAATGTCTGTATATGCCTTTGAAGCAAGTATATGATTTATGATATTTATTAGCTAAACAAATACATTTTAGACTAGTCTAAGGTGTCCACATGATATGTTCTATTTGCAAAGCAGAAATTTTTAATATTAATGTGTTAGCGAATTTGTTACTGATCACAGCAGGAGAAGAAAGTACCAGCAACCTCAGGGCAGATTTCAGCTCACTGTGGCTCCTGTCAGTTTATGGTTCAGAGCTCTATTTTCTTATGCTTGTGTCTGTGCCCATTCTTCTTGTTCCTCCTCTACTGTCCTTAATGTCTTTCAGTGCCTGATTTTCAGCATGAGGGGTAAGCCCAGTGGACCATAGAGTAGTTCATCACTGAATCAGCTCCTAAACAACAATATCCTGTTCATCATGGCTCCGTGTAGCCCCCGGCTGTCAACACATCACCCAGAGAGAGTGAATAAATAAGTAATGGGGGTGTGTTAGCTGAGATGTTTTCTTCCTTGACAAAGCCTTGGGGCACATGAGCAGACCCAACCTGCTCTGGACTTCCCCTAATCAGGTGCTGTCCATCATGACGTCCCCCGCTCTGCTTCTGCTGGTGCGGCTGATTTGTAGAAAGGGTACTGTAGCCACCCAAACGCCTCCACTAGTGCTGCACCGCCAAACTGCTATCCTTAAATATACGCAAATTAACTGCGATAGCAAGGCATGCTCCAGGGCATAATTTAATTGGAAGATACTGAATAACATCCTCCACTGTTTTTTTTGTCCTTCGACAGAGAGAGAGAGAGAAATGTACAAACCCACGCCAAGTCAGAGATTTTGGAAGTCACCTTGGCTCCAACCAGGAGGTTTTAACTTCCTTTCCCATCCAGTATCATATATTGTTGCATATCAATGTCACATATTTTTCATTCATGCACAGCAGGTTATTCACATGCTCTGTTCTATTTACTGCAAATATACACATACAATTGTATATTCATTTCAAGTGTTGGTGCAAAGGCTCCAAATACTTATGACAATTTGATATTTCAGTTTTTCTCATCCAAATAGTTGCATTTCAACATTTTCACTTTGTCATTATGTGGCACTGAGTGTAGATTAATGAGAAAAAAATGAATGTGAACAGTTGTGAAGACAAAAATTGAAGGGCGTCTGAATACTTTCTGAATGCACTGTATATTCATTGTCATCTCTCACTGTGTCTTGTTAATTAGATGCTACAGAAAGTTGACTCATTGCAACCCAGTGAAGCTTCATGCTGCCACTTGTCCCATCTGTACTATTATTTGAATATTAATGTAGATTGTGCACTGATTGGACAGGAATAAAATAAGGGGCTCTGACTCAGCAGTGCTTTGTAGTGAGGCTGTACCTCTGGTGCTTTCATATAGGGATTGCAGCTTATGTCAAATTGCCTTTATTTATACACCTTGTTGGGAAGAAAAAGACAATGAGTGACTAAAGGTTAACCACTTGAAATGTGCACCTGGTCAACAACTACTATGATTCAGGTTTTACCATCCATAAGCATAAGCTTGACATACCCTGTAAGTTTGTGTGACCACCTGTCGTGACTTCATGAGCTAATTAAGAGGCAGTTAGCTGACTGTGGGATTGAGTGAGTTGATGTGCAACCAGATCACAATGGCTGCGTGTGGTTGCCATTAGGGGTTTCTGCTGGGCTGAATTCACACAGTATGGATGGGAATGGAGCTGTCCTTTATACAGAAGGAGGAAAAGCCACGTTAATGGAGGTGGAGGATTTTCTTTTTTTGTGTCCCTTCATCCCTCTCTCATTACCCTTCTGTAGAGTCTCTTGTTTGTTTCACATGCTCTTTATAGGAAACAATGAACTGACCCCTTTCCCTCACCCTGAGGTGCTTACTTTGGGGCGACGGAGGGGCCTCTGAAAGACAGAGAGTGCAAGTGTGTGTGACGCATTGTGCGAGAGTGTATTACTGTGAGGCCCTAAGTAATTAAGTGTATGATATTGTGTGCGTGTCGGTGTGTATGTGTAATGGCCTGCATGTGGGTTCACTTGTCTGTGTGCGTGATTGCACGTGTAAATGCGATGTGAAGTGTGAGTGTGTGATCTGTTTCCAATTAGCCCTCTTGTGTCCCTTGTAGCCTGGAGGCATGACTAATGTCTTGGTGGGCCAAAGCCCCAGCTGATGCTACTGAAAGGCCCCCATCTGCTGCAAGAACATCACAATGAGAAACTGGACAGTCACAGACAGAGGAGTGCAACGGGGGCTAAAGGAGACGAGCATCATGGGAATGTCAGCAAAGGGGGGGAATAAGCTTTTAGAGACAAGCTGTGCTTGGGGGGTGGGGGGTGGGGGTGGGGGGCAACTTCACAGATACATGACCAAGAACATACCCGGACCTTTTAAACCTGTAAATCTAAACCAGTAACATGTTGTGATTGAAAATGTTTGTGTCTTTTATTTATTCTTTAGAACTGTTTTTTCAGTTTGTTTAGGATCCTTGTCTTGCTGGAACATTCCTCTCTTGCCAAGTTTCTTTAAATGGTAATCGACCAGCATTACTAATTTTAAACTGTGTCAATTAATAAAAACTTAAAAACAACCGCATCATGTCAAAGTATTTTTTACCTCTGCTTTCTTGTTTGCTTGTTTGAAATTTGATCTAAAGTCAGATCATTAACCAACAGCAAGTTTTTGACACACGTCCAGGAGTTTTGATTTCTTGATTATTCAGTAAAAGTTTAATGAATCCCACAAAACACATGCAACATTTTGGTTCCAAGCGACTATGCAACAACTGTAGAATCAAAGATTTGGACTGAGTCCTTGATTTCCCTCTCTAACACCCACCCATCCCTGTGATTTTGGACAACTGTGTTTGAATAGAAAAAATAGGATTGGCTGGCAGAGTCTGCCTGTGTCAAACACTGAGACATCACACACACATACATACACACACAGCGGAATCTAATCAGTGATCTGTTACTGTGACTGTTGATGAATTACTCAGATGTTCAGGAACAGCCAAACAAACAAGCTGAATCTAGATCCGTGTGTACAGTCAGATCCATCCAGACGGGATAAAACCCTTTGTCTTCACAGTACGGTGGCAGTGTAAGGTGGGAGTGAGGGAGAAAGAGACTTGTCAAACTGAAGCACGTCTTATTAATATCTATTATCCAAAATGCTAGAGATGCTCTTTTACATTTACAACACAGACTAGTCAGATCAGTCAATCTTTATTCGAGCACAGTACAAAAAAGTTGTATTACTTTCAAAAGTTTCTACAGTGTCCTGGCTGGACAGAGGAGAACATTCAGCCAGAGACTGATCAATGTCAAGTGCTCCACAGAGCGCCACAGGAGATCCTTTCTGCCTGTAGCCAGCAAACTGTACCACTCCTCTCTGTGATGTAAAGGGGAGGGGGGGGGGCAGCTATCATAATCATAATTATCAGATAAGTCCACTACACTACACCCAGTACTGATAATGACCGAAAATGACCGATTGTTATCCATTGTGCAAATTGAGTATTTAGTAATTGTGTTGGTGTTAATCTTTTCTGATTATGGTTCTTTCTGTCTTTCTTTTCATTTGAACTGACCAAGGTTATTTCCTCTAGGATTGATAAAGTTTTTTGAATCTTGAATCTTGAAAAAACGTTTATTATCACCCAACCATTAGCTAAAATAACTTTATAGACAGGTTACTCATCAGTTAAGCAGCAGTTAACCAATGTGACATCAAATGGTGTGGATGGAAAAAGTCAGAATTGCGTTTGCATGGTACTCCTCTATAGTGATACATAACAGTTGCTTGCAGCAAAGTTTGGGTAATACTTGACCTTTACTTTCACTTCAAAATAAATGTTTTGAGAACTGATTTGACTTGTAGATTAGATAAATATCTGTAAGCCTGCTTTCTCCTCAGATTTCAGCATGTACCGCGTGTTGAAGAGTCAACTAACGTCATAACTGACTGGAATGCCTGATGAAAAACAAACACTCAGGTTATATCTATGAAAAAATAAAAATAAAAAAGAAGTTTCGTCAGATGTCCTGAGGACAGTCTGCCTAAAAAGCCTGTTTGCAAAGTGCAAAACCATGAATCAGCACTCCGGTGTTTGTACATTTTACCTGCACACACTGTGTTGGTGTGTGTGTAAGGATATGTGTGAGGATAAAGCTAGTAGGTCGCTGACAGTAACTGATGGATATGCTGAAAAGATGCTGATTCTTAGCGGTGAGGCATTTGGTCTTTAAAATATTTGTGATAGCGAGTGTACAGAGCTGTATGTATTTTGTGTGTACTCAGGTTGCCTTTTTTATGCTTAGGTTTTGCTTGAAAATGCATTTATGGCATTTTGCATTCTCATCCACTGTACAGTTCCAAAAGTATTTCAACAGTAACACAATTTTTGTAATTTTGCATATGTATACAAACACAATGGATTCAAAACAAAGTAACCAACATGTCATTTAAGTGTAGACTTTCAGCTTCATTTCTGTAGATTAAACAAAAGTAACCATTTAGATATTTCAGACATTTTTAGACATACTTCTCATTTTCACGGACTTAAAGGTAAATGGACATAATTTCTGCCTAAAGATGTCACATTTCACTGCAAAAACACAAGATGATACAAAAGAAATAAAGAAATAAAGTAACCACAGTAACTACAGGTGAGTAACTAACTAAGGTGAGTGATTAATCATACCAAAAGATCAGATACATTTCTTAAAGACAATGAAACAACAGTCCAGTATGAAACTTACTAAGCCTATGTGAATATGCTACAATAACAAAGGTGAGGTGAGGGGAAACTAAAAATAGACTGCTAAGTGCTGACAAAAGATTTATCTAAGGATCTGTGACGCAAAAACAGACGCAGATGACTAAACATACTCATTAATAAAGAAAGTTAAAAAAAACAGATAAATCAACAGTGCAAACAGGAGCAGACAAAGGCAAAAGTAAGGTGTGGTGCAGACAGGGCTGACAAAACCCAGTGATGAGTGAGAAGCTCTGTGAATGCTGACAAACTGACAGAGAGTGAGTGAGGAACTGGGGCTGAAGAACAAGTTGCAGGTGCGAGGGGCAGAACCAATGAAAAGTAGAGGTAGAAATAGACCAAGGAAACTGGATGGACCTGGGTGAAAGGAGAAGTGGGAGGCTGATGCGTGTATGTGTATGAGGCAATAACAAGCCCCCTACGTTTTTCATGTTAGAGCACAGGTTAATAAAGTTAACAAGGTTGGCATTTTACCAGACTCTTTAAATAAATAATAAACAAAAATGCAGCTATATGTGTGAACCCATACTATCTTTTGACTAAAATATATTAATTTCTGATTTTTGGAACAGTTAGTGTGTACAGAGAAATCCATTACCCTTTTCCTCTTAGGGGTCACATGGGTGCTGGAGCCCTGCTGCCAGTGTGGTAGATGGAAAGTTAGATAGATCTATTGGACAGTCAAAGCTATTATTAACAGGGTTAAAAACAAAATAAGTAGGCATTAAAAAGGTTGGATAGAAACCGTGATGCAAAGAGGTTAATACATTTATAAAATGTGTCATCATTTAAAATAACAGCTAAATGTATGAAATATACTTTCATTCTACATAAAGATGCCATAAAGTGAAGTCTGTGTGCAACATCTTTATTGTTTTCCTCCCTGTTTTAGGGTGTAACACCATTAGCAAGAGACAGGGTACATCCTGAACATGTCAAAGAGACTATCACAGAGCTGACACACAACCGCCCACACCTATAACCTATAACCTATTCTACAGTTGTATAACATTACGAGAAGGGAAATTACAATCCTATTTTTAACATTCGCAGTTTTAGACAATAATTATGTTACAAAACATTAGGGTGATTTCGCACTACACTAACATTTCAATTCACATCAGTATGAAACGTGATGCGCCACATCCCAATGGCATTTTCAATTCAATCCTTTTTTTAAATGTGTGAGTAGCAGAAGAGTTTGTTAAAGAAGAGTTTAACAAAATATTTAATATAAAGAAATTCAATGTTGTTTTCTTTATTTTCATGACCATTTGCATTGGTAGATTCTCACTGAAGGCATCAAAACTATGAATGAACACATGTGGAGTTATGTACTCAACAAAAAAAGGTG
>JAUYWH010000018.1:16514704-16528263 GCA_034779795.1 Ctenopoma multispine | reverse complement strand
CCTTTTGTCACTGCGGGCCCGTCACAGCGGTCGACCGGTGAATGTTGTCCGTCTCTGCGTTTTACTCTCCCTCACTCAAAGACATCCGGGTCACGGCACCAAAAACTGTCCCCATTCTTTAATGTATGGATGAGATTCGAGTAAAGCAATGTCACCACTTGTGGACTTTTGAGCACTCAAAGCGCTTTTATTTAACACATATGCGGGAGAGGTGCGTGTCACTCCAGTGCATGCAGGTCTCTCAAAACCTGTGGTTTTTTGCAGCTTCCTGTTTTGCTGCTCTCTGCAGCTTCCCCGAAAATTAACATTCATCTTTACTTCCTGTTGAACTGTTCACCTTCAACACTTGGCAAAACTGTTGCATTAAGCTTAAAACTGAAATAGGTTAAGCAGAGATATAAATCTTAACATGACTACAAGCATCAATTTTATTTCAGCACACTAGACTACTGTAATTCATTACTGATAGGATGTCCCAATAACTCACTGAAAAGCCTCCAGTTAATCCAGTATGTTGCAGCCAGAGTTCTGACTAGAATTAACCAGACAAATCTTATTTCTCCTACATTAGTTGCTCTCCATTAGCTCCCTGTAAAAAAGCTCCTCTCCTGTGGAACCAGCTCCCAATCCATATTTGGGAGGCAGACACCCTCTCTACCTTTAAGACTAGACTTAAAAATTTCCTTTTTGATAAAGCTTATAGTTAGAGATGGCTCAGGTGACTCTGAACCATCTGTTAGTCATGCTGCTATAGTTTTAGTCTGCTGGGGGACCCCATATCACACTGAGCTCCTCTCTTCCTTTTCTCTCTCTGTCCACTTTAATGCTATCATTGCATGTTATTAGCTTCGTTTCTTCTATCTCTCCTAGTTGTGCTTCATCTGCTCTCCCTTTTTCTCTGTATCTTTCCTCAGGTCTCCTCGACCTTGGAGCTGTAGTTGCTGGTCCAGCCAACCTGCCCAGTGTCTCGTCTGCTGCTCCTTGTTATGATCTCTGTTGCCTGTTGTTCTTTTCTCTCTCCTCTGTCTACTCACCCTAACCGGTCGAGGCAGATGGCCACCCACCATGAGCCTGGTTCTGCTGGAGGTTTCTTCCGTTAAAGGGAGTTTTTCCTCTCTACTGTTGCCTAAGTGTAGTGCCAGTGCCGTGCCAAAAATGTGTTAAACATTTCTGACATGCTTTTTAAATGTTTTGTCATATGTAGTCAAATTGAGCTATTGGTTTGTGCATGATATACATATTTTTTCAAACCTTTAAAAATAGATCTTGATGAAGGAATTAGTAGGAGTCCATTACAGATGCTGTGATTTAAGTGTGTGTGTTATAAAGTGTACTACTTGTCAACATAATAATGACAGGACACCATAAGAGCTGCATTAAAAATTTTAAATAAAGAATTAATCACACCTAAAGAAATTACAAAATAAATACAAATTCCACATACTACAATAAACTTAATACATTGTAACATTTGTAATTACAAATACAAAATTAATTATTTATATATGGCATGTCTGTACACCCTTATAGCCACTACTGATTTCAGGTTGCTCAATTGACCATTATCTCATCCTTTATTAATTAATCTTTCTTTTACAGTATATGATCTTCTGCAAAATATAGACCACATAAAACAACCAAATCAATGTTAGTAATAAACAATGTAGGAATTATACCTACTGTTTGTTTTTTTTACTGCAAAACACCTGTGCTGTACCTGTGCTAGAACCAAGATGATTCAAAATGATATAGCAATCCTTCCATTTTCTGTTATGATCATATGGACTCTCATGTTTCATAAGGCAGATACCAAAGAGCTGTTCAGGAAAAAAAATGTTAACAGACGGAGGCAGCATAAAGAGTCAAGTCTGTTCAAAATTCATCAGAGATATGAAGTTAATGTATTAACAGATGTAATTACAAAATGGAATAAGATCATAAATTTCTAGTCTCAAAGCAAATACTTTTTTTTACATGCATTTTATTTTTGTATCTAAATTTGAGCATTTTCTTAGTTTGGGTATCTTTGAGTGTTTTGGCCTTTTAACTTATTACTTGCAAGTAACATATGTGAAAGCTCTGCATTAGCACATTGTATTGTACTGGTTACTTTATAAAACAAGTAAAATAGGAAAAACTGAAATTCAGCTGTACAGGTACAGTGCAGAGTGTGCAGCACAAGTCAGATAAAACCTCCTATATCTCATTTTCCATTCAAACATTTAAACTCTACACATACTCAATGGCAATACCTTAAAATGTTGAGAAAGGTATCAATGATCTGATGAAAAGAGGCACTATTAGTGATGATCTGAAGAGACCAGACTTTGTACTGTACCCTGTACTATTACCAATTGTACAGACGATCAGCCTTATTATCTTATCACAGCCACTCTGAGAGCATTTCATATTTTTGATGTGATAACTACTAAAACCAAGTTTCTAGAACACCACACAAAGGACATTGTGTATGATATTTTCTACCACCACAGAGCATAGAAAAGATGTTTTGTTTTTTCCCTGGTATCAATCATCTTTATCACTGATTTAATACCTGGTTAGACCACACAGTAAGAAAGTGCAGTGAGTCTGGCATTAGACTAGGAAGGACTAAGGCTTTACTAGACAAATGGTTGTATTTATCAAGAAATATACTGTTAAAATGTCTGAAAGGGAAAATCCACACTCATAGACCCTTACATTGGTGAATTCTTCCCATCTGTCCCACCTTGACTGCTCCTGCTTCAATTACTGACTGACTGAAGGCATAGACTACTGTGCAAAAGTCTTAGACTACCATTAGATTTGTTATTTTGGCAATTATGACCTTATATATTTATTTCTTAGCCTCTTTTTGTAATTGTATTCCCCGTGACAACTATTTTGGTACCTGTAACAGGCATCAAATTTGAAATGAGCTCATTTTGTGCATAAAATTGTAAAATTTCTCTTTTTGAACATTTGTTATGTTGCCTATGTTCTGTTGTGAATAAAATATTGGCTCATATGATTAGAAAGTCTTTTAGTTTTAATTTTATTCAAATTTACAGAACGTCCCGACTTTCCTGAAATCCGAGTTGTAATAAATATGGGCACAGTATTAGAAAACCACGGCAGGCTGACAAATATTTAGTGTGACCTCTGTAGAGTAATACAGAAATGACAAGAACAAAAATAAGAGTATAAGATCTGTAATAGTTTCTCTGAGTTTCTTCTTTAATCTGCATCTGTGAGCTTTATCTGGATTTCAAGTTGATCCTTCCATAATCTAAAGAAGCTTGATCAGGAATGGTCTTTGTGGAAGGATAGCAGCCAAGAAACCACACCAAGAAATATATGACCATCATAGCATTGCTAAAAAAAAACTAATGGTGACCTAAAATGTTTGCACAGTAATGTACATTTCCCAAATGCTTGTCAGCCCAATGAAAACCAACAGGTATTTTCACATCTCATTGTCTCATTGTCTATAGTGTCTATAGCTCTAGGGTCAAACACCTTGCAGTTGTGCTACTGTGGGATTTGTGCACCAATGAGATGTTATGTACTGAAGATTTACCAAGTATCCAAATAAAAACAAACACAGAAATAAAGTGAAAGTCAAATACAATGAACAGTTATTAATATTAAACTTTTAATTTGTGCATTTATGTATGCATAAATAAAAAAAAAGTTATTGGTTATTGAGGTTAAAAGGTGACAAAACTGCCACTTAACATTTTTATTTAATTATGACAGAGTAAAACACAAATACAAAAATGTGTATACTTTTTCACTTAATTTCTGTTTGGTTTGTTTTCATTTAGGTAATAAACATCTTCCATATTTATGCACTGCCACTGCACCTAAAACTGACCTTTAACTCTAAACTTGTTTAGAAGTGACCTGCCAATAAAGGAAAATGTTTCATGCAACCTAAAACCTCTTATTCACTGAGTTTAAGCTAATAATTATTTAGAATAATAATCTTATTTATTTAACAAGTTGACTTTAACCCTCACGCATCTTTGTATTAAGGGGAAATACACGGTCTTTGCTAGGCTTGTTTTTAACTTGTTTTTAATTTCTTGGTGCTAACTTCCTACTTGGCTTTCACTGTAAAATGGTGACACAAACCTCTGCACATATCACTGTGCACAGCTCGTAAAGCAGATCATGTGTGGAAACCCCCATGGAAATTAATATTGAAGTTCCAGATGGCCACAACATTTTCTATTGTCAACAAGCTGATGAAAATGCCTGAATTTGACAACAAAGTTTGGCAAAAAAATGCAAAAAACATCACATCTGTGTTTTAGGGTAGATCTGAACAATGTGACTTGGAATTGAATGTGAATTAGGTGCAGAGGATAAATTTCACTGTTCATTTATGGACTTTTGTTTAATAGTAGTGTACATTTTCAGTGTAGAGAAGTTATTTAGTAAATGCATACCTCCCACTTGTTGAGACCTCAAATGAGTCAAAGCAAACTCATTTGCTTGCTCATTTTTCCAAATGTCAGCTGCTGTTTTTCTTTTGTCAAGTACAAGTATACGGTAGTGGATTCCAGTATGGCTCCTGTGCTTCAGTGTTGCTCTTGCTGAGACAATGCTACAGATTAACTAGCACTCACACAGCAGTGGTAATACAATGTTTGTGCTTTCCATGGACAGACTGTGATCACTATCGTCATGACTCCATTTTGCATATTTTCTTTTCTCTCCTCCTTTGGCTCATTTCACCTGTTCTTGCTGAACAATGGTTTCACCCCAGTTCCAGTATTTGATCCTTCCTGCCCTGTGTATTTGTCAGATATGTTAATTAATTAATTAAATCTTTAAATTGAGATATGTCTGTCCTTCATGCAATGCTATGTTATAATACACTGTACTGTACATTGCTGTGGTAGAAGGCAGGGCAGGGCTATTCCAGGTAGATGTCCTCCGTAGGGCATGAAAATTCCACAAATTCTTTGTAGTACAACTGGAAGGCTTTCCTGGAACAAAAAATGAAACAGTCATTTCTAGACCTGACACTTAAAAGCACACGTCAGTGTTTTCACTTACTTTTACTTTAGTTCATTTGGCAGAGGCTTTTATCCAAAGCGACTTACAAGGAGACACAAGCAATTACAATTCGGTTTCTGTAAATTAAGGGTTACTTCCAACTATGAGCCCTGATAATATACAACTTGTCAAGAAAGAAAAACATGCTAAGGCGTTGTTAAGCGCTAGATTAAGGTTTTGTTTTTTTTTCCAATCATATTGGCCACATGGTTTTCAATACATGTAAGCATTTTGTGAGAAAATTTGGTGCTTGCCACACCTCTGAATTAAAGTAACTCACCCTACAGACTCTGCGAGAGGTTTGGTAGAATTTTCAGACACAAACACATGGCAGGCAAATCTCTGGTCTGCTGGGTGTTTTGTAATAAAACCAAAATACCTGCAGAGAGCACAGAGGAAACAGATCAGATATTTCATTCAGCACCTTCATTTGCTTAATAGTCGGTTCATTCTGTCATGCACTGTATTAACATTAAACTGCTGCTTTGTATTTGCTCAGATAGTGACACCTACTGCTGCAGATCAACGCTATCAGTGGGTAAGAACATTATAGTTATTACTGTAATCCTTTCTACTGCAGATTCATTATTCTTCATTATTAATGTTTTTGTAGCTGGCTGAACTTCATGATGGCTTTACTTACTTGCTGTTTTTGGGGTGATAGCCACAGAATGAGACATTCTTTAACTGGAAGAAGTGACTGCACTCACTACTCTGTACACAGGACACAGAAACACAGGGGAGATTAATCTCTAACATGAATAATACTGTTTTGCTCTACAGTTACCACACATTACATTTATGTTCCTATTTGGAGCTCAAACAATCAAACAGTCAATTACTAGAAAACTATTCTGCTGTTTTTAATATAAAGTAATTGATTTATTATAGCATCAGCTTATCTTTGTTTGATATCAATATTTACTAAATTAGTTTGAGCTTTGGACTGTTGGCCATACAAAACACTCCACCTTGGAATAATTCTACGGGACCTTGTGACTCACTATGAGGATTTAGAAGATGTGTCAATAAATAAAATATTGTCAAAGTTACTTGTAACACTTGTATACATGTGTACCACAAGTAAAAAACTCTCATTATACAGAATGTGTGGTGGTACACATACACTTTGGGTAGAGTGATCAATAGCAATGCATCATATTATTAGAAACAAAGTAGCTTGATAGAAAACTCTCCCTATTATCTTATCATTCAAGTGTAATATTTCTATTAGTAAACTAAAAGGAAATACAACCTCTCAACATTCATACAGTAAACAAAGTCTCATAAAAAGCAAACATGTTTTCATTTACTAGCATTAAACAAAGAAGTTTAATGGTCTTTCTCAGAAGTAAACGATGGTTGATGATGTAAAGGATTTGGTTGTTTGAAAACTGGAGCACTACATAGTAGTGTGGGCATACATATTATATTTAAGTCCATCCTATGTTAAGAAAATCTGAAAAATTAAAGGGCACTACAGATGTCAATTAAATGTAGTATGGTAAATGGAATGAAATGGAATCAAAATGGAAATACTTATCAATTGGGATCTCCTTTAAAAAAAGCACTTCTTGGCATTGCCTAAACATCCTTGACAGCAGTATTCAATGGCAGCCACATGGTGGCAACATGTCCCAATTTTTCAGTAGGATTCTGGTGTGAATGTGGGCTTTTATTTTGTATTGTATTGTACTGGCAACGGCATAAGTGTCATACTCTGTCACAGGCATAGTAGTCCTCTTGAACTGCAAGCTTGATGCCTTTCACACTGATCTCCAGGACGCAGGATGAAGGTGGGTTGTACTTAACTGTCATTCTTCTGTTGGTGGCAATCTGGAAAATGCTCAGAACACTTAGTATGCACTTTTAAGTTGGAACCCAGATCTATACTAGATGAAAGTAATACTGAAGTTTTGACTAGGTGCCCTATACGACGCCGTTTTTACTGTTCATTTTCTGGGACAATAGTTGATGTATTATCTCTCCGTAATTGTTGCTTAACTATGGTAGTCAAAAGCTCTAGGCATTCAAACTTACAAAAACACAAAAAACAACACACAACATGTACACAACATGAGCCTTGTACCTTCTGCATAGCTGCACACAGAACATCATTTCCTTTGTGATAGGGCACTTGGACAGATCCCAGAAACTTTAGCCGATATCTATCCATCCATTCATTGCTCTTCACTGCACAGCAGAGAAAAACATGGCGTGATATGGCATAGAGGGTAAATGCACTCACTCAAGAACTGAACTTAACTACAGTTTTGAGGAAACTGTACCTTACTGAACAAATCTGTGCTAGACTTATATATCTATGTTTTAAACAGAATCTAGTTCAATAGTGTTTAAAATACTTTATCAGTAACTGAGTTAGATTAATGCCCAGAGAGATCAGTTCGTTAGTGAAGTATTTTTAGACCATGTACTTAAACCTGTGCAAATAATTGGGGTCATGCTGCTACATGTAGTGGAATACGTTTTTAGACAAGTACTTGTGTTTTCATTTAAGTACTGCATTCATGTACTTCTGCCACCTTTGAGTACATAACCTCAATAATCAAGTAAAATTGCTTCTAAAAAAGTACTTTACACACACTATACACTTGAATTAATTGTACCCTTTATAAGTAGTACAACTTCCATATGTTACTTAAAGTACAAAAGTATTCGACTAAGAAAATAGTGTAGTGTAGAATAGGGTGAGCTGATTGTAACACTATATACATAGACAGGAAGTTAATCCATAAATGCTGTAATCCTGCAAAAAGTAACTAGTAATTTATTATGTTAAAATGAATAAAGTGGACTGAAAGTACAATATTTTCCTCTGATTTATAGTGGAGTAAAAGTTAAACTAGGATAAAATGGAAATACTCTACCTCAAGAATTGTACTTAAGTACAGTATTTTTGTAAATTTACTTAGTTACTTAACACTTCTAGTCAGCCTTCTGCATTTAATAATCATGGGAGTGTCACTACCTTTGTAGCTCTCTGTATCCTTGGTCACCTCTACAGCATAGTAAGCTGGGAAGATGCCACGAGCACCAGTCCGCATGTTGTAGCCCTCATACCAGTAATCCTCAGCCTGAACTTCCACCAGCAATGGATCATCCACCTCTAGCTCCAACTCATCGTCATGTCGAGGGACAAACCTGATACAGACAATTTTAGTTATGCAAAAGATCTGAGTATAATGATAGGATATGATGATGAAAATATATAATGATAAAATAAGAATAAAGACTACAAGGTTAACCACAGTAGCAGTTAAAATATGGTGACAGTGACAATGAAATAATGTGATGCTAAAACATAAATCAGTGGTATAGTTAACTAGGCAGGTGTTAGCTAGGTAGATATGATGGTGATAGCCATAGAACCTCTACAAAAATACAGAATATTTTGCATATGCAAAAACATTACATAAGAAAAACATTGTAATAAGCCCCTGGCTTTCAGCTGTGTGGATAATGTCTCATAATATCACATGGCCTCAGTATACAGAGATGCTGCTGTAGACTGCATTTATGTTCCTTTTGTCCCCCTCCCCCTATATACATTCACCACTACTGCAGCTATAGCTTAACTCTATGCTGTCAACTTGTGTGTGATTTTTGGATAAAAATGGAAAGGAAATGTGGGGAACAGCTGTCAAAAGAAACTGGATGAAGGAGACAAGCAAGGTAAAGTCACACAGTCATGGAAAGAAAGAAAGAAGCATTGGTGAATTATATTGAGTTAATCAAACAAACAAATGATGGATCAATGTAAATAACTGGGATGATCATGGTGCAGTTTGTCCTCACCTGTAAACTGCTCTGTGGCTCTGGTCTCTCTCCTCCCCATTTATAACACATGAGTATAACCCAAAGGACTCAGCACCTTGAGTTCCAAGATAAAAGAAAGCAGATTTAGGACATAAAATAAACAGAAAAACATTGCGGGGTGGAAAAAAGATTAATGACAGACTTCTAGTTGCAACAAAAATGTACCACTGACAAACAGACTAAAACTATTGTGTTTATTTTAAAGCATGTGTGCATTCTTTAGACCTTATGAATGACTCTTTATTAAGTGTGAAACAGATTTGCATTGTGTGCTGTATTTGTACCTACATACATATATCCACCTGAGACATCCATTATATCCTCCTGCAATTGTGCAGTGGTGTTTCTAACCACCGTGTAACACATGGACAGCATCCAAGAGACAGATGCTATTAAAGGAATGACCACACATATATTATAATCTCTTATTCTTTTTCACATGAGTCCTCCCTTCTGTCCATTACTGCTGACTGCTTTAAGCACACACACTGCACTGTGAATCAGTTTAAGACTGGTGATATTCTCCATTGATTTCCTAAGGCATCAATGACCCTAATTAGAGCAAATCTTACAGTCCTGCATCACAGGACATTACTTGATCTGTTTTCTTTTCCACGTGGAAACCACAGACATATATTGTAGTCTTGCAAAAGAGCTAATCTTAGAAAAAAACTGACACAGGCTGACACCAGCTCACTGGTCTGATGCTTCTCCTACCACTTACATAAGCTGAAATATTACTAAACACAATTTAGTGATTTAAAATTGATTAACAAATGAACACATCCTATTTTGTGTGTTTTACATTTTTAGACTTGCATTGTAAAGTGAACTTTGTGAAAATTGTAAAATCCTGTCACCTAGTATTATAAACATTTGCACTTCGCACTAGTCTCCTGGACTTGTAGGAATGATCATCGAGACTGTCACTAAACTGGCAGTGATTGTTAGAACAACACAGCTCCTACAGCCCAGTTTGAAAAGAGTTTGACTACAATGATATTTAATGTCCATAAAATGACTCAACACATTTGTGTGAATGGTTTCAGCAGCAAAACACAAGAAAGAATTTCAGGGCAAAGCCATGAAACTGCTAGCTGCTTTTGGCTCTGTTGCTCCACCCAACAGGCCATTTAGCAAGCTGCTGACAAAATGTGATCAACAAAGCATCAAAAACTGAAGCTTTTATAGGCTGAGCTGGGTTATATGATAAATACAGTATATTTGTCATATAACCCCCAAAAATATAGAAACCTAAAAACTGATTAAGTCAATCACATGGTGAAACAAATTAATGTTTAATAAAAAAAATTTTTTTTGTTATTCCTAAAAAACAAACAAACAAAAACTAACTGCAGTAATTATCTTCACCAAAACAAAATTATTTGTTCCCTTACCAACTCTTAACATGTGAAATTCTGGTTTTGGGATAATCCCTCAATTACCTAGTTAAATGTTTTATCTTCATGTGCTCACATTTAATTATGTAATAATGTCTAATGCACAAAATATGCTCAAAATATACCACTGTTGGTAGAGCTAAACATGCCCTTAACACAAAATAGCCTACTGCTGTAGAAAAGCATGGACTTACTGGAGGAACGAGAGCGTCCATTCATGAAGACATTGAGGAACTTCTTGGAGAAGTGCAGGTCTGCCTCTGGAGTGGAGTCTTCAGACAGACAAGCTGTGGCTTCTCTTCTCACTCCTCCTATCCGAGCCCCATCCTCGTCCTCCTCCTCATATTCCTCCTCATACTCCTCCCCGATAGCAGACTCATAGGGCGAAGAGACGCAGTTGTCATAGATGGTAGCAGAGTCACTGTCGTCACTGTAGCCTTGGTAACACTGTCGGAGACTGACCAGTTCTAGCTGAGCATGCTCATCCACGACCAGTGTGTATTTGACAGAGTCGTATGAAAGGCCACTGGCTTCTGAGCTCATGGAAGTCCTTACTGGAGCTGCTCTGCTGCTGCCGTCTCCCTTAGCTCCTCCCTTCCTGATCCTTCCATTCATTATTATCCTGTCAACATCCTCATCCTCCCCACAGTAGCTTTCATCTGTGGCATCCACATACTCTACTGATGACCCGGCTCTCAGCATGACCCCAGCTCCTGTTCCCGCCCCCTTTAGACTGAGGTCCAATGCCACAGAGGAGCGAGCTGTGACAGCCACACTGGGCGGAGTGATGAGGGACTCTACACAGGAAGCGTATGAAGGTGGAGGGACATAAACCTCGTCCTCCTCATAGATGGATGGGTTCGTCCGGTCTGGGAGTGGCTGGTAAGGTGGTGGTCCCTCTGTGTCGGAGCTAATGGACATGCGGCCCTGCTCAGTCTGCTGTGAGAGGAAAGGCCGGTCCTGCACAATGGGTGGTTCCAAAGAGTCAACAGAACGCTGTACTGGAGTCAGAAAGATCTCCTCTGTTGGCTCTAGACGAACGTCCGTGTGGTAGCGGATCCTTTCTCTGTGGTGTCCACCTCCATCCACCTTTCCTGGCGGATATAGAGGAGCTGGTGTATAGTTCTGTGGTGGTGGTGGTGGTGCAGGTGGCCTGTCGTGAGGCTTGGACCGTGTCGCAGTTGCTGTAGATGAGCTGTGGACGTGTCCAGATGTGTGGCTATGTCTGCAAGGTGCATCAGTGGAGGTCCCACGGTCTTTGGTCTGTGCTCCCCCACCCTGCACCCTATCTTCATCACTCAGGCAGCTGTGCTCATGTGGAGGGGAGAGCTCACCTGCAGTAAGAGCAGACACAAACAACAGCATAGACACAGCCACACAAACACACACACAGACACACACACATGCACAAAGGTCAGACACACACATGTTATAATTATACATCACGCAGGAACGTGTACATAACCAACAAACAAATAGAGAAACAGACATGGAGGCAGGCATGTCAGCAAATGCACAGACAGAGTAAAGTATAAACAGGAAGAGAGAAAAGTAGAAATGGTTAGATAATGATGTCAGGATTACGCAGCCAAATCCTCATTACTCATCAAATTGAGAGCGCGGCCAGGAGAAGGTGATTGATGTGTTATGTCATAATCCATCGCCAGGGAAGCCAGGCAAGATAGTTTCACCGTAGATGATGCCGCACTGACGTTATGGCTGCAAGTGGGGGGATTAAATTCTGCATTTTTGTGAAACTGGTACAGTACTCAACAATGCTTCATTACAGATGTTGTTTGATGCATAAGTCTATGACTTATTCTGTACCCAGTTACTTTGATCTGCAGTTCAAATTTAACATATTTTTTTCAGATCATTTGTTCAAACATACACTTTGCTGCTTATAAGGCCATACTTTATTAATTATTAAAGTCTCTAATGTTCTGTTTTTGTGTTTTCTTAAATTGTATTCTATGAATTTCTCTCAAGCATTCAAACTAAATATGACATATGTACATAAGTTATCAATGTTAATACATGCGTTGATAAAAAGTCATTTTTTCCCAGAGAGATAAACACATTTATATTCTGCACGCTCTCTGGTCTGTCTAAAAGCAATATCAATCTGAACCCTGCTACCAAAGTGCTGACCTAAACCCAAAAGAAATGAGAAAAAAAAAGAGAGAGAAAACACCCTTCAATACACGTTTCAAAATTCTTACTACTTTACATTTGCTCCTTTACAGTTTCCATGTTCATTTTAAATTTATTTTATAGCACTTCTTCATTTTTCATTTGATTGTTTTGACTTATATCTTTAGTCATTATCTTTTATCTTATCTCTGTTTTTATTAGTTTTATTAATAGCTTGCCAGTCATCTCAAATGTTTTTGGAATCTGTATAAATGGTGTTCTGCAGCATTTACCATCTGATTTATTATTTATTTTTCAGTTTGATGTTGAACAATCAGCAAGCTATCTTTAGAAAAAGAGGCCAATCTTTTTTAGTTTCTAGAAAATCTAGTTGGTTGTACTGGGCAACACTGCACCAGTTTCCTGACGATTCCATTGCAGCCTCCACTTCATATTGTACAGACAACTATTTAGATTAGCCTCCTGATTGCAAATTAGTTTCTCAGGCAAATGGCATCAGAAAAGCAACAAAGACAACACAGTAAAAGTAAAAAAAATCGGTTATTGGCTCACTAGCAGTGAGGCAGCCATCCTCTAGCTGAGTTCAGCTACAGCTCTCAGCTAACTAAAGTCGAGCTGAATAACAAACACTGTTTATAGAATTGCCTCAGCTGGCTGCAGTTAGCCCAGAATGCTAATCCAAGTTTATTTTAACACTGTCCCCTCAAGATCAGACAGACACACAACCTGTCAGACCCAATACAGCTCACAAACATCCAGCTGCTTTGTTAGTCGCACAAGAATGAATAATAACAGAGATGGATTTCAGACCCACACATCCTGCTTATCGTCAACAAAACAAAAAACATTGTTAGGAAAGAGAAAAGAAAATTTCACCTGTTTTAAGAGGTGAGGACGAGCCCGAAACCTTCTCTTGCCAACTGTATTTCTTCCCAAAGGAGTTGTTGTTTAAAGTGTCCTGGAAAACCAGGAAAGGAAGAAAAGAAAAAGACGGACGTGGTGAGAAAGAAAAGTAGAGGGAGAGAACAGTGTACACAACTTTTTGTCTCTCTCGCACACACACACACACACACACACACACACACACACACACACACACACACACACACACACACACACACA
>JAUYWH010000018.1:16487607-16502895 GCA_034779795.1 Ctenopoma multispine | reverse complement strand
GTTCTGTGGATGCAGAACGAAACGTCTCTACTTGGAAGAAAGAAGTCCAGTTGCCATGACTCAATCCTCAGACATGTTTCCTTGTCGTTGCCGCTGTGAGAACTGTCTCATGTTTGCCAATCAATGCACCATTCTGATATCTGTGATACCCCTGCAAGGGGATGAGTCATCACTGTCCTACACACACACACACCTCCAGCAGAGAGCGCACACATTCAGTAATCAGGGCTATAATTAGCTCCTTGGATGGGAATACAAGAAAAATCAAAGATAGAGAACAGGCTTTCCAACCTAAAAATATTCACTGCAGGTAGCTCATAAGTCAGGTCACTTCCTTAATAAGACTATCAAATGCAAGTCATACAAGAAAATAATCTCTCATCTGCTCATATAAATGACCCTGAAAAAAGACCCTGGAACCTCCTGTTGCCTTGGTTACCATGATGAGGAGGATGTGATGACTGGGTTCTCTCAGTTCTCTCTCTCTCTCTCTCTCTCTCTCTCTCTCTCTCTCTCTCACTGACACTACAAATCTAGTCCTATCCCTTTCTCAGCTGGAAGAGTCTGATCCCTGACTGAGCTTGAACAGTGTCACTGAACAACAGCAAAACAGTCACAAGTAATTTCATTGAACTATACCTTAACATTATGAATGGATATTATGTACAGTGTTCGGTACAATTAATTATTTTCTCTTATCATAATGTCATGATGTGGTTGATTAAATGGGTTGGAAAGGGTAATAAATAAATTGTTTTCAATTTTCTTTATTTTCAGTTCCACTGATTGGAAATGCTCACTGTAAAAACAGTCTATGCAGCCTTGGTGTTGTACTGCACATTATCTGTGCTGCTGTAACCGTGATCAAAGTGTGATTTATTACGGTCAAAACTGTTGGTTGTGACAGAGCCAAATCATCACTGCCGCAAAGCTGCATCTGCTTCAGTGTTCATGAACTTGGTGTCTGTAGCGATAGTGCAATTTTGTCCCATGCATGCAAGATCTGTCACAATAACTATTCCATTTTTGTCTAAATGGTATCTTTTAATGTGCTCAGTGTAAGTAAGTGTTAGAATCATCTCTCACAGGATCTCCTGGCAACTCCTAGGCAGTTAGGTCACCTCTGGAGCGCTCCAAAAGTTTGGAGAAGAAGTTAGAAATGTTGATACGTAGCTCTGAGTAGTTTAAGAGTAACTTCCTAGTATAGGACATGTATAGGACCTGATCCTAAGGAAGACTTCCTTGTAAAAATGTAAAAACTAAAATCCCAGGAGAACCAGCTCCTTGTAGAGGCAGCTTACCTTAATATCTGGGCCATTACAGTTGAGACTCATCCCGCACTCGTCTGTGATCTCTGTAATCTCCGACAGGTCATCATCTTCAAATTCATCTAGGCTGATATCATGGGTCAACCTGGTGGAAGGGGAAGATTAAGGGGAAAAGGGTGAGAATGAAAAAAATTAATGTTAATCCCTTCTTACTCATCTATAGCCGCAGGACATCTCAAAATCTCTTGTTGACCTAATTATCTGTTGGATAGGGGTGGCAACTCCACAGCCAAAATCCGAGCCCAGTGGCACATCAACACGTGAACGTGGGTGACATATCATATCTGTCAACTTAAAGCTTCAACAGAAAAACTTTATTCAACATTTGAGGTTTCTTATTCATGCAAGCCTTGGCAGAATGAAATATAAATTAAATGTAATGTAGTGATTTTATAACTAATTTATCAGACAATATAATGCAGTTCAGTACACCAAATCATATTGACACCAATAAGAGGAGCATGATGTACACTGATCAGCCACAATATTAATATTATCTGGTAATTTTAACACCGTGATATGCAGGGGTCAGCATGGGCACTGACTGGTCATATGCAGCCCCATATGCACCAAGCTGTTGATCAGGATCAGCAATTTTGCCCATGCTGACCCCTGTCCACCATGACATTAAAGCCACCAGGTGAATTTAAT
This sequence comes from Ctenopoma multispine, assembly GCA_034779795.1. Classification (NCBI taxonomy): domain Eukaryota; kingdom Metazoa; phylum Chordata; class Actinopteri; order Anabantiformes; family Anabantidae; genus Ctenopoma; species Ctenopoma multispine. The sequence goes on along the minus strand of JAUYWH010000018.1, from coordinate 16,500,916 downwards.
GTTGTTGCCTGACCCCATCTACTGTTTGTTAAAGCCAGACAAGATTCTCAAGAACAGAAAGATTACATAAAAACCCTGAGCAGCACATTCGTGTCACAAGCCAGAACCCTTGTTGTTTCCTTAATTAATGACAAAGACAACAACAACAGATATACAACAGGTGGAGGGAATGTGGCAGGAAGAAGATTGACCTCTGATTAAGCATTAGCAGCTTGGATAAAGCTACAGGGATAAAAAGACTGAATCATAGTGGTAGTGGTAGGGAAGGAAAATGCCATGACAGCAGCCTGAAATAATCCTCAATGACAGAGTTCCTCTTCCAGAGGTACAGTGATATACCTTTTGAAATAACCATATCGTCCTCGCGACACAATCAGATGAGAGAGAGTTCAATTTACACATTTGTATGTCACAAATAACAGGATGACAAGAACAAAACGTATTCAATCAACAACACACTATCTATGGTTGGTTAATATTGTTGTGAACAGGTGTCAGAGAAAAGAGCCAGAGAGATCTGACAGAATAATACATTTACCTCTACTTATTGTCTTCCTCTTCAGTCAGAAAGTGAAAATACAATGGAAATTAGGCCTATTGTTGTGAAACATGACAGCTATATGACCAGCAAGGAAACAGTTATATAGAGAGAACATAAGCTCTTGCAATGATCCTAGACATCACTCCAGCGCCAAGGCATGGAAATGCACTGTCCTGCTGTCTGTGGCAGGATTCAATTAGCTTCCAGTAAACAATGCCTCAGTTTTCCCCCATCTATAATTATGTCCGCCTGTTATCTCTTTACTCAGGAGCCTCCTGGGAATAACAGACACAGACACAGCAAGAAAATGTTATTAGAGGGAGGACAGAAAAGATGACAGTGATCGCAAGGAACAAAGGGGCGAGCTGTCAGAGAGACCCGGTGAACCTAGATCCCCCTGTTGCTGCATGATGCTAATGTCATCTCTGGCTAAATCAACACTGCAGCTGCCTACTGCAAATGTACACACAGCTGCAACCTCAGCAGTCACGTGTCAGAGGGTATGGGAGTTAAATAGCCTGGATAGAAGCATCTGTTTACCTCTCTAATGAGCACCCAAAGAAGGCAGTTGAGAAGGTCTAAAAGAGAGTAGCAGAAAGAAAGACATGAAGTTGGAGAGGGAGTGTATTTAAGTCCAACTTGTAGGGAGTAAAAGACTGAAACAAAGAGGAAAAGATGCCCAGTGGCTTAAATTTTTTTTCCTGTTTCTGTCCACTCAATGAACATATGTGAGGAGTCATATTTACTCTGCTTCTTGCTCTTAATTTTGTCTCCACTAACTCTAAGTGGTGAAAAGACTCAGCCCCATAGTACATTTTCATCTAGATAACCAAAACTGGTACTGTAGTTACAAAAGGCTTAAACACGTGAGGAGCTATGTAAAGTACGTTACATAGTTTACTTTGAAATAACATTACAAATGTTTTTTTTGTGTTTTTTGTAAATGAAGCTATTCCACTTCCCTTTTCTTTACCCACCAAGCATGACCAGCACAGAGCACCACCAAATACATAGACAGACCTCTCTATGAGGACACTGCTCTTCTTTTGAATTACAAAAAAGCTATAAGTTCACAGCAAATGTAATTTATTACAGAACAAAAAGAGGAACAAAATCAATATGCTTCTGAGAGTCCCCCTGTTATCAGCATCAATTACAGGACAGAGGAGAAATAAGAGACTAAGAGAGTAAAGGAAAACCAAAGAAAGATTTCAAACATAATAAGTGGACACCAACTGAAACCAATAAACAATTTATTAAGTATGTCACGTTATTGTAGATTTACCTATAACTGGGGCTTCACAAGGACATGAAGAGGAGGAGCGGCTAAAGACCGTAAACTCTGTTATGCCATGGACTAAATCCAGAGGGTAAAGGCAGTAGACAGTGATACTAGGTAGAGAGTCCTTAGGACAGAAGTGAATGGAGGGATGGGGAGAAAATCAAGTGCCGGGAGATAAACCACAGGGTGACCTCTTTGCTGCAGTGAATTGTGGGTAAGGAGGGAAGCAGAAAACCAACAGAGTGTATAATAAGGAGCAGATCACATTGTCACACATCAAGACATCACACAATATCGAAGTTGCGGTTTGCAAAAATAAAAAAGTGATCTCTCAAAAAATAAAATACAATTAGTTAAGTAATTCCTACAATTGTGGGAATGTTTAATTACTAGCAAGTCATGTCAACTTTTTGTTGAAAATGTTTCTGAGAAGTGTTGATTTAACTCCATGGTCATTCTGGTTCTGGTCAACTGTAGCGCATTATACAGAGATGTGTCTGTTATCTAACCCACTTCTGTTGAGAAAAATGGTTTGTACAAAATAACAGAAACACATGCTAATGTAACACGATTCACAACAAGAGAAAATAACCCTTTTTTCTGACATTTTCTAGAACAGGTGCAGCCAACCCAAACCCTCGTAGGGCAGGGACATTTGGAAAACAAGCAGGACAGTAGCCCTCGAAGACCAAGGTTAGCTGCCTATGTTGTAGATTAAAGAGTTTATCGACCAGACCAAACTAAAAAAAAAAATCATGAATGAGCGCAAGAGCATTACAATACCAGAGGTATGACTGATCCTTAGTCCAGGTCAGAGATTCTTGTGACACATCTACTGTGTCATCATCACTAAAAGGTTTGTAATAACAACCGTCTGACACAGACAGCATTACTGCTGTGTTGTTATCGCGTTAAACAATTCACCTGAATAGAATAATGAACTACTTACCATATCAGCATCCTGAGTTTTTGGCTCTCCCTTACAAGTTGAGATGATGTTGTATTTTAGAGATTCCTTTTCCACATCATGAGTTGTTGTTTCTTCTCATATTTATTCATTCTGTAAGGAATCTGTTCATGTTTTGGTTGGTTTGTTTGTCGTGACAGATACATGTAGTGCTGTGAAAAAGTATTTGCCCCCTTCATGATTTTATTTTATTTATTTTTTTTTTTATTTTGTATCTGTGTCATAAATGATGCAAATCATCAAACACATTTTAATATCACACAAAGATAACCAGAGTAAATATAAAATGATTTAATTTATGAAGTGATAAAACCTGCCTGGCCCTGTCTGAAAAGTAACTGCCCCCTGAGCCAAAAAAATAAAAAAATGGGGGGAAATACTTTTTCACAGCACTGTAGGGAAACAATCACACTGAATACTGGTCACTGCTACTTCAACACGTTCTCCTCCCACAGCGTCATATAATGACGCTTCTCACTTGGCATCTCATAAAGTCGTCGTTTAGCATCACTTAGTAATGCACTCTTTGACGCGATGGAAATGATGACAGCTGCCAATCATACATCGCATCATGGCAACAATAAGATCATTATGTTAGAGTGAGGGACAAAAAATGCAGAGTTAGGTTAAATTAAAGAGCCCATAGTGAGAAGTAAGAGAGAGGATACTGTAATACTGATACTGTGATACTGTGTATCAACAAATTAGCTTTGTCTGTAAGTTGTGCTCTACTGCCACTGTAGCAAGAAAAAAACAACGTCAGACTGCGAGTTTTCGGCTGAGGTTGCTGTGGGCGGAGTATGGGCCCAGCCTGATGAGGGACTATGACCCTGATACTCAGAAGAACATTATTATGAGCATGATTTTCAAATGGACAGTTTAAGCACAGGTTTCCATAAAACAGTAAAATAAAAAAAAATAAAAGAGTGAGTGAGCGAGTGCACTTCTATCTTACTGTGTGTGACTAAATATACCAGCGAGTCAAATATGTGTAAAAAAAAATGACAAAAATAAAAAAAGTGGATTTTGCATAATATGGGCTAAAATAGATAAGATCTGGAATGGTTACATTCATTTACCTTTTGCGCTGATATGCAGTGTAACAAAGCATCAGTATATGATGCCCTTGGAGTGGAATAGACTGCCTACTCATCCTTTCTAGGATACAATCTGTTGTTCAAATTCAGATTTTCTTGATCCACGTAACTGACAAAAACAGAGGGTGGATAAACTCCAGATTCCAAAAGATTCGCATTTTATGTTGTAAGAGGACATCAGAGGGTAGCAACGCTGCAGGATGAATGCTTCAGTTTGTTTTGCTAAAGATCTGGGATGTACTCCTGCGTTGTTCTGACTGTGGGGGTGACAGGGCAGCCAGCTGGCACTGTTGTGCCTCCTCAGCCTGCATCTCTGCTTGTGTTAATGAAGGACAACACAACCTCACTCACATGCTATGATGGGTTCGCTCGATTGATTAAGTCCTTATCTGAATCCAGCTATGACTCTGCATAGTATTTACCTATACTGCTTCCCCGCAAATGTTGACAGCAGTTTTTGTTCATACAGACAGTACCTACTACCCTTAATAGATATTAAGAGATTTTCACTGAAAAGTAGATTAGTTAGGATTTTATGACCCTGCAAACCCACAAGTTGTGTTGGCTGTGGAAATGGGTCACCCTGTGGTGAAGACAGCTCAAACGAGTGCTTACAGTATTATATTTTTTTTCCTTAATATTTTACACTTTAGTCTCATAGGACTAGAATCTGTGTTATGCTGATTCAGTTGCCTCACACGCCATGCAGTGCACGTTTAGCCATCAGAGCAAACGCATGTAGTCTATAGCCTGTTTCTTTTTCCCACCTCAGCTATAACTCACACTTATTTACTCCCACCGAGAGATTACAAGGTTGCATGCTCTCGGTCATTCATTAGCTTCGCCCTCCTACAAGGACAGGACAAGGATCAGAACCGTCCCATCCGCTACACCGCATCCAGAATCAACAACCCACCTCCATCATGTGCTGTATGAAAACAAACTGATGACTGGTTCATCCACACAGTGCTTCTTTCACACAGCCACTGCTGTCATAATACCAAAATACGTCAACCCAAAGTGTGATGTGGGTTCTCCTCTCAAGCTTCAGCAACCTCTGATGCACGCTCCACCTCTCTCATTGAAACACAAACATACACGCACACTGTCATATGCATCCAGTCTCCTTGAAGGGCATCCCTGTCCTGAGCTTTAACATGCAAGGAGATGACACATAGCAATATGAATGTATGTTAGTGAATACACACACACGCACAAGGTCACACACAGCCATGTTGCTGCATGTCAGTAAAACACACACACACACACAAAAGAGAGAGACAAACCCTACCATTTCTCCCACTGGTCCTCCATCCATCCCTCTCCTCCTTCCCTGCCCGAGTCCATATTGTAAGTGAGGAGAGCATCCACAGCAGAGAGGAGAGTAGGAGGAGAAGGAGCAAGGGGGTTAGAAAGTGAAGGATGGAGCGAGGCAGAGAGGGAGGAGTGAGGAAGAAAAGAGCCAGAGAAAAGGAGGAGGGGTGTAGCTCGTCCGGGTCGATGAGAGAGGCATCCGATTCAGAGCCCTGCTACTGCTACCACAGCTCATCCGGGGGTGGGGGGGTGAGGGGGTATTTAAAGCATAGAGCTGAAGCTGCCAGAGAGGAGTAGTGTTATTTTGTTATATAATCTACTCCCCTTTCTCTTTTTTTCTCTCTGTGATATTTACGCTGCTGTGTGTGCATCAGATTTACTACGCCACTGCAGGCGTAGTGTGGTGTTAGCAGAACCTCCAATGCCACAGTAAGTCCAAACAAAGAAACATCAGCATCAAGACACTCTCTCTCTTTCTGTAAAATACTGTGATGCTCAATCACTCAAGGCCCACTAATAACATAAGACTCTTTATTTTCCTATTTCATCCATCATTTTACTCTCTTCATTTATCCTCTTGACCATCATCTCAAGATACTTTTCAGTCCCTCCAGAAATTGGAAACTAACTCCAGCAGCACAACAGAAACTCATCCAGGAGATCATAAAAGAACCCAGAACAACAATCGAAAGAACTGCAGACCACACTTGCCTCAATTAATTGCTTTAATTAGTGTTTCATAACTCACTTATTGAGAATAAACCTCTCTGTACTGACTGTTTAAACATGCGTTCGCAAAACACTTTTGCGAAGAAGAGTGGGCCAAAATTCCTTCACAGTCACGTGAAAGGCTCAATGCCAGTTATCGCAAAAGCTTCACTGAACTCGTTGCCACCAAGAGTGGCACAACCAATTATTAGGTTTAGGTGGGAATTACCTTTTCACATAGACCATTCAGGTTTGGACAGCTTTTTTTCCATAATAAATTAAATCATCATTGAAAACTGCATTTTGTATTTAATTCGGTTATCTTTAAGTAATATTAATTTTTTTTATGATCTGTGATCTATGAACATTTAAGTGTGACAAATATGCAAAATAAAAAATCCAGGAAGGGGACGAATACTTCACGTCACTGTATATTTTGGAAGAACTAATGAAATAAACTAGAATTATACTTTAATGTGTGTTTGGCTTCAAATTAATGATAACGCTGTTCAGAACAGTTAAACCCTATTAAATTTAAATTAAAGTGTATTGTTTAAATGTTCATGCTTGTCAGGATAAATATAGAGAGAGTGGGTGAGGGGGAGGCAGGGAGAGGGAGAGCGTGTACAGTACAAACAGAGGGGAGGTGTCATCAGGTGGAACGTGCTTTGTCAGCAGAACTGAGTGACAGCAGTAAATATCAGTGTGGGGGGAAGTGCAACCAGAGCAATTACTGTTCACTCAGTCAGCTCTTGGTGAAATTCAAAGCTCAATTTAAAATCCCTCTGTCTCTCTCTCTCTCTCTCTCTCTTAGATGATAAAAGCTGAGAAACTAAGAACTAAAACCTTAAAATCTTTTTTTTTTGCAGAAAAGATCAAAGTCAGTTAAAGATGGAAAACGGGAATCAGAGAACTGACACTTTAAAATCCTCTCTCACTCACATTCCCTTTAACATCCCACACCCTGTGAACCAGTCTGACACAGAAGATCAATGTGTAAATAAATGTGTGAAAAAGACAAGGGAAGATCACAGACACTTGTATGCTATTTTATTCTAAGTATTCAGTGATCCGTACATTTTCAAATGTAGAGTTTGCATCCTGTGTCTGTGGTTAGGTTTGAGCTACACAAGCATTTTGGCTAAAGATTGTAGATTTATCTATGATGCAGATATTAAACCTACAGTTTGGAGGCTTATAAGAAAACACGTCATTCCCCTATTACATTTAATATTAACAGCATAATAATTGCAGATTTATTTTCAATTCAGAAAATGAATAAGTTGCTAATCTACTTAGCTAGATTGCAGTTCAGACACATTATCGGTTCTCAGCAGCTACAAAATCGGATCAATTCAGTAGTCTCTTGGCAAACAGTGATCAGTTATGGCAATTATACTCTGATATCCCCTGGGATTTTTCAATATGAAAACAAAACAATTAATAAGAAAACTAATTTTATTTGTATTATGCAGGGTGATAGGTATTGCCATAACTGTGAGATATGTGAAATAAGAGAGCGATTAGTTTTGCCTTAACAGAGATCTCTGTTTTTTTGTCACCATGAGCTCATGAGTTCATTTCTTTATTTTCCATAATGCACTACAGCATGGATGCTCCATACACGCTGCCCTGCACACCCACGTGAACACACAAATACAAATATTGTGCTCATGTGGAATAATCTCCTGCTATGCCCTCTTGTGCCACAGATCATTACTGCAAGGCAGAATAATTTCATTTAAATGTTGCAATACAACATTTCATCTGCCAAACATTCACAGAATCAGCATAGCACAACAGCTTAGTGAAATACATCACTTTCACTGAAAAGAAAACAACTTTCTTCTGTTTTACTGTTGCAATGACAAAACGGTGAAAGAAAAATTAACAGAATTTATGTTTCTCACTTCCCAAAAAATATTTTTTCAAATATAAGAAAATATGTCTATGTTATAGATAGATATAATTGTAAAGATTTTAATAAGACAACTGAACATTTTCTTTAATAAACTAACATATCAGGTGCATACTACTGCTACTGTACTAATTCATTATTTACAGACAACCAGCCACTTTGTTTTTATGTAAAAAGAGGTTTCATTCACTTAAACATTGATGTATATCTTTGTTGTATATAATACAATATAATGGGTGTATTTGGTTTTGATTAAATTAATACACATAATTTCTAAAAAATGTATGTCTGATGGAAACAATACAGAAACAGCATCAAACTCACATGACCGAATGATAACTCTCCCCTGAGTCATGAAACAATGTGACGCCTCAAAACGGGGAAAAAGAAAATCTTTAAAATAGTGAAGAAACTGTGAACTGAATCTTAATGTGAAAGTGATCTCTTCTGTATCTCAGTCACTGAATATCTCCACACAGACGGCAGCAGATCAACTATGTGTCCTCTAAGGGCAGCGGGTTGAAGAGAGAAAGAGGTTTGGAGGATTTGACCACAGTGTGTGGAGGCAGGGAGTGTGAGGGAGGAAAACATGCCAACATATGGTTTCTCTGGGACTCGGCCAACCCCGAGGTTGTGGGTTATCTGGATGGCTTTCTCTAGTCAGCTGCACCTCTAAAATAACAATCAATAAATATATACAGTACTGTCTCTTTTAATATATGACATGTTTAAAAGGAGTTTGAAGTTTGAACACCTAAATTTAAAGTGAGGAAATGTTAGATTTTCTTTTTATCCACTGATAGTATGTTATCATAGTGTTGGGACCTTTATTATTGTTTTCTATAAGTGTTTTATGACAAATGTCATATGTTACGTTATTAAAGGTCCAAAAGGTTTTGTTTACCAGGTAACATACACACATATATGCTCACAGGTTATTAAGGCTTTGACTTACAGCTAATCCCTAACCTTAATTACTCTGATTACTGTAAGCAGCCCTAGTTGTACTGTTTTGTGTCTTTGAGATTTGAACTGCTGATGATACAACACTTGAGTTAACATTTGTGTTTTTCATTAAGGTACTAAATCTGTCATTTATTTTGTGTTTTAGTTGCTTGTTTTTGCCCCTGGTAGTTTGATTTTTGTTCTGTTTGAGGCACATTTTTATTTTATTTATATATAATTCTGTCAGATAAATCAAACACTGCATCTCTGAAACCTCTGTGGTGACACTATAAAGAAAGATGGTTGTGGAGCCTCCTGTTTGCAGCTCAGCTAATGAGACAGGGACAGACGGAGCTGGAGGGTGGGTGGGTGTTGTCGTCTCACTGGAAATATTGATCACAGGCCCCCATCCCCTCAGTGATGGCACTACAGAATCACAGCTTCTCCTCGGGCTACATTGTCAGGGTCTCTGAGCATGAATGTGTGTTACTACAATATGTGTCGTGTGTGAGACTGACGCTGAGCTGCAGCTAATCCCTCACCTAACCCAACTCTAACATGTTGACTTGAACTGTTGAATTAGCTCTGTCTGATCGACTGACTGATAAACTCTGCATCAGCTCTGCCACACTGATTTCATTATTCATTTGCAACTGATTACTAGATTATTCTAAATGATAAAAAAAAAGTCCATCTGAAGTTCCTGGAGCCTAAAATGAGTCTTCTTGCTTTTTTTTTTCAGTCTGAACCAAAATTTCAAAAATATTTAAATTACAAAAATATAAAAGACAAAAGCATGAACATTTCCATGAAGTGATTGTTTAGCCAGAACTGCAATGCCACTAATTTATAAAGCTAAAACCGTCCAGTTTCAGTTATATAGATGCTGAAAACTCTCCATGACGCCTGTCTATATATTTATCTAATGGTCTATTATTGTCATCGGAAATTCATACACTGTTGAAGTACTATTAATGGATGTGATCATGTGCTACAAGCACAGAAGTTGTAACAAGCAACAATAAACAAATCGAGCCCGTCATGGGAGTATGATAGGCGACACCAACCCTAAATCATTCATTTAGCTGTATTTACCGTAAAGCGCGCTTTGAGGTACATGTAAATGCATCATTTGATGCTGAACTCGCAGAGCTGCTGCACAGTTAGTTACTGCTCGGATTATTGGTTGGAGCAGTAGACCATTACCAAAAAGTAGCCTATGCGACATGTTTGAGATTATATGGTCGTAGTGGAGTCGGGGAGCACACGGCTCGTCTCGTTCCTCCGGGAGCAGACACGCCCAAATACAAACATGCAACTCAACAATACGTTTCTACTTCAATCCGCAAAGCTGAGCGGAGCCAAACGCAGCTGCAGCGGATCCGATTAGCGAGCATCAGCACCTTCACTGCGCAGGGTGCCGAGGGCTCGTCGCTCATTTTCGGCCCCCACACCCAGGCTCCCTCCGCCGGGTTTCTCACCTGAAGCTGGCCGGGGACTTCACTTGCATGTTGCGGCCAGACGGCGGACTGACTTTCCTCTTCTCTCTGTCCGCCATGCCGCTCCGTTCAGTCCTCCATTGATTCCGCTGTGCTGCCGCCCGACAGAGACACCTGAGAGGTCCGGCGATGCTGAGATACTGCGCTGCCTTTGAGGACTGTGGGAAAAATGTCAATTCAGATAAAGTGTGCAAAAATGACTAAGTCACGTAAATAAAACAACATAGAACATTTAAAATGAAAAACTTAATTACACTTAGCAGCATGTTAAGTATAAATACTCGCTTATTGTTGCCTGTATTATTTAATTTCATATATTTCTTAATTTTATATGTGGACAAGATGACATGCCTCTTCTTGCCAAAACTTAGGCACAGAACAGTTTTCACCTTAAATACAGGTTATTAAACCACCTGCTTAACATTACACAGTATGTTCTGTAAAACCTCATTTCTGATCTTCCAGTATCAATTAGTGACATATCCAATCGCAGATGCAGACTAATACTTCATAAGATGCCTTCTGAAGTATTTTATACACATTTCCAACCAACCTGAACTTTACATTGTGTGTCAGTAATTACAGTACAATGTACAGCTGCTTGACGGGAGCCAGAAAGTGAAGCTCTGCATGATGCACAATGCGCAATGAGCAACGTCCCTTTTCCCACCACAGAACAGGAATTATCTGTCAACTGCAGACTTTTTTGTTATCAACTTCTGTATTTATTTAAGCGTTATTTGCCATATAGTACTTCATAGTCTGATGCAAAGGATCCTGGCTGTCATTGAAAGTGCCCAGGTATAGTTATTTTTGACCTATTTTTCAGCCTAATTAGTCTGAGTCAAACCTAGCAACACAATCTTATGTTCACATTCAACATGCTGTATTATAGTACATGTATTTCATGTTTTTGTTTACTTTTGGCACTGGTAATGGGCTGAATAAGTTAAACCTAGACTTTGTTTACAACCCTAATTAAATTATTTGTAGTAACATCCACTCATTTCATTTTAATTATGTCACAAAAGTATTATTATGACCAACAGGAATGATAATCCAAGGCCAAAAAAACACTCAGATCAAACAACAACAAACAGACCATTACAGTCGGATGCTATGTATATAGCTACGTATTTATACTATTTCCAGTGAGAAGTGATGGTCCTCAATATGAAATCACAACAATGTTGCTTTTGAATATTATATTTACAGAGGTTAAAGATAAAGAAGGTAAAGGCTTTTCTTACATGATTGTTACCTAAAAATGTTAGTTTACGATGAGACAGTAAGGGTAGCAGCAGCTTCCACAGAGATGAGATGCTAAAGTGAATGAAAAGTCAAAGCAAAAAAGAAGAAAAGAAAAGATAACAAGATGGTTATAAGTTTTTAGTATCAGAGGAGACCGATGTAAAAAAATCTAACCTAATCCATCTGTTGTAACTGTTATAGGTTTTAGTCACAATACAGAAATAAATCACTTAAACTGTTGACAATGAAAACCACCATTTCACCACTTTTCATTACACTGTACAGCACACAAGCTTCACATTACCTAATGAAGACCATTAAGGAGTCATGTCAGAGTCAAACCAGCAGAGGCCAATACTGAGCACACGAACACCGCAGCACAACAATGTACATATGAGGTGAAGAGGTGAGGTGTCTGCTGACAAATGTATTGTCTGTACCGATTTTAGCAGTTTAACCAACCCAACACATAGGAGCTGGCCCAGGACTTCAATAAAGGGAGACTAGTGAGGGATAGTTACTGATTCTGGTCCAGTGAGAGAAACTACCCTCTTCATACAAGGTACATTATTGCAGTACTACTCCACATGGAACAAAATCAAATATTTCTATTTTGTTATGTGTGTGGGAAATTGTTTAGACCAAAATGGATAAGACGTGGGTGATGTAGTGTTAATAGAAAATATGACTATATAGACTGATAAACAGCCATGGTAACATAGTCTAAAATAAATCTACATTATGCAAACATTGTTGTGCTAATTGATATCTTTCTCCCATGCCCCAAATTGACAAATGATGTCTGCAAAACAAAAAAAATCATTATGGTGTCCTCATTTTTCACATTAAGTCACAGACTTAATTGAAACAGCTTTTGCAGTTTAATATGAAGAGCAGCCTTCATAAACAATAGATAGTAATGTGAATACATGAGAGACAAAAAACTGGGGGTTACTATAACTGATACAACTTACAAGTTGTAGAAGTGAGCGTTATTGACCTGGACAGCACAAAAAGCTTAGATATCACCGCCACATTAAGATCCCACAACTGCTGAAACGCTGAGGGAGAGAAAACAGCCTGTACTGTAGCTGTGCAAAGCATTTGGTATCATTATAAAACATATTTATCATAATGTTTTGTCGTTCTCAGGTCTCCTGCAGTGTATTCCTATGAGTGGATCTCTATCTTTGTTCCTTTGTCTCACCAGAGCCAGTCTGTTTTCACAGCAGAGCAGACACTGCTCTTTTCTTACCCAGTGAGTCGGGTACAGGGAGCATGTCTTGATGATCACTCATGATGATTTCTCTAACTCTCTGTGGACCAAGATACGCATGGCTACATTGTGCAGAGTGCCTCAAGTCACCCACCCAGATAAACTTCTGTTTCACCAGAGCCACTTCCTGCATGTGAAAGTCTCCTGAGACTCCCTCTAGCTGCTGCATGAGGTAATTTTTTTCATTTTGGGAATTATTCCATGTATGTCTGTGGTCTATTGAAGAAGTATTTTACAAGTTTCACAGTTTGTAATGGTAAATAAATAAAGACAGAATTCAGAGTGTTGGTTCTTCTTCTTCAAGTCTGAATGTCAGCCTCTAGACCGGGGGTCTCAGACTCGCGGCCCGCGGGCCAACTGCGGCCCCCGGGAAAAAAATTTGCGGCCCCCGTCTTAATAGGAAAGATTAATGTTAGTGCGGCCCGCAAGATTGATATACTTTACTTTACTTTAGTTCATTTGGCAGACGCTTTTATCCAAAGCGACTTACAAGGAGACACAAGCAAATTAC
>JAUYWH010000018.1:16451656-16477252 GCA_034779795.1 Ctenopoma multispine | reverse complement strand
AAGTGCCCTGAGATGACTTATGTTGTAAATTGGCGCTATATAAATAAAGTTGAATTGAATTGAATTGAATTGAATTATAGAACAAACATACAATTTAAATTTCAAAATTACTTTGTTGCCTTGGTCGACTTTTAGGTAACAGCCTACTGGTTACACTTCAGACACAACACTTTGCTAGTTAAGTCTAACATATCCTGAAAATTTTGTTTTGTCGGGATCCAACTTATAAATGCGCCAGTCAGCACAGAGCTTAAAAGGACCAATAAACACATTTGTATACAACACGCCTAACACAAAACATCAGACAAAGTTAGCAAGCTGGCAAACGTCTAGCATGTTGAGTGCTAGAACATAGTGCTAAAAGCATGGGGAATATTAGCCTTTTAGTTCTCGGTTTCCAGAAACATGGGTTTAAACTGAATGCTCGTGTTGATTTGGATCTGATGCATGTGTAATAAATTGCAGCTTAACCGACATTGAAAAGCATTAGTACTGTATATCAAATCCTTGAGCTTGTCACTTTATTGTTGAGTTCTTATGGCCCAGAGTGCCTCCATCATTGTAATTGTCAGAAAGTTTCCTTCATTCCACTGTAGGAAATGGACAAATCAAAACCTCTTCTCTATTTTATAACTGTATAAAAGTGAGTATAATCCTTTTTTACACTAATCGACCTTGAAACAGACATCCTGAAATTACAAATAATAGGTGTTTAAATCTGCCTGGCTCAGACTTAAGAGAGTGAGACTGTCAAATAGTGTTATAAATTGCTTTCTAAGAGCTTTATCTTAATAGCCATTTGTATCATGTTTTTTTATGAAAAACAAAATAAAACAAGGTCAGTGCAATGTTTCCTGAGACTTGTTTCTTCCCTTGACATCTCGTGATGAACAGTCTGCAGAGGGCAGTGGTCATCACTGCGTGTGATGAAAGAGAACAGCATGGAGGATACATTGATTTTTAATTTCTCTCTGCACAATGTTCTGTCAACATATGGTCCTTGCGCTTCCTTATTCTTTTCTTAGTGAGACATGCAAGCACGCACACACACACACACACACACACACACACACACACACACACATGCAGTCTAAAGTATCAAGGACAAGACAGATAAATTACTTTGCTGGTTTCACAAAAGAGGTCCCTTGGTCTTTCCCCTTCTCCATAGGAGCAATGAATAACAGTCAGAATAGGTGACATTGAACAATACACTTAATAATCTCGAGACTTAATGGATACTTCGTTCTCTTGACATTGGGTAATTGGCCATCTAAATATGACATTTTCTATGGCCACTAAATGCTTTGTATAGTATATAGGTCCATATATAAAAACTCTTTTAACAAGGCCTAATTATGTCACCAAATGGAAATTCTACTAGTTAACTCTTGGTACCTGTTCATCATAATTGTAAATGACAACCTCCTGAAAGTGGTTAAGATAACAAAGATAAGCAAAACATGAAACACATTTTGCTTTGTTTCATGTTCTTTTAAGCTTTAATATTTTTAACATTAATCAAATATATAAAAAACAAACCGTAACACCACTGAAAATCACTGAATCAGAAAGTGCATATACTGTACTGTTTACAGTGGATTCAGATTTGCATCTCTTGCTTTGCTGTTATATGTTATTAAGTGTAGATGGGTGGGAAAAATTCTCCACACTGTAATTGAATCAAAAATACAAAAAAGTGAACACAAACAGTCTGAATACTTTCTGTGGCCATTCCATAAAGTTTAATGCGCACTCTTGTTTTACAACTTCTTTCATTACACCAGTGTTTAATTTTTTACAAACGCCTGCAAGTGCCTTTGATCCCAGTTATTTTGGGTTAGTGCTTGGTGTTTATGAATGCTTTAGAATATGTTATTGTGTTTTCTGTGAAAAGGGTGTTGTGGGGATAAGAGGTATGGTTTGTGTTGACCATTATAGGAAATTCTGAATCATGGAAAAGCAGGAAAAACACCCACAGGCATGGGAAGAAGAAAGACAAGTCAAACTAAAAAGCACTGCCAGTGCTTCACAATATACTAACACACTATCACATCTCTATTTCTTACAAAATGATTTCATGTCCTGAAATTTGCCCTCAGAGTTGAAAACATGTCTTTATCTGTGTTAGTTATTCATAATTGTATATGTTTTATCTAATGGCAGAAATTCCAGATTAACACTAAGCTTTAATGAGTTGTTTATTACCTCAAGGCAAAATCCTCTGCCATATTTCACTGAAATACAATCAAATGTTTAGAGATATATTGCCATACAGAGTTAAATTAAACAAAGTGAAGCACAACCACCTTGCCTGACGTAAGTCGTGGATCTGAAAATGATTGTGATCAAAGCCAAGATAATTCTCTGGGAGATTTAAAGTTTACACAGACACAACAATTGATCAGTGTGGAAATACTGAAATTTTAAAGTGAAAAAGAAGATTATTTCCTTCATATTCCCTCTGTGTCTATGTGTTTTTATGTGTGTACACAGATCGGAGGATTTGTGTAGCTCTTATTTACTTTATGTCCTGTATGTGATACTTCCCACAGGAACTAGGCAGAGTTTTTTAGTTTCCTCATTAGCAGACCCAGACATTGCAATAAGAAAACATAATCTGGTTGCAATTACATTCCCTATACAAAACAACATATTTGTGATTGCAGTTAAGTTGAAGAAAAATGAAGTCATTTTGAATTTTCTTTTTTAATTTTCAAAAACATAATACTGTACAAAACCAATCACAAGACTTTAACACACAGATACAGATTACAAGGGCTTATCAGGTAGTACCCAATAAATACAAGGCAGCTGAACAACCAGATGAGAACTCAATAATCATCCAGAGAGGCACTCAGTATTTGTGTTGTTTATGTAACAAAAAGCTTTCATTCCTCTTTAAGACTGATCTCAGTGGCTTCATGGGTTAACTGTGGAAGATCTGGTCTCAGTCCACTGAAATTGGATTCAGACCAGTTGTATGGATAATATTGTACAACAGAAGCTTGTATAATATTTGCTGAACGTTTGCCTAAAAGACTTGTAATGGATTCATTTTAACTTCCTGTTTAAAAGTTAAATTAAGTTCTAGTGATATTCTTTGCCAAATGTTATATCAACAATATTAACTTTTAGAAGTAATTGTTGTCATGCAGCCACAACAATCGCAACGAACTGACTAACTGACTGACAAGCCTGATTTATATCATAAACTGTATTTATGTATGTGACAAATACATGTTGTATGTCATTTATGTGCATATACAGTTAGTACACTTGTTAGTTTGCATAAAGAAGATAGTACTGAAACAAATATACTCCACTGATTACATAACTATTGTAGATACAGTATATTCTGACCTTGGAATACTATTATTATGGCAACCTAACAGGACAAAATTCCAGGTTTCTCAGCATTAACCATACAGAGCCATTGTATAGTTATATATTCTCAGGCCCTATGTGAGATCATTTTGGAGGCCCAAATTACAGAGCAGAATATAATCTGACAGGCATTTGAATTACATTCAATTCCACTAAAATATTTTGAGACTAAAGTGGGAGCTTGGGGGCCCCCTAGTGGCCGCAGGGCCCTGTGCATTTGCATAGTTTGCATAGTTTGCATAGCGCAAGAAAGCGCCCTGTATATTGTTGACTACCAACTCAAGCTTTCATACTCTAGCTCACATGTTCATGCTGCCCAGACAAATCTCATATTAAGAAGCGACAAATGCCACTCCTTAATGTAAAATACAACAAAGGTTTCTTCTGCACACAGGATGTTGTCTGAACATTCAGCTTTTCTACACATTTCAGCATTCAAATTTGTCCAGAAACATTACAGAGAGCACATACACTCTTCAAAATTATAAGAAGGTTTAATACTTGTTGAATTTGCCTCTCAACAATTTGACAATTTGAACAACTTTTATAACATAGTCATCACATAGCAGCATGAATGATACCTCTGTCACACCACAGCTAAATCTTCATTAATTATTTAAATCCCCTGACATGGCAACATGATAAGCCAAAAATATGACAGAAATTAATATTCAGGGATTAACTAAATACCAGACTGGTAAAGCAACGACTCTAATTTATAATTTTTAATATTGGGGCTATCCTTGGCATGAGGTCCATCAAAGGTATCAGGACATTTGTGTTTTCTCTCCTCATATATTTAACTTTTATAGTGTACTTTTAAAAGGAATTATACTTATTCCCCCAGATAAACTAATATACATGCAAGGACAACATTAAAAAGTAATATAATTGATCTGCAAAAATTAATTTTATTCATAAACAAGACTCCAAGGAATCCCAAGAAAAGAAAGATTTTTTCTGGGCAATAATAATTTTTAAACCATAGCAAATCTTTCAAATCTAACAGGCTTCACCTCAGATTGAATTTTATGAATTCCATTAGGCAGTGTATAAGTATTTTGTGAAAAATTAAGCCCACGTACTGATTTCAATAAGGCGACTGTATTGATGTAGTGGGGTCTCACCACTGTCAAATAAACACAGGCTCATCCTGCAGAAACACCAAACACCTGGCTTAGTTTTTGCTTCAATTCAACGTCATCTTACAACACACAAAAGGTACACAAACTCACTAATAGCATAAGTGCCATCTTTACTGTATGTCACATTAAAGGATAAAATGGGCAAGAGATGGATCCATGAATTTATAGAGGAAAAATTGTTTAAAGACCTCTATAAGTTTCAGATGAATTATCTTTTTGTGCTGGGACATGTCTCATAATTGGTCATTTGAGAGTCGAGAAAACAATCACCATCATTTTCACCATGGGAGAGCCAGTGCAGGAATGTTAAGGCCAGCATTGGCTAATTAGCAAATGAATTAAATTGAGGCTGAGCAAATAATTCATAGTAGACGATGTTCTTTGTTTGGAATAAAAGACATCATTAAATTGAGCCATGCCACAATGTTTTTGTGACCAGCTGTTAATGTCTTATTCTGTCTCTTGCTCTCTCTGTCTCTCTATCTTGCTAATTCATGCTTGCCATGATTAAACTGCACAAAGCTGTGAGCCAAATGTAAACCTTTGTTGATGGGCTATGGAGTAGAGAAATGATTTTCTGCTGCTAGTTTCTCTTCAGGGAGGGAAGCAGGTTGCAGTTAAGGAGGATTAAAGGCATCCAGGCTTCCAAGTGCTGTCTGCTTTTACTGTAGAGCCTGCAGATCCCTGGAGTCACTAACGTAATACAAAGTTATCTATAGGTATTTCTTTATACATATGTAGTACCTGTCCAGGAGGCTACTTAAACTGCTAGAAACATCACTACAGTTTTGTAAAAAAAAAAAAAGTATTTGTATGTAAAGTATTTTTTTGCATATTTATATATTTTAGTTGTGTTTGCAATAACTGGCACTGAGTCTTTCACATTGCTGTGGAGACATTTTGGACCACTTTTCTTTGCAGAATTGTTTTAATTCAGCCACAATGAATAGTTTCCAAACATGAACGACCTGTTTAAGGTCATGCCATGGCCGGATGTTCGCATTTTTCTGGTAGCGTAGAATTCATGGTTCCATCAATTATGGCAAGTCGCCCAGGTCTTGAAGCTGCAAAGCTTTTGATGTTCTTTTTAATGAAATGCTGTGCCAGATGAAACGAGATGCTCTCCTTCCAAAAAGGTAAACTTTTGTCTCATCAGTCCACAGAGTATTTATCCAAAAGACTTGGGGATAATCAAGATGAGCCTTTGTGGTCAGCAGTAGCTGTCACGCTGGATCTCTCCCATGGATGACGTTTTTGCCCAGTGTTTCTTATTGCTGAGTCATGAACACTGAGCTTTACTGAGACAAGCGAGGCCTGCAGTTCGTTTGATGTTGTTCTGGGCTCTTTTATGACCTCCTGGATGAGTCATTGTACTCTTGGAGTAATTTTGGTAGGCCGGCCACTCCTGGGAAAGTTCACTGCTGTTCCAAGTTTTCTCTATTTGTGGATAATGACTGTGGTTCATTGAAGTCCCAAAGCCTACGAAATGGCTTTTAGACCCTTTCCAGACTGATACATGTCAATTACTTTGTTTCTCACCTGTTCTTGAATTTCTTTAGATTGCGGCCAGGCAGGTGTGGACAGCTTTTTTCCCTTAAATGAAATCATCATTTAAAAATTGTTGGGTGTGTGTATATATATATATTTGTATGTAAAAAATGTTAAATAAAAGAGTTATGAAACCAGTGCACTACAAAAAATGAAAAATCATATAGTTTATATCTCAGACATTTTAGGAAAATCCAAACGCACTCCCTGTACATCAATTATTGTCCATCTTTCCCGCTTTGTGGTGTGTTTCCTGTTTTCATTTCCGGTTATAATGGGCACAAACTATATACAGGGGAAGGAGGGTTTGCCCTTTACCCCATCATTAAGCTTTGTCTCCCTTCCCCAGATACAATGACATGCACTGGTGAATATCGACAACATTACTAAGCAGACAGGGATGATAGTTGTTAGTGCATACTGGTGGTTCCCTATGGTGGTTCTCTGTAAATCATGCCCTTGGCCTTTGGATATGAGTGTGGGTAACTGATTAAAGTCACAGATACAGTCTTGCTAAAGCATCCTGGAGACTGACAATACTGACTATATTTTTTCCAGATACTGTACTTTTTGGGATTGTTTTAAAGAAAAATATTGTTTAATGGAAGTCACTCTTTCCTGTCCACTGTTTTGGTTTTAGTGAAAGGGTGTAAGTCTAATCCTGACCATTATACAGTCCAAAACCCTTCGCTTATCTACCACTGTCCAGAAGCTTAGAGGATCCAAATGCATTCTGTTTTTGTAATTACAGCCATGTAAAATTGGACCAGAAGTGAAAGGGAAGGATAAAAATGTAACAAAGAACAGAGAGGCTAGAGCGCTTATATTATCACATACGGATATGGACATAGTTCTGTTGTTGCACCTACTTTTCCCCTTACAAAACATAATCTTAAACAATGGCTGATAGAGATCTTATCTTACATTGTGTATGTACAGTATAGTGTGTCTATATTTATTTAGGACTTTTTAAGAGAGAATAAAGGAGATTCAACACCAAATGTGAAAATCTTACTGCATATCCCTTTGCCTTGAAAAAAAACACCTTGTATTCTGAGTCATAAAATTGCTATTCTAAATGTTAATGACCACATTACATACATCAGTGGTTCATAACCTTTGTACCGACAACATTAAAACATACAAGTGAAGAGTGTATCAGAAATTTATAGGGTACATTCAAATGATTTTTACATTTAAACAAATCAATAGCAATGCCTATTCAACTACTGGTATCACATAATTTTCAAATCCAAAAACTGGATTACATTTTCTATAAACATAATGACCATGTATTCACCATTGCATAGATGACAAGTCACAAATACTAATCCTTAACATATAAAATTTAATGTAAACAGTCAACATGTTTTTGTCTGTTATCTGATCTATAACATCACCTTTCCTTATCTGCAATAAATATTCGATCTTGTAGTACAACATGCATATGTTTTTTATCATTACATGGAGACACTCAAGTAAGGAGGGAATAGACCACACCTGATCGATTAACTTCTTCTCAGTCAGTTGTCCACATACTGTTGAACCTCTGAAAATGTAGGTGCAGTAAATGCTAAAGGCCTTAACTTTGTGAAACCTCTGAAAACAACCTGAAAATGAAGCTGAAAGTCAACACTTTGATCATGTCTTGATCATCATATCAACATTTTAACTCTAACCAAAGTGCTTTTCTTGCCTAAACCCTACCTCACACTGGACTCGGTCTGCAATTTGTCAGTACTGCACATTATACAACCTCCATCCATCCCAGTCATGTTGTTGCAGCTCACTTTGCCCTAATAAACATAGTGCTTCATTCATTCAAAAAAGATGTTGCATCAAAACATAATTAATTTATGACTGTGTGTATAAAAACATAATTACAGCTGCAGTTTAGTCACACAGAAACATAATTGTCAGGAGACAGGGTTGACTATTATTACTATCTGCAAAGTATTGAAGTGCTTTATCTTTAAATGATAGAATATGTTTTACAAACCTGCACGCCAATGTACTTTCTTTGTTTGACATCTCAAACCTGCAAGTATTTTTGGCTCAGATGAAGCAAAAGCCTCAAGACATCTGCCCATCACTAGCTAAATGCTACCATCAGCATGTTGACAGTCACAATGGCAATTCTTACATGCTGATGTTCATCATTTTAGTTTAGTTTTTAAGTATATATATATATATGTATATATATATTTCAGGTGTCTGTCTATACATTTATGTAACACATAAAACCAGAATTGAGTGTTTACCTATGTAATTTTTGATGTGCACTGATTTGCAGGGAAGGTTACAGTCATCTGAACTGTATATTTGATGGCTCATTTGCATTCCTTTGCAAATATAAATGTTTAATAGTTGAATTGTTGAATATGAAAATGCATATGAAAATAAATCATGAAAAAAAATGCTATGTTACTATCCACATGGGCTAAAGTTGCCCCCAAGTGTATCAATTTGTTAGCTCCTGGTATATTGTGGGAAAAAAATGCTATGTTACTTTGAATGTTCATGTGATTATAATGAATACATATTTTAGATCAAGGTTCAACCATGTTTCCTTTTTGTGATTTGCAGAGTCCTACTATACATTTTCTGTCTAGCACTTCATACAACCAAAACATCACCTGATGTCTATGAGGTGCAATGTGACGCACTCAGTGACTAAGCATTACTCACATGAAAATATGCACACTCTGTCTAAGCAGGGGGAATACTGGCTCGGCTGAATGTGTACACGCCAAGCATCCTGTTCCGAACAGTGGACAGGCAGATATAAATATTTCCTGCTGCATTTCTACCTGCACTATTTAAGGTATTCAAGTATCATGTTAATGATAAACTGTATTTAGTTTGTATTTTATTTAAAGCTGAATAGCTGAATAACTCCCTGTTACTATGCTGTAAATTACTTAAACACACAAACATACTATACTGCCTCCCATTTACTGCTGTCATTATCAGCAAAAGCTTGGGTTCTATTGTAGCATCTAAACATCATTAGTGCCACACATGAATACATGCTGTTCTTCAAAGTCTCACAGCTCTTTTGAAGATGTCACATTACTTGATAATCACTTCTGTTCTGATGATGCTCTAATGGAAGCTGGTAGATGATCAGAGCCATTGAAACTGTCTGGTTTAAGACATGGGTGTGCCATGATATCAGATTTAAAGGCTGAAGGCCAAGTTCCCTGTAATTTGTGGTTCAAGTGTGGCTGTATATGAATGTGCACCAGTGTCTGACAGTCTATCTGAGCACAAGAAGTTTTACAACTACAGTGCAATTTTAATATGCAATTGGAGATTAGCTCTTTAATGAGCAATGAAGTTAAAAGCCCCATTTGTCCTCTTAATTGGTGCCCAGCTGCTGCTCTGAGTAGCTGACTTTGTAAATAATCTTTGACTATTTTTGTTCACATTGAATTTTTTGATTAAAAAACATATATACACCTTAAACATTGATATCAAAAATAATATACAGTTTCTTCAGTAGAGGTATGAAAAATAACAAGCATGGTGGATAATCTCCAGAGAGATGGTGGGGTGAGAGGCATGTCAGACTTGTCACACTGAAGGGGAAAATCTCAGTGTCTTTGAATCAGGCCTGTCTGTTTTCATTGCCAATCAGGATCATTGTCAAAGTCTGAGCAATAAGCAGAATAAAAACAAGCACATCTCAAATCTAACAAGCTGCAGGACCAATAACAAAAGTCTACACATACATAGTTGCCCTGAAGGCATATCATTGAATGAACACCTTCCCAATATTTCATCACACAGAAGACAAATGAGTACTGTAGTGCCAATGAATGTCCACATCACTTCCTTGAGAGGCCAGGCAATTTGACTCTCTGCAGGATGCCAAGGAAGTTCGATGAAGAGCAAAGTGCTCTGAAAACCCACAATATACCAGGAGCTAACAAATTTATACACTTGGGGGCAACTTTAGTTCGTGTGGATGGTGCTTTTGTTCTCAAATCAAAAAAGCAAATTTAAAAGGTTTAAAAAAGAGAGAAAGAATTACCAGTGAGAAGAACATTGTTTCTAAAAGCAAAAAAAAATGTAATGAGAGAAAATGAACAAGATACACTTCTCTGATGGAGACTTTTTATAAGCTTCACAATTTAAGGTTATTTACTTAACAGGTCTTCACAGGCTACGGTTTATATTTTACATGAAATAACAAGTGAAAGAGAGACAGTCACTTCTCAAAAATATTTGCATGAACGTCTTCTGCTGTATTTTGTAGAACCACAATCATTTGCACAATGTATAAGACTTAGATTAAAACCCATACTGTGATAGCTTAGACAATATTATGAGAGTAGGTAAAAAACAAACAGAAAATCGTGACACACG
This sequence comes from Ctenopoma multispine, assembly GCA_034779795.1. Lineage (NCBI taxonomy): Eukaryota > Metazoa > Chordata > Actinopteri > Anabantiformes > Anabantidae > Ctenopoma > Ctenopoma multispine. The sequence continues at coordinate 16,466,801 of JAUYWH010000018.1, read as the reverse complement.
TTGGACGTGTTCACTGAGCTATGAAGAGAAATTTTTCAATTGAATTGGAAGATGTGTGTTATCGAGGCAGCAAATATAAGCAACTTTGTCTTATAGATCAGGATCAGGTTTTTGTTAGGAGGTAATTACCAGTTTTTACCTGGTAAAATAAAGTTAAACTGTTAAATTTATAACTTGCCTGTGAAAATGTCCAGTAATCCTCACACATTCAGTGGGCTGCTTCCCGATTGTACTTCACTGGCTGAAATGCCTGTGTTCTGCCCATAAAGCTGCCAGAAGAGAGGGACACATACACAAGTCTCCAAGCATCAGCGAGGAGACGAGGAGTTTGTTGTGTTATTTCTGTGGCTAAAACTGCACAAATGAGATTTGTTTTGGGAAACAGTTGAGGGGAGAAGACAGGTTTGGATGGAAAATAGGTTTCTAATATTCCAGGGGAAAAAAAGGCGTGTTGAGTGGTATTTATGTGATCATGTATGACATGAACAACACTGATCAAATTTGGCAGGAGTGAAGCTGACCGCTTCCACTGAAGCTATTTGAGTTTTTACATAAATAGTCTAAAACACATCTTGGATGTATTCTGAGGAAAGAGCACAATCTTCATACATGCCAGTGACGAACGTAAAAACTAGAATCAGACAGCACTTCTTACTGGTTTGCCGCTGCACAAGTTTTGCATTTGCAATTTACTTCTTGTACAATAGTTTGATGGAGTGGGTCACTGCCCCTTTACTTCACTAACTGAAAATGTGGATTTAGTATTTGGTTAGATTTCATAGAAAGACTTTAACAGGTAAAGTAATAATCTGCATTTGTTGCTATAGAGGAAATAATAAACCATGAAATCTTAAAAATACTGTTACACAAACTTAACAATTCATTCCTATTACACAGTGGAGTTTATGATGGACAGATTCAGAAAGGATAAAAAAACAGAGCCCAGCAGTAACCCAACATCCAGTGGTAGTAAGTGGAAAAACCCAAACTCCAAGCTTCAAAAAGAGCTGTCATCGCAGTGCTACATTCATGCTCCTGAATGTTTTACTTCTCCATTTCTGGATAATAAGTTCAAATGCTCAAAGCAGTACGTATGTTCAATACTTCTGTTTTTAATATTGTATTTTAGTAGTGGTCCTTCGACAGAAAGCCTGCATTTTACTTTAAAACCTTGAAAAAAAGATATAGTTTTGAAAAATTCCTACATAAAAAACAAAAAAACATGCTGCAGGGGATAACCAATCCAGTGTGACTGTCTGCAACATTTGAATATCTGCTTCTTTTGCCTGCTGAGACAGTGGGTGTCATCAAAATTCCATGAAAACTGATTTTCCACAAATTATTACTCATGTACCCTTCTGATCCAATCTAATAATTGCATCTGAAAATGAGCCTAAGCCAACACCTGCGGCTCTGGCACATTCATTCATTTTAAAATAGCAAAATTAATTTATTTTGCACATTGTACGATTTCTATGGCTTCTCTAATACTCATGAACAAAAACACAGCTGAACTAGTTTGGGTCCTTGTTATTCTTAACTTATAACATGCTCATGCCCGGACAACATTTATATTAGCAAGAATTGTTTCAGATGAGGATGCAGGGCTTCTTTGAAAAGATTATTCATTCACAGCTGAATGCAGGACTTGAGTCACATGCATCCCACAGTTGATGGAGGCCACAGTTTAAAAATCAGTGCAAACAGCTATTTCCTTGCCTCGGTGACTACAGTAAACTCATGACATTCTGATTCATCAGCAGGAGCTGCTAATGGAGCACAGGTTGAGCAGAGACAACCATAAGGCTTTCATAAAATGTGCACAAGATTTGTTTGCAGTATTTGATTTATGAATTCTCAAAAATTGGTAATAATAGCGCTTTTCAAGGGATTTAAAATTTTAACCATAGCAGTATAACTATTGCTGTGTTGTCTGTTGGTTGGTCCACTAACTAAAGTGTCAATAACTATTACATTAATTGTTTTGGGATTTTATACACATTCATTATCCCCCAGGCAGATCAATCCCACTGGCTTAGTGATCTGCTGATTTTTAATTTAGTTTAACCTGTTGTTCATAATAAATATTTGATAGATTTCAGTGAAATCAGATTATTTGTGGTTCTCAGACAGGACTTTCTAGCGCTACAATGAGATTGACATTTGTGTCATTATGTGAAATACATCAACAATGACTGGGTGTGATTGTCATGAAATAGCTTTATTTGTACATGTGAGGTATCTGCATTGACAAGAAATGGTATGCAACTGGAGCTAATGACAGTAAAATTCAATTGGTATGATAAAGATAAACATATGCTGGATTTCATAATTACTAGTGTCTGGTCTTAATAAATATACTACATATATCCCTGTGCATATAGGAATATGCATAACTATTAGTAGACAGGAACGGTGTATTTCAATATCAGCTACAAAATCCTATACTGAATAGTACTGTAGATTATTTGGAATTCAAATGACTGAGATATGATTTGATGATATTTTAGTTATTTTAGTGGAAACTGTATAAACTGCACTATTAGATCATAAATGAATAATGTTGTATGCACATACTTGATGTAGTACAGTCCTCCGTTAAAACAGCAGAATTTGTTTTTCTCAGTCACTCCTACCTTCCTTTACCTCACTATTTATTCTGGCGCATTCCCTTTTCCAATTTAATCTCTTTTTCTCTCTCTGTTTCTAGTCTGCCGCCCACCCCTCTCTCTCTGCCTGTGCTCTCTTCCCTGCTGTCAGTGTGTGACAGATCGATGCTGTATCCTTTCGGCTTCCCTTTGCAACTGTATTCTCCTGGTAATTGAGCTCAGCTGGTCTCCCAGGGGGCCACTGATTTTCACAGGCGCTGCTAGGAGCTTACTCCCGCCTCTGCCATTGACATCATCACTCAGTTCCTCCATCTAGTCTGTTTTTCTGCCATCTTTTCCACACTTGCTACCACCTGTAAAACCCCTAAAACCAATAACCCAAAGCTGTAATTGGTTTTGATTTCCACCCACATCTCTCTCACCTTCTAGTGCCAGCTGAGCGTGGCAATGCCACACTCACTAGAACATTTTCTCCTTTACAAATTTAAACTTCAGGATTTCAAACAACGGGGAAAATAGAGAAATAGGTTGTCAGCATCTGCCAATTTTGTAAGGTATTGCAGATATTTGAAACACTCCAATAAACTTTACAATGGAAATAGATAGGAATTTATAGTAACTCTAGCTTCCAGATCCATATTGTAAAGCATGGTATGAAGAAGCCAATTCATTTTAATATTTAGTTTCTTATTACACCTGTATCTCATGCCAAGTTCTTTCAGCCATCTCACTCTGCTTATATTGATTATATTTCGATACTGGAGTGTCAGTGATCTTCAAGAGTCTTTCAAAGACCTGCATAAATGTATGACTGGCAGAGGTTCAAAGATACAGTCAATTACAATTCTTAACAAGGCACATTTAGCCCTGTCAGTGTGACAGAAGCATGATAGATTACGTGCAACTATTGAGACAAGATGTGGCTGTTTATGTAAATGTAGATTTACATAAACTGATAGTAAGTGTACCGACAGTACATGCACAAAATGGCTTCATAAACTTGATGAACGCATGTTTCAGAATACATTCTGGGAATTCTGTATGTCTGTAAAAGTGTTATTGACATCAGCAGAAAAATAATGATGTGCTTTCTACATGAATTTGTAAAGTGTGAAAAATAGGCCTCTTTCCTATTAATCTGTGTCAGCAGCAGATGTACAACAGAGTGTTTATTAAACTTATTATTATTTAACAATGTTATGTGCGTTTTATGGATCCAAATTATACTGCATTTTGTTTCAGTCTGAAAATATAGCACATAAAGATTCAACCACATTGAGAGGGAATGTTTGCTTCATTGTTACACTGATGGCATTGATGTTGCTATAATGTGTACACATTTATAGGTGTGTCAAGGGTGAAGCATGCAATTCAGAAACTGTGGAAATTGACAGTGGATTTGATTTGTTAGCACCAGGGGCCTGCAATTATCTTTTGATTGCTCATGCTAACTAAAGCAGAGTCATTAAAGTGGAAGTAGGTTCAGTGAATGCGTCAGTAAGGGCTGATAATATGTTTTGGTTTGCAACAGTTTGTCTATTGACTGCTATCAAACTACAACCCTCAGGTCTTTTGTGTAACAGTATCACCATTTCTGTTGTGATCTCAAAAAGTATATGCAAAAACTGGTGAACTTCCCACCAATCTCAGTTTCAACCTGTGTTGAATGTAATACAACATTACTCCACACGGTTAGGAGTTGCCTGAACAAATAAGAAACCCAAATGTGTGACCTGAGGTGGGACCAGTTACTAAACACAGAAGCTGGAATGGCGGACTCCATATATAACTTACTATTTACTACTATGTAACTTTACATTAAAAAACACCCTGACAAGTACTTGTCTTGGCACAGGGATTACCTGTGGAAATTGGTGTTTCATTGCCTGAACAGACAGTGTGAAGGACAGTGGAAAAAGCCAGCTCCTACAGACAGCGTCCAAGAAGACAACCATTACTCACAGAATTGGACAGGACTGCAAGATTAAACTTTGCCAAACACCATGAACAGAAACCTATTTAATAATGGCAGAATAGTCTTTGGTCAAATAAAATCTAAATACATTTCCTTGGATCAGATGGGGTCCAGAATGTTTGGCATGGTCCAGACAAGAAATACCACAGTGACTGTATTGTGCCAAACTTGAAACATGGAGTTTGCTGATATTAGGCTGCTTGAGTGCCAATGTGTACAAGAGCTGACCTTAAAAAATTACACTTTCAATGCAAGTTTGACAACCCAAAAAGCTGATTGAAATTCCATATCCCAAACATACTGCAAAAACACAAAACAGTTGTTAATAATAAAAAAATTTAGAACCTGGACAAAAATACTCCTAAAAATACCTAGCATTTCTGAGTACTAGGTTCCACTCTGAATTGTCAGGGTATAGATTGTCTAATAAACTCTGCCTTATTTGTAGATACTAGAGCCTGAGCAAGGAGTACAAATGGTCCAAATAAAAAAAAAAACTGGAAACAAAACAGCAGAGGGAACAACAACAGGATGATCTGGCAAAGATAGACTGAAAGAGAAGGGTTTTTATGTAGAGAGTAGAGCTTGATCGGCTGATGGGCTGCAGCTGGGGATGGCATGGGTGAGTGTGTGTGTGTCCCAGAGGACTGCAGTGTACTGAGCAGGGACATGGCCAGGTGAGTCTGTAATAGTGTATATGCAGGAAAAGGAACAGGAGGAAACAGACACACGAAGAAATCAAAAATTAAATACAGACATCAACTTTATCATACTTTATAGTATGTAGCTTGATGAGAAAAAAAAAGCACTTTTTCTAATAAATGCTTTCCAGAGTGACTGTATGTTTTCATTTTACTGTTAGTATCTCTTATAACAATCCTCTACAAAATTGTTTCAGTTTCCTGTTCTTCTTTTTAAAACACAGGACAAGCAGAGAAAATTGTTATACTGCAGAAACTAAAAGGAGTAGTTTATACAGCTACTGTTATTACTATTGACAGTTTCATCAGAAGAAATTAATGGCACCTGGTGTTGCTTGTTCCTCATCTGCAATCCAGACCATGCATATTTCATGAGTTTCTATTGATAATTCTCCAATTAAACAGTAGCTGGCCTACACCTGCTTTTTCTTTTGAACTTCAGTGTATGAACTTGGATGTATATAAAGCCAGTTTAGTTGAATGCAAATGCACTGTGAAAACCACTGATGCATACTGACGTTAGATGTAAAGTAGTGCAAGATGCACAAAAATGCAATAATGCACACCTGGTGTGGCCCCAACACCCCATAGGGGTCCACTTCGGGCCTGGACTGTTGGACTGAACATGCATTTTTGTTGTTTAGTTGAGTTTCTTTGTGTCTTCATTACAGTAGAAATAAGTCACAACCGCTGCCAATAGGTTTTCCTGTTAAGCAGCTAACTGTACTGTACTGTATTTTTTTTTTTTCTTGTTTTATTCAGCACTTCAGCCAATTCAGGAGCAATGGTGCACCTGTTTCTAAAGGAAGACGTACGTACTTGTCTTCTTAGCTCAATAGGATAAGCATCAGACTGGGATGCAAAAGGTGGCAAATGTCAGACCAGACACCCAGCCCATCCCCCGTACCAGGTGTGTCCCTGAACGAGACACTCAGCGCTAGCTCCCTGGGCGACCCCTGTGGCTGCATACTGCTCCTCCCAAGAGGGGATGGGTCAAAAGCAGAAGACAAATTTTGCTGTAAAATGTAATCAATGGCAATAAAGCAGATTCTTCTTCTTCTCTTCTTAAACAGACGTACACTTAGGTCTTTCACTGCATCTTCTGTGCTGACTGGAACCAGTTGCAACATATCTGTGAAAAGTATAGTGTACAACATTTAAAGAAATCTTTAATGTATTGTTTATATCTGGCAGAGAATAACCATCCTTGTAGCTTTCTTTTTGTTGGCAATCTTGGACTCTTCAGATGTCTTATCATTGGATCTTTCCTCCTTTTCAAAGCACTCCAGCAGTATGTGTTTTTTACTTTAGTTAGCTTGTAGGTGTAATTTAACAGTGCATGGAAAAACTGAGACAAGTGCAGGAAAGTGGCACAGATGGAAGTGGTCATTTTTCAAAAGAAAACACCCCACAGACTGCGTTAGTCAATAAAATAAAAATGTTAAAGTTTTTTGGTCTTTCTGTGCAGCCTGGGCTTTTAAATAGTTAAACTGTTACATAATTAAATATTGTTTTCTGTCAGGTTAAAAATCCCTGTGTCAACAGTTTTGACCTGATATGTACACAATTTCCACTTTCCTTAAAACACACAGAATATTGTATTCTACTGAATCATGTCTGTCTGAATCATACTGTAAAATGAATATACACAAAGTTAGTACTGTTAATGCAGCTGCAGGAAAAGCAGACTTCTTCTTTTTCCCTCCTTGCATCTTTTACCTGTGTATTTGTCTCATTGTACATGGGAGGGACCAAGATGCAAGTCAGGAAAATGAGGAGACATTTTAAGGTAATGAGAAGCACCCATTGTCTTCACTTGTCTGATCTGAAATAGTCTACCCTCTCTGATTTAGTGTTCAGATATCATGTACACATTCTGGTAATTTGATTTGAGTTTTGGCACTCCTACGCCTGCACAACACATAAATGGACATCTTGTTTTGAATTGATGCACTTGGAACAGAATAAGAAGGGAACTTTGAATGACAGCTGCATGCCTGAGGTGACTAAAAGCAACTTATCCAAAAGCTGAGGTCTCTCTGGATGACAAGTGTTGACAAGCATTGCATGCCATGTGACAGCAACTCTATTTTTGGTTTGATTTAAGACAATTGGTGACATGGCTCAGCTCACACATCCAGTTACAGCTAATGAGTTTGGGTATCAAGTTGGTGTTTTGTGATTGGACCTAATGTGTCACACTGCCACGTCACGCTAAGGTTTGTCAGGCCTGGATTCAAACAAGATATGACTGGAAATAAGCGTCCCAAATAAAGTAATAAGAATTATCATTTACTTATCTACCAAACGGAGCACATATTGTATTCACTGGTGTTTGATTGTGTCACTTGTTCAGAATTATGTGCATGAAACCTAATGAACAAGCTAAATAAAAGGGTATAGTGAGGTCAGTACGTATGTAAAGTATCATACTAACACAGTTGGAGACACAAGTTTGTATTTTTATACTTCTGAGGACCCACATTGACATAACCCTCACTCTCATCCCCATCTTGTTTGGCTGAATGCACCAGATTCCTCTTCTTCTTTATTAAACAACAAACATTTAAACCAAACAAAATCATTCTGTTAGCATTGCTAAACTGTTAGTTGGTGGTTATAGTACTGCTGCAATAGATATATAAACTGTTTTAAAAAAAGATGACATGTTCCACTGATACAAATCTCTAATGAAAAATGCATAACATATGACAGACAAGGGGATCCATTATGAATTTTAGATTTTAGTGCTCTTATTCGTTGATGGTAAGCTATATCACAGCAAACCAGTGGACAAATTCATTTTTTGACCTGATGCTATCTGAAAAGTCAGAGACAGTTTCAAAAAAAGGAAAAACAGGTTCAACTCTGTGTTCTAAAATTTAAGTTTCCTCTAAAACCATATTTGTTGTTGCAATGTAGTTGCATAACACTTTTTTTGCAAACAGCATTGGCAGATTTCACCGCATAGCCTCCCACAACTTGAAAAACAAGGTCTTTAGAGATGAAGGTCAGATGAACTACTAGAACACAAAGATGCTTATTTGACAACACCACAGTCCAGACAGATGCCTCAACACGTACACTGTAGAATTGGATCAGGAATAGCAAGTCCTGTTGCACCATGTTCAACATCTCATTTCAGACTGCAAAACTTGACCAGGCTAAATCAGCTAGCCAGAAGAAGGATGGAGTGACCTCAAATGCCCCAGCTGAAGCACTTTTGTGATGGCAGGCACTGAAGGAGTAATTGAATGTCACAATAGATGACAGCTCTTGTGACAACATGGAAAAGTGCACCTGCTGGTAAGACATGTTTCAAAATGATGATTTCTGAGAGTGAAAGAAGCCTGGAGAGACAGAATTCTTGTCAGGTAGTGGTGTTAGGTAGTATCACCCATGTCAAAATACATGCACATAATCCTGTCTACACTACCAGTCAAAAGTTTGAACACACATAGGAATTACCATGTTTTTCATGTCTTCAGTTGTGTTACCATCATTGCACATGGTTTTCTAATCATCAGTTCTTATTTTAAATTAATACATTTGCATTAGCAAACATAACATGCTATTAGAAGACAGTACTAATGTTTGCAGAATTTAGGCCTCTGTATGTTTATGTAAATAATCCTTTTAAAAACAATTGTTTTCAGCTACAATAGTCATTTACAATATGAACAATGTTTAACTATTAATTCTGATCAATTTGATGTTATGAAATCTGCTTTTCTTTCACAAACATGGTCATGTGTGTCCGGACGTTTGACTGGTAGTGTATAAGGATTAATAGAAAATACGAATTTGTGAGTGAGTGAAATAAAATATTAAAATACATAAATGAAATTGTTAACAACAGTACAACTGTATCAAGATAACGACAGACTGGTTATTTAATGATTAGACATCTATAATTTATTAAATGTAAAGTCTGTAGTGAGTGCAATTTTCAACAGCACAGATTAATATATTGTGCAAATGACTCCCTGCTGTTTCACAGAAAGTACAGTTAAAAGAGAATCACACTGGTTAAGTGAAGGTAATGAATTAATGAACGAAGGCTTCACATGAGCTACAATATGTGACTTAAGTGAAGCCCACTGATGCAGAAATGCTGACACTCTATTCATTAGCAAGGAAACACCAGTTGGCCCAGAGACTGAAAGATAAACATCTGTTATTATTTTCATGATTAACTGGCTTATTTTCCTAAATGAGATTTAATTAGTGGTTTGTAAAAAAAAGGATGGTTTTACATACATACTACATACATACAGTATACACTGATTTTACTGGCACTTAAGTAGCTTAGTAATAATCACGTTTCTCAAGTATGGTGATTTAACTATGATATTATTTCTTTCACTCTGTGGTCAGTCTGCTCCAATATGTTACAAATGTATAAAAAATAACACAAAAAGGAAAAAAAAAGGAAGCAGTGTTTTCACTAAACAGTTAAAATCTGTGAGCACATGTTTTCAGAATACATCCAGGGAAGATGAAAAATATTGTTACTGATCTGCTGCATGTGGAAATTTATAGTAACCAGGGTTTTACAGTGCATGGAGGAAGTGTACTAAACCTAGAAAAACCCAAACACCAATTAATGCAAATTGTTACTCATTTCACCTCAGCTTTTTGTGGTTATTTTTTTTTAGCTATGGCCACATATTTATGGTATCACTACTTCCCCTCCTTTTCTAATGAGTGGTCAATAAGAACAACAGTAATTGAATTACATTTTATCTCTCACGGGATCTCTTGGCTCTCCACACCTGGTTCGACACACTTGTCCTGTATGTCTTGCCAGTTATTGCCTTCCTCTGTCAACACTCCAGAGGCCCTAAACAAGCATGGAACCGTTCTGTAGAGCAAGAATTACAATCAATACAGGGTAGAGATATTAGCTGCTGGTTCAGCATCACCTTCTAGTCAAAGACCATTTCATTAGAATCGATAGTCATATTGTCACACTCTCAACAGGAACATTGGCACTAATAGGGAGAGAGAAAGGATCTAAATAACAACAATGTTTCCACTTTACCTTGGGAGATGCTCAAAAACCACTTGCCATCCAAAAAGGCCAAATAATTGTCTAAGTAATGGTTTCAGTCTTCATCTCTTTGTTACAGTCATGCAGGAACATGCATTGTTGAGAGAGAAAAATGGTGCAGCAATAATGTATGCCCACCACACTTATTTATAGTCAAGGCACGAGCTGCAATTAAGAAGTCTAAAGTGGGGAAGTCAGGGTGATGCAATGGGAGTAACACATCCATCCTACAGTTTTTGTAGCCCTCTCAGTCTAAATATGACGAGTGTATTTTTTGCCTTGTTCAAAGGAGACAATTTAAAGAGACCATCTGAAAGATGCTGACATACAGTATGCAGCAAAACAGCATGCCCCATACTTAATGAAGAGAAACCTGAAGACTTTATCTGATGAAACACATAGGAAATAGTGGAAAGTATGTGGGACATACTGTAAGCCTTTTGAAGTTTATCAGTACTAAAACACTCTTGTCACTGACTTCTACAGGAGGGAGTTCGGGCTGCTCAATGTATATTCATGATTTAAAATCCCTTTTCAATAATAGTGCTGATCTTTATCAGCTAAGGCGCCTCTTGCTGCTTGGTTCATTTGAATTACAAAACTTCAAACAGGCTGGCTCGTACACAAACTTTTTACTTGTAATTACCTTGTGCCAAGTGTTTGAATTTCAAAGCCTTTCTTCCTAACTGTGTGCAGCAAGCTAATTGCTAAAATGTTGCTTTAATGCGTAGGGGGTGGCCACAACCCTTCATTCTGCCTTGTCACACAGTGGGGGTAGTAAATGGCCACACTAATGGACACACACACACCTGCAAGTATTCAGTCAATAAAGCCAAGATGATTAGGGAATATATGAATGAATATACTAGAACATACTACTGTGTATTTTGATACACAATATATAAAAAGTGTAAAGTTATATAATGTCACATACCTGGTTAAGAGACGAGCACTAAAACACAGACAGAACATTCAGAATGGCAGCTGAAGTTTAAGGTTTTGTTAACAATCAGTTACTGAGAGTCTGAATGTGTGTCTGTGTGTGTGGGGGGGGGTGTATTCAAAATGAAGGTTAAAAAAGGTTAAACATGAATTCTGGGTTGAGTTGTTCACCTTGAGGTCAGAGTTTGCAGTTCCAGTTTGGTCAGCAAGTGAAGCTCCAGTGTGTTGAATTAAAGTCATCATCAGTTGAGTTCAGATTCTAAATTTGATAAACAAATGATGATAAACAGATAAATAAAGAGAAGAGCCTCCGTCTTAAGCAAGTGGATCTATAAAAGTTTGTGTTGTGAAAAGATTTATTGATAAGTTAATTGTTAATTGTCAGTAAATTAACACTGTTGCATTTGATTCAGCGTAGAATGTTCATTCATTGTTTAGCGAACGTCCTTAATGGATGACAAATCATAGGCTATGTTGATTTATTAAATATATTTCTTGAGCTGTAATCGGACAAGAACAAATTGCAGGAGGCACTTAGGTTATGTGGTAACCTCTGGTAAGTTTTCTGGTATCACAAAGCTGGCTCGCTTCTAATCAGCAAAGAAGGAGATAAATTGTGACCCCTTCAGCTTGTGATACAAATGAGTAATGGTGGAAGTTTTTAACCTGTATAAGGACTTTGTTGGTTGGTTTTTTTAAAGCCACTTGAGTTGTGGATTATAGAAGCTAGATTTTGTCATCTGGGATAAATGCACACATCATCATGGTTGTTATATATGTATATATACACTACCAGTCAAATGTTTGGACACACATAGGAATTACCTTGTTTTTCATGTCTTCAGTTGTGTTACCATCATTACACATGGTTTTCTAATCATCAGTTCTCCTTTTAAATTAATACATTAGCATTAGCAAACATAACATGCTATTTGAAGACAGTACTAATGTTTGCAGAATTTAGGCCTCTGTATGTTTATGTAAATATTCCTTTTAAAAAACAGTTGTTTTCAGCTACAATAGTCATTTATAATATGAACAATGTCTACACATTGTGAAATCTGCTTTTCTTCACAAACATGCTCATGTCTATGTGTGTCCAAACTTTCGACTGGTAGTGTGTATACAGTATATACATACACTGTATTTATTATATATAATATTTATTTATTTAACTGGGGTTTTTTTCTGCTTGTCTTTGTCATTTACTTACTCACACATATACACATTTGCATCATATTTAAAAGTATAGCATAATATATTCGGCAGCATATCTAAAACCCACAAAATGTGCTGAGAAGGATATAATAACTGAAATGATCAGCAGCTTATTTTGTTCTGGCTTGCTTGTAAAAGCCTGTACTTGTAAAGACAGAAATGCCAAAGCTAACACAAGACAGATACAGTACTTTGTCTTACGAGGAGAAGAGATGCCAAATGCTACCCTCCCCCTCTTCCTCTGTCCCCATCTCCCTCTCCCTTCATCACACGCTGTTATTTTTGCAGGTGCATCTGCAGTGATCTATTTTTCTTTTCACATCTTTTAATGATTCATGCTTTGGGGTTTCTCGCCCCCTCACTCTAAAAGCGAACAGTGAACGAAGAGAAAGGATAAGAGAGAATGAGGGGAGGAGTGATCAGAAGAATAAGTGAGCAATCATAAGAGTATGAACAAACGCTAGGATTAGAAACACAAAGGACAAAAAAGGAAAACAATATTTTTATAACAGTGGCAAAAATATGGCTTGTAGGAGAAATGATGAAATGTATATCAATATCAATAGTGAGCTGTTTGCTGGAAATGGTTGCTGAACCCCAAAGTATTTGCCTGATATGGTTGGAGTAACTGTAATCCGACAATAGGAAAAGTAAATATTCGTTCAGTATATGAAGGATGTTCTTCATTGTGTATGTTTGTTTGTTTTGTGGTATTAGTTACTGAGGGAAACAGAAAAATTCCTTTGTTTTTACTCATTAACATCACCAAAGATATTTGGTGACATGACTGTCACCAATGCACTAATCACCTACCCCTAACCCCTAACCCTCACCTAGACAATCAAGATGTATATTTACGAATGCAGCCCCCAGCTTCTGATCAGGAAGCTGAGTCTACTGGGATTTCCTGACTGACACACTTTAGCCATTCTGGACTGAGAGCAGAACCTCTGAAACCATCACACTGGGCACCGGAGCCCCACACGGCTGTGTGCTCAGTCCATTGCTGTTTACTCTTCTGACTCATGATTGTGGAGAAATGCAGAGCTCAAACCACATTCTCAAGTTCGCTGATGACACGACTCTGGTGGGTCTTATCAGCAAGAACAATAAGTCAGCATGCTGAGAGGAAGTGCAGTGACTAGAAAAAGCTGTGAAGATCACAACCTGTTTCTAAAAGTTACAAAACTAGGGAGATGGTTGTGCAGCCACTCACTGCTGCACATCAGTGACTTTGCTGTAGAGATCGTTATGAACTTAACATTTCTTGGAATCCATCTCCTGCTTCCTTAACACCAACTCTATGGCCAAGAAAACCCAACAAGTCTCCGCTTCCTGCAACAACTGAAAAAAAGCTTATCTAAGAACCAACAATCTCACCACTTTCTACAGAGGGACAATTGAGAGCATCCTGAGCGGCTGCATCACTGTCTGGCTGGGAAATTGCACCATCTCAGATCATAAGACACTAAAGCAGATAGTGAGGACAGCTGAGAGAATCACTGGGGTTCTTCACTCGTTCATCACAAATGTTTACACAACATGCTGCATTTCGTAAAGCCAACAGCGTTGTGGCAGGTCCTACCCACCCCTCACGTACACTCCTGTCATCAGGATAAAGGTATGACAGTAGTTGGGCTCGCACAGCCAGGCTCAGCAACAACTTCTCCCCCCAAACCCTCAGACAAAAACAAATAGACTGAAAAACCTAGACAATTACACACACACAAACAGATTGGAATACCTACACAATCACACACCTACACAAAAAACTTGACAACACACCCACGCAAATCCACTTGTCCTTTGTCTTGTTATTGCACGGTACTACACACGTGCACCTTTTGAATTTTTTACTTTTCTGCTGTGTAGGGAAGTCCTTCTTTTCAGTTTTTTTTAGAGTAGTTAATTGATGAAACTTAAATTAGCATAGCTATGTGTACTCTTGTGTAGTCCTGTATTTTTGTATGTAGCACCAATTAGCCCTGGAGAACGCTGTTTCATATTTACTGTGTACTGCACTGACTGTATATGGTCAAAATAACAATAGAGCTTCATGAATCTTAAAATGTATTTATGCTGTGAGCATGTTGAAGCCTGTGGATGAAGCACCATTTGAAATAATTTTTTAATGTCAACAATCATGATCATGAAAAATCACTCATGTCAGCAAATAATATACTAACAGTTAATTGCTGGAATGCAAATAAAATAAATTGCTACTTAATTAAAAAAATTATGACTTGCATGAATACTTGCAATAGGATATACGCTCATACAAGCCTGTATCCTAAAGAAATTATTCCAGTACAACTAAACCACAATTGTGTTTTTGTAGTAAATACAATGATTATACTCTCAAGAAGTGAATAAAGGAAATAATACGTTTATTAACAGAAAGTGAGTTATAGGGTGTACACTGTGCAGGGCTGACACACCCAACTTCACTCCCAAATCCAGAATCCTTTGTGAGGTTAGGTTTAGGAAAAAGCACTTTGGTTAGAGTTAGAGAATATTGTGTTTTGTTTAAATTTTAATATACAGAAGAGGTATAAAGTACACAAACTTAATACTCAAGCAAAAGTGCAAGTACAGCGGGGGAAATAAGTATTTATATAACCTTATCGTTGAAAAGCATTCTGATGGG
>JAUYWH010000018.1:16389643-16451556 GCA_034779795.1 Ctenopoma multispine | reverse complement strand
GTATGAATTCAATATTTGGCTTGATGGCAACATCTGGTGGAAATTTTGCATCAATAGCCCACTTAGAAATCCCCTTAATGATAAAAATGCTGATGTGTCAAATACTTATTTCCCCCGCTGTATTTGCCTAGAAAAATACTACAAGTAGAAGTACCCTTTAATTTTTCTCCTCAAGTAAAAGTACTAAAGTACATGCACAAAATCTTACTTAAATTACATTAGTAAAAATACTCCACTAAGAAAAAAGTGTATTTTAACAATACAGAATTTGAGGCTGGTGAAAACATAAATGTAGAAGCTTTAGTGTAGATTTGTTCAACAAATTCTCAAAGGTGAAAATGATGGTAAAAATGTGTTGTTAACTACAGACTGTGGAACAGAAACATAAGCTGGTGAAGGTGGAGCTGATTTTAACACCTAATATAGTGACAGGACGTTAATCCATATATGATACATCAGCTTTTTACTAATAGATAATGATTTTTATAATTTGATTTTAATAAGAATCTAATCCTGCAAAAAGTTACTAGTAACTGATGATGTTAAAATAAACATAGCAGACACCTGTGGGACAGCAGCTGAATTTCAGTTTAGTTTGTAGATATACACAATATAAAGAAACACAGAAATTCTACTGTAGCGTGTAACTCTAATATACTGAAAAGTATTTTTAAATATTTTGCTCAGCCAAGCAAAGGTATTTATTTGATTGACAGTGACATTTCTGACATTCCCTTTCACCCCTTAAGAGCTTTTTTCTTATAAAGTTTAATTTTAACTGGCATGATGGGTCTCACAGTCTTTTATTATGACAGTTAATAAGAAGTCCTAAAAGTTTTTTTTCTTTCTTAAATAGAAAGATAAAATAGTAAAGAACTAAAACAACTTTAGCAATAAGAATTCAGCTATGCAGTAGAACCTGCAATGAAAATACATTTATTTACAGTTCATATTGTTTTGGCTTTTCTTTCATATTTCTTTTCCACAGTGCATTACACAATATAACAGACAAAAACCTCATGAATTCCCACATATTGTATTATTGTCTCTCTGACACGATGTCAAAACAATAGTGTATTATGAGCTTTACAATGGTTGTTTATACTGCATGTGATTAGAGCACTGCAGACAGGTATGTCATAACAAACATGCTGTCATTTTATTAAGTCAGAGGGACAGATAACTACAAACCATTTCCCAAATATTAAAATGGAAGTGGGATGTCTTTCTGAATCTCAAGAGTCAGTGCCCCACCTTTGTTTCTCTGTCCCCCGCTGTTCTAAATGTTCACCACAAGGAAGTGTTTAATAACTGAAAGTGGTGAAACCAGGAGCATTATTATTCATATAAACAGCATTTATACAGTATTGGCATTCAGTAGATCTGTACAAACTTTTAACATGATTGTTTTTGCACCATTACTCCATCCTTCATTGAATCTATTAATATAACAGCAATGGTGCAATCCTGCTGCTCAGAGCAGAGAAACATAACATGACGACCAATCGACTGAGAAATCCCAGAACTATAAAACATCAAACCTGCCACATAACTACAGTGCTGTGTAAAATTATTTGCCCCTTCAGGTCACACTTAAATGAATCAGATCGTCAAACATATTTGGCCAGTTTTCTGCGGACTGAGACATAAGTTAAACTTTTGGATAGTGTGCATTACACCTGGTTTAAAATAAGACAGAATTTCATAAAAAGTACATTATACCAACATGTTAGTGATAGTGTGATGGTCTGGAGCTGTTTTGCAGCTTCAGGACCTGGATGACTTTACATAATTGAGGGATCCATGAATTCTGTGCTCCACCCGAAAATCCTTAAGGAGAATGTCTGGCCATCAGTCGGCAACCTCAAGCTCAAGTCCACTCAGGTTAGGCAGTGGGACAATAACTGCTTTGCTGTATGTCACAGAGAAAATATCTGAATTTAAAATATTGCCCCACTTTGGGTCTCACATTTGATGACTGGTTGCAGCTACAGTTTCTTAAAGCAGAAAGTGTAATTTGGCTGCAAGTTGGTTGTGAAAGGAATTTGGCTCATCTCTACATGATGACATGAGACACAGAGAACAAGGACAGCATAGTGATACTGTAAATCAAGTAGTTACCTTTATTATAACATGAGCTGTATAACAATAACAGATATGTTCAAAGAATATATATATATTTTGTCTTATAGATTGTCAGGAGTATTGTGAATTGACCTTAAATAGCTCAGTTGGTATGACCTTTTGAGAACCTCAAACCACACAATAGATGAACAATTGATGAATACAGTCCAGCATAGCATACATGTTCAGTTACTTTCCTTGAAGAGCATGCCCAACATACTTATGGCTTTAATATCCTTTGAAAATATTGCCTTTTAAGCCTTTATTGTAAGGCAAAGAAGCTATTCTTACTTGTGCAGATGAGCAAGGTACAACTCTTTGGCTGTACCCTTTTTCAGAAAAGTCATAACCGTTCTGAAAGTTGAGAGCACATTGGTTACACTTGGAGGAGCAATTTATTTCAAGGTTCATATGAGGAGGTTAAGCTAGTTCTGTGTATGAAGAAGCAGCCCAGTCAGACAGATTCAAGCTTGGATGCACTTACTGAGGAGTCATTTTCATTTTCTATCTTTCATACAGCTTTTTCCCAGTCATAAATACACTATGTCTAAACTCTTAGCCTACTCAGCTGTGGCAAACACACACACACACTGAAGTCTTATAACGTTAGCTAGACCTTTTTGTCTCTTTTCACCTTCATATCTTTTCTCATAGTCTCATGAATGATGCTGAAAAAAAGCTCATAGATGGCAGTAAGAGAGAATGATTTTGCTCATTTTTTAAGGAAACTACAACATCAGAACTGACACTGACACTGATACTCATTTTATATAATATAAATGGTTATATTTAAAAAACAAACATGGTGTCAGCATAAGGAAAAGGATAATCTGTAATGTTCAAAATGAAATGGTCTTATTGGATGTAACACCTAATAACAATCAGAAGAAAAGACATTATTTACATAGTGATATACAGTATTACATTGTTGGTTTGTTGGAACAAATTTAGCTGATATTTGTGATAGAGTGAACTCCTGCATACATTGTTCCTCTATGCTGTATGACTCACTGGTCACTTTCTATTTCAACCCAGAGAGAAAGGAAATATCAGCCCTGATGAGGGATGACAAGAACGCAAAATAGCTTATCAAAAAAGACAGCATCATTCTGCCAGCTAATAGTAAAAATAAACAGTTGCCATAGCAGTCAATTAAATTACCATTTTTGCAGTCTACACTCATGATTCAATGAAATGAATCATGAAAGTGAAAACATGTTTTCAGAATTTCTTTCCAAATATTAAAATTAAAAACAAGACTCTCATATATCTATTCTATATGACATGAGCATTTCCTAGTAATGCATAGTATAGTAGTATGGTTAAACAAAAATTAATCAAAAAGGATCAAAAGAAATATATCCGAAGCCATGCATGTGAGGCTGTGACGCTTTGTTCAGGACCAAGGTAGAGGCTGAGTGCTTGTAAATTTGAAGATGTTTATTGCACTCGAGAAGTGGAGGGAAGCATGGAGTAAAGATGGAGCTGAGGGGCTGCAGGACTGGAAGCATGTGATCCTCCAACCGACAGATGGCACTCAAGTGCGATACTCTGAATGTGAGTAGAAGCTGGTAAATAACTTTCCTTACGGATGTGAAATGGAGCAGAAACAGGAAGCAGGGCAGTCAGGAGTGAGGTGAGAGTACAGAGTGTGAAACACACACAATGGCCAGGGAGCCTCACTCTGCTAACCTTCCTATCCACAGTATCAGAGACAGTATCTTCATTCAAAAAGTCCAGAAACATAGGGAGTCAGGGAGAGCAGGTGACAATCCTCAATCCACAATCCTTATCCAAATATACAGATCGTAAGTGCAGAACAGATAGACAGTCAGAGAAAAGGGTCAAAGGCAGGTATCCAGTGGATCCAGAACCAGACAAGGTTCCAGAGACAAAAGCAGAATCAGAGTACTTAAAAGTTGGGGTCAGGTAGAGGCAGGTCCAAAACCAGCAGAATTCAAACAAACAGGTAATAGGCTGGAGAGTTGTTTCAAGAAGAAATAAAGGCAGAAAAAAAAAGAAAAAGAAGTAGACTGATTAGTGTGAAGCGGAAATGAGGAAAGGACCAGACATGAAATGACTGCAGCCAGACATTCAGATGGAGATCATGACAGTGACTGTCTGCAGAAATACTGCAAGACTCAATTCTTCAGTCGCTGGTTTTTGAGCTTGTTTTTTAAAGTGTAAAGTTTCTGAAGTGTCAACCTCAAAGACATCTTGGAAGTGTGAAATATGAGCTTTTTTAATACAGCAGATGAAAACAGACCTGATGGTGAACAATTATTCAAAGCTTTTATGTCTGTTGTATGAAATGGCAACACTGATCACAACTAGATAATAATTCTTGGCACCAAAATGGGTAGAGCCAGCTCTGGCCCTTACTTACTACCACTAAATACCTTAAATCATGAACAACATGATCTGGTGTGAGGTGGGTTACATGCTCATTAACTGCCCTGAACTTTTGTCCAGTCTTGTACATGTCTCCTGGAATCAATTCAGTTCAATTTAATTCAATTTAATATCATCATTGCTCAGCCTTTTTCATATATTTTCTGAGAAAATCTTTTAAATCAAAAACTCATCCACTGCATCATATCAAAGTACTTTTCATATATGCTATTTACTATGTTACAGGAAACAGGCTCATTTCACTTAATGTGGAGTAAGGAAATGACGGGAAAAAAAAACTGGATTGTTGTGTTCTCTTATTTCATTCAAAAAAAGAAAAGAGCATTCTTATCTATCTTTGATCTTTGAACAGCATGCCACCTGTAGGATAATGCCTATGAGGATGCCCACGAGATATAGGGCAAATAGAAACACAGAATAGCTGAAGGTTGGACTAGAGTTGTGCTTCGGGATAGTAAATGAGAGACGGAGAGTGATGCATTATGCAGATAACTAAATCAGAACCCTTCACTTTGAAGAACTCCCATCACACACAACAGCCACAAGGCCAGGCAATGAGTTTAACATTGCCTGTG
Source organism: Ctenopoma multispine (assembly GCA_034779795.1). NCBI lineage: Eukaryota > Metazoa > Chordata > Actinopteri > Anabantiformes > Anabantidae > Ctenopoma > Ctenopoma multispine. The sequence continues at coordinate 16,446,445 of JAUYWH010000018.1, read as the reverse complement.
TGTGCTGTGGTAACATAATACACAAGGGAATGAATGCATGCACACAGATGCACTGGCACACTAAAGCAGTCACACACCACACTAACTATCACTATAGGTCTTCATACGTTCATACAAAGCAGGTTGTTTTACCAATAAACTTTGTAATACGTTGCTATAAAGTAATTTTAGTATTGTAGCATTTGATGTAAGTGATTATAATTAAAATATTTAGAAATCACATCAGTTATTAATTAAGTTGACATTTTGAGATTTGGCTTGTTTGCTTTTTTACTACAAGTTTGGTGGAAAGGTTGGTTTCCCTTTTGTGTGACTGAACGTACTGGATCTGGATGTACTAGCTTGAAGCAGGGGCAGAGGATGTGGTGAATAGCTACCCTTCACCAAAGAAAGACAGACCAGGATACTGACTTCCCGGTAATTGGACCTTTCAGATGCAGATTTATTTATACACAAAAGGAAAACTTCAGTGGTCATTATTTTGTATTGAAACTGTGTGGACCTTGCAGCTTGATTATGAGAAGTTGCAAGGTTATTATAATCAAGCTGCAATGAAATGATGATGAAGATGAGGTCTGGGGTCACTGGGGCTGAACAAGCCTCCTTGATACTGTAGACTGGATTCTTGCTAAATGTTTCCTTCATTTTCCTCCTGTTTTTCTGCATGTGTTGAATAGAGAAGGTGTTATGTGTGTAGAAGGTGGCTGTGGAGTTTCTGTGTTGTTGTGGAGAGGTTTGTGAAGGTAATTCAAGTTGATTTCATCTTACAGTACTGGTCAACTGTTTTTATGCAGATGTGAATCACCTTGAGTTACAGTTGTGTATGAAAGGTGCTGTATAAATTAAGCCGATTTATGAGAAACACATAAAGAGAGAGAAGATTAACTTGTTTCATTATGACCTTTTCAGAAGCAAAAAAATCACCACCACCACATTATATATTGATGCCACACAATTTCTTGCCAGTAGGAAATGTTAAATTGCAAATCTGAGTGTGATTCATAGCAGCAGTGTGAGTCTGTTGCAATTTTTACATCTTATCTTAGCTTGCATTGGGGGTGGTGGGAGTGTGTCTGTATCATGAATTCAGTTATGACTTTGTCCTGTTTTGTAATGTTTTCCGAACTCAGGGGACCGCTGTCAAAAATAGTCTTGCTATACTCATATTTTTTTTTTGTTTTTGGGCCATTTCCTGCAGTCAGTATGATTATGTTCTCATTCCTGACAAACTGCACTACTGGGGAGAGAACAGAGAGTAGAACTTAAGTATCATTGTTCCTAACTGGTGAAACAAAACTAAACTAGATACCACTTGAGAATCTGAAGCTAAAGACACTAAAATGCACCCATAGGTTTTTCTTTCTGGGTACGTTTATTCACAAGAAGAGCATTTTTAGCAATTTAACATACACACATATATGTCAAATTGCAGTCAATTCCTCAGACCATGTGCTGCTCTTTGGGAAAGCTATTTTGCACCCATATTGAACAACTATAATGGCAGAGATACACTTTAGAAAATGGAGAGATGCAGTAACCTTAATAGACCACGGTGCATTGCTCCCACTACAAGTGTTCATTACAGGCGTGACTCTTGAAACTCACTTTCTCTATTTTTATCCCTCTGTGAGCGATGTCTAAGAAATGCTTGGAGGGAATTCCTTCAAACTGCCAACTCTGAATAAATAATGAACTGATTAGATTTTGGTGGCCATATGTTATGGTCACACTGAAATAACAGTATGTATCTAGTATTTTCAGTCTATTAATGAATGCAGTATGTGAAGAACGCTTTGAAGGAATTTCTTGTGTACTCATTGATGAACTGATTACATTTTGGTGGCCAAAGGTCAAGCTTACACAGACTTGACATTCATCCAATTGTCCATACTTGTGAATTTAATATGTAAATAACGCTTTGAGGGAATTTCTTCAAATTGGTACAACTGTCCAATTGAAGATAATAATGAAGTGATCTTGTTGTGAATACAAAATCTCAGGAATGCCTTGAGGGAATTGCTTTAAATGTGGTGTCCACAAGTGTCCACTTGTTATCAATGATAAACTGGTGCTCACAGGTCACTATGACTCTATGTATGTCCCATTCTTGTTAATGCTATGTATATCTGAAAATAGCCTGTAGGGGAATTTTATCACATTACAAAATATGAGTCTGGACAGACAGGCATCTAACCTGCACCGTGATTGGTCAGTGGAGGCAAACAACCACAACCACCTACACATACAATGTGACTGTCGTCCAGCCAAGCACTGTAAAAAATGTAGTAGTAACCATTTTTACTTGATCCCCTCGAAGAAATAGTTGTTGGACAGCTGCCAGACAGTACATGTCAGCGTTACTATGGGACAAGGATACCTTGCATTGAGAACCCGGAATCACAACACTGACCCTGAGGTTCGTAGACAACTGCCTGACCAACTAAGCTACTGTTGCACCCACACACTGTTACACACTCTTAGCAACTGTTGGTCTTGTCCTCATCCACATGATACCCACTGTTTTTAAAAAAATACTACAATAAAACCTGGTGTCCAGATAGGACAGCTCAGGTCAGCAGGTGAGCCATTGCAAGCAGCCTAATCTCTGTACCGCAACATGTTTTCTTTATGCTCTCACTGTTAACAACAGCGGTGGTAGCAAAGAGCAAGTGGAGGAAGAGGAGAGGTCTAAGTGGGTAGGCATTAATCAGATGTAGTGAGAGCTGTGAGCCAGAAACGTGCTGGTAGCCAGGCCTTATCAGGAACAAAAAGGAAAAAGCTCCAACTTTGCAGCAGCAGTATTTACATTATATGATCATATGTATATACAGTATCTAGCCATTACACCTATACATTCTATTGAACATCTCATTCCAAGAAAAGTAAAGTAAGTAAAACTGTAAACCAGACATTAATGCAACCTGGATGAGGGGATTTGCTTCCATTCAGACACCAGAAATTGGATGGGGTTAAGGTCAAGACTGTGTGTAGGCCAGTAAAGAGATTTCTCAACAGTTTCTGTCTGTGTTTCTGACAGGACAGAAAGGCACCTCACCACAAATATTGTAGTTTTTACTCCAGTACTTGTAGTTTATTTGACAGCTATTGTTACTAGTTTCAAAACTTATGATGAGGTTGTACAACACGTTGCAATTTTATTCTTCCGATCAGACTATCCATTCATATCCAGTCTTTATAAATCTATTGATATTTGCTCTTAGTTAAGGATGTCTAACTAACTGAGTAAAATAGACAATGATGCAATAATAACTGTTAAATTTATAATACTATGCTTATGAAACGCATTTCTGAAGTAAGTATATTTACTAATTACTTTCGTATACTTTAGTACTTTAACATTCTGAATACAGGAGTTTAATGTGTAAATATATCAGTAGTGTGATATTGCTGCTTTTATTTAAGTAAAACATCTGCGTGCCTATTTCACAAGTGTCCACACAACCACGTAGTGTGGTTTCCTGGAGTAAACAGCAGCTTTTTTGCCACTCTTCTTCTGCCACTTTTTCATTGCATGAGACACCCTCACATAGCCTCAGGTTTACACTTCCTTTAAAGATTTAGTACAGAAAATCTTCTCTCCATAGCATGAGATTCAGATCATCCACATTTGGATCAACATCATCACAGCAGATCTGAAGTTACACACAAGCCCATTGTACATCATCCACCCACTAAAGCATGAAATGTGGCCGTAAGAAATGTGACTGCAGTTTTTACAAGCAAAGAGTCAACAATGTGCACCCCACTACTGCCCAGGGATGTTTGAACATTGAGTAACTCAACCATCTGCTCTCTCGCTCACTTTCTCATTCCCTCTCTCTAATTCTCTCTCTCACACAGACCCTTTCTTCAAGACCATCTCTCCTTGGGGAGCATATGCGACGCAGCGATCCAACACTAATTCTACTGCCTTTGCTCAGTATAATCCAATCTGCTCTACTGGGGAAACAGAGGATGGGGCAAAATGGGAGGAGTGCCCAAAAACAAATAAATAACTCTAGTCATTCTAACGATTGCGCATTTGAAATTGGTCTTTCACACATTTTGCTTTTATTTAATTTGACCAAATATACATGTGAAGATGAACACTGTGCAATCTCATTGTCTACTTACAAGTAACCTAATCTATGGGTCTGTGCCACATTTTATCAGATACTATACTTAGGTAAAGCAAAAACAGAATTACTGATCAGAACTGCTCCTCCTTTGAATGTCCCTGAGTATAATCATTTTAAAATTCAGGCTGCTCAACTTCCACCAGAAGTGCATGAATATTTCACCCTCTGCAAATTAGGGCTCAGCATTAAATTCCTTGATGGCAGTGACTATGACACAGTAATTAGTCACATGGTTATGTGATGATGATTTCATTATTGTGCCCTCATCAAGGGCTGTCAATCACAGCTCATGTGAAGCTAATAACCATGATAGAGAAAAAGCGACAGCTTGTTTTTATTGTATTTAAAGCACTGCCTGCTTGTATGATGGCATTTAGTCACAAGACTATGTGTCTGTAACCCAAATTAAACACCCAAGGATTGTGATTATTTTTATGTAAAGGCATCGCTTTTTATGTTTACATAAATAGATGGAAGATTGGCATTTAATGTAAGATATACATTTAATAAGGGATATGCAATTATTTAGGCAAATAATAATTATTAATAGTATGCAGGTTAATCATAAACAGGCTACAGTAGGCTAATAAACATGAAAATGCCTGCAGTCTAGATCACTAGGAGTACTGAATGGACAATGAGTCACTGACTGCAGCTGGCACCCGAATTAGTCAAGGACACTCCAAGAACTTACACTTTACATTTAAAATATATTATTTTTATACACTTCTATTAAAATGCTTAATCCCAATGCTAATAATAAGCAAAAAGTAAAAAAAGTAAAATTTTTGCCTACAGAAGAGTTGAGTTAAATTAGTGAGGAGGAAGAGTTCATGCATTACTCTAACATCCTAAGTGCAATGTCACAAGCCAGATTTTACACTATGCATTGCATTTCTGTTTCTCTAATATATCTAATAACAGGTTCTGACTCCCATCCTTTCCTCTGCAGACTCCCACATCGACCAATTCAACTCCCTTTCCTTGAAAATTTTACTCATGCAGCAAGCAGATTCCTGAAAAGCAGTGGGTGGTGGGGGGAGAGAAATACTTCCAAGGATTAGTAACTAATCCAGGCCTTGGTCTGGAAGGCTCTGGCCTCTGCCTTGTGTTCTTCAAAACACTGGTAGCTCTGTCGGCAGGGTCACCATTAATGGGTGAGGGCATCAGGGGTTTACAAGAAAGGACTGATAGGGGTGCTTGTTAGCAGGGCAAGGGAGTGTTAGCTGCTTGTGTTAGTGAGGATCAGCTGGTGATGGACTGAATGTGCAAAAGAGAAGCAGGATTAATGCACGTTATATATAGGTTCTAAATTAAGGGTGTAATTAAAATCAAAATAAATTAGAATTACTCTATAAAGATACGATCTAAGTGTATTTTCATGAAATCTGAAACTTAGTACAACACTCTAACAGTTACATTTGAGAAACACAGAGGTTATCCTGAAATCTAAGACTGTTAAAAATTCAGTTGTTTACATCACCATATTTCTACATTTTTGTGTAGTCGAAGGTGTTCTGTTCTGAGAGTTTTTTTAAAATGCTATAACCCCTGACGTCAAACACTGGTGAAGTATAACTTGCCATCCACGACACCCACTAATTACCTATACATAGAGGGATTAATAATGATAATAACATTGAGCTACTGAGCTACCTGCTGCATCAGTATTTCTCGGAGAAAGTATTTTTTTCAGTTGTGAAGAAAAATAAAGCTTTACTTTTCCCAAAGATGACATCATAAAACAGCAACAAAAACATTACATGCCAGCAACAGAGCAATGTTTTTATCTGTTCACAGCATTCCATGGACTACAGTTTTTTCACAGCATACGTCAGGAGGCATCGTGATTTTCAGCCAGGTTGTTGCTGTAGGATGGTGCTGTTTCAGCTCTTCTTGGGTGGATGGAGGAATCGGAATCAGGACCAGTAATTTAAGATATGCACCTTAGATTTTATTTTGTAGAAGTGTTGTACATAAAGAGGGATCATAAGATGCTCTTGCAGTTTCCTGCATCAATGGAAGCCTAGAATAAAATCTAAACCTTAAACTATGCATGATACAGAACCTTTCAGTCACACTTGGAGCTGGATATGACACATTTGAAATGACAAATGCTACAGTGCATCATGGGCTTTTTGTATGGTTTGTATTTGTTTTTGTCATGGCTGCTATCCATGGTGCTGATTCTGGTGCTGTCCTATGAGACCCCTAACATTTGGGAACTGATGGCAAATAGTTTGCTTTAAATAATCAGCTGCATTTAACTCACCTGCCAGGTTACTAGATATAACTTGCTGTTGCAGATTCTATTGGTTGGTTTTGCAACATCAAGCTCTATCTGCTCCTGCCATTTTTGCCTTGTGAATAGGTTTATTTAGTTTACTTCTACGCTTTCATCAGTGCTTTTTTGTTGCCAGAAAATGCACCCCAGTCAGTCTGCACTTCCTCCTATCTCCCACTAGGAAAGTGTCACATCCATGAAACTTACAGCACTAACCAGCATGAGTCCTACAACCTCACTGCATGTTGTGGCAGGCCAGTCTGCCATGAAATACACTCTCCTAAAGAAATTACTTATTTGTAGCGTGCACTGTGATTGTTTGTAGCTTCAAGAGAGGTATCCTGGATCTAGATTCACTTATGTAACACGGTGAAAGCTATGTTAATGATTAGGGCATTTAGTTGTATTGGTAAAGCAATTTTTAATGTTTTCAAAGCAATTTTTGCAACTGGGGTGAATTTTCCGGCTTGCCATGAGAAGGTAATAGTATCAGATCTGTATCGGGAATTGGCGATACTGGCCCTGTATTTTCTTGGTATCGAATCAATATCAAATCTTGCAGTACTGCACACCACTACTTCACAGAAGACATCAGCACAACACAACATACAGCTAAACATACAAATTAAACGAAAACTGCAGACTGAAAGACATAGTGGAAGACAACACAGCACAGCATAATATATAACATAAAAATGCAGTTGACACTCAATAGTGAATCCAGTAATGTATGTACAGTTATAGACAAGGCGGCAACAATAATAACCAGGGTGTGATTGTCACAGCATTAATTAAAAGGTGCAATGTGCACTGTACAAATATAGAACAGGATATTAAGAAAAATGTGCAAAGTGACATAGTCGTATGTTGTGCAAAAGTAGACATACTATGTTAAGTTAAGCCATATGTTGAGTCAGATGGCCAGGGAGGGGAAGGGCCTGTATGCTTCGGGACCTTTCTGTGGTGAAAATGTCCTGGACACAGGGGAGAGAGACCCCAGGATCTTTTCAGCTGTCCTCACTAATCACTGTAGGGACTTGCGATCAGATGTGGTGCAATACCCAGACCAAGCAGTGATGCAGCTGCTGAGGATGCTCTCTATGGTTCTTCTGTAGGATGTGGTGAGAATGGGTTGGGGGAGAGGGGCTCTCCTCAGTCACTGCAGGAAGTAGGGACAATGTCGTGACTTCTTGGTAATGGAGCTTTGGACTATTTCCACCAGGGAGCTGTTGATGCTTAGTGGAGAGTGATCATGACATGGCCTCCTGAAATCAACAACCATGTATTTAATTTTGTCTTCAGAGACAGATTGTTGATACTGCACCAGTCGGTGAGCAGTTGTACCTCCTCTCTGTATGCTGCCTCATCTTTTCCACTGATCAGACCTATGGTTGTGTCATCAGCAAATTTGATGATGTGGTTAAAGCCATGCATTACTGCACAGTTGTAGGTCATCACTGTGAACACCATAGGGCTGAGCACACAGCCCTAGGGGCCACAGTGCTCAACGTGATGTAGCTGGAGATCACCAATCCTGACTGCCTGGGGTCTCCCAGTCAGGAGGTACAGGATCGAGTTACCAAGGGAGGTGTTCAGGCCTAACAGTCTCCGTTTCCCTGCCAGATGCTGAGGAACGAAAGTGTTGAATGCTGAGCTGAAGTGTATGAACAACATTCTCACGTAAGAGTCCTTTTTCTTCAGATGAAAGAGTGTGATGTCATTTTGTATTGAACAGTTGGGACAATGTGCGGACGGCAGGGTTCCTGTGAAAAAGGGACCCTTATGTGCGATAGGTAAAGATGGGACGGTTTCTCTGGTTTTTATTATTTAAAAAATGTCAATCAACAGACATTTTGTTCACCAAATACTAGCAGAGCAGAAAAATATACATTATTGTGTCATTTATTAATGGCAAAGATAGTTACTGTAGCTTGTAACGTTAGCAATGCATGCAAGAATTATACTTCGTATTCGTAGACAAATAATGTGCAGCATTGACTGTGTATTTCGGGACCAATAAGCAGAACTGTAATTGGAGTTTTTGCCATGGGTTACCTGTTTGGATTCAGTTCTAATTTGGGCCTGAGTTTATCAAGCCCTTGATAAAGTTATTTAATTGCAAATTGCCATAATTTGCCAGGCAGCTTGGCAGAAGTGGAGTATCAGAACATCACTGAAGAAAATCTTTAGATAACACTGCCTACAATAAAACTGGACATTGTTCTTTTTAAATGACGCCCTTATACCAAATTGTACCAATGAGTAGAACCCGTTGAAAGCTCTTCTTGGTGTGTCTCAAGTTGTCAGTCTGAACTAGCTTTGCAGGCATTGCTCCATTAGTCTATTGTGCAAGATGTGGGTAGGACTTACTGTAATATGAGTTCTCAGAGGAAAAGAGGCCATCATAAACCCCTGCTGACATGCCAAGCTATTTTTATTTCCCTCTCCAATTGCACTGTTGTTCAGCACAGCATGAGCTTTACAATCCACAGACTAAAAAGCGTAAAAAAAAGAATTATACCCACAAAAATTGAGAGGGTGCGAAAAGAAGCAAGAAGACAGTCAGGATAAAAAAAGAACATGTGCAATGAGATGTCAATTGGAATGAAGTTTAAGTTTTGAGAAAAAAACTGAGGAAAAGCATGGCAGTGTTACTGAGCTGAAAAAAATAAGCGAGGAAAAATGAAAAATCAAGAACAAATTAGAGGCAATCAAATGACAATTTTAAATGCTTCTCATGTTATATTTGACTGCAGATTTTTTCAGAGTAGTCTATTAAATTGTATATCAGTCTCTATTGCTGCTTCACTTCTCCAAGAGGATGAGAAAAGGAAAAGGTAACAAAACTAAACCAGAAGACACAGGCCCATAGCCAGGTATTCTTGCCCAGCAGGGTGAGCTGTCCCCAGGGTAGACCTCATCCTTCAAAACAAGATCTTTTGGTGACAGGGAGAGGGTGATGGGCAGAGGATGTCTCCAGCTCCAAAAGAGTGATGGTTGATATCAGAAGAGCGCAGTCAAGCACAAGGGCCTGGCTCTGCTGGGACATTCAATTCCCAGTGTGTCAGTGGCAAGATGTGCCTTGCATATCATCTGAAGAGATCACTACTCACTCTCTGTGTTAAGGTTCCTAAGAATAACCCACACTCACTACAGTAGCTTACAACTGCCTGCATGATGTTTCTAAATGCACCATTCAAGCCAAAGCATTGTCCTCCAGTTTTACATCTTTGGTTCAAGTTGAATAAAGTTGTCTGGCCTATGCTGTATTGGTGGTTACAATTATGAGATTCTATATAGAAACAATGTGATATTAGTGTATTTGTATCTATCTACACCTCTAGTATTCAGACATAAACAAAGTTGTTGCATGTCAAGTATGCAACCAAAAACAATTATGGTGAAATAGATATTGTCAACATGCAGCTCAAGAGCAGGCAAATGTAACAGTATGACATTAGGGCTAGAATAAGAATGGGGCTAGGTTAAGGCTGGTTGGGCTATATGACCAAAAAATGTACCACTTTCTCATCATCCAGCCACTTGCATGTCATAGTGGTGCTAAGTGCTTAAAGCAAAGCATTATGTGTGAAGTCATATAGAAGAGTAATCATATTATGTTTTATACTACATCATAACATGGTGTACACAATGCATGACAACTTGATAAATGCATGATAAAGAATGTGAAAAACAGGAAAATCCAGAAATAATGTTCAAGTACCCAGTTTGCAAAACAAAAAATATGGCAAATATCTGTATTTTTTAATGGCAAATGTCATAAAAAAAATCCTATTGTTCTGAAACGTTCTTGTAAGTCGTGTAAGTCGTGCAAGTGCAGTTACTTCCCGTTCCCACTTAAGATCAGATTCTGCTTCATGGCTGGGGGGAAATGTGGGTTCACATCTCCAGCCAAGTAAATCTGGGTCTGGGTTGGTATTCAAGATGGCATATATGTTAAAATGTTAGTCATAAGACAAGTTCAGAAACCATCCAAACGAGCTTAGGGGAATGTATTTATGGTTTTGGTACAATATTACCAAACTCACAAGTAACCAATATTGACTGTTTGAAGTGAGAGCAGTTGTCTCCAATGTCAAAGTTTGATGTTTTGTTAACCCATCTAATCAGCATCACCTTCTCTCCTCTTTCTGGGCTACTTCACTGTTTCTGAGTAACCATTTAATTATTTTTGAAAAGGTGTGTTCTTAGTTTTTTTTAGCTTGCCACAAACAAGGCAACTCTGATGGAGACAGCCTAGAATTTTAAAGACACCCATCACCCATCTGGTGTACCTGCAAGGTGTGGATTGATCTGTTAAGTCATTGTGGCAGATTGTGTCTGGGGGGATCAGCTATAAAGATACACACATATAGAAACACACACAAACATGGATCTCTAGAGGTAAACTCAATGGCAAACAGACAACTATCAGCACATTTTGAAAGAAAATGGCAGATTAGTTGGTCATTTTTGATGAGGAAATGTAAAACAGAACATAAATTCATCAAACTAAACCCAATCAGATCATGGGCTTCCTACAATTAGAAAGCAGAAGGTGGCTGGATGGCGAAAGGTTTGCATGCAGAGTATTGGCAATACCACTACTACACACACACACACACACAATATGCTTCTTAGTCCCCTCTACACGATGCTAATCACAGATGTCTCCAATACCCTGATGATTGCGGGAAGTGGTCCTTTTCAAGCTGAGAAAAAAATGTTGCCAGGGTCACTGAATCATGAAGATCATGTGATGCATCATTCAGTTTCCTCCTGTCATTCCTGTAATCCCACTATGGCCTACAAACAACACTATGAAGACATGTGTTATTATGCCTTTTTGGCTTTGCAGATATCTGGAAGAGATACCAGGAGTCACACTTTTGTCAGATTTCTACACTGAGAGTCTCCACACAAGAATCTGAAGTGATAAATTCACTATATTATTATTATTCACATTGTATCTGAACCTGAGTCAGTGCTAATTGACTAATGGCAATATTTCTTTAAAAATACTGAATTTAAACCTGCCAGCATGTCTAATTAAAACTGCATACAATTTTGACAGTGTTTATGGTACAGCGCTGAATGTTCTTTATACTGTGTTTATTATATCGATAGGCTTACACAGGTACTGGTGTTCTATTTTTATTGACAGAAGCATCTTAGACTACATTTAGCCATGCTTTAGATATGAACTTTAAAAATAAAGTAGCCTGAAGAAAACACCCTGAGACCGGTCAGCTTTGCAATTTTAGTTTTACAGAAAAATGCAGACAGTGCAGACAGAGTTTGAAGTTGAATCCAAATCACCACACCAATAGCTTTGACTGTAGATGCTGTGTTCTCTGTAGTCAAAATTACTTATATACAAACTAGTATTAATTCCTTATTTTAATGCTAAATAAAATAACTTCATGTTCTTAATATTAGTTGCTTTCAGAGGTTCATTGTTTTGGTTATTTCAACACATTCACTGCATGATTACATACTGCAGCTCCTGTTAATATTTTGGCTACTCAGTGACAGGCCGTGTAATGCCTGCAAATACTCTGGAAGGGTCAGGCAAGTCAGGTACATGTCACACATGATGACCCACAAAGTTTCAGGAGATTGAGGTTTCAGGAAGTTTGACCACTGACTGCCTGAAGAGCAACACATCGCAATCGCAACAATAAGTTTTGAAAAGAGGTTGCTGAAACATTTAAAGCCTTTTCAAAGATACATTACCATACCATAATGACTCCTTAACTAATCTGACACTACAAATAGCTCTTACTATCATGGTTCTTCTGTTACAATGTGTGAAATACAATATTTTACGTAATTATAGATATGGGTTTTCAATTATTTTACAGCAAAAAAGCATGACAAGATTTTCTATTCACATATGCACAGCCAGAGTCCAAGTGCTCCATAGCTTCATCCCAAGACGGTAATGCCTTTTTTGGTCGTTAACCATTGGATTAATAAAATTTCCTCCCTGGAAAGTACTTTCTACTGCTGATTATTCTGAGTGATTGAATCTTCTTTCTCTACAGAACAGAGGCAACGAGGAAACGGGAGAAACAGTTACTGTAAAGAAAGGCAGCTGTGAGGGGAATAGGTTAGGAAAAGACATTGTTGATCCTTTATTGCAAACTGAACCTCACCTCGCTTCATGTACTACACTATAAGTCCTCTGACATATTAGATTTGAAGGTTTAAACTGTGTCCTTTGTCTTAAATTGTGATGAACAAAACTGTCAGCTTGTCTGAGAAAAAGTCACTAATCACATCTATTTGTGGTATTTTTCATACACAGTGCACTGTATCTTACTGTATTATGGTATCTGTCATGCTTTTCACTCCAATCCCAGTAGTTCAAAATGCTGCATCCCAACATACAGTATTACATTAGCATAACTGATAATGTGACTGACAGAAACTCAACATCTGACTAGTATTAAATTTTTATATTTGTCTGTTTCCACCACTCAATGCTACCAACTTCAGCAGAATAGCTTCCTCTCCTCTTATGTCAAGTTTCTAAATATATCACTCTCTACAGCTGTTGCTGTCAGGAGTGACCTGAAAACAACCAAAAAGGGAGGTTTGACACGTGGTATATATGTAACAGGCTTTGCCTGCCAAAATCCCTCTCTGTTCTTGCCAATAAAGCAACCACAACAAATTGATCTGAGGAGGAGAAAGTCAGGAGGATGTGTCTGTGACCAGGGTATTAAAGCAGAATATCACTGAAATTTATCCTCAATCCATCCGCTGCCCTGTGACATTTGTATATGTGAATAGTAATTGCAGGGTGCTTTTTTTCCCCTATTTTTTCAAGCATGAAAAAAGAACTCTTTTGCATAGAACCCTCATAATGTGTAGGGGGCAAGTGATGCACAACTTAATAATTTAGAAGTACAGAGCAATAATTTAAAAAGTAATTAAAAAATAATGAAGGCAATTCTCAATAAAGAGAGTAATAATACTAGTCCCCCTCTGACACAATATGTTACATTTTTTATTCCAAATGAGATGAAACTGTCTTCTGCATAACTGCATATGTAATTATTGACAGATGTTAAACAACAATTAGGCACATTTTAAAATATATGCAAAGGCAGAGATGGATAAAATGATCATACCAACAGTGTGTCCTAATTTATATACAACTAAACTGAAACAACAAATGTTTGTAGGCAAGATAATCACTGCAGTTTTTTAAAATAAATGAATGAATGAAGTAGTGCATCTAAAAACAACAGATGCAGGAGGAGACTAGACATTTTCGCAACAAAAGTCAATCACTTTAAAAATGTGTATAAAACTCGACCACTGTCTTTTCTCTACCAATCGCTGTGAGTACGTTTATAAGATGGTTCATACTTACACTTTACATATTTTATGAGGAATTGTCAACTGGTGCTGAAATTCCCAGCGAATAAAGCAATCATGATTTAACTTAAAAAATGAGTCTAACAAGGGCTGCCTCAAGGCATACAGCCTGTAGGGCTGAACGTAAGTGTGTGCGTATGTATGCGCACAAATCTAAATGTATGATATATTGCTGGATATCTACTGTATAGTGATACTACACAGTGCTACGGCTGCTCATACAGCTTTTGCACACACTGCCAACGGGCATACACAATCCTTACATTTCAAGGGCTCTACACCTCTGTTACCCAGTCAGGGTTGAGTCATGACTCTACTCTAACAAAATATCTGGGACAGGGAGAGGAAGAAGAGATGAATTCTAGGTGCTAAATAATGTAAAGTGGGAAGTGAAAATATTCCTGTGTTTGTGCTGCAGGACGATTCTAAACATATCGCTTGTATAAATGATTCCACTGAAGACTGAAAGACTTAAAGACCAATGGACATTAAATCAGGAGTAGTCGACCCGGAAGTATGATCATGTTCAAGAACATGGCAATCAATATATTTATCGTGCAAATACTCACTAAATGTTCCTTAGTTTTGTTAATCAAACATAAAAACTTGATACAGAATTGACAGTAGCTGAGCTCATGTCAGAACATGGAAGGATTGCAACCCAGGTTTCTGTCAACATCACCTGTACTGTCAATCAGGCAGTTCAGTAAGTTTCTAGTGATAAGACGTACATGAATACTGTTGTTCAGGCCTGGTAAAGGCATGTGTTACTATTCTGATGATTTTGCCAAGTATGAAGATGAACATTCACCAAATTTTACACAGTATAATATGCATGAGGCTGTAGCATAAATGTGTTTCACTAAGAAAATGATTTTCTATACTAAAGAACTGTTTTGTACACTGCCCAGCACTTCTCCTAGGATCACAGAAACATATTTTCAGCAGATGTGTTTTATCCTCTCAAGCTTTAACATCATCTGCTCCCGTCGTTTTATTTAAGGTGGCATACATTCGCTCATGGCAAATCTGCTCCTAATGCACCAGGGCACCAGTTTACTCTTCAGGGGCTTTAGTAGCAGATAAGATCTGGAAATGTTCTGTATCATCACCAAATTGTCCAAAGCACTGCCACATAGCACACTGCTTTAGAAAGTAAGTCAGAGGTAAAAACAAGATAATGTGACAACATGATTATCAAAATTGGATAACTTAGGAGTGGAACACCATTTAATAGAGGCTGGGTTGCAAATAAAGTGCAAATAACATGAATCAAGGCATCTTCTCTACCTGGTGTCAAAAGTGCAAGCTGCAGATGGTGTAATTAGAGTAGAAAAAAGTCTGAAGTTATCTAACGTTTACTTATGTTTGTTCATTACAGTTTCTCAGATTATCTGACAAGTCTTTCCGAGCAATACCTCAAATAGTATGTTCATGCATTCAGTATTTTAGTGAGTACATAAGAATAAACAATAGAATGATATCCAATGTACTATTTTTGCACTATATATCTTGACTATAACCAGTGACACTATGAGAAGCTATGATGAATGTTTTGGTCAGATTTTAACTGATAATCTCATCAACATGTTCATACTGTGTATTTCATGAGAGTAACTTATTAAGGTGTACTAAACTTAATGGATAGGAAAGTGTGTTTAGGAGCTCTCATGAATAAAGCCTGTAAACTCAGGTTGTGGGAAAAAAAATACCATTCTCAATGCAATCTTGTTATCTTTCAAACAATATTAATCCTTTCCATCATTTCGCTTGGCAGACATTGTGGTTAGTAACCGTGTTGAGGTAGATACTAATTGGTTATGTGGAAACCACTTTTCTACACAATGCAATACAGCATATATTTGTGAGAGAAATAAATTGTAATCAGACCTAAAATGATTTTTGATGTAATTTTATATGGATGCATTTACAAAAACCTATTCACATAATTGGTATGGCATCCTAGTATATTTTGATAGAAACTGTTTCTTTTACATTTAAGAGGTAAAAAATCCTAAAAATAAGTCTGATGTATCAAATAAAGCCTGTTTTGCCCTTTAGATTATACAGACTTCATCATGACATTACTAGTTGATGAGGACGAGAACACAAGTATATGTAATGTTATAATTTGTTTTTATATCATGTGTTGTAATTTGGAGCAGCCTCAAGGGCTTAGAAGTTAACCAAAATGTTGAATATATTATCTCTCTGAATAACCTGAAGCCCAATTTGTAGTGGGTATTGAATGCAAATCAAACACACAAATTAAACACTATTCGTGCCAGCGCTGCCTCCAGAGCAGACACAGTAGAACATAGTAGTCAGTATTCTGGACATATGAGGGGATGTCTCCCTTTTGAAAGGAACTGGGCTAAAGATTTAATGCAAAGACACAGCTAAAATATACATGCCATACTGTGTGGCTCTGCAGATAAATCCCTATGATGAATACTCATCTCAGCTAGGATTCATGAAAAATTATTTTCCGTTCTTTTGCTATATTGTGATGGGGAAAAGTATTTTATGTTTAAAAAGTAATGACTTATGACTTTTATTAAACAAGATTTGTCATGAAATCATATTTTTCACGCCTATGTCACTACCTTCATTCATCACTTTGCATCCTTAGAGCTCTGATTTACAGCCTCTATGTCAGACAAAAACAAACACATACATGGTAGATGAGAGTTTGATTTGGATTTATGTCCTTGGTCAGAACTATACACATACATAATGTCCAGGTTTGGCCTCTGTCATGCTGTGCTGATAATACTGCGCAAGGTATCCACAGCACATACAGTATATTTTATATCAAAGTTATATCACATTATAAATGTTAATGTGAATTGAGTAATGCCACACAACGTCCAAAACCAGAATATTTCAATGTTTCTTATATTCCCTAAGCTCTGAGAGCTTCATTTTTAGCTCATGACTGCTCATACTTGTTTGCCTGTGTGCATGTGTGCTAATCTCATTTCAGCTTTTCAGGCCAGCCGAAGGGAGAATATGAGCAATGGCAGAAAAGCGACAGAGCCACAGCTGACCACAGTGACGTAAGCTGCATTGACCGTGCTGACTGACGCTGTATGCACATACTGTATACACACTCACACACATACACACACTCTCACTCACCTATACCCACATTTCCACAAGGGAATTAACCATCAATGGCTCCTCAGTGTGAATGGGTGTGTGAGAGTGAGAAAAACAGACAGAGTAACCTATGCATGCCAGTTGCAGATGTAGCTCAAAGCCTTTAATGAATAGATGTTCATTGCCAGTTTTTTTCCTCATGTAAAATGTGTGTGTAAAATGTGTATACACGCATACAAGCCTTACTTTAATGTAATAAATCTTCACTATGACAAAATAGGTTAAAATGAAAATTAATTTATTCAACGATCATATTACAAGTTAAAATGTTTCATATTACTCTAATTTCATCCTTAGAATTATTTTAGTGTGTATGTGGTGTGCAGCGGTAAATGTATCCAGCATTAGATAAACTAATGTACAAATATGACTTAAGGTTAGGATTTAAATTCAATCCAACCACAAAATTTTATTACCCAGAGGGATGACTGTTCCAGTTAGAATATTTTGTTTTTTAATACTTCATTTCAAAGCTGTTCTGCCCATTGAACCTCTCATGATGCTTTGGATGGCTAACTATATAATGACCTGGTTGCTATGACTTTCTTACACTGACCGGCTGACAGCTTCAATTAAGCTGCTCATATTGCTTCTGGCAAAGTCCAGCTCGCACACACACCCCCACCACCATTTTACCAGCAATCAAATAACAACTTGGACAACGTGTGCAGAAATGCTGAACAAAACGATATTATAATTTTCACATGAATAGTTTTGATTACAGTGCTCAACTCTCATTCACTGTTGTGTAGGAAAGAACATCAGCGGTCACATGAGCAACAACTGACTGACTCGGCAGCTCGGATTTAGAGTCGACTGCCATCTCAGATCACCCGCAAAGGTGATGTGTTGAGGGGTCAAAGACTATACATGCTTGTCAGGATGTGGAAATGCTTGCATAACAAATCCCCTATTCACCTCAGTAACAGTGACAGTAACAGTTGTCTGAAGTGCAATAATTCACATGGTTTGTTTGGTTCAGTATCTACACTATATTCCACTAAGGAGCAGAACAGAAACTGTTACACACTCACAGATTCACACACACAAAGACAAAAAATGAGACGTGTGAAGTACTAACGGCAGATTTTCATCTCAGACTTCCTTTTGTTAGAGCATGCACTTTATTGCAGCACACTCTTCAAGAATATTCTCTTTCTGCAGTCTTTGCTCACTAACACGTACTTTTAGCTATCAGAACATGTTCTGTCAGATCAGTGGACACAAATAAGCAAATATCTTTCTGCTTTGTCATGCAGTCATACGGGGTCAGATTATTAAGGTCACATTAGGAGGGGATAAGAATAAAAAGAGAGAGTGAGACATAGGGAGAGAGGGATTTGCTGTACTTTCTTCCAGGGGCTTGTGAACCATATGTTCAGCCCTGGGACACAATAAACAACGCAAGTGGCTCAGCAAAAGCCCAGACACAAAGCAACACACCAACACATGCGAAGCAGGCTGCAGACTGTGAGTGGTGGTCAGGTATGTGGAGGAAGTACACCACTACCAACAAATTGTCACATTGCAGCATTAGACACAAGGAGCCAAGCTGAGTTTAATTGAGGGCTTCAGTTCATGCATGTTCAGTTAGAATATTCCTCAAGTGCAGGACAATTGCCGACCTGCCAAATCATATTAGTTCTCATCATTTTACAATAAGTAAATCCACATTCCAGGCTGGTGATGCTGATGCATTCTTCAATTCACAGAGATTTACTGGCACAATGGACAAACTAAACACGTATGTCTTATGCTTGTCTTTTTGTTAAAGAAATTGTTAAACATTTTCAAAAACATCATTATTTGCTTTCTGGCACAGAGTTAAATGAAATAACTGATACCACTGTGATGTCTAAATATAGGCGCTAGACGCTACAACTATTAGCCAATTAGCTTAGCAGACAAACATATTTTCCAAATATTTTTCCCATAACTATTCATTTAATTTCTAAAACAAATCATATGCATGCACATAAGCCCAGCATTTTTCAAAGTACGCCAAGCACATCCACAAGAGTCAGAGGTAAAGTGAAAAACAGAGAGTAAGCACTGAAGCAAAGGAACAATCCCCTGAGATCTCTGTAAGAAAGAAAGAGGTGGATGATGGAGAAAGCACAGGCAAAGGGAGAGGGAGAGGCAGAGAGAGAGGGAGAGAGAGTTTGCCTCCAGCCTCAGCACAGAGGAGGATCAAAGGTTTGTGCTCTGCATCTCAATGGACATCCGGTCACCAATACTGATGAGCCTGGGCGTGTGATGCTCCATTCACAGGGTTTATATCTTATGGGTAAACAAGTGGTCATTGGATGGAAATCAGTGTGCATCTTGCCTCTTGTTATTCGACTGCACATGCATATGATAGAAATCACAATTTAAATTCAGGTTTGTAAAGGGCTAAATTGACAAAAATAAAGAAGAAGAAACACTGACATTTTGATCAGAATGATACCTTTATCAGAGGTACACTATTCTCATATCTTCAATGGATAAAATGTAAAACCTTAACAGTCTAAGCTGAACTTTTGTATTTCATTATTAAACATTTTGTAGACTTGTTCCATAAGCTGGACTTATTTTTGTCCCTAAATGACATGTCTTGTTTTTGCTTAAGGCATACGAGCAAAGTTAAATGTAACGTGATCATATTAAATTTAGTGTTTACCAGTATCACTCTGAAAGGTGTTTACTTTGCTCCTATGCTCTTCATAGGTGCAGATGTGCATCCTTGACAGTTTCTGTGGTATGTAATGCAAAATGACAGTCACCTTAAGCTGCTAAAGTACCTCGGAGAGAGAGATTTAGAAATACAGTGCACAGCATAAAATGATGACTCTATTATGCACACTAACTGGAGAGACATTTGTCCAAACTAGCCAGGGCATAAGCTGGTAAACATGCAATCAAATATAAACCAACTGTTGCAATGTTTACCAGAACGCTAATGTTTGTGCCAGTTGGTGGTCTCAAATCCATATTTATTTTTGCACCAAACGTGGTCCAGAAGTCCATCAAACAGTTTCTAACATGGTTCATTTTACAGTAAATAAATCTGGCAAATATTTCAATTTTATTTGTGCTTGTTTTCAGAAAAATTATGTGATTTAGATTAGAAAACAGTTCAGTTTCAGTTCAGAAATACATTTAACGACATAACATTTTGCTTTGGGAAGTGTTTGGTGTGTTTTAATTAGGACAAAATAGGACATGTTACTTGACATGACTGTGGTGTCCTGTATTTCAGCACTAACCTTCCATGTGTTAATGCTGACTGTGATCTAATGTAAATACACACAAATCCTGGAAAAATGGGAATCTGCACCGCAACCTGTTCTACAAAATCGTCTTCCTCAGTTAAGACTCTTTTATGTGGAAGGTAAACAGAACCAGCATGAAATATATAAAGCTCCATACTTGCTAGAGTGAATGCATACAGCAAACTCTTTTTGTTCAGGGATGTGTTCTGTTTTCACACCTATTAAGCAAGGAATTTCGTTTCCTGTTTAACAGGTGAATTAAGAGAGTGGAAGAGAGTGGCATAAAGATGTTTAATTGAAGAATAAGGAAATTCCATATTGAATGATTATAAAAATTCAATAAATAACTGAAGTTATAAATTAACCTGATGAACAGAGTTCTTTATCAGAACACTTCAGTGTCTTCTTGGATTATAACTTACTGTACATAATGCCTACATCCATTTTTTAAGGCTGTAGTTTTGTAAAATGTGGTGTTGCCTCTAAAAACCTATAGTAATGATGATGTCAATATTACCTCCAATTAGTGTGTGTTCGTCTATCACAGATGGTTGTAAATCCTCTGATGATACACTCGTGACCTCTAGTGGGATTCTGTCCCTTTAACTTGAGAGCCTATTAATTGCCTGCAATTATCTTTTGCAAGCGTGGCATCTGTCAGAAGTATCTCTTCTCTTCCCACATGGATAGAAATGCCATAGTGGTAAAGGTTGACTGCAACATTCACTATTTATTGCACAGTAGGGCTTGTACAGTCCACATTTTCCAATGCAGGTCTAAGAGACCATGTCTGCTTTACCAAAGCCATTCCAAATCCTATGCCATGGTTTTGAAGGGCAACATTTTACTTGTGTTCAAACAACAACTTGCATACAGGACATAAATGAGGACAGTGTCTTGCCTTGGTTCTATAGATGAAGAAAAAAAAAAAGAGACATCCATAAACTTGCCCATTAGATTACTTTGTGTATCAAACATGCTGTTTGATAAACAATAAGTAAATCCACTTATGTGCTGTTTTGTAACATTGGAAAATCATCCATAGTTCATTCGGTGCATTTAAAATCTTTAGTTTAGTGCAAAGTTGAAGAAGTACAGAAACAAATCCAACAAACTAAGGAAATTATAAGGCAACAATTATAAATATATCAAAAATAGTCATTAGAGAACTACCTTTGTTACAAAAAAGGTACAAAAGTTTTGTCCTGTACCAGTGAGAGGGACATATTTTTCAGTTCCTCTACTGATTTCACAGCCTTGTATCCCAGCTGGTGAAGTACTTTCTGACACACAGTCTGTGTGTATTCTACCATGTCATAAGACAGTTTCAAACGCCAACTCTCTGCATTAGCGGCTGAATCCCTTACTGTACCAAACTTGTGTTTTGCTGAGGGCTCGTTGCTGCCCCGAGTGTTCGCGTGTATCCAGTCTTCCACATTTTTATCCATAGGCAACCCCAGATAGTCATAGATCTCCTTTGTCTTTAGAAGGGGATTTCTAGCTAAATCCTCATAGCGAACCAACATGTATTTCCCTTTCAGCCAGTAAGGATGACTGAGACCAGTTGAAACTGAACTGAGAAAGTCTTCACAGACAACAGTAAGCTGACTCAAGTCTAGATTATATGGCCTTCTCCCTGTGGCCCTCCAAATACGCCAGAGGCGATATGTATCCCTGAATGTCTCAATCCGTGATGACAGGATACCACGTGGGTCTCTGACGAGTTGAATCACTTTGATATTCAGCCGCGGGTCTTCCACTAACGCACGTAGATCTCCAATCTCTGGCACCCGAACGATTTTGATTGCTATGTGCCGCTTCTCGCGGCATGCCTCTGTAGCTAAGGTCATGTTTAGAGCTGCACATTTCTTAACACAGTCCCCTTCTTCCACGTTAATATCAGCAGGACCAAAGGCATCACATACAGGTTGTTGGCATAATGCTCGGCTGGCACCACGACGGAACAGTTTATCTGTAGTGTGGTTCGTGGGAGTCGGTTTGATATAACTTTCAAGGAAATAGAGATCGCAACCATACAAGCTACGCAGGAGGTCTCGACTAGCACCCAGCATCACACGGCGGTCTGCAGCATTGCGGCTGTGTGACAGACGTGGAATCAGTGTAGTCTGAACATGATAAAGAGGCTCAAAAAGGTAGAAGACTTCCTGATTCTGGTTGAGCAGCTGGCCAACAAAGGAGGAGCCGCTACGTGTGGTGGCCAGAACCAGGATGTGTGTTTTACGTGTGGCATTGATGGAAAAGTAAGGGTAGTCATCGCAACCTCCACTGCCTGCTGCTCCCCGCTCAAAGGGAGATTCTGTTTCCTGGCCCCCGAGACCACAGTTCTGGGGGCTGGGTAAGGGGCAGAGCTGGAAAGGCTTGGAGGTGAGTGTCCGGATGGCCGTGTACTGGATGGCAATGGAGGCCAAGGCCAACAGAATCACTGCCTTCCAGGAACATTGCATGGCTGAACCACTTCATTTAGAAACAGAGGTCCATGCCAGGTCCACCCTATGAAACAGAGAATTTTTTGTGTTTTTATTATCATTTAATTATTTTACTAGTTTGTTGATCTAACATTTCTATAAATATCTTTCTACATGTTTTAAACAAGATCTTACTACTCTGAAATGGAAATTCACTCACATTAAAGAACAGCGCAGAACAATGAAGGAAGGAGGATATTACAACAAATTTCATTTTCATAAATTAACAACTGATGGGACAACTTATTACTCAGTGTTTCAGCTGAGTTTAGAACTAAGTATGAGTCATCATAGTCAACAAATGTTTATGATAGGTTTAGATAGCTATATTTTCATTTACTTTGGTACTTATGTTGAAGGCACTTTTCCAGATTAACACTGGGCACAGAACACGTAGCAATCCTTCATAGACTGCTGTTTACATGAGACCGTATCCTACGTGTTAATGTAATCATGAAATTTGTCTCCAGTTTCTCCTTCCATTGTTACAGCCTAAATTTTGAAAATGAAAACAGATAAAAACAACTGAGGGTCTGAGCCCTTGACTTTTGGTTGCTTTCCAAATAAGCTGACACTGACTGCCAAATCATGTAGAGCAGTCTGCGAGCTGAGACCACAGTGAAGCCGGAGCACAAACAGGCTGTGTACAGTATCTAAAAATGGCAATACTTTTTTGTTTGTTTTCACCAGCATTTTAAAATAGGTTTCTCTTGAGCATTAAAACAGTTCTCAGTATATCCATCTGAGTTTAAAACCCATATGAAGTTACCATAAAAAATAAACTACACACAATACTTTACGTACACTGTACTATAAGACCACACTTCAACACACCCTGTAAACTCATCCTGGCTCTCTGTCTAGTTCAACATGTCTGCATCTAATCCAAGGACCTTGTTTGACCTGATGAGAGACTCAAGCATTGTGCTGAATTCCACTTGTTCATCAAGAAAAAAAGTCAACTTAACACAGTAGTTTCAAGCGTCAATGCCAATGTCATATCAAGGGGAAATGATGCTGCAAGTGAAGAATTTGATAATCACGTAGGAAATATGTCTCATTCAAGATTAGATATTTTAAATAATACTGTACTATAACACACTGGGGCCTCAGTACAGTGAGCTTTGAGGGTGTTAGTAAAATACAGGCTCAACATAATCACTTTAGAAGCATGAGACTAGAATATAAAATAAAAAACCAGAAATGATGCATCAGGACAAGTCTTTGTCATAAATGCTAAAAAATATATATTCTCCATCCTTTTCAGGCTTCTGCTTGTGTGAAGGAGCTCACAATGTTGACGGTTTGCTTTATACTGTAACTGTATAAAATACTGACTTCAACAGCCACCAACAGCAACACAACGTCCTATGCTAAACGATAGCATCCATTCTTCCTACTCATAGACATTTTGAATTGAAACAGCCCACTGCAGCGGGAACGGGTTAGGCTTTCTGACAGATTTTTCCGCGATGCAGACATTCTCACTAATGCTGCGATAAGACAACATAGCACAAATGAACGCATCTCACCCAACCGCAAGAACTATCACTAGATTATACAAAGCCTGTAAAGATCCTTCAGTGTAGCACAGCACAATCATATTTTGGAGAAAATTCCCACTTGTTTTTTGTTGTTGTTGTTGTTATACCTTGTTGGTAGTGTTCTCATGATGCGCTATATGTCCTGAATCACGGCTGATTTCCAAACGTTTTTTTCTCCGTGCGCTTCTTCTCGGTTAGGAGAAAATGAATGCGCCTGGCAAACCCACATTTCCCATATAACGAGTAAGTTGAATGGTTGGCTTCAGACTCGAGACAAAAATAATAAAAGTGTAGGAGTAACGTTGAAGCTCTTTGTTTGTTGTTCAGCAGCCAGGCGGTGAGACTGGCAGGAGGAAGCGACGACCGGGTTTCCTTAAATGATGCGCAGAGGCTGAGAGTGTGAGGTACACAAGGACCGACTGTCTGGACCACCCCAGACCCCTCCCCCTTTCCACCTGCCCCTCTCTTCCCCTCTCCGTTTCTCTTTCCTTCTCTCTCCCTCCCTCTCTCTCTCTCTCTTACACACACACACACACACACACACACAAATCATCATTCTCAGCCTCTTGCCTGCCACATCACACACTCACGAATCAGCTCTCTTCACCCAACCCGTGTGGCAGCGAGTGCAGTGATTCTATCAATTCCGTTTGAATTGTATGCAAATGTTTGATAGTTTTGCATGAGACTACTACTTTATGATATTCATCATGGTTGGGTGGCTGCAGAACTCCCTGCAGGTTATTTTGGTTTACGTACCTATCTGCTTCTACCACACGGACCTGAAGTCCTCACATCAACATTACCGCCTTGAGCTCTGTGATGTTGCAAAGTCATGTCTCCAGAGCATCTGTAACCCAGTTATTGATAAAGAAGTGGGTGGGCTGATAATGGCAAAGATATGAGTCTACAAAATATAAGGCTGTATAAAAGAAACAGGGCAGCACGACAAAGAAAGCTTTAGAAATGATTGAGAATGAAGGGAGGAATGCACAAAGGAGTATCCTCGCCTTTTGATAAAAGGTATAGGGTGGGGACAGTTGCAACAAGAGACAGTTGCAGAAAGGTTTAATTCCCCCAAAATATGCTAATGTGCTATAACTATGAAACTCACTCTGCATATACACAGTTAGCTTACAGTATTTGTTTATAATTTAATTGTTGGTTTATATATTTCAAAATGAAATATTTAGCATGTGTCATATTATAGTAAACTTGTTGACAGTGAGGATCGTATATTTTGTTTAATTTAGCCTGCTGGTGTGCATTATCTTTGTTACAGGGTTTGTTACAAGTGATGTTGAAATTACTGTTTTTAACATTTGTATTCTTTGCGTAGCCTGACTGTAGCATTACATGGTGGTAAACTGTAGTAAGCACCAGTAACATTTGACTTAATGTGGTGATTCTGGCTGTGATATGGATATATTCTGACTCTGTTCATTTTTGACTGCGGAGTCTGTCCTGTTAAAACACTTATGTTTTTGCAGGCTATTACAACCAACAGCAACATGTTGTAGTTAGACTAGGTGATGCATGTCTATTGAAAAGTCAGAAAGTCTGTGTTCATACAATTCCATTGAAACACTGTATTTTATATCCATGACTGTTCCCCAATGTTAACCACCTGTTTAGTACTACTTTTGAATGAAACCATGATTTTACTGAACCTAAACAAGTTGTCTTTGCACCTAAACCTTAAGTTATTGTAACTGTGTATTTGTGATTGTTTTCATGGTGAGAAATATCTGGTATGCCAGCTGGCATTAAAGTGCTATTTCAAGAGCAATTCCTGTGGGTCATATCACAGGATAGGGATAAGCAATCCATATGGTTGTTTTGTTTGAAGGACAGATTTCTTTTGTGATGAGATTCTGGACACAATGTATAGACATGATATATATTATTATATCAATTACAGAGATATTGTATGAGAAAATGTATCAAAAACCCACTGTGGAGCAGCTACAAAATAACAGCACTATAACAGATATATGATAAAGATGAAATACATTCAGACAATAATGGTATGAAACAAAAATTCGGAACACGCCATTTTTTCACGTACAATACAGTACGGTATTTATTCTGTGCTTTTTTCATCTCTTCCATTCTCAAGTAGATGTTTTCCATACTAAAATAGCCCACCAAAAACTGAGTGTATGAGATCTAGTCCAGCCATTTTCAGGAACCGAATAGCCTATCATAATGGAGGATGAAGGGGAATCAGTTCTCAAGTGCACTGGTAGAGGTCACTGAGGTAGGTAAAAAGCTCTGAAGTGGCAGAGTGCCAGAGACAGTGAGATTCACCCTGAGATGCCAGCAGCTCTGGATGTTGATGAGCTGTCATAGTTGACATGTCACCCATTGCTGAATAGCCTTATGAAACTAGCCTGAATCTTAGAAATATATAATATAATATAATATAATATAAACCTTTTTTTAAATTTTATTTCAAACAATTGCATTTATCATAATTACATATTATCATTTAATTCTTTGAATTGTTTGAAAAGGAGTAGGCAGAAGTTTACACTTATTTGGGCCTACCCCCTCAAATTTTACATCTCATTTATTTGTTTGTTTATTAGTTGTTTGTCCCCCCTCATTCTCAAATTAAACAAACAAACAAACAAGTTAATAAAAAAAACAACAACAACAAAACCAAATAACAAATAAAAAGAAAAAAAATTTATAACAAGATAGTTTTTTCATATAGATACATACAGACAGAATAAGTAAATTTGCTTATTCTGTCTGTATGTATCTATATGTATGTATCTAACCTTCCAGTGAGAACTGAGCCTGGGCACAGCAAGCTGGAACAATGGTGAGTAGAGAGATGATGACTTGACTCATCAACACTTCTGAGCAGCTACTATATTTAAAGTAGGTAGACATTCACTGAAATATAACTGTCCGATGTTATTAAAATTGAACAGTGGCTGTTCATTTTCACAGTATGTATATCTCAAAAATGAAAACTACTGTATACAGTTCTGCTTTCCCAAATGCAATTAGAAGTAGTGTAATACATATTTAGATAATAGTGAAAGCTACAAGTGAGTGTTGTGAGGGAAAACAACATATCATATCATCATCAATTTTGTGAAAGATTACTGTTGCTCTAAAAAACGTATTTCTTTGCTTTGAAAGGCAAGGGCATCTGCCACAGCAGTTTAAATCGCTTGGTACGTGTTTACAGTCATATTTATTTGGCCTTTCCTGAATCCTCTGTGAAGTTTGCTTGGGTATTGTCTTAACCTTGCAGATGAAAGGCCCCTGGATATGCTTATAGCGCTGCCACAGCGAGGCCGGCAAAGCAGCAGCTATACAACTCTGATTCCATGGCTGTCCCCAGATTGTTGATGTCAATGAACCCAGCTTGTGGAAGCCTTGTCAAGGGACGCACTCCCACACTGAAGCTGGGCATCTGCTGTAGCGTGATAGCCTTTCAGCACATTATCACGTTAGGCTATTCTTCTTGAGCATGCTATAAAAGGATTTGTAATAGATTCATAACACAGCAGGCTGAATAATGTGTATAGGGGAGCACATGCTTTGTTTTTTTTAGCACTCTGTCATCTTTATGCCAGAATGCACATGGTGGCAGAAGCAGGGGTTTTGGATTCAGCATTTTTCATTCATTACTTAGAACTGAATGTACACAAGGATATCAAGGGATATTCTTGATCTTATTTCCAAAACAGGAGAAGGCAGAACACAGAGCGTCTCAGAGTATGAGAAGCCAGAGTGTTGGTGCTATTAGTATAGCACCTGACAACCATGTGTTAGGTAATATAACATTATTTCTAGTGTTTGCTTGCTTTTTATTTATTTATTATTTATTTTTCCCTGCACCGAACTCAAATTTGCTGCAGCTCATTTATTTGACAGTTTTACAGTGGCAGCCCGTAAATAGGGGGCGCTGGGGCGCCGCCCCACCAGTCTCACATGAAGAGGAAGGGGAAGAAGATAGGAATCACAAAAAATAATTTTTAAAAACATTCAAATCTAAATAAATGATTCATACATCATACAGACCTTGAGTACTGTGTGTTATCTGCATTTAAGTGTATTTTAAAAATGTTTTCTCTCTCATTTACCACGACCGGAAGTTTGTGTGATGTATTTTCTGTTCCTTTGGGGCAAAAAAATCTTTACCATAGACCTACGCTATAACTGGTGCATGCGCACTGGAAGCCCCTCCAATACAAAGTAATGGACAGCCTTGGGGCACAAAATTTTGCGCCTGAAGCAAACGCAGAAGACCGAGGTTACAGGAAATTAACCCGGAAGCTCACCGCAATGCGTATGTTTTGTTTACAGTCAGTAGCAGAGAAGCTACCTTGTCAGGGAGAAAGCTAATACTGAACTGTTTCACAGAAGAAACCGACAGGAAAGGATTAAAGATTGTGGACCTCAACAGTGGACTTAAAAATTAAATAACTAACACGGGACAGAGGGCGAAATTAAACTCGGCATTTCTTCAAAAACTGGTCTGAGAAGAACTGTTTAAGAACTGGTTAACTGTTTGTCTGTCCTGAGACTGGACCTTTGGTTTGTTTTTCCTGCCTCCTATGTCAGCTGTGAGGAAAAGAACGATTCAGGATTACAGGTAAATCAGATTTAATACATTTGATTGATTGATGCATGGTAATGGATCTAGTAGTGACATGTGGTAAGAGTGCATCTGAAAACTGACTTGCAAAAGTACGCCCCCCCAAAAAATCATTTCACCAGCCACCACTGCAGTTTTAGTTATTTGTTACTTTTCAAATTTAGATTCAGATTTACAGGCTTACAAAATGCCCGTAGTCTCTAGGTAACTCTAGACTCTTGGCTGTTATGGTCAAATCCAAGCATTTAATCCAGTACTCTAATAGAGTTTTGTGAAGTTCTGTTTTAGGCAAGTACTTTTTTACTTGTGTATTGATTTTGTGTATTCCTACCACCACTGCTGTGTGCTCATCATGTACCTTTCAAGAAAATAATTAAATTATATCAAATACATTTTGCTGTAAGAACTCTCTGTTTCTGACAAAACATGAAAAAAGCTCCTGAGTTTTCAACATAACATCTTTCCTTTAAAAAAAGGGCACATTTGACACGTGATGTTTGTGCAATCCAAAAACAGTCTAAACTGTAACAAATCCATCCCCACAGTGGGAGAACCTACAGCGTATAGTGTTATGTGTTATCATGTTTCTCCTTCTCCTTCTCCCCTTCGCGCTTCAATAAATTGAGACATCATTGCAGCACAGAAAGATATTAGATGGTGAATCTTCATTACACAAGTTTACATTTTGGAGACACAGATATTTCACTAGACAGTTCCAGAATTATTTCCTCACAGCCACCCACAAGGGAAAACTGTTGTTAATTGAGCTCTATATATTCTTTGGAAATGAACATTGATGGCTGTTGCTAAAACTGTGAATTATTCCTATTACTTACTATTTCAATAAACAGTTTTTTGTCCCATTTTGATCAGTGACATCATATTGACATTTCTTCCAAACCATCTGACATGATTTGCCTTAAAATTCTTCAACTTTTGAAAGGC
Organism: Ctenopoma multispine; assembly: GCA_034779795.1. NCBI lineage: Eukaryota > Metazoa > Chordata > Actinopteri > Anabantiformes > Anabantidae > Ctenopoma > Ctenopoma multispine. Next base: position 16,416,621 of record JAUYWH010000018.1, on the reverse strand, counting down.
AGCAGGAAGCAAGTCAAGTATGGGCAAGCAGGCTTAGTACATGCATAGATAAGCTCTGCAGGCACTCAACACTCAATTCATTAGCACACAGGTCTCTGATTTCATTCAACCAATTTCCAAAAAGGTGATCCAAAATTATGGTCCACATTATGTTTATAAATACATCTATATCTTTATCTATCTAAATATATATGTGTATAATGGGTGTTGTATTTAAGATCTTAGATGCTGTCTACACAGGAATGGTTGCTTGACTAATTGATTATGTTTGTTACTTTTAGTTTATTTCAGTCTTTCTATACATTGTAATGAACTGTTTTTAAATTATTATTATTATTTTTTTATATTTGTAATTGTGATTTCCAGTTATACTCCCTAACTACATGGGTGTTTTGTGATTTGGATTGGTGATTTGATTTGGAGATTTTTTTCTTACTCCGCACAGCACCTTGCCAGTTATCAGAGTATATGGTGCTTTTTTATTCCAATGAAGAAAATGTGGTTTGGGCTACTGTTTGGTATTCACTGCAAATCAGAACTGCCCAATCTGCATCCTCTACACTGAATATGTAAGTGACCTGAAAGAGCTCCCATCTCATCAGTTCTCCAGCAGCAATAGTTGTGCTGTATTCGCTCTAGGCTGCTTGAAATTCCAACTAGATGTTGGTCCCTCAGGATGAGCTTTATGCAGTGTAAACCTACAGAGCTCCAGCTGTCGTTCAGCTTTACCAGCTCCTTTGTCAAAGGTCTCCTAAATCAAATAGACACCACATATCACATCTCATCAAGCATCCATATGTATGGGGTCCCAGATTTGATGAACAACTTCATAGCCTTTTGAAACATACTCAACTGCAATAAAAATCTTGAGCTATTTTGTCACTGTGCGCATTTGGAAGTCAGTTTCAGTTTCTCTTTCAGGTAACTGTCCTACTCAGGTTAGACAGTATTCTGATAAAAGATGCAGTTCTTTCCTTTTAAGACAACTGTCTTCGTCAAATGCTGTGAAGCAAAATCACGTCTAAACTTTAACAATAGGGTACAGCTATGCTAGATTTCTATTCCATAACTGATGATATTGCAGGAAACTATACTATGAATTTGTATTAATAAATTTTAATTATATCAGTGTTAGGGTACGAAATTTAGGTTAAGAATTAGGGCGATGCATTCAGTTATTAATAATAATTTTACCTTTTTTGATCCCCTTGGAGAAATTGTTGTTGGACAGCTGCCAGACAGTATGTATCGGCACTAGTACAGGATTTTAGTGTCTTGTCCAAGGACACTTGAACATGTAGCCTGGCAATCGAACCCCTCACCAGTTTTAGGACGACTGCTGTATCCACTGAGCTATCATGCTGCCCGTGAATCCACGACTAGAACTAATAGATTGGTACTAATCTCTGGTGTGGTCAGACTACTAATTTGTACGATATTTTGGGAATGCATATCAAATAATGGTTTGCATAGGTATTGCACTAACATGGATGAGACCAGTCACTGTAGCCTCTGACTATGTACTGCACCGAGCTACAGAAGAATCTGCTGGACATGCACTATGACCATCAGAGACCCATCTATCCAATGTGTATATGTGCTTACATTAAAGAAAGTGGATCTTGTCAGATAGGAGCCAATGGGAGATAACAGGCATAAATTTATGAAGTTTCAACCTGCTACCAATCCCCAGATGACATGAGGTCACCAGTGCAGTCATGGCTGAATCCTAAAACCTTCACCATTACCACTGGTGAAGGATGGAGATATGGAGACGTCCATCTTTTGTAATAAGCTGAAACACTGTAATAATGCTAATGCAATGCAAACTCTACAGCCAGCAGCAGATTAGCGAGAGCTTCAATTGAGTCTGGCACATCTTTATCCTTATCCTTTGCCCTTAATCATTTGGTGTACTGAACACTGGGTGGTTGGCAGGCTGGTGGACTACAGCTGTTTGCTAGAGGGCAAGCAGACAGTAATCTGGGCTACTCCTAAACGCTTCATAACCTACCAGTCCAGGTATTGGCTAAATAAAATATTTTAATAGTTGTTTTCAGTCAGGTCCATATATGTTTGGACATTGATACACGTTCCATAATATCTGTATAACACCATAATGTTTTTAAAATAGAACAATTAGTCAAAGATGAGTTTAAAGTGTCGACTCTCCGCATTAATTTAATTGATTGGCTTAACTATGTAGGAATTACAGCCAGTTATATTCATAGAAACTATTTTAGTTACTCAAAAATATTTGGACAATTGGCTACTCAGATGTGGGAGTGTGTGTTATACACTCTTTTTTTGATTATTTTAATCATCAGCTCCTTTTATTATAACAATTTGAACTGCACCAATTTCTGTGTTTCATTTAATTATATATCCCTTTACAGCTTCTCCTTAAAAAGAGGTTACATAATATCCACCAAGATGAAAATATTAGTCATGTATATGAATGGGTTGACATTGGAGAATTGGGTATTTTGCATTCTTAAAAAGACGTGCATGCCTATGAATGCACATCCTGTAGATAATAATCATAAATTATTAGTAGGAGCTATAGACAGTAACTATTTCTTGATAACCAACAGTTTATAAATGCTCGCATTACTATTGTTCAGTATCCTTGCTGGTTATTTACCAACCTTACTGTCAGCCTAACTCTCTGACATGAACAATCATGTCAGACATGAAAGATCATGTTTATAACTGTGTTTTTGTCTCGATTAAAAAAAATACACACAGTGTGATGATTAGTAAGTTTTAGACACAATGGCATATAAGTGTTTTCTTTCCATTTGGCATAGTCTAGGAGGCTGTTTCTCTCTGATTCACACATTTATGCCAGACTTTATTCAACAAAGAAAAAGTTAATATACTGAGCAAAGTTCTGATTTACGCAATTTAATTAAATCTTTTAATTTTAGGCTTTGACGGAGTGATCACCTTTCTTCACTTCTTTATTTTATTTTTTTTTTATAGATCAGAAAGAATGTTGATCAGGAAGAAGACCTTCTGAGAGATACTGTATGTACAAATAGGCAGTGAATGTCTTCTTTCAGTCTTTAATTGTGTTTAATTATTTGTTGCTGGCAGCAAAAGCAGCAGTCTGTCATAGAACCACTTTTCTCCAATGAATCGCTCTGACTGACACGTAATGTGCTGGTGGGATGACTCATTTACGTGTGACAGATGTCCTAAATGTGAGATTAGAGAACTGTGCCTTATCTAAAAGAACTGAGAGAGAATAAAAAGCCTTCCAGTTAAATCATTCTGTCCCTGCAGGATATCTATCAAACCCGGTTATTTTTTATCTTATATACTGACAGACTATGAGATTATGTGTAATTATAGAGATAAGAGAAATTAAAGGCCTCTGTTCTTATTGACCTGCCTAATGCAGTCAACTGAAATCTGGGTCCCTGAAAGCTTGTTTGCCAGTGATGGCTATGCATTATCATGAAGGAGATGCTTAAAATCAGATTTTTTTTGTCCATTTTATCTGCACAGGTTCAACTCTGCAAATGAAACATGCCAAGCACCTGATCTGAAACATGAAACACAATTCAAACCAAAAAGGGTTATGAAAGCACAAATACCATTATAAGGGTACTATTGTTGATTTACATAATACAGTGTAGATATAGTGTATATTTAATTGTCAGCAATAATTCCAGCATGTACATTTACAGTAGAGGCAATTACATTATGAAATACATAAGTAAAAGCATGCCACAACTGCAGGGAAATGTAATTTGTCATGCTTTCTTCACTCCCTGCTGTTATATATATATATAAAGCAGTAGTAGTTTATCTCCTAGAGAGGCCAGACAAAGGCTCCATGAAGCGTTTGCACATAATAAATATTTTACGTGTCTGCACAACACATATACTGTAAAGACTTTCACCGCCTACTGGCAAACACAATTGTAAGTAGTAGTATTAAGCCAAAAATTTTGTTCGTTGTCTTTTTTTTTATCAGTGCCATAAATCCATATTTCAATATTTTCACTGGTCTTATCTAGGCTCCACACACACACACACACAATCTCTCAGTTACATATAAGGTAATTCTTTAGTTAAAAAACTACATTTCATGTACAGTATGTAAAATACATCTATCTTACATAAGTAAATACTACAAAAATAGAAGGAAGTTGCAGTGGGAAAGAAGGAAAGATGACGCAGCATGTGCTTCGTGTGATGTGTTGGCATGTGTATAATCAGCAGAGTAGCAGTGATAAGTCTCAAGAAATAACAGCTGTGAATGAAACAATCATTGTAAAGCAGACTGCAAACAGCTGATGCCAATACAAGCACAACTTATGTGCTCTGCTTAAACAATGCTATGCTTCATTCACACACTCAGCTGATCATCTGCATTCTTTTTGTTATAGCTCATGTTGGATGTGATGTCAGTGGTTCTGGGCTATAAACATCAAACCTGTTTATTTATTTATATGAAGGTTGTGGCTCTATGACCAAATGTGGCTGTAAACATTCCAGAAGCTTCAAGGAAAGTCTCCATGATGTTTGTGTATCAATACTGGTGTGCGACCAAAACATGTCTTGTGAAATTATATTTGTCTTAGTAGCATCTACTAAGTGGTATAGTGATGTCATCACAGATCTACCTATATGTGATTGTTTGAACCTTTGCTCAATACATTTTAATCTGACTGTCTTGTGGTTGAACTGAATAAAGATAAAGAGTGCTACTGATTACCACCTGATGCTAGTAATTATAACATCATAACAAATAACATCTAGTAGGCTGTTTTGTTTTGGCGTTACTGTTAATATGAACAAAAGACACTTACTTTTCAAGACAGCATCTCACCCTGAGAGCTATTTGACAAAAGATGAGATCAGCACTAGCGCTATTTACAGTCCTTCAGACAATAACATTGAAAGAAATGTGGCAGCTGATGTTTTTGTTACTTTTGATCACAAAAAAGAGAATAGCCTTTTTCATCAGTGTGTTCAGTTTAAATTATAGCATGATCCTGAATAAATGGTAAGAGCTGATCTAACGGTTAATTACAAAGACCATATTTACAGGAAATCACACGCTTCTGGTGTTTTGGGGGTTTTTTTCAACTTAAGTCCACTGCTCCCACTGCTAGTTAGGAATGTTTTGTGCTGGCTGCTTCCTGACCCAGATATGCCATGAGACATTCCTTCACAAATTCATGTACACAGTGAGGCAACTTTTATACATAACATTTAATACATTATGTGCAAGGGTCAAAAATCAGGAAAGGAGCTTTGCTATGTGTTCCATACATTTCAAACACCATGTAACAAGCATTATACAAGGACTTTTCATTTCCAGTTCTTTTTTTTTCTCTTTTTAAACTCTGACATTCTTCCTCCTGAGGTCTCTGGGGAAAAAATGAACTTGTAAGTTGTTCTGCCATTGTAAGCTGCCAAACTGTACTGCCAGCTTAAACTGAAACATCAAGCTATCTTAGTGTGGATTAAGATAGACATAAAGCAGAGGACTCAGTCAATAAAGGATTGCTTTTTGAATGGCAAAATTATTTTACTTTTACTCTACATGCAAACAAGAACCCACACACAACCTACTCATAAAACACCACATGACCAATTCTTTTGAAAATCTAAAATGCAAGAAAGCTGATTTTTTACATTTCACTGGATTGGCTGTCAGCTATCTGTGGGGTGGAACTCTGCCCATACTCTAACCAGAGTATGGGCAGAGTGTGCTGGGATGCAAATGAAAGTGATTTTTATCAGCTGCAGCCAGGTTTGAGAGGGCCAATTCAGGTGTCTGATAGCTGCCACCAGTTTTGTGTTCCTCTCTGTTTCACACAAATATGTGACAGCCCACCCCACCCCCAGAAATCCTATTGAAGAGCTGGAAACGGGGTGAAAAGGAACAGGGTCGAAGGAGGGGGAGGTAAAAGGAGGGAGGGACTATAGAGACATAAACCCTAGATGCAGATAGCTTTTTACCCAATCCTTGCCTGGAGCAAGGTCCCCTTTCACCCAACAATCTCCTTCTGTCAAGCTTCCAGCCTTCCACTCTATGTCCACCCCATTTGCTGTCTTTAACCCCTCCTTCTTCCTGGAAATCCTTTCAGCTCAGTAGCATGAATATGAGGATGTTCTGGTGTGGCCACTCAAAGTATATCATTTACATTTGTAAGTAGCACTCATCAACAAGACACAACCTATAGGGCCTCTATGGTTTTTGTTTGTTTTTGTTTTTTGGTTCAGGGTTTTCAGTGCCCCTGTCCCATCTTTCATGCCTCATTGGAGCCTATTGCACTGATCTGAAAGGGTTTTTTTCAAACTCTGCAAAGCTATTGAGAGATTCTTGGGCATCTCTTTATATGAATTATCCATGTGTGTTTAGCGTAGACAGTGATAAAAGGATGCTGTGTTTGAATGCCTGCTAAATAAAGCTTTTGTACATCGAAGGTTTGTAATTTATGGGAAAAAACTGTACGCTCTATATTATGTATGCACTGATGTGTAAAGGTTTATGTTCTACAACGTACAATGTCTAAACAGCTAGGTACAGGTACTCTGTCAATAAATAGAAATAAAAGGAGGTCACAGAGAACAGGGAAGAATTTTTGGAGTGCTATTTTGGTTTTTCTTCATTAAGAGAAAGTATGGTCACAGGTGACTCCTGGAGTGCACACGTAAGACTAAACCTAAACGTCTAAAGAGACTTTAAGGCAGATGTTGGGGAGATATTTTTCAGAGAATCATCAAACATGTTATTTTGCCTTATGTCACATGATTTATCACAAATGACATTATTCACATTTTTTTCAAACATAAAGATGAATTTCCAGACAAGGACACATGGCCAGGTCACACATTTTTGAATTAAAGTGAAAGTTTTTTTCACTATAATGACATCCTCCTCATGTTATAATGGGGTGTTTTTAGCTTGTTACGTACAGATTACATTTGGTCTTGTTAAATCTGACATACAAACCCTGAGATACCGGTACCAACTCATAACATGCTCACTGACAATAAGTGATGCCAAAATAATTAATACAGTGCCTTTGTTATAATACTTTTGAAATAAACACTTATAGCCTTTTCATGTTGGGACACACTGGACAGCTATTCCAGCATATGCTCCCATTTAAATAAACAGAATGGGCACAAAAGAAGCACTTGTCAGTACAATAATACAGTTCAACAGTGGCACAATCTACCTGTTGCTAATTTATCATACAGTTTAATCCACACCATAAACTCAAAATGTTTATGTTGCAGTTGTTGGTTTTTGGTTTTGTGAGATGCTAGACTAAGAGACATTAAGTATTATTTGCTAAAACAGCATATTGACATTATGAGCATGTTAGTATGCTAAATATAAAAAGGTCAACAGACGTCTGCATTGACGCCATACCTGGCCATGCAGTGAGTGCAGCAAGAGCATATTGACTGTGTTACTAGAAATTCACACTGAAAGTGAGACATGAGTTGTGCACAAGTGAAACTGAAGTAACATTACATTCGATGCTCTGTCTGACCTCCATCCTGCATCTGTCCACAGGATAAAAAGACAATGGCTGGACAAACAGAAATTCAGTGGGCATTTATTGTAGGCTTAGCAGAGGTTTTTATGTCCTTCTAGAAAAAACAGTGCTTGTATATTGAACTGGATTACTGAACCCATGCACAGAAGTCTCTAAAGAGGTCTGCAATTCAGTGGCATCACAGAAATGAAATCTATGTCTCTTTCTGCTGCTGTTATTACTATGGTTACCTGTTGTCTGAAGTGAGACACAAAAACAAACACTGAACAAATTTGTACATTTGTAGAGCTGATTTTCAGAAGGCTACAGTACGGTAAGTGGTCAGCCATCATTCTTTCTGTTGACTCAATCTTGAGTGGCTGCATTAGAGGAAACAAACATTAGAGTTCTTGCTAGTATTTGTGCACAGGAAAAAAAACTGTAAATGTTGATTGTTTGTATGCTTGTTCAACACATTTTCACATTTACATTTTCAACACACTCTCATGGTTGAACTGATTAAAGACAAAAAAGATTGCTACTGATTATCATCTGATGGTAGTAATTAACATCTAGGCTTCAAAAATTCATTTTGGCAGCTGTATTTTTGTTAATTTTGGTCACAAAAAAAAGATAATTCAGTCTAACATTTAGCAAAAGTTTTGTTTTGTATGTGAAATTTTATATTAATTATATCTTTACAAGACTGAATGCTTACTTTGTTATAGTTGAGAATAAATTCCTTTTGTAATTTCTGTTTGCTGAATGTTGTTTTGCATTATGGAGCTCTGGACGTCATGTGATTAATTCTGTTTTTTGGTGCTAGTGTGCATTTCAAGCTGCCAGAGTTACTGTCAAATTTAATTCTAAATACACTGAATGCTATGTTGCAAAACTCCATATCTAATCATATTGTTTATGTTGGTGAGTGTTGTCAAAGCATGGTTCCACATTTAGAAAAGTTCACCATGTGAAGATCTTTTTTCCATGTATTGATTTTTTTTCCTTTTGGTTTATCATCAGCTTGTATCTTGTGATTACAGTATGAGATGATAGAGGCACAAAATAATATATAAATATATGACATTTAAAGGTAATTCTACACCTGGTTTTCCACCATCAAAATTATTAAGTTATGGCTACACATGAGCCTATTGTACATATGACTAGATCATTATGTAATGTCAAAATTGTTTACTGGAGGAAACCACTGGGGCTAACTTGATCTTTTCATCTCTTTTTTCACCCATATGTGGGTTGCTGGTCATCTACAAATGCAAATCCTCTTAAGACATTGCTTGGCATTGTCTTTGTGCATGCATTATATATTGATGTAAGCATGGTCCATGCCACATGTGCTAAGGGGCTGAAATGCAACATCTGTCAGTCATATTTGTTTGTCCTGGGTGAACATCTATCTCTTGCACTTTAACTGATATAAATATAAACAAGTGCTATGTAGCATAGTTGACTTAATGTTGAACATCCTGTAGGCTGTTTTGTTTTTATTTTTCCTCCTGGCAGAGTTACACTTGATCCTCATCATACACCAGTAAAAATCCTGCATCAGCTCTTTCTGAGCAGCTTTGCAACCTTTCCACTCTACTCTACTGAAGCTTTGTCACACCCACACACATGCACACACTATGTCACTTTTCCCTCCTGCTCTCAGTTGCTGCTCTATGTGCAGGAACTATGTACTATACCTCCAGGGCCTACTTAAATCAAACAACTAGAGGATTTAAAAGTGCCAAATTTACATCGAGTCAACAAAGCTGTAGTGCTTTTATTTTACAACTAACGATCGTGAAAAGGGTACTTTCTGCATATTGATGATAGTGAATACTTTGGACTTTTTACGCAATATTACTAAAAAAGTCAAAGCATTGACAACATGAATCTTTCTATAACTCAATTTCTGCATTGTATTTTGCTGAAATGCCACAAAGTCACCCACAGTCACACAACCAACTAAGGTCAAGGATTTGGAGATACATACAGATGGATACACAAACATGCTGCAAACTAAAAGCCAGAGCATCTTTTATTAATTTTTATCACCTTTAATATAGGTGTAGGACAGACACTAAGCTTTCATAACAACTCTCTCACCCAGAGAGTGAAAACTGTGATATTCTGAGTTCAACCCACCAATCAGGTAAAAATCACCACTGCAAGAAGCCTGTTTGCTTCTGAAATGCTTCCTACGGGGCATGAAACCAGGCAGAGGATGGAACAATGTGCCACAGATCTGCAACTGGTGTAATTAAGAGGTTAGGGATAGCAGATCATAGTGATTAGCATATTAGTGTCTTGGTGTGTTAGCAAACAGTTACACAATGCATATGTAATGTTAGGTTCAAGCTGTGTTTCTGGACATCTGATAAATGTAATGTAAAATGAGTATTCATTCTCATGTTAGCTTCAGTTTGGCCACTACAAACTCTGAAGGTGATCTGTTTTTTTTAGATTCTGAATGTTCTATGCTCACCACCTAGTTATTAACCCTCCTGTTATGGCAGAAATCAATATGACCCATTTCCACTGTTAAGTTGTCTGAAATACTGTTTACCCTCTTTTACTCCCTTTAAGAATTTAGGCTGTGAAATTGGAGACTAATTTTGGATGCAACAAGGTTTGTGGGTCAATTGTACACATGCTTTTAGATTCTAGAGATATAAACAGTGGTGTGACATGTCCTTTTTGGCTGATCACAAATGACAAGTGGTGCTGTATTATGGATTATCTGGAGAGGTTTAATTCCACACACTGGTAGTACCTGCACAAGGAGCTGGCTAGCATATTAAGAAAGGTATATACATACAGTACTATCTTTGGAGGTTGAAAGGACAAATCTGCATGCCTGAGATATGGCGGAGATGTAGTCTGCAGAGATTAATTGGTCATCAATGATGACTGAAAGATTTCTTGCAGACAGTGCGGATCCTTAAACTAAACTGATGCCAATGCTGTGTTACTTGGAAGGCTTGACTGGGAAGACCACTAAATGTCTGTCTTGGAAGGACTGAGTTCAAGATGCATCGTTTTAATGGAAGCATGGATGTCAGAGAAACAGCCACTTATTTATATTTAGTTGCACAGACAAAAACTGAATATTTGTGGTTGTAACTGATATTATTGTGTTCAGTGGTTCAGATTTACCTTTAAAATTAGTTGTCCCAAGTTTTCCTAATGCACACTGTTACAATGTGACACTATGCCAAGTTCATGTATACAAGTAAGTACACTATATCTATATATATATATATATCTATATCACTAGACTATATCAACAACTAGCCTATTTTGAATTGAATACCTGGACTACCCTAGCTGGTACAGAATGTATGAGGCACTGTAGCAGATAGAGTATTCTTCATTATACCAAGGAGAAAAGATAAATAACAACTAAAAATAAACTTTCTTGCACCAAATAGTCCCATGTTCACATTACCAGAGAAGCGACTCAATTCTAACTTAGAACTATACAATTTAAACTGCAGTAAACAGCATTGTCGTACCTTTGAGTGAGACAGGTTTCTGACTTAATCTTGTAAGTGAGAGGAGTGGATGGGAGTTGTTTTCACTCCTTGTGGAAGAACATACTTAAAATATGGTGCCAACTGCTTACAGGTTCACTCTCTTTTGCATACTCTTCATCACGACTACTATCCTAGGAATCTGTGAAAGCTGTAGGTACTTAGGGGTCACTGAAAGCTTTGGGGCATCTCCACTTTAGGAATACAGACAGCCTACAAAAAAGCAACTGGCCACACAACCCCTACTGAGAAAAACCGGTTGATATTGATCTTCACTTAAGAATTAGGTCTTCTCTCCATTTCTGGTTTTCAGTGATAAGGAATAGTATATAGATTTTTCTTCCTCTTATTTTTTGTGGAATAATTCTGTTGTCACTTGCTTTGACTGTAGAATATGCCACTTGCTGCTGTACAGCATAGCATGTACTACTCACATTCCCATTAAACTGACACATTAAATTAGATTTAGAGATGTAATCAGATTCACCAGAAACTGAAGATAGAAATAAAACTATATAAATGGGATGTATAAATATATATACCAGACTTAATGACTAAGAAGAACTGTAGAACTGCAGGCTTGAGCAGCTGGAAACCACTAATCCTAACTAGCTCCATGGTCACAAACATATCTGGTCACATAAACAGTACTGTATGTGAATTCAAAAGAATTTGAAAAGACAGAACCAGATGCAAATCTAATTTTGCTGGCAGATCCAATTAAAACAGGAGAAACAAATAGCAAATAGAAGTTTAGGTTTACTATTGTAGTAGTATAAAGTGATTCTTAAAATGTACTGTCAAGATATGTACTGTATGTGTACAAACACATTGTCAGCATATGGCTGGTACAGTACATTGCCATTATTGCTTATGGTGCACATTTACGTATGGTTGCTTTCACATATACACATTTAAAATCCTGTAAATAGAAATACAACTAAACTATAGAAAACGCCTTGTTGACTCGGTGTATGTGGACGGCTATCTCTAAAGGCTGAGGAAACTAAGTATACAAACAACTGAACTGCCTTTTTTCCTCATACAGATACAATTTTACACTATTTAGTCATAACTAATTCAAAATATTTTGTTTTGTTGCATTTAGAAAAGATGGAGTTATTCAGTGGGATTACTTTTCCGTGCTGGGTAGTTTTAGAGATAAGCGTTTAGTAGGGAGATAGTTTCAGATATGTGTGCAGTTCCATTGGTTTGAAACCAAAAAGTAAAGTAAAAAGAAAATACAACAGTATTGTTGGTATTAGATTCATGTAAAGAAAGCGGGAGCGATAAACTGGAGTCATATCATACTTATTGTTGGGAAGTATGAGATAGTAACCATCTTGTTTTTTTGCCTGACACAGAAGACTGGCTGCATAAAACAAAAACAAGGGGTATTTTATTGTGTATCATTTTGTAACATATAAAACTGAATGGTTTGCTATACTTTGAGAAACTGCTAAAATATATGCAGTAGGACTATTCTCAGATCTGCTTTTCTTTCACATCACCTACAAACTGTTTGATTGGAGCCTGACTTGCAGGCTGCAAGAGTTTGAATGGAGTTTGATTCATAAAGTTTTTTTATCTGCACAAATAACTGTAAGAAAGTATCGAACACTGCACTGAAATACCTTTATATAGAAAGGTGAACTGACTCTTCTTAAAATTTGGGATTTACTACATAAAACCCTGGATTTGGATATGACTTTAGCTAAGGTTAGATTCTGACATTGCTGTTGGAGGAAACGACAGCTTAGCAATGTCTATCATTTCTGTTTGTCAATCAAATACTGTTAGAAAGGGTTAATTGAATAAGACAGTTCCTTTCACAGAAGTGTATTTGGCATGAGCTGAGAAGATGCTTTGAAGACTTTGACCTTGTCAGCAGCAGCAGTGCGTAAGGAATGATGGACTGCAGTGACATGCCAGGCCCTTAGGATCTTCACAGCTCAAGTTAAGTCACTATTCTGAAATGGTGTGCATGCCCTTGTCTCTGAGCAAACCCAATGTGCCTCGTGGATGTTATTTGGCTTTAATGTGTGTGTGCCTTTGTGTGTCTGTATGAGCGTCTAGCCTGCAGAGAGGGGGCTGATCAGGCCTTGAGAATATCCTCTGTGACAGCACATCAGGACGTGCCTCTCTCTCTTCTGACATCTCCCTCTCATTACTGTGCAGCAACTCTTTGACTGTTCATTCATTATCTTTTGTCCAAGTCTCTGTCTTGAAGGGAATGATGTGACAACCCATAAGCTTTGCGAATTTAAAGCCTTACCAAAGGAAAAGATGGAGAAATTCAGTGTATGCCTAAAAAGAGTGGAAATACAAACGAAGTAAAAGGCTCTTATGAGTTTGTGCTAGTTTGTATTTCATTCTTTTGACTCTGGTTAGAGATTAAAAAAATAAAAAAAGCTGACTTTCACCCTGTGATGACATTGTTGCTTTAAGGTAGGAGTGATTTCTAGGATGCCAAAAAAAGTACAAGCTGAGATGTCAATGTTAATTGAGCTACAGTTTATTAGAAATTTGTAACACAATAAGTGCCTAATAGGCTCATTAGTTATATTCTGAGCAACTTTGTGAACCTGAGCAAAAGCCTCTCAAATAAAAATGAAGCTAATGAGAATGATAATTGCTATTCTTGACATGAAATCATGTTGTGTTAAAGACAGTAATATGTGCTGCAAAGAGATTTCAGAAGTAAGATGGTGCAGTTAGATAATAATAATTATTCTAATGACAAAACTTACTGATTCTTTGCTGTTAGGACAGCTGCAGTAAATGACGGCAGCAGCCAATGGTTGGCCTTCAATTTATTTTTCAAGGACATGTAGCCTGGAGGAACCAGGAGTCGAACCACTCACTGTGGCATTTGTAGATGACTGCTTTACCCACTTAGTTACTTGTTGTCCACCCTGTAAAATATTTGTAATAAACTATCCATCCATCCAATTTCCACTTATCCAGTGTTGGGTTGTTAATTATTTCATGTAACTGGTCCAAGGTGTCACGGCTATTAGAATAATAAAAAAAAAAAGATTTTTACAAGATCACAATTTTACAACACATTGGACAAAAAAACAGCTCACAAGGTGCAAGCAGACTGGAAGCAGTGAAGCTGCTCAATGGAAGTGGTAGGAACTGATCTTTAAAACCTGTGGGTGAAAGCTGCAACCAGTCAGCTGCTGGTGTTAAAGTGTAGTGATATACTGATATAGTCTAACTCTTAATTTTGGATACCGATATAAACCGATACCAATATATGCGGAGTGACGATTTAGTATGCCATTTCGTTATATTTTTGAAGTGAGAGCATCATACTGCAGGGCTTTATACTGTGGTTTCCTGCTTAGTCCGGTCTCCCCCTGGCTATGTCGGCTCCCTTTTATGAAAAACAGCCACTGTAGATCACAGTTGAACCGATTACTAAGGTGATTCAAAGTGAGCTGAGATTGAGCTTGCATGGATTTAGATTCAGAAGACTTCAGAATTGTAACTGGTGCTATATCAGTGAGATACTTGACAGCATCAGAGGCCTTTTTTATAATCCTTATTAAACAGAGGTGAAAATTGTGCTTAGATCCTTTAAACATAGTAAGCAGTGGTGTTGTTTTTCACCACAGCTTATTATGATGATGATGATAACTGGACTTTAGGATCACAACAACAACAGGACATGGACATGAATGGTGGGCATGAAATATTTAAAAGTCCCATCTTAAAATTGGGTCACTTGCTTTTATCTCTTTCTTATTACATACAGTAGCTAATTTGTAATCACTGGAGTCATTTAGAATTATAGTCAGTGGTCAGTGGGCATTTTGCCATGCAAACTGTTTGCCTGTGAAAATCAGGGGCAAGAGACACCCTTTGATTAGTAGAGGACCCAACATGTCATTGCATATATTGGCGTGCAACTTTGGATTGCTTTAGTTTCTAATTCGGTGGTTAAGGGAGCAGCCTTTATGGTATCTGAAAGTTTTGGTAAATAGCTTACAAAAATTTATGAAAAGAGCGTCAAGGAAGCACATGCATCTAACTTTAATTTTTAGTGACTTATTGTGCTGTTTATAGAATAAAAGGAACAAACTCTTTTGGTACTTTTATCATGTAGCAGTGAAAGAAGAACACATTTTCTTGTCCAGTCTTTTGCTCATTTTGTCAAATAGCAGTTGTTGGAAACCTAAAACCTGAAGTCATGGTTTTAATTGAACTCTACTCAACCAGACTTTAATATTCTGGTCACTGCATAGAGGGTTTTTTTCTCATGGCAGACATTTCTCCTTGTCATAGCAGAAAAAAGCACAGGTTGAACTAATAAAGCTAATGATGGCTTTGCTCCATTAAGTATCCCAGTAAGACATGCCAGTTAGTCAGCATGCATAATCCCAGCGTCTGAGAGCCAACAAAACTTAAATTAACGACAAAACTAAATTAAATTACACTTCTAATCACGCTTGATTTTGTGTGTTACCACAGTTTGTAGTGACCATTCTGGCTTATGAGCTATAAGACTAAAGACTAAATTGGAGCCTTACCATCTGATCATCCAAGTGACTGCTTGAGTCCCAAATGCCCAAAGCCGAGAGACAGTCCCACCTTAGATGTGTTTGCCATGTACACCAGCTTTCATTGATTAATCTTTTGGATATTTGGATCTTATATGCCGACAAGCTTTCCCGTTACAATGTGACATTCCTTAACCTGTCTGTAGCCTTTTTAGCCTAATCCTTAAGCATTTTTAAAGTGACACAGATGCTGCCATGAAGGTTGAATTAAATACATGGATGATGTTGTGATTGTCTGCGTACAATGAAAATGAGTCAAGGTAATGAACTAGAAATGTATCTAACAGTTAGTTTTCTTTATTAATACCAAGATCTAAATGTTTCTGTATATTCCATTAAACAACATATTGGAGTAGCTTATATCAAATTATTTGTGGTGTGTACAGTCTCAGCTAACTGTGCATCCAGTTTGTTCTCATTTTTCTGTGACTTTAATATGCAGCACTTTCAGTGCCTGGTTCTGTTGTGCTGTAATATCACCATGTGGGTGAGGAACACTTCAAGGGACTGTTTGAGTGCTTTACAGTAGGTTAACTCCTACAGTATTACATACCACAGTGCCTGGGTGTAATACAGGGCAATACCAAGTCTTATAGTATGACAACCAGACCCTTTCAAGAGTTTTTACTGTGATCTGTTTATAAGGCTTCAGAAGTCAAAATATTTGTTTTTGTTTTTGCCATTGTCTTTATCAGTGTCTTGCAAAGAACAATAGCATAGCAATAATACACATGGTTACTGTACCATGATTCATATTCTCAGTGTTTCATGGTGTAACATTCTTAACTGAAAAATGATGTTAATATTATTCCCATGCGACATATTTATCCTACATTACTTCTTCTGAGGCTAAAGGTGCCCTTTTGTGTCAGTATAAAATGCAAGGTGATGTCAATCGAGTACAGTATTAAAAAAGTGGATTCAACCTTTTTTGTGTTTGTCCTGTATTCATTTTATTGCCCTAATTTACAACAAAAGCCTCAAATACATACTACATGAGGTTGGCAGGAGGTGGTTGTAAAGGGATTTTATGTCTTTTTAGTCTGAACCATCAATTGCTGGGGCATATCATGAACTATTTACTGTATGTCCATCCCCATAGTTGAAGGCATATTATACATTTTCTGTGGTAGTTAATGACCTATGCAGTATTTCATGATGAATATCAAAGCTGGGAGCCAGGTAATCAGCTTTATGTTTATGTCATATAGCTGCAAATAGCCAGTGACCAAGGAACCAATGGTCAGACACTAGTCTTCCGTTCAAAAATAAAATTTCCAGTAGGACTTAAAACCTTTAAATTAATAAAAGAGATTTAGGAATAAAAAACAGTTATAAGTAAGTAAATAAATAAATAGTTTATTTTTAAAAAGATGATGGAAAAGTATTTCAGATGCAATGTGACATTTTTTTTATCTGTCAGTGTTTAAATCTCCAGGTTTTTTATAAAATAGATTTGATTATTTCTTCTGTCTTTATTGACTGCTCTATTTAAAACATCATTTCTTAACAACCAGTGCAGGTTGTTAAAAAGTGAATCAATTCACAGGGCTGAAATGGGTGCAGAGTGGTAATAGCAATGGATTAAGAGGGACTCAGAGGAGATTTGAGTTGATATTGAACTGCACTGCCAGTACTGCAAAGCCATTTTTGACAGGTGCTCTAGAGGAATATAGTAGCAAGAGTGAAAATACATTGATATTAATTTTTCATGAGGACCTTTAGAGCAGTGCGATTACCTTGCCTGTTTGTTAGTGTAGCACAACTGCACAGGGAATAGTTTTAGTCAATGCCAAAAAAGGCTCAACAACAAGTAATAAAGATAAGCAATATGCTAAGGCTACCATTGTGAATTTTTGATTTAACTTTTAGTTTTTATAAAAAAAATATTATTAATGTCCTGAATGTCTCCAGTGAGAATAAAATACCAGATTCTCAATAAGGAGCTTTTTGCTGTTGGTAGAGATTAAGCAACTAACACAACAGCAGGTTCTTTAAATAAGATTAACTATTGTGGTACCTACCAATACCTATACAATAATTTTGATCTGCAAACAAACACCAGTCAGAGTGTGACATGATCAGCCTGAAGCACACAAGTAATTTTGAATGTAAAGACAGTACTAACACCACATTTTTTCATGTAGAATCATATATAATTGGCATTACATATTTTAATATGTAAAAGATTAGGCATACAGACTGCTGTATTAAGTCTAATTCAGATACAATACCACACAATTCTGTTGTTACCGCTTACACAGCATTTTTCAAATTAACTAGCCCATGTCATACTGCACATCACACAGAAGGTGCTACAGAGTGGAAAAACCTCAGCAACAACAACAATGCCTAATCAGCTTGGGTCTTGAGATTTGACTCATACTTTATTTTTAGAAATACATCAGGGAACATTTAAATGGAAGCATTCAAACAAAGGACATAAAACTGTGTTTATAATTTTTTGGGGCACAGTAGAAAAAACACTTAAGTGTACTACAGAATAACACGAACAATCTGCGATTTGTGTATTTCCCGTCCTGTCCTCTTTTTATCCTTGACTGTCAATATTCATTCTCAGTCTCCCAAGCAGAGTGAGTGTGCCCAGTCCTATTATTCCTTTGTTTCATCTCTATTGCCTGTTTAAATATATGCACCTAGCAGAACTGTGTGTTACCTGTACCACATATAGTGGTATAGAAGTTTTTTAAATGTGGCTTGTATACCTGTTATTAAAAAAAACAAAATGTTAAATGTTTCCATGTGCACTGTATGTATTTTCCTTTCTGTTAACACTGGTTGAGTAGGTTTGTCAAAAGTTGTAAAGAGGTGAGAAGTAAAAATATGGATGATTGGATGTCTGAGAAAGGTGGGTATGGTGTGGGAAAATAAAAGAGGATAACTTGAAGGAAAATTCATTTTCTCTGTTTATCACCCCTTTACCCATGCTCTGCATTCTGCACTTAATGGAAAATGTAAAACTTTGAACATAGAAATATTACTTTCAAAAGTTTTTCCTTACTGTCTAAGGTGAAGGTTGGCATCTTTCCTCTCAGCAAAACGACCAGCTCTTGGAGAAGGTGAGGAAATGCCTTCCAGGCATGTTTGATGTGTTGGATTTCAATGGCGCTTCTCCTGAGCTCCCAGTCAATGAACAGCCTCACTAGTGCAACTGCCTGAACTGACAGGAGATGCCTGCGAGCAGAATAACTGCAGACTGGATGTAACCAACTGCCATCAATAACATGACCTACTGAAACCTTTGTGTTTTGACAATCACATGTTTAACTGGCAGCAGGTAAGGGAATATCCAATGTGTAGATAATACAGATATAAAGTGAGTAAACAGAACTTTCATTGTTATGGTTATTGTTAAAAGCTGAGGTGACTGAAAGTCAGAACATTGTACCATAAATATAATAATGCAGATTTAAAATGTTATTAGTTCAGATACAATACAGAAAACTAAGTATTTTTTAAATGTCTCTAGTAAACTTTGAAACATCAGCACTTGTATTTCCTTCAGCTGGCTGACTGCCAACATGACCGAAACATAGAAATTAAAATATACCAGGCAAAACCCCAAAACAGCTAACACTGAACCATATTACAGTACTCAAGAAAAAATAATTATGATTATGCTCAACCTTTGGGAAAATAGCCTGCTGTAATGCTTCATGTGTCCTTAAGAGTCTCAACTGCAATCCTCTGCCTTGTATGGAATCACCTGGAATCTGCAGTGATGGCAAGATATTTTCTACTCATTTCTTATATTAGATTAAAGTTATAAAAGAGAACCTGTCACTGATTGATGAACTGCTGAGAAAGCTTAATACAATAGTCATAGAGTTGCTTTTTTCAGGTCAAATAATGGGAACATCAGCAAAAGATATTATTACACATGTTATATTTGTGTAATAATGTGAGAAGAAGGTGGGGAAGGCAGCAGTTGGGTTGAGGTTCCCTCCAGCCAATGAGCAATCATAAATATGAAGTTGAGCACTAGTGCAATGCAGATTTCAAAGGTGCAGGGGCCTCTAGTTTCTTATTCTGATAAGATAAGATAATCCTTTATGAGTCCCACACGTGGGAAATTTGCAGGTTTTCAGATGTAGAAATTTGTAGCTTCTATAGATTAGTCATAAAAATCACAACCAACTGATGTTAATAGTACTGTGGCCAAACTAAGTGCATCAATACAGAGGTAGAAATGCTTTTTTATTGTGATGCTTTTATTTATTTATTTTCTTCATGTAATAACTATAAATCCTAATTGACAACACACTTTTGTCTTTACCTGTATTCTTCTGTTTTGTCACTGTGGTCTCATGTTTTGTACAACCCAGTTTTGTGGTTTTGTTTGCTACTAATGGCTTGTGTTTGCTGTGAGCCATGTAAAGGGAGAACTAAAGATGTTGTGGAAGAACCTAACCTCAACTTACAAATTGGGGTCTTTGTGTATAGTTGCCATTAAATGCGCACTGGTAGAAACAAGCTTTTATACTGTCTCTGCCTTTTAGAGACAAAGCCATACACTAGCCCTTTTCCTCAGTTCTTTTTTTTATTCACAAACTCACACAAATATATTACAAAGAATAAGACATAAAACTATGGTTCATATGTTTTATTCTTTGTAATATGTTTTTTATACTTTAAGTCATTTCTGGGCATCTGCTGCCTTGTTCAAAACAATATATCATTCTACTTGTACAATAAAGACATTTCTAGTACAGTGCTGTGAAAAAGTATTTGCCACCTTCCTGATTTTTATAAATAATATGCAGTTTTTAAATGATAATTTGATTAATAAGGGGAAAAAAGCTCTCCAAACCTACCTTGCCCTATGTGAAAAAATAATTGCCTCCTAAACCTAATAACTAGTTAGACTGCCGGTGTTTTTTTGATACCTGGCAATGAGTCTGAAGGAAAGTGGATACTCTGTCTACAAAAGAACACATATGCTTATGAGCATGTAGAGTGTTTAAGGTTGTCTGTCTTTTCTTCAGAAATATAGTATGCCACACGTCTGGCCACTTTGTATGCATCATTTGAGCCATTTATAAAGAATGCGGCAGAATGCGTTTTAATTACAGTGTACTTCAAAATCCTCTTAACTGAACTCAACTCGTGAACCCACTCCAGTGAAATAGTAATTAATGTTTGATGGACCTCCTGCAAAATGTGTTCTAAATTCAGCTGAGTGTGGAGTAATATTGTAAAAACTAATGAACATGTTTTTTTTCCATTTTTTATTGTGACAACTAGTAAGCCACATGTTATTATATAGCACTGTTAAATGTCAAGGTCTATGTATACATTAGTATTCAACATATTCATTCAGATAATAATAATGCACATGCTAAAGGTAGTGTTGCTTTCATCAACGATAATTATGACTGCACATCGTCAACAAACCTTTATCACGTGACAGAAACGAGACGAGATACAACGTAAATGCTTATTTCATCATCATTTATCGTCATGTGACGATAACTGTAATTAAATATATAATGAAATTTGTTGACGAATAAAAACTAGCATAAATGTGGTTTACAAAAAAAACTATGCTAAAAATATCTCTTCATTTTAGTTGACTAAAACGAGACATTATTGCCTCTTGTTTAATCGTGTTATTGTTACTATTATGGTGGCCTGGTAGCCACCATAATAATAATGGGATAAGCATTAGACTGGGATGCAAATGGTGGCCAGCCCATCCCCCATACCAAGTGCGTATACTAGTATACTACTAGGTATTAATACTATATTGACTGGGTCAAATAGAGTTGCATTACTAAAAAAAGAGACTAAAACTAGACTAAAATGTCATCAGTTTTCATTGACTAAAACTAGACAAAAATAGTCATGAATTATTCTGACTAAAATAAGACTAAAATGCTCAGACATTTAGTCGCCTGAAACTTGACTAGACTAAAAAGAGTATGGACTAAAATGACAGCTTGACGTAAAGACGAGACTAAAACTAAAATTAAGACAGGCCGCCAAAAACAACACTAGCTAAAGGTGACCATGACTATCTGATACATCCTCTTCAATACAGAAGGAATTTTCTGAACCGTCACAATCAAAGTTACACTTCAAATAAGATCAGGTCATTCTGTAAAGAATGAAGTTTATTATTATGATGCTAGGCCAAAGTTGATTAATGAGTGGCACTGGGTCTTATCACAGAACCTTCATAATAAATGTTTCTTATTCAAGATGGCATTTTGTTCCTGCAGTGCCCAAGTTGGAGAAACAGACATATTGTTCTCTTATGACAGCTTTTATATTACTGCTAAAAATGTTAACTGAATTGTGGTAACATGAAAGACTGTATTGCTGTAATTTGTTTTTAGTTGATGCCACAGCTGAATTACGCATGTAAGATAATTCAAAATAAAGTCAGAATTATAATAAAAACATACTGTACTGTAGTTTAAAAGCTTAATACTCAAAACACAGATGTTTTTCATTTCATTTCAGGTGTGGTAGCTAATGTAATATGTGCTTATGTACTGTAGTGAGCTTCGTGAAAAGACGGGCGTGGCGCTGTCACATGAGGATTGTCACTGTTTTTCAGAAAGCTCTGTTGGAGCAACAACAAGCTTTATACATGTTTTATACATATGTGTTTGTACAAGTACACTTTCAAGTATACTTTTTAAGTATGAATTAACATTGTCATATAAGTCAGTTAGACATTTTGCATTTCAGTGGTATATCTATCTGTTTAGTATCTCCATGACCCAAATGTAAACCCTGTTGTGAATATCATATGATGTCAACATATGACACTGATGCTAAAGGTACCATTTTAGCATAAATATTGAGACGCCAAGTGGGAAGTGTCATTATGTGATGCTGGTGGATGAGAACGGACTCATGATGTAGAGCAAAGCTCCACAATTGTAGTCCAGGGGGCCTGGTTTTCTACACATCCCAGAAGGTTAATTGCATTCACTGGGAATCAGGTCGGAATCTGCCATAGATGACATCCACAGAATGAAGATTGTGGGGCAGAGAACTGTAGAAACGCAGTAGTGAGAGTCCAGCAAGAAACACCCTTTTTCAAGTTATTATTGTATTGTTAATGTATCCAGGTATTGGCATTGTATTATTAGTGTACCAAAGCCTTTCTGTTTTTATTTAACTCAAAGCTTTACTCAGTGTCTTGTGCATTCAACAACACATTTTTGGGGAAAAAAATGCAGACCCCTGTTTAATGTTGAAAATTAGACATAACATTTTCAATTAGATGCTGAATCACTTACCAGCCAACCTGTATGTAGCAATAACTGAGTATTTTAGATATAATACATTTATTTTGTTTAACTCCAATTAAATAATAATGCTTAATTTTCCAAAGATGTAGGAAAGTTTTGATAACATTATGTTACAATCTTAAACAACAAAGAAACACATTTGGTTCAGTTACAACCAATATTGTAAGCATGTGAATTTCATTTGTATTTCAACCAAATTCCTCCAAAATATGGGTTTCAGCAGCTTGTGAAGATACTGTAGAAGATAATTATATATTCACTTCTGTGACTGAACAAGGGATGGACACCTTCAACACTATAAAGCTGGCAGCTTTCACTTTACCTTCATTATACTGTAAAATCAGCACAGTGAAGATGTCTGCTAAAGAGGCAGGCTCATGCACTTCTTTGCTCATAATTACAGCTGCTACTCAGACCTCCGCTGTCAGCTAAAACTGGCTCAAATATAATGCTTCTCACATTTTTTATTCTATTTCATCTCCCATCTTGTTTTTGTGACTTTATCCTTCGTTATATAAGATTTTGTTTCTACTAACATTTCGATTGCATATGCATCTTTACACAATGTATGATGCCTGACCACTTGAGCTATATCACTTTGCTTTCTTAAAAGAGCTTTCTACCATACATGGAAACTGTAACAAATATGTATCAGTGATATTCTCAAATTGAACTGTTAGACATACTTAATGGTTAGTCCTTTTCCAGCCAGGATCCATCCACAACCTTGGTTCCTCGGCTAATGCACCCGCTAGAGTCGACTTAGGGGTTTGGGGGCACCAAACCAAAATCTCACCTAAGGCATCAAATTGGGTAGAGCTGGCTCTGGTCTACACTGATAACACTGCCACAAACTCCCAAAATGCCTGTGGTTTGCATAGTTTAAGTTTGCTCAAATCAATCCATTTACGGAGAGGGACATTAATACATTTCTGGCTGCTAACACTAATCCTATTAATACAACTAGCACTAGTGATGATATTATAAATAGTTCCATAGGTTGTATGTCCAAAAACATGACAGGAGGGGTTAGACTTAAAAGCATAGAAGCCTCCTCACAAACCTAATGTTTTTATGCTAATAATAAAAGATGAAGTACAAGTTACAGAGAATTGCAGTATCTTTCTAGTTTTTACATTTGTAACTTTAGCATCTCTGAAGACCCTGCTCTTTCCCTAAAACACACCAGACTACATATATTCCAGAACATGTAATATTGGTGCAAAACTCTAACACTGGAAGGAGATCAGTACTGATCTGATACAGGATCACACAAAATGCCACTATACACCATTAAAATTCTTCTGTGTTGGTAATAATAAACATAGCGATACAAATTTTCCATTTAAATCCATCTGCTCCCTTCAGCTGTTTCCCAAAACAAGACTCTTAACATTAAACACGTCAAACACAGAACTTAGCAGTAACTTTAGTCATTAAAGAGTATTAAAGTGGCCATACTATGCTTATTTTAGAGTTTATATTTTATTATTTTCTGCCATGGTGGTTTTGAATGGAACGGCTTTTGCTGGTTTGGGTGTCTGACAGGTGGAATCAATTACCAAATCACCAGCAGCCAGGAAGACATGCAGGAAGCAAAACACTCTATTTCAAAATAAAAGCAAAAGTAAAGCTAAATAAAACTAAATCAAGCCAGGATTCAGTGCTGAACTGTGACAGTCTCCCTGTGGCAGCTCAAATAAAGCCACAAAACCACCATAGAGTAGTTTTGTAGATGAACTTTAACTTCAGCACACTCTGTGGCACACCTGAAATGTCCATCTCTATAAAGAGATACTTTCGGCTGCAGCGTCATGACTGAAGGGATTTAATATTGATGATAAAATGATTACACTGTGGCATTTAAACCATGAAACCAGCAAAGTCAAAGAGATTAAACTCTATATACATAAAAAATGTTTTGTAATTTGGATCAGGTCTGTCAGTGTGCACTTCCACAACAAATAAACACAAGTGTGACTTCAGCGCTCTCAGTAATCTATCAATCTCTCTATCTCAAGGTGTAAAGTGAATAAAAACCTAATCTTTATACCTTCTGTGTTCTTTCTCCCATACATTACCTCTATATTAAAAAAAAAACATGGTTAGCCAATCATTTTTTAAGGTCCCAGACCCCCACCTCTAACTGATTTTGGATGGCTACTATGATATGTTTTTCTGCCAGTGAGATGATGGCCATCAGGGCCTAGCAGCAGTTAGGCATATAGTTGTGTTTATTTCACAGTGTCCACGCTCAATAGTTCTCAACAGGTGATAAAGGACCTGTGGGGGAATCTTAGCGTAAGTCCTCTGGGCTTCATTGCTAATAAGACCAGTCACCACCTGCATGGTTGGAATATTAAACGATCTGCTGCCTCAGTACTTGCAGATGGTGGTCAGTAATAGTGTGTATCAATAAGCAGTGGGTGAGTGAGTGTGTGTGTGTGTGTGTGTGTGTGTGTGTGTGTGTGTGTGTACTATGCAATTTTATATTATACTATAATATTACTACTATACTTTGTTTACATCAACATGTTTACATCTGAGATGCTTGTTTCATGCTTTGAATAAACAAGGGACTGACTTAAAAATTATCAATGTAACTATTATAGGTCAGTCAAATAACTCCTGTCATTTGTGTGACCCAGTCACATAATGCATTGTATTCAAAAACGTTCATATCTGAAGAAAATTGCTGCAGCCATTGCTTGACTTTGTGCTTACTGCAAATGTGCATATTCATGTATCAAAATTTGTAGTTCAACTAAACATATGCCAAGTGTATTACAGGGTTTGCATTATTCATGATTTTATTAATAACCACAACAATGTAGACATGTTGCCTCTTTGCTATTGTATTTTTTTACTAATCCACAGGGAGACCTGTCCAGTGGTTCTCCTCATTACTGGTCTGAATGATTGATGACACACAAGAGTCTTGTCGTCATACACAGCTGTGACCCACCTGTTATATTATATTGTGGATGTATGGTTTTCATCTGTTTTGCTATCTAAGCATCTAAAAAAAGGAATATTCTCAAATTGCAGTAAAAAAATAAGATATGACTTTGTATACAAGCATTTATTTCATTTAAGCGGTATTGTCCCTGTCTCTTAACAATATCTACTTCAGCTTTCCCTATCTATATATGAACAGGAGGCTTAACTAAGAATTAACTGCTGGATGCCCTCAGTTACGAGCTTGTGAAGAAGAACTACAGGGGGATATAATCTGCCAAGGTGTACTCACCCAGGGGAGGCGCCAGGGAGCAGCTTGAGATGTCTGACACTACAGTCACTTCTTTTGACTGTAAAAACAAACAACAACAAACTATGAAAAGTGAGTTGCATTCGAACTAACAAACCAACATAATCAGCAAATGATTAAAAGTAGAAAATGCTGCCGCATTTTAGACCATCTGGTGGGGTTTGATGGTGAATGCAGTAGCCCCAGCCAGGAGAGAGTTACAATAATCAAGTCTAGAGATGTCTAGACTCTAATATTGCTGCTGTACAGCCTGTTGATAAAGAGAACATTATAGGGAGTAAACCTGCAGGACCTTGAAATTGCTGCTACATGATTGCTCAGACTCAGTTTGTCATCTATCCAAACCCCAAGGCTTTGTGTGGATTCAGTAGGTGTTAGAAATAGTGAGCCAATTTGAATTGAATTGATATTTTTCTGAGGAGAGTGGTTGCCCGGAAAGATCAGAATCTTAGTTTTGGATAACTGGATATGTCCGAGAGACAGGCCAACATTTTAGTTGAAATAGTGTTATCCTCTGGTGGGAAGGACAGATAAAGCTAAGCGTCATCAGCATAAGAGTCATAGGAAAAGCCATGGTATTGGATGATGTGACCAAGTGAGAAAAGGAGGGGGCCGAGGACAGAGCCTTGTGGAAGTACAGTTCCTGTAATTCCTATATCTGATAGGATGGTGAGAAGAATTGGATGGCAGCAAACAGATCTAGTAGGATGAAAAAGCTATTATCATATAAAAGAAATATCTAGAACATCCTTCTTCCACCTGAGGAATATTGCTAAAATTAGGAGCATCCTGTCTCAAAGTGA